>JAJJHQ010008764.1:0-600000 GCA_021223825.1 Drosophila ironensis | reverse complement strand
TGCCTGCCATTAACAGGCTGAGCCAAGCCAAACCAAAGCGGGGCAAAGCGAACCCGACAAAAAGCCATCCAAATCAAGACCCACTCTCAATTAGATGGCATTACTATTCGATTGCTGTTGCCAGTGATGGCAAACACTTGATTCGTTCTTGCCAGTGCCACGCCCGCAGCCGTTGTCGGTGCCATGGCAATTCATAACGAACTAATTAGGGGCTTAAAAAGTCACTCCCATTCCGACAACACACTCAAGCGATTATGGGCGGCCCACTCATTAGCAATTCATTTATTAATCGCGTTTGCCACTCGAGCTGGATTGTCGATTGAAATTCCAATTTATTCGTTCCACCCCCAGTCCTCGTGCATTTCTACGGCGACTCGTCCCGCCGCGTTCCAGTTCATTGTTAATTTCTCAATTTAATTTAGTCATCCGCTCTGCGCCACTCCAGCCATTGCAGATGTCAGCATAATCGCATTGAGTTGTCATTAGTGTGTGACATTAATTAAGTTAATCGCCATCAGCGGCGACGAGGACAACACAATCCAAACCGTACCAAACCGTACCAAAACGAAACGAAACGACATCACGGTTTTGGTGGGGATTGCGTGCGTGAAACAAGTAAAAAATCGAAAATCCAATTAGAGCCAGTCCATCGGTCAGACAGTTGGCTATTTGGCCGGCTGTCAGCTTGCTAAAGACCGATTTTAAGTGCCAGTGCACCCCAGGAACTCATCATTAGCTCAAATCGAGGATACCATAGATTGATGGGTCCGCTCACCTTTTCCAACAGATTATATTTAATATACATTAATTTAAATTGATCGTGTGGCAAACTCTTAAAACAGATTATTAATTCACCAAAATTCACAAAATTTCTTCTCATTAGGGTTTGTTTTTAATTTGGAAAGCGACATGAAAATGGTTAAGAGGCCGCGTCCTCAAAAATTATGCCCAGAAGGGTTTATGCTATGCGGACACCTAAATAAATTTGCTGTCCCCTCGCACAGGCAGTGCGACCAAGTGGCTCGCCTCGTATTAATAAATATTGGCAAATAAGCAACAATTTGATTCTGTGGCCTTGGGCAAATGTGATTTATGTACTTTCCCGGCGCCTTGTGTGTGGCCCCCAAAGTCCAAGTATTTGCCATAATTTCACGGGCAATTTGCCTTTAGCCAGCCATACAAAGTCAATTGCGCGTCTGAGTTGGGGTGTGTGTGAAGTAATTGGATTTCACTTTTCGGTTCCGGGAGTGTTTAGGCGCAGGAATGAGTGCACTTTCTGGCCTAGTTAATTGCCAACTAATGCCGAAGTCAGCGGCAAGCAAGTGATGCCAGCTGTCAACATTTTTCAACGTGTTTTAACTGTCTGGCTCCACGTGCTCGTACAGCTGCCGTAGAAATTGAACTCTTTGGCGACATGTTTGCGGTTTCATTCAATTATTCAGTGCGAGTGCATTAATATTAAATGCCTCACTTTGCGTCTGCAGTACTCACTACTGAATACTTACTACTCCGGGCTACTACTCCATTTTTCAAAGGGGCTTAATCAATAAACCCGTTCGCAGATACTGAGAAAAAGCTTTCTGCATCTCCGATTATTTTCGTTTACAATTACAATATTATCCCGAAATCGTATCAGGGCAGGCAAAGCACTGGAAATAAACTTTCTTCGCCTGCCTATTTTTCACCCTTTTAGGTTGATTTTTAGCCCTTTTCTCCCTGTGCACCCCAAAAGATGCAGATGGAAGCAAACAAGGAAAATCGAGGTTTACTTCGCCCTGGCATTCATTATTCAATCCCAAGCTGGCATAAACGAAACCAATGTTGGCTGAATATGGCCAGTGATTCGCCTTGCCTTTCAAAAAGATTTCATATGCAAAGGCGGGGGGAACTTTTAAAGTCAAGACTTCTGGCTGGGAAACTTAAACCGATGCTTGGTCGAGTAAAAACAAAATAAATAGCAAAGGACAGGCCAAGGAGCGTCAGGGCCATGAATATTTCAAGCACACACACACGAGCGACACGCACCCACCCACACACAAGCGAGGATGAGCCCGCGCTGAAAAGTATGCTATGCTGGGCTGCAGGAAAAGTCTCTGGCAGCTTTTCTCCTTATTTTTGCCTTACTTTTTGCCTGTTTTGTTTAATTTTGCTGTCGTCGTAGCTTGAACGCAAACAAATCATACGGCACTTTTGCCGCAACAGACAATTGAAACCGAGGCGCCCCTTTCCGTCGTACATACGAACATTTTATGCGCGTGTGTTTGCCGGGATGATGCCACAAAGTGCACTCGAGCATCAAGAAATGAAAATACTATTTAAGCCATTTTATCAACATAATCGTAAATCATTTTGCACTTTTCGCATAAAAGTCGCCGTCGTCGGGGACGCCGCTTTCAGCAATAAAGGACCAATTGTCTAGTGCATATAATTTGTTATTGGATTTCTCGAGCAGCTGCTCCCCGAGTCTTGGGTTTGGTGTTGATTTTGCTAGATTTTGCTGGCATTGTTCGTCGGCGTGTGGATGTGCTTGTATTTTTAGCTTAACACTCTGCTCGTTCGGGTCCACACTCCTGTCAGCGCTCTTCGCTTTGTTTTGCTCCTTTTGTCATACATTTCACGCTTGGGAGGACAGACTGGAAGACCACATCATTATACATATATATGTATATGGAAGGACACTAGTGAGCGATTCACAAACGCACATAATATCCTAACCCGAGCACGCACATGCCCGACACTCTTAACAGTGGCTTGTTTTTCTCACATAACACGGGTAGAATCGGTAATTAATGGGTGATTTTCCGATAAATATTTTGTAATTCATATAAAGTAATGGGTAATTTTGTGGGGTTTAAATAAATTAGAACTATAAATCTATCGCTTATGTTTTTAATATACATTTTGTCGAATGCGAAATATAATTTATGCGTAAGAAATATTTTATGCTATTGAAATAATAACAATTTTCAGGGTTTCCCCTGGTTTTTGAGGAGCAAACCACAGTGCCTTGAACCATGTCTCGCTCCACGCGCTCGTTTATGGCCTGCCAATGTGGAAATGGAAGTTGTTCGTGCTCGGACCCAAAAACGCCCACGTTTTCTTGGATCCCCAAGCCAATCCCTTGCACTCCACCCTGACCTACTCCAGTCGACAATATGTGTTGAGCTAGGGGATTATCTTTGGCAGCACAGCGTCTGGCACAACATTGAAATATTTGTCAGCCACTCGCAAATGAACGCAGCCCAAAGCTGCTTAAAATCCCATGCTCGTGACGCTGTGTTTATAGCATAGTTTTTCTTTTTGGCCAACACGTGGCCCGGCCAAAAATCATCCAATTAAAATTCCATGCCAATGCATTTGCCGCACGAATCGTTTATAAATTGAGTTCTTTCAACCAACGACTGCTAGGCGAGGCGAGGTGAGGTGAGACGAGGCGAGAGCATGAACAATGTTTTCTTTGAAAATATTTTTGCTAACACCAGCCAGCTGCAGCCACACCCTCTCGCGCCTTACTCCCCCCTCGTGTGGCCCCCCATAACAATTGAATACTGTTTGCGTTCACAGGCAAATGAGCATTACAATGAAAACGAAATGAACCGATAGCTATGCCGGGCACGTAAACTCTGATGCAGGTCCGGCCACTCCGGACACTTCGGGCGATCTGTTTGCATTTGAATCCAATTAAAACTGCTTATGGAAGATCGAGCAGCCAGCAAGTCTCTGAGCAATTGCGAAAATCCCCCATTGCAGTGGCCCAATTCTCCGGACGCGGGAAATTCTATATATGTACGAGTATAAAGTCAAATTACGGCTGCTGTCGGTGGCACATTTCCAGAGGGAGTACCCAACGCAACGCCAAAAAAATGCATACAAAAACAGAGAGGAAAGCGAAAACGAAAGGATACAGCTGCAAGGGGAAGCGCAACTATTTCCTTTTTGGCATAATAAGCGATTTTCCGCTCGTTTTCTATTAAAGCCACATAAGATGGTAGACCCCAAGGCGATTTTTGCGGCTTAAATGCGACACGCCCACACATAGGAACATTTCCGAACGCCCCACTGCAAGTGCTAGTAGTTTACATATATCTTCGGGTGTTTCTGGGTGGGCGGTAGGTAAAACCTGAACCAAATGTATAAAAGAAAGCGCCACGCTCTGTGCTTTGTGGCTCAATGTGCTGCAAAAACTTTCGGCCTTGTACCAGTTGCACTTACTCGCACTTGCACTTACCCACACGCCCACGTCTACGTCCACGTCCACGCCCACGCCCGCCAACCCGCCAACCCGCACATCCGCTATTTATTGTATTTCCCAGCATATTTTCATGTGCAATTGAGGAGTTGGGAATGGGATTTCAAATGAGACTAGCGCCGTGCACCAGGCACTTGCCAACTGTAAAGTTTTCCCCCGAAACGAGGCTTTAATTGAAGACCAGAAACGTGCCGGGGGCAAGTTTTTGGTAAAGCAACGGAGGGAGTGCTGTCAATGTGAATGGAAATGGCAAGCCAACCGAATCGAATTGAGATTCGCAATCAAGTTGTCACGACGTCAGCAACTGGCGGGCAAAAGCAGAGATTAAATGACATGCATTCTTCCAGTGCACCGCATCTCACCTCCCTCCCAAACCGCAACCCCTCACCAATTTCCTTAAGAGTTTTCCCCCTCCACAGGCGCATTGATTTATTGCAAATTGATGGTGTCAGTGAATTGGCTGTCGCATTCTTCATTTGGAGCCACGATCAATGCAAATCCGCTTGTCTATGCACATCACGTGGCAGCGTTTACCATTTACCTAAAGGGGTGAAAAATCGCTGAAAGGTCGAAATGGGTGCACTCGAAACAAGCTTTAAACGTGCTCGGAACATTCGCAGTACTGAAAACCTCAATTTCGAACATATTGTTTTCGTCTGAAGATACCCATAGCCTTAAAAAAATCATGAAATATATCCTAGGCACCTAGACATTCGAAGCAGTGCCGAGGTACCTGAACTCCGAACTGTCAGCGTAGTAAAGAGAAAACTCTATATACTATGTATATAGTTGTCGCTGCGAGGGGGAGTGGAGTGCCGCAAGGGCCACACTGCAGCCGTTCTCCAGGCTTTTCATTGATTTCTCGGCACACAAATTTGTGGCAGTTCCTTGGCATATTTCAAATGCTGCAAATGAGAGTGTGGCTGCGCCAAGTTGCCGAATGGGACACAGTTCGCAGCTGCAGCTCTAGCCGCCATGCCTCCTAATAATATATGCAAAGCACTAACGACAGCAGTAATAAAAATGCATGAGGCTGTGACCGGCACACAAAAAATTGCGACTGCGATAAAATGCGTGAGTGTGGGGAAGTGCGGGAGTGCGGGAGTGTGGCACTGGCAAGCTTGCACTCGTGTGTGTATGTGCAAATGGCACATGAATATGCAAATTTTGTGGCATGGCATTTTGCCCTGACGATCGCATGGGTATTACAAAATGCTCAGGCACTCGAGTTAATTGCCAAGCACATGGCGTATGCGTGATTTCTTCGAATTTGCCCCAAAGTATGCAATGGCTATTGACCACAGAAATGAACTGCCCTTTTGCTACTGGGAAACAAAAGAAAGGGTAGAAAAAAAAGGAACAACTAAAAATGAAAAACGAGAATGCAAAAGGACTAAAGAAAAAGTTCAAATGCACAAAGTTCGCAGCTCAGAACCACAGAAATGCCAGTCAGAGGCGGGGCAAAAGTTTAAAATTCAAACAGCAAAACTAAAAACTCACATGGAGTCCGGGTGTCTGGACCCCCCCCCCCCNCCCCCCAAAAAAAAGGAGAAACACAGTGATAATTAAACTTTCGACAAGGGCCAGCGTGGTCAGGGGAGCCAGTGAAAGCAGACGCTGTGGCTGTATCATTGCTGCTGCTCTTCGGGATGCCTTGGCCATTATTCAACTATTTTACTGACACTCGTAACACTTGTCGTGGGCGGCCAGCCAGAGACAACGACATCTACATGTTGCCGAAAAATAACACAGAAAAATAAGAGGCACGGGCGGCAGGATGGGAGCGAGAAGTAAACTTGTAACAACATCCTTATGCGATAACAAGCAGGCGGGCAACAATGCCGGGCGAAACTTATTTGCATAAATAAAAATTGAAAGAGCGGAAAATAAAAAACCCAAATGGAAGGCAAAAGGCGAAAGGCAAAAGGGCAAAACAGAATGCGCGAGGCAGGCTGCAGGCTGGCGGCAGGCACTAAGGGAACTAAGTGTAAGGCAAAATAAAAGACAAGTGCCAAGCAAATAGTGCAAAACTTTTCCTTTTCCAGGCGAAATGCAACTCGCTAAGGCAAACACAAGGGTATACACAGACTTGTACATATGTACACTACGGGTATATACGAGTACGAGTGTATAGTACTCATTCTCAAGTTGTTAGAATAGAAGAAGAGATGGATATAGATTATGCGCCCCGAAGCGTTATTGCTTTCTTTTCGCATTCTCCTCGCCCGGCAAAAGTTTTGCTTATTGAATATGCAGCGACCAAATGAAATTATGGAATTTATTTAGACATCTTTTTCTGCTGGCACCGCCAACTTTCGCAGCAAGCGTGTGTGTGTGTGAGTCCGCAAAAAATGTGTGGATTCCCGGGGAAACCGCAACAGCAACCGAATCCTGCTCATTAAATATACAGCAGAGCGAAATGTCAACGTGGAAATTAATTAACTCGACGGTTCTGTTCGGTTTGGCGCAGGTCGCAGGCAGTCGCGGCAGTCGCGGCAGTCGCGGGGCTGCGGAGGAAGTGTCGAGGTCATATTTCAATCAAAACTGCGACAGCTGCAAGCCAGCGCCATAAGCTCGAACATAATTTTGGCAACGGTCCATCAACTCCGCTCCACGGGCTCCGGCCAGATTTCCCGCAACGTCTCATCAATATTTACAAGCGGCGAGCCTCGAATTTGTCACCGTGGCTGAGTGGTGGGGCTGGCAAGTTAATTGCCAAATGACACAATTAATGCCGAGCCAGTGGAAAAAGGCCGCGAGAACACGGCCGCCGCCACATCCGCATCCGCAACAGACGCCCACGCGGGTACAATTGACAGTTTGGGGCTAACGGGGGCGGCTTAACCTCAAGATTAATGTACGGCAATTAAACGTTTAAGTGTTGATTAATGTGACTTTCAGTTTGGAGAGTCGGGAACCGAGAACCGGGAATTGAGAGCCAAAAAATAAAAATCAAGATAGGCTCCCGGCCAGCTGCTCGATCAGACTGTCAATCCGGAGCCGAAGAAAATCCAAGATTGGCCCACTTTTCCCCAATTTCGCTGATTGTTTCTTTGATTTGTTTTGCCCCCTAAAAGTCACTTAAGGTCCGAAGGGTTGCAATAATGACAAAAAAGGGTTAAAACTAAATGTGTATATTAGTCAAAGTAAAACTCAAAATAAAGAGTTCAATATACAATTTAATGGACATTAACTTCCACTATTCTTGCAGTGCACGCGGTGGAAAATTTTTGGTGGCGAGCTCGGGTTGCCATAAATTCCTTGAGTAGGCACTGCAACAACTCAAACTCAAACGGCAAAGACATTCGCATTTATCATCTTTACGGGTTAACTGCCAAAAATGCTTTGAGGCGGTGGCTAGAGAATGGGCGCCCTGGGCGTGGTTTTTAGGGAGAGCGGGGGCAGGAAGATAGGGCGAGCCAGCAGAGTGGAATTGCTCCATGCCTCACCAAATCCACAAAGTCAAACAATGTTGTATGCCTTACTAGTTTTATCATTGCTGTTCGTCCCCGCGTTTTGCTCTCCTCGAGAGTTTGGCCCCTGCAACGCGCACTCCCCTTCGGTGCTGACTAAATTTTTCCTCATTTTCCTTCATCCATTTTTCCTGGGAAATTCTACTGCTGCTACTTCTGCGGACGATGCTGATGCTGCTGCGTTTATCTTGTTGAGAAAGGTGAGCAGAACATGAAGCATAAACTATGAATGTCAGATAAACAGCCGTCACTTTGGCCAACAAAGAGGGGCGCAGGGTGGGGAAAAAACGAATTTGGGGGCTCGCATTAGAGGGTGAGCGCATTTTGAAACCATTAGGTCTCTGTTCTGCTTTTTGGCCAAATCCTTCGCCGGGGAAGGTTTCGCCATAAATAGCGAACTTTATTGGCTCCGCCAAGCATTGCCCACATTTGACGCAATCGTAAATATCTCGGCCAACCAACAGGGGAAAAATAAAAATTGTTATTTGATTTTCGAGAGCGACCGAAAATATAAGGAATCACTTTCCAACGCAAAAAATTGCCTCCTATAGTCTATCGTTGCAGGGGGGCTTTTCTAAATTAGTATACTATATTTGAGTTTCAGGAGTGCAAGTCAAAGTAACTCTATGAATGCCTCTTGATTAGGTTATGCCATTATTTAAAAAACAACTTGCTCAAAGCCCAATACAATTTGCTCGTTATTATGACTACATTCATTCTGCGTAAACGGATGGCATTACGCATATTTAATTTGAAAGTTTTATTCGAGTTTTTCGTTCAATTCAGTTTTCTCTTCTTCGCCCAGCACATCCATTCGGTGCTGGGCCAGATTTATCTCCTCTGCAATAAAATATTCAGGACACAAGCATATCAAGCAACGATTTTGCTTGTTCTTGCACTTTTTGCACCAATTTCACAAATTCCCATCAACTTGACTTCTGCTGAAAAGCGAAGGAAACCCTCACAAGGAGGAACGCTCTAAGGGGGTTTACAATGAAAAGTTCCAGGGTCTGGCAAAACCAATGACTAAAGTGAACTCCGTAGCGTTTCAGCTGATTTTAAAATGGAATTTTAATAAATTAAATCCAAACAGAACACAGAAGTTTGGAATCTCCCGTCCGCCAAACAACAAAATCTGTTCGTCAACTGCCAGTCCTACTGTCACTCTATGGCAGCCAAAAATGGCTCAAACATATAAATTCCCCATTTGTCCGGTATTTGTGTCTGGCTGTTACATTGGCCCTCAGATTCCACTTAAATATTTATCGGGGCGAAGCGGGCGAACCGTGGAAAACAACAAAACTCTTAGCGCGAAATGCAAAACTGCAAAACATTTGGGCAGCGTGTTTATTCACTGAATTAGTTGAAGCATACATCCGATAGATAGGCTCCGGCGTTGTCTATGGGAATAATGATGATGGTGCTGATGGGGACAATGATGAATGGGCGGGCCGATTAATTGATACCGAAATTCGCAAATGAGTTTCCATTGTTCGTGGCGACCACAATGACTGCATGGAGCACAGGCCAGGAACAGGATCTGGGTTCGGATCGGAATGGATCAGGTAGTGGGGCAATTAAATCCCTTAGCGCCGGATTTTGCCGGGTTCTGATTCACCGGCATTGTATGGCAGCGCTGATGTCTTTAATTAAATTCGCCTTCAGCCGCAAATCCTTTTATGCCGGCGCCATTTTACTTTGGCTTCCTTTGGCATTTGACTTCCCCTTTTCCCGTACGTTTCTTGGGGCTCTTTGTGGGGCCATGGTGTGGTGGTGGGTGTGTGAGGATTCCAAGGATGCAACCGCAATTGCCCGGGGCATGGGCATCTCAGCTCCGGAGAACAAGAGCGCGCCGCCCAGAAACAGGACCAACAGCAGCATCTTGTGATTTATTATTAAACATGAATATGAATTCCAGGATATGCTAGGCGAGCAAAAGAAACCGCTGGCAGGCGGAAGCGCACAGCCAAGAGCCAGCAGAACCTGTTGGCATTTTTATGCCAGTGTTTTTTATGATTAATTAAAATTTATGCTCTTGCAAATTATGCTTTCATAATTTGAAATCCTACCAACCAAACAGGCAACCAGCCAACATGCAGGCCCATAAATATTCCTATTCAGCGCCAAGGCATCAATTCCTCGCCCAACCATCAAGCCGTTGTGATTAAGATTAAGAGGATTGTCGTAAAGAGGAACCCAATTTGGACGGGCCAACTAATTGGGCTGGGTGGACGAGGGACGCGGAAAACGAAATGGAAAACTATGCCGAATGGCAAGGTCGCATAACAACCACAAATAAAAAGGCCAGGGAGAAAAAGAAAAGCGAGCGCATTTCATATTTATTAAAGCAATAAAATAAAGTAGAAAAACAGCACGAGCTGTTGGCCAGATAACGTGTCAGGGCCCAGAGAAATATCCCAGTGACACCCACACTGGAGCTCACACGGAAATTCATGCGCCCACCCACTCCGGCAGTACCAAAAACACACCTCCCGCCCACGACAGCACCGGCACTCACATACTCGTACATCGAGGGGGCCTGGGCCATTGTGTTGCTTTGGTTGCGTTTAACGTGAAAATTTGTTGCTTCCTCCACCGACGATTGGGCTACGCACTCGCCTATCCCGGGGATCCCTAGGCAAGGATTTTGGACGAATACGTAAGAAGGGCCGGGGTCATAAATTTAAAATTAACCCTTTAGGAGCACGGCTTCTGACCTTCACCCCCTGGCATAAATCCGGCCAGACCCCGAGACCAGTCAGCGCAAAGATCTTCTTAATGCCGTGGCCATTTCCATTCCCATTTCCATTGCCATTGCCAGCTGGGGAAATTAATCGCATTTGCAGGAGGTGGCCGCTGCTTTGCTCGCTCACCCTGCTTTGCCCCGAGGTCCTTTGTACATTTTAAATCGGTAAAAATAATTCCATTTCATTTCTGTCTGATTAATTAATTGAATGAGTTTCGAGGCTTCGTTGAAATGAAATAATTTCAGCACATTCGAATGCAACCGATCCGCCGAGGAAGTTGTCAATGTTGCAGCGGCAACGGCACCAATTTAACGTCGAAACGCAAAAGCAACACGCCAACCAACAATAAATAAAATGGGGGAAACATGAAGTTGCCCTAGGCCTTGCTGAACACGGCCAAAAAGGGACTGCGAACGAAAAGGGCCGAGGGGCAGGCGGAGGTCCTTCCGAATTGCAGAAGGCAGGCTCAAGTGGCTTCCTCTTCTTGTTGTGCCACGTCGCAGTCAAGACAATTCGCAAAATGCTTTTAAAAGGAAATCAGTAAAGGAATTTCGCTTATGGGCAACTGATTGTGCCATCGAATCGGGAAAGAAAGTTGAACAAGAACCATCCGAGGAGGGTGACGAACAGGAAGCGGAAGGACTTTTTGTTTTTGGGTTTTGTTTCTGTTTTCCTGCTGCTGGCTGCTCCACACTTGGAAAATTGAATTGTTTTAGATTTTCCTCCGTTTGCCATCTAGGGCTTTCCTTGGTGGTCCAATTCGGGCATGCGAAGCGAATAAATCAAATTGGATTTTCTCGTGCACTTAATTCCGAATGGCCAATCGGAAGTAAGCCCGAAACTCAATCAGCACCCCAAAAGTTCATTAAGTAGGCGAGCGGCTAAATGCTCATCAGCATTTCTCCAAACGAATTGCCAACACAAGGTCCGGAAATCAAAATATTTTGAGATGTCGTACATTAGAGAACTGATTGACCAGCGATTTCGTTTTTTTGATTGGCCCGACCCCATGAGTGGACTTAGCAACTGCTGTTACTTTTTCGACGTTAAATTGGGCTGCAAGCTGATCGCTCTCTTCGAAGCCATCATAAGTTTGATCCAAATTTACAGGATTAACTATGGCGAAACGGTGGCCAGCACCTTCCTCTCTGATGGTCACGCAACGATCCAGGATATGCTTAGTTCTCCCATTACCCATAGTAAGGAAGTTCAAGTGAATTCGTATTTCGCCACTGCCCTCTGCTTTTTGACCGTGCTGAACTCAGTTGTTCTTTTTGCCGGAGTCCAATTGGTAAGTGCTTCCTAGAAACCTTTTAAATAATGCCTAAAAGTTGTGATATTTTTTTTAGGAATGTGTGTACTGTCTCGTCATTTGGATTTGCATTACCACTTTTACCGGGACACTGAATATTTTAACAAATATGTTTGGACAAATTATTTTCCTTGATCAGCTGATCATACTATTCGCAGTTGGTATGCCTAATAAGATATTATTGTGGTAACTCTTTGTTTTATCAATTCGTTTCAGCCCTTGAAGTATATTTCTGCCTGGTGGTTTTATCATTAATCAAAAAATTACTGGATAAGAATTCGAGCGCCTCGGACGCGCAAGTTCTTTATACCGCAAACGCAGATGTATAGATATTAAAGAGGCACAGCCCCTCCCAAAAAGTTATTTATAAATTATAAATTATAAACTAGTAATCAAACAAGCAAGAGCAATAAAAATTGTTATATCATATTTGATTAGCTAACTATTTTAGACAAAACACGGTAATATTAAAGAGATGGAAAACTGGATAGATCGTTAGTTAAGGTAGTGATTGTTCATCGGTCAAATATGTATCATGCCTGGCCACTACAACCAATTTTTGAGGCTAAAATGCACAGATTGCTACTTAAACATGCTGTTTTTTGGATAAGTAATTGCATTTGCATTTAATCTCGCGCGGCGCCAAAACTTGCATTTGCATAGGAAAATTCGCTCACAATAATGTACGCAAAAGCCATACTCTAAAATTGTATGTGTATCTCAAAAATTGATTGCGCTGGCAAATTGAACAGGAAACAAAAGGGCCGAAACGCTCGTTATCGCGATTGATGTTGGTCTAGCGCGCATAACGAGTGTTTCATCGCCGAAAATTGAAACCAAATATTGAAAATATCGAATTTGAATTTATTCTTACTTTGGCGTACGGCGATTTTTTGGGCGGCTCGCGCGATGAGCTGGCCGCCGCCGCGGATGTGGGCGTGCCACGTTTGTTAGTGCGATTCTTTTTCAGAACGATAACGCGCATGGTGGACAGATGTGTTTATATATATGTACGGGTATATATTGTATATATCCTTATATGCTTGTACAAGTGTAAGGGGCTGTTGTTTTGACAGTGATTGTATGCCTGTGCGTGTGCGATTTTTACTAATACTTTTCACAAACTCTATTTCTCTATATGCAATTATACAATTTCGCTAGTCTCTTATTTCGTTAAGTGCTTTGGCAATTTCGGGGTGCCGTTCACAAACGGTTTTCCACTCCTCGCAACATCGAAGGCGGATGTGAATGCGATTGTGATGGCGGATACGGATACGAAGTGTGGGATATTGTGTACAGGTTACAAGTAGGTACGTGTTTAGGTGACGGGACACGAAATGACAAAATGCAAAGCCAGCCGAGCTTCTAGCTCTATATAGATTTTTACATAGTTTCTTTGTTTATTTGTTGTTGCAATGACTATTAAAAAGATAAGTTCAACTACATCTAGATTAGTATGAGTATTTATTGTTATTTACAGTACAGCTAATTGTAATTTTTTTATTGTTTCGATCAATTTACTTTGGCACGAAAAGCTCAGATTGGTGATTCAACTTTTTTGCCTTCGATTTCAACTACTGGTCTAGATATTTGATATATGTATTTTGGTTTTGGTTTTGGTAAGAAAAGCAAGCAATAAGAATTCGAAGAAACTTTGGCAGTGATTCAATTTCAAATTTAAATTTTTTTAGAAAGAGCGAATTGCTTGGCGCACGGTGCGTATGCGTGTTGTTAATAAAGCTAAGTTGTTTTAAGTATTTTACATGGACTGTCGTCTAGTTAGATTTTCTATTACTATTTGATTTGATCAATTACTTACGCTGCACTCTTTCAATTTAATTTAATTGCCTGTGGCTATCAGAAAATAGACCTCGCTTCACGAAATTTTCCTAGACAAGACAAGCCTGCTGCCCTGAACTGCGCTTTAAAAATTATTTGTATTATTGTACATTAAAAAGACAATTAATATAATAATGAATGGTGTCTGTTTTGGGGGGTATATTATCTTCTTGAATTCTGTTATGTTTCTTAGTTTCTTAATCTTGATTCTGGTTAATTTTTTGGGTTTTCCAGTGGCGATTGGCAGCCAATCACACCTCAGACGCGACGACCAACGACGACTGCGACGACGGCAACGACTACGGTTACGGTTACGGATACTACGGCACTTTGGCTACGGATCGCCCAGCTGGTGAGGACTGAACCTGTACGGCGAGCTGGCTGGCTGGCAGACGGGCCGCGTAACGTATACGTAGTCGGGATGCAAGCACGTGACTGACTTGGAGCGAACGTTGCACGTTGCTTTTATAAACACAGGCCTCAGCTCGGCTTTCGAAAGTCTGGCAACGCCTTGCATGCAATTTCCCTCTTTCTCTCGTGGTCGGGCATTCGGGAACAGCTGATTCGCAACACACACTCGCAATCGTAACCACGCACACGGAGGCGTCCGAGGTTGAGGTTACAGTTATTATCGGGTGAAGGCTTTCGTACGGAAACGTTAACGGTAACGGTAAGGGTAACAGTAACAGAAAGGATTGCAGCGACAGCAAGTAACATATGGTGTTATAGCACCAAATAAATGAGGGGTGCCACAAAAGCGCACAATAATTCCTCACAAAACACGGGTTAGTCCGTGGCCAAGAGTGAAGCCTTTTTCAACGCCGCACTGACCACTCACAAGCTAATCTACCGCAGGACTAAGCCATTGCAAGGACAAACCTGCGGCTTCCTGCGACTACAAGCGGGGACTGCGAGAGACCACCAGCTTATAACTCGGTGGTCACATGCGCAGGATGCGCGTTGGAACGCTCAGCTGATTGACCTACATCCGAGCGCCAGTTCATGTGTACTTTCAAGCGTGCAAACGGCGAAGGGGCGGTGGCCCTTTGCTGTCCACCCAAACTGGTGGCTTTTGGCCACCAAAGCCCCCTTGCCCGCCTTGGCAAGTTGTTAGCAACAGGTCCGTGCAAAGCTTCCATGAGCTTTCCAGACAATATATTATATTTTCATGGGTTTTGGCATACGCTCGAAGCTTTTTTCTATGTGCGTTTCCCCAATTTTCCTGCAAGCTTTCCACCACTCACCTGAGCCCTTATGGCTGCCAAGTGGATTTGCTTGGCCCGCAGGTCGAACTTCTTCATGGATAAATCCTCCTGCAGCTCGTTGACTTTGTTGTACAGTTGGCCCTCGATGCCGCGCATTTGGGTTCGGTTCAGAGCGTCAATGGAGTCCTGAAAATTAAAAAGAGCATGTAAAATTGCATAAATAGCACTTAAAGCCGCCGATTGAACTGTTTTCACAATTGTTTTTGATTCAAAAAACAATTTATTTGTGTAATAAGGGGTGAGTTTCTAAAATATAATAGTGCTACAATATTAAGCCAAAATTAAACCAGCTAGATAAATATTCATTATACCATGTACCTTTCGATACAAATGCTAAATTAAGTTCGTGCAAATGTGTAACAGTTCTGTCTGTGATCCTGTAAGGAATATACTCTTCATCAGCATTTATATTCGAGTTTATCTATCCATGTCTGTCTGTCTTTCTGTCGGTCTGTTTGTCTGTATGTATGAACACGTTGTTATCCAAGATGGTAAGACCTAGAAATTTTTGACGCGCCCCTTTCCGCTATTCAATTTGCAAAAAAACGGTGTTATATCAGAGATATAAATTTTATTTCCTACTGAAAAATAGATATGGGAAGTTTTATAAAGATCGGAAAATTGAAAATGAAGATACGGCCAATTAAAGTATTATCCGGTCATTGCCAATGTGAATTCCCAATGACGTCAAATCACCCATTTCACCTTTGGCTTACGTTATACATATGTATGTGCTAGTTGCATGGCAGTGTGTATACGAAAATGTAGCTGATAGCGAAAATACAGGCAGGTTACATGGTATCTTGTTGTAGAGAAATCTCAACTACCGGGTTTCTACTTGTTTTTCAATGTTTCTACTTCATTAAACAATAGTGATCCTAGGAGTCTAGTATCGAAGCGTCAGAAGCAATTGAGCTGTAATTTAAATTCGTTGCGATATAAAATGATTGGAGATATTTTTCGTTCTTGCAGAACTTTAGCTGTTGGACGAGAAAATTCGATTTATACATTTCGAAGATTAGTGGCGTCGGAATGGAAAGAAATGAAACAGAGTCGACCGCAAGTTACGTTTGGTTACTTTAAACTCGGGACGACATGCAAGATAATCGCCATCTTTAAAGCCCTAATTGCCGGTTTGCTTATATTACATATTTTCCTAGAGGGAAACTTTGCTGCCAATTCGCCATATTTAGTTTTTGTACCTGACGAAAGTCATGTCTTACTAACAAACTACCATTTCACCATTGCTCTCTATACAATTACCGTGTTTAATTCGCTGCTGCTCTACGTCGGGACCAAATACGTAAGAACTTTTCAATAATTTGTGGATTTCTAAATTAATTTTTTATATCCCCAGAATCATTTGACTTTATTGTTCCTATGGATTTACATTACTTGGTTCAATTTATTTATGTGTTCGCTGAATAGAATAGTTCAAGGTGACTCAATAATGCAAATCTTCCTTATTGCAACGGAAATTAGTAAGTACTCGTATAACCACACGTTTATTTAAAAAAATAACTTTTTTTATTTATTTTAAAAGCTTTGGAAATTTTGCTCACTATCGTGGTTGGATATTTCATTGTAGAAATATTTGACAAGAACGCAAATGACTTGGCTAAAACTGGAGAAGCTGGATCGGCGCTTAGTGACTGAATTAAATGGGACTTCTTGAATATGTTGTTTTACTTCTGTTGTGTGTACTGAAAATGTGAATATCTTGTCTTACCTGTAGCTGGCGTATCTGCAATTCCAATTCGATGGCCTCCCGCTTCAACGAATCCAGAGCGGTTCGCTGTGACAGCGTGGAGTGCCGGTCGAAGACCAGTTCATTTCGTAGGACGGGAGTCATCTCCTACAACGGTCACACATATCAGAGTAAAGTATCTGCCAGTGCACTGATCTGTCCAGCTCTGCTGGCTTCCTACTCACATTGTGGTCACCTGCTTCATCACTAGGTTCGCCTTGGGGCGGCGCAAAGGGTCGCCGGGGCACCTTTTGGGCCTGCGACGGCTGAGCCAGGAGGCGGACAAAGTTCAGGAGGTCCTGTTGCGGCGACACCGCACTGCATTGGTTGGTCAGGCTGCTGTACCTCTTGGCTTGGTCGTTGGCCTGTCAGAAAATGTATATTCAGAAACGTGTCAACAAACCGTGCACATCATGGCATTATCAAAACCCCTCACCCCTCAGGTGAGGGTCATCTCTGACTCGCACTCTTTTCCTTACACAATTTTCCAAGGGCCTGTCAGCTTGCGCTCGGGCATTAGGAAAATTACCTGGCCAAATTGCTACTCCCGGCAATTATTATAATCGTGTACAAATTATTTCCCAGGAAACAAAAGCTCTTGCAAAAATTAACTCCAATGCCAGGTGGCAGGCCTAATTACACCAACACCAGCCTTTTCTATGCACTAGAAAAATAAACGTGCCTCATATTCAAGTTTGCGAACCCTAACATCACGTTAAAACACGGTTTAAATACAAGTAGTAGACTTGTGTGGGACTAAGCTTTGGCGGTTAGCACAATCACCCTTCCTAAAATAGATTGATATAATTTATCGCCCCCTTTTTTGAGAGTGTTGCCATTACAACAACCACCTGCTGCAGAGATAAATCACTGTCCGGTGACCATCGAGCACTCACCTTGCTGGCAATTACATCGGCGCCCTGCAACAGTGAGTCGGACACAATGCCGCAGAGGTCGTTGTGGATCTCCTCCAGCTCCTGCATGTGCTGGGGCAGGGTGTCGCAGTGGTAGGCCTCCAGCATGCCATTGGTGGCGTGCAGCTGCTGCACGTAGGCATTGTGTGCGTCAATGTATTCGGTGAGCGAATGCTGGCTGGGATTCTGTCGATGTGCCATATGGCACTGCTTGTAGTCCAGCCGGCACTGCGAGGAAAAATAAAAGTTTGGAGTTTGGGTTTTGAGTTTAGGTCCGAATTGGGGCTCGCACAATTTATGGGTTATAACGCAAAAAGGTTAATGGGGCCTGAAATACGAAATTCCGAATACGGAATGCAGTGGCGCTGCCTTTGACAGACAATTTCAGCGAGGAACCACATTGCGTATGCGTTATTTTGCTCAAGCCACACTTCAAGGGGAGGCGTGTTTTAGCCTTGTCGGGCAGGAAATCCTTAAAGAGTTTTCCTCGGATATTTAAGGCTTTTCCTTAATTAGATGACTTACCTTTGACAGCTTCTCTTCAGTCTTTGCGATAATAGTCTCAAAAGACTCCCTGTGTGTGAATATTTTACGGCTTTGAACTTTGCGATGAAAGGATTTATCCAGCATTGGTCGCGACACCTGCACGTTGGGTAAATAAATTATGTATTCATTTTTGCCTTACACCCAGGAAAACCGCCGTCGGCGGCCACCCAGCCAACATCCGCCGAAAAAGAGCCAAATCATCGTGAAAAATGAAAATTAAATGTGTTGGCCGAACAAAAAACAAACGAAGGATAACACATACAAAGACAAATACGGGAGAGAAACGACATTATTCGGCACTCGAAAAACACATGTCATTTCCCAAGGCCCGTTGAGGCCACGCCCCCAACTAATTAACCATAATTAGGTCTGCTTTTTGTAATGCAAATTGGGAATTTTTCGTTGGCTTATACGGCTCATCCATGCATACAAGCAACGTGGGTTTTTTCGGGTGGTAAGTTCTGTCGATCGATGTGGTAACTGGTACAATACACACACGAAATTAACATACATTAATATTATTAGAAACCTGGGCTTTGTGTGGGCCAGGGCACAAATGAAAATAAATCAACGGCAAATTCCACAAATAATTGCATTAAAAATCATTCGCAGGCAAACAAATAAATGCGAGTGCCAAGGCGTTTCTATTTTTATTAGGGCCATCTGAATATTTAAAAGGACACGATGTGGCCATTAGCCCAATTAAGTTTTCGGTCAATTTCGGCGACGAAAGCTGAGTGACATTGACTTACCTGGCGGGAAAGGACGCTGGCCACATCGTTGCAGGCCTGTGAATCGGTTTCGACCTCCTGCAGGAATGTTTCCCATGCCTGAAAGATGGCCAAATGGCAAGCGGGTCTGCACGCCAAGTTGGAAGGTGTTTTTTTTTTATTTCGTTTACAAAATAAGAAACAGTATTAAAATGAATAAGGGGCTTCCATTCTTACCTTTCTTTGCGTAACTCGGCATTCTTCTTTCGATAATTGGATACTAAAACTTGTAGGGCAGTTGCGTGTTCCTCATACAAACGGGAAAGTGTTTCGGAGAAATCGGATACTGCAATTGAATTAACCGAGTGAGTTGGTGGCGCAACTAGAAAAACAAACTAATAAAAACCCTGTAATTCAATGCAGTCACGCTTTATGATTCAAAAGCGAGAGCAAGACTAATGCATTAGACGCCGTAAAAGCGCCGGAAATGGATATATACATTAGGGACGATGGGTACTTCCGGCTGAAACAGTCGGTCGATGTAAAACTCACTTTCAAACTCAAGGCTGAGCCCCCGTGTTCGGCGTAACTTTACTGCTTCAGTTTTAAATCAGACATTGCGTCTGCCCCTACTTTGTTTTCAAGCTAACACGACGCACTCGAAGTTTATGTGCACTTAAACCGATGGCAAACCTCTTTAACAAAGTGCGTCCACCGGCGGGCCGATAATCCATCATGTTTACGATTATGGCAGGATATATGAATATGCATGTAACTCTTGTTGGCTTTCATACCCATACCTTCCCGCAGCCCTGTTAGCCTGCCAGTTTACGCAGTTCGCGTTTTATGGCCCTCCTTCAAGAGCTTCCTCAACAGGTTGCTGAAGATATTGCAAAGTTGTTCAACTTTAACTTAATCAATACTTTGCTTTACCTGCTTGATTCCGTATGCAGCTTGCACTGCAAAAATGTTATTAAAAACTTTTAATGTTTTCGAACCCCGTGGAACTGGTTTAACTATAGTGTGCCAGGGCATAGCTTTTCCTGCTGCGATGTCCCGTGGGACAACTTTCTGTAACAGCATCGTAATTCAAAGTCAAAGTTATGTCCCAAAGTTGGGAGCAGCTGTATGTGGATAACCATTCACGCTCCGAGCAAAGATGGAATATTTACGAGCCTTGGGCTCCACACACGCCTGACAGATTTGTGCCTCAATCTGATAGCACGACAAAGACAATTGCCAATGGAAATCAATATGCCATAAAAGCGACAACAGCCGACAAAAACTTATCAAATAAAATGTTCCCACACATAAATTGCTTGCTTGTTTTCCCATTGCAGGTGTGTAAGCCAAATCCGAAACTTATCCTGCTGTTCCCCCTACACCGAGACCTCAAAAAGAGTTGTGAATTTGCAAGATTGAAACTGAGAATCGTTAAATATGTAAGTTGTTGCGTTTTTTTTTTGTTACTTAAACACAATTTGAGATACGAGAGCATATCTATCTAATTGATAATGTTAATATTTCCCTTTATTTACCTATGAGGTAATAGTATTTTCTCTACGTGTGGCACACGCTTCATTTCGGGGCCACCTGCCGTGCGTGTCAGGTGGCACGTTGGCATGGGCGACCCGTGTGACTGGGATTTCACCGCCGAAACGAATTGGATATGACTTACACACACACACAGGTCGTCGCAGACATGGCACCAAATAGATTGGCTTTGCTCACCTGTTTTAATTAACTTAAAGTTGACATTGTTCTGGGACTTGAAAGCCTCGTTCAGGCTGCTGTGACTGTAATCCTTGAGCACGCCGTTGTAGGACGCCATGCTGCTGCCCGGAGGGCCAAGGGAACCACCGCGTGGTCCCCTCCACCCGAAGAGCCTCCGCCTACGACTTCTTCGACCACTTGAAGATTTTCCCGAAGAATCTGGCCGAAACGGGAAGCAGAGCAAAAGCATATTATTCGCGAGCCTTAAGAATGTTATCCATTTTTTACTCAACCAAAAATTAATCAACTCAGAAAAGCAAACAATTAAAGGGAGAAAGCAAACAGAACGCGAAACGCAACGCAAATTTCAAGCCAAAACAAAACAAAACAAATTGAATGCAAACAAATGAGATTTTCAAACGAAATGTGATTTGATTTCTGTAGATGGAATAAAGTATCTGTCAGGAATTATTTCGGCCTCTGCCGTGATAAATACGCGACTCGGTCCCCATCCCCGCCCAGTCCGTTCACGAAAATTCCGCTCCTCCCATGGCCAATCAAACAGATCGCTGCCTTTTGTATTTATGCATAAATAATAAGTGGTGGCAGCACTTCCACTGAGTTTCCTTTGCCTTACATTTTCGCTTTTCGTTTCACTTCTATTTTCGTTTTGGGTCAGGCCGGGAAATTTGGCGTTTCAGTCTAAGACAGTCCCTAAACCCGAACCCCGTACCAGAGTCGATACGGGTAAAACCACAGTGGCGGCCAAGGTTTTAGGGCTGATATTGTTTTCTAATACTTTTCAACCGATTTGAGCAATCTTATAAGATGCTATCACATCTTTTCAACTGCTTTATTGACAAGCTTTTTTGACTTCGAGATAAATACTAGTTAATTCACATTTTACTGGGAAATCTACATAGTTGTTCCATTATTTTAAGCGCAACTGTAGTCAGAAAGGCTGGCCAAAGTCAAAGTCAGGCAGAGCAGGCAGATGGGAGTCGGTTCATTTAAAATTCAATCAATAAATGAAGCGTAATTTCATTGCCGCGCGTCGAGAGTCGAGATTTTGTTGAACACACACTTGCATTAAAAAAGACTCGAGGGCCCATTCGTTCGGCGTGTTTTGCGATTGTTTCGCCCCTATTCCACTCGGCCCGGCCATTATCGTTCATTCTGTCCAAGTGTCCAAAGCACCCGTCCAGCTGTCTGTCTGTCGCTGTTGATTTAACCCCCGACATGCTCACACGAGGCTCAATTACGGTCGGCAGAGCTCAATGAAATATGCAGGAGCTGCATCGCAGCGCCCTGTAAAGTATGCTACCAAAATTATTAAAGAACCAATCCGGCAAAACTGTCGCGTATCCTTTTAACCATGCTCGAGACCGACTGCGAGTCCTGACCAATTTGAAATGGAGTAAACAAGGCGTGTCCGAGATTTCCAGAAGTTAGCCGCTGCAGCGATCACGTAGCTCTTGATTTACTTTGCCGCTGGTCATCAAATTTGCCGCGCTGTGAACTTTTAAATGAATTCGAGGGAATGGCTGTTGGTTGCGGATGGTGCGGTGGCTCTGAGTGCTGCTGTTCTGCTGTTCTGGTGTTCACGTGCCAGCTGCAAGGATATCGTTATCGCTGTTGTTGATTACACTTCACGCGCTGCCAAGCTGACATTCATTTCAGGGCGACAGTCACAGTCAGTGGCAGGCAGGATGTGCTGCTTGGCTGCTCCTTCCCCGGCCGCTCAAGGAACTAAATTATGTGCGTGCTTGCATTTGGAGAACGCGCCAAAGGCACGCAATGCACTGCATCCACGGGCACAGGTAATCCAATTATGCATGCGAGGAGCACCTTTCGTCCCGACTCGAGCGATAAGTTTGCTGTGTACGATGGATATGCAGATGGGGCAATGGCAATGGGCGGGTACAAAGTCAAGCATCCGAGGCACTTTTGCCATTCACTGCAGCTTGGGTGTGTTTGTTGTTTACATTTCAATTTTTTTGCATTTTTTTAGTACAAAAGTTAACCAAGCAAGGACAGAACAAGAATGTGGAAGCAAGCTCGGGCACAACCAAAGGCTGCATATCCTTGGAGGCGGTTGTTGTTCGTCTTTTTACATGTAATATTCTCTAACTCCACTGCGAAATTAACGTAATATCAAATAACTTAATTTGAATGTCATTAACAGAAAATATAATTTGTATCCACTTGACAGCCATGTTTGCTAACAAAACGCCAAAAATTATAATTGGATATACGTTTTGACTGTATATTCTATCCTTAAACTCTAGAAAAATGTAGGAATAACTTTCATCCAAGGATATGCCTTTGATATGCAATTTAAAACTTGAACAGAACTAAAACGTCAACTGTAAACTTGCAGCAGATGTAACGCTTTGCTTTTCATTGTTCAGACATGTCAAGGCTTTCACTTTCGCCATTTATTGGATTTTGTTTGCTTTGGTGTGCGGTTTTTATGCAAATTGAATATTTGCATACTGAAAATTAGGTGTACTACTGTATTTCCATGGGGAAAGTGAAAGCCAACACATGCCCGACCGTGTTGCATGTTATGGCGATCAATGCAAACGAGTTGCTCTACGAGACACGCGGCAAACAACTGTAAACAATTCGATTAGCAGGTGCAAGAGTAGACTTGAAAGCCACCTGTCACCTTTGGAGTGTGCTCCTGCCGAACTGGAACCTCCGCCGCCGCCGGCAGCGCCCGCGGAATTGGATCCGCTCGCCATAGCTCCCCCTGCTCCGCCGCCCATTGCGCCATCGCACTGATCGGCGCTGCGTGACCTCGCTGCAGCCATCCGCTCCCGCTCCTCCTGCGGCGACCGCGCAAACAGCCCTCCGCTGCCGCCGGCGCCCTTGCCCGCCGGACTCCGATTGCGCGGCGAGTCGTACACACCCGCATAGTTCTCCAGTGGTGGCGAGTAGCCCCGCTCCGCCGGTGCTGTGTTCGGGGTGCGTGGCTGCACCTTAATGACCGGCTCCCGGGCCTCAAAGAATGCATCGAAGTTGTTCTGCCGCAGATTTTCGCTGCTGAATACCGGATTCTCCACGTGCACGTGGACATCCTCCCGCAACCGATTGCTTTCCCGCGTATCCGACGAAGTGGAGCGTCCCAATCTGCCGAGCGGCAGATGCAGTTTGGGCCGCAGTCGCGACTTTCCGCCGGTGGGTGACTTGCTGCCCGTGGAACTGCCGTAGGACTTCTCCGGGGGCAGGTCCATTGGCGACATGGGGCGGCCCCATCCTGGACCGAAGTGGGCGTGCGTGGGATCCGGCGTGGGTGGCTCCAGAAAGATGCTGGGACTGCGGGAGCGGTGGTCGCCATAGCCACCTATTGCTGCTGCTCCCGGTTCCTGTTCCTCGAACGCTGCGCTGCTGCGCTGGAATGGTGCTCGTCCTGATCCCGGGGCGCTGCTTCCATCATTATGCATGTGGTGGTGGCTCCTCCGAAGACTGCTCCGCTGGCTAGAGGTATGCGAGTGGTGGCTGTTCGAGTGGGTGAGGGACGCGCGTGAGGTGCGACGAGTGGGAGTTGGAGGCAGGCTCTGGGACTGGGAGTGGCTCTGGACCGCCGGCGACGGGGTCTCCTCGAAGTCGAAGAAGGTGGTGTGCACGGGCGGAGATCCTGGATACGAAGCGGGCAACGCTGTGGGGGAGGGTAATCCGGGATAGAGCAGGGGCGGTGAGGGTGATGCAGATATGGATAGAAGGGGCGACGGACTGTGTCCTGGCTGCTCGATGGCAATGGGCAGAGTGGCCTCGAAATGGACGACGGGCACACTGGCGGCGGCGGCTGGGGTACTGCTGTTCGGGATTGTAGCTTGGCTGTTCGCCTTCTTCTTGGGCAGGGATCGCTCCGGTATCTCGATGGGCACCTGCGGCTCGCGGAGACAGTCGAGTGTGGGACGCGGTTTCACTCGTGGCGCAAAGAAACCATATGTCATCAAGATGAGCTCATCGGCGGGATATATTACGTACATTCCTCACAGACCCCATGTGGCATGGTGGGGCACTAGGCTAAGTAGATCTCCGTAATACCTGGCCTTTTGCAAGCTACTAAGTTGCGATATCGGTGGCTTCTTGTCTTTTAGCTACTTTTCCTACGGTATCTTTCAGTTATCAGTGCTGTCAGTTGTCTGTCTTTTGTGGGTTTGTTGCCTAACTAAGGTGCTGTCTACCAAAACAATACACGGATATACGAAAATAGTTGGTAACGTCTAGGACCGTGACGAACTAAGGCTAAATTAACGTACTTCCTGCTACTCGGCTATATCACAAAACTGAGTTCAAGTCGAATTTATATCTCTGGGACGTGCTGTCATTTGGCTCGCTGCATGATGCCAATGCTCCTGGAAACTGATGCTGCAAATATACAGAGAGAGGAAAGCGATTAATTAGGCGTAATTACGAGCTGGAGGAATTTTAGAAAACAGCGAAACAAAAGTTTGGCCACAAAAAGCACGGGCGGTCGCCTCATTAAAAACATTTCTTTGTGCCGGCCAGCCACTCATTCATGCGAGTACTTTTCGCTCATTAAATTGTTTCGTTTCATTCCGAGAATGCAGAAGTTCTCCTTCTGGTTTCAGGGTCAGGATTTGGGTCAAACTTCGGGTTTCCTTTGTTCGTGTTGGCCAACAAAGTTCCTCCAGAGCCAGGTTGGCAGCGCGAAGGCCATGGCCCAGGCTCCCGGCAGAGTCAGGTGGTTTTCTGTCAGATGGCCAACTGTGCAGGTGCACTGCGGAAAACACTTGAGACAACCAATTTAAAAAGCATTCATGTCAATTACGGTTCCTTAAACCAATGATCGTAAAAGTTTTGCACAGCTTAACCCTTAAGACCTTTCAACTTATGATTTTTGTTATTCTTCATCTGGATTTCTTTGTGTGTCTGGTTAGTTCCTCGGCTAGGCACCAATATTTAATGCCCAAAAGCTCTAACACAAATTAACAGAAATTGCCAATGACAGGCTGGGCTCAAAGTTTCCCAACTCACCCAACCACCACTTATCCATCCCAACCCCTCGAAGCGAGCCGGCATGTTGTGCGTGCTGAAACCTCCTGTGTGTCTGGCCTGGCAAATTACGGGAAGGCCACATGCAAGGCTTATTATTATGCCATTTTATTGGCCAATCGATGGGCCCATATCAATTAAATTTGCATTAAATATTCATGATAGCCAATGCCACGCCGCTTTAATTATCGGATCAGTATTAACTCGATGACTGATTACGGTTGCCATTGTCTTGGCCTGTCGTGCAGGCTACTCGATGGCCCCTTGAACGACAAAGAATCGGAGATTTCGATTTCAAACACACCAGGAGTGTGTTTTTGGTTAACTACAACACACTCTTGGTGGTAAAACGAAAAGAACAAACTCAACATTCATTTGTAAATGCTCAGCGGGAATAAATCGCTTTAAGCGGCAAATTGAAACCATATTATGCTTGTAAACAAATCCAAGTTTATAATCAGCTATCATACCACAAGTCGCTTTAAATTAGATTTCATTGAAGTCCGAGCACCGCAATTGCATTACGCGATTTGCATAATTGATATACAATTGCCACTGACCCAATGAGAGTGAACCGAAAAAAATGGATGGGCTGAAACGGGCGGGTGGTGCCTTGGCCGGCATTAAAATCGCATTACACGAACAGAAATATCGGCTGAGATTAAATACATTTGCGGCAGAGGCGACCTTGCGTGTGCGTATGTGAAAACGAGTGGGGTGGGGGGATTTATTTCAGCAGGTACATGAGGAAAACCAAAGCCAAGGCAGAAATTGCATTTCATAAATACGAACGTACGAACGTACAGAAAGTGTGTGCGGCAAGGCGAACCGAAAAGAAATCACGCAATTTAATTCAATGTGAATTATTTATTAGCTGCCAGATAGGGGCGGGCGCATGAATAATTCGCACGCTGCTTAATGGCGAGCAGCTCGTCATGGGGGTTGGAGGTTAAAGAGCGCCGCCAAGATGGGGATTTGAGGAAGATAGAACGATGACACTATCCCACGCCGTACGCAAATATTTCCATGTTATCCGCCCCCACACACTCCACGAATAATTGAATTGTTTTGCTGCACTTTACCAGCTCGTTAAATCTGTCAACATTGATCAATCAAACCGGGCGAGAGCCGAAAGGATGAGCTGAGTGTTTTGCGACTGTAAGTGAAAGTGTTCTGGGGGAGCAAAGCGAAAGTTTTCCATCCTCCGTCCTTCCAGCGCGAATTGGGCTTAAAGTTACCAAGCAGCAGGGGAATTCGCTCTGTATGCGACTGGCATTTTAAAAGCCTTTTTCCCTACCAGCAGCAGCACCAGCCAGCAGCCACCAACAAAGAAAAACAAACTGAAAGCAATTTTGTGAAAATGCAAGCAGCTGACTTTGGACACACAAAAAGAAACACAACAGCAAAGGTCCAATGACACAGAGAAAAACCAGTTGCCGACAGCGATGTCCTTGAAAACTCCATCTTCTACAGTTGCCTCTGTAAATATTCTTTTAGCTATTAACTCAAATGCAATAAAATCTTATTTTTTCCTAGAACAATGCCTGCAATATTATTTTATCACTCGATCAAACAACACCCTTTCGTTTTGTGCATCCAACTCCCATCATTGTTATTACTGCGACTGCAGCTGGGCCATAAAAGTGCAAGCGGTAACTGTATTAAAATTAATTAACTACAAAAAACATTATCATTCATGCTGTTGCTGCAGAGCAATAAGCACAACGAGGAAGCAGGCTGCAAACACAGGGTTATAAATAAACCAGCAGACAAACGCCCTCCGCCGGCTGCCCTCTTTTTGGCAAGCTGAATTGGCCGAGATGCCGAAAAGATGCCCAGGAAAAGCCGGTCGAGCAGCAGTAGCATCAGCAGAGGAAGCAAACTTGACTCAAGTGCATTGTCAAGGCGGATGAACCAGAGGAGCAATGTGAAGGCGCCCAAGCGATGCATTCAATGCAATGCGATGCGATGCACTCGGACATGGACATACATAATTACATGGCAGTGAGCCCAGATGACAACGCTTCACATACATTTATATTCGAGAACATATAAACGAGTGTATTATAGTGTGTCTGCATACCGAGTTATTTGCTGCTTGCTATGAGAATACAAATTAACCAAATTCTTAGCGCTTGCATGCGGAAAACACACGTAGCAGCCTGAGATCAAGGGAATCAGTTCGGGAAACTTTCAAACCTGCCTGCTTGGGGAGATATTTGATTTAAATTCGAGGTACTTTTAATTTTAAAACAAAATAAGGTAATTTCAATTGATTGCATTTTAGCCACATATCGCAAGGCCATTTTTTTCACTTACAGTATGAATTAAATTTTTGTCGGGATTTTCTGTCTGCATTTAACATAAGTACGAGTACTTGAACATGAGTAATATAAAATGACTGCATGCCAAGGTTTTTAGCGATTACTGTTTGAATGCAAATTAATCAAATTCTCTAGGGCATGTAACGAAAATACAAAACACAAAAAGAAATCAAGGCAGTGTTTAGATATTGCACAAAAGTTAACTATTAAAGTCTGAACACACACATGAAGACAAGCCAGATTATTAGGTTTTAAGCCTCCCTTTGTTTCCATCTCAAAGCATGCTAACCGAAAAAAGGCCTCATTATTTTCACCGCCAATCAACGGAGCACTCCCTCGTCTAATGGATCAATCAATCTCCTTTCATCCCACAACTTTATACCCCAACTGGGCAGAAAAGTGGCCATTGTAACAGGGCCAACAATGCGGATTCTGTTGGTTTTGTGCCGATTTGTGTGAGCCATAATTCCCAGTAATTTCTATGTATACGGCATTGAAACGAGAACGAAACCGTCGAAAGCAGATGCAAGGATACAATGATACAGGTAGCATAGACATGTGATACTTATGCAAAAGGAAATTAGACGAGGCCGGCGGGCGCGGGCTTGGAGTCGGAATATTGCGAAGTATTGCGAGCAAGGCAAACAAAGCTGTCGAAAAGAGTAAACTCAATTTATGGAAAGAGGCAGAGGCAACGGCAACGGCAAAGGCAACAGCAAGACAAGCAGCAAACAGCCACACAAATTGCGTATACGCAACGTGGGCTCCATACAGAACTTTCAGAGCGTCAAAGCGGATGCCGGAGGTTCGAGTATGGGGTTCGGATGCTCGCCCTCACATAAATTGAAATTCCGTCAGACACTCGAGCGAATTCGACATTTTCGGGCTCTGCTGGCTAGGGGTTGAAATATACATTAGCTAATTAAACAAAACGTGGAAAACCCAAGCCAATGGTGCAAACTGCACAGAAAAATGGTAGCCATTTACCAGGGATTGGTAAAACTAAAGAAACATCATTTTGTGACTCTGATTTTGCATTTGGGAAACAAAAATGTGGGAAATATTGCTGCAAGCTTACCGTTTCGAGTGATTACAGCGCCTGTGAGTTCAGTTGAAGGCGCTGGGCTGACATTTGCGGTTCCACTTTATATTAATTAACTACAAATATTGGTTTATGTTTACACGTGCACAATTGTTTTAATGTTTCACTGAGTTTGCGGGCATTCACTGGGACGGGATTGGTTATGGGGCTTTCGTTTCGTTAAAGTCGCTCTAGTTTTGAGTTGTAATTCCGTTGCAGTTGTGGTTACAGTTGGCGCTTTCACGTTGTTTACTTTGCTTATTTGTTTTCGTCTTTTTTATCGTTTTCAAACACACGCACACAACAAATAAATATTTTCGGGGATATTAATAATAATAATAATAACAACAACAGGAACTACGACACTCGTTGCTGCCGATCGACGACGAATCTAGACTGAGACTCGAGCAGCTGTAAGCATTGAAATATTTTGACAAATTTTGTTTGTGTTCCGCCTCTCTTTCTTCTTGCTGTGCTTTCTCGCAATTCTCATGGCTGCTCGACCAGTGTTGCTGCTGCTGTCGCTGATGCTGTTTGTGTTTCTGCTGCTGCTGGCTCTTAGCATGTTGCTGCTGCTGCTGCTGCTGCTGCTGCGGCTGCTGTTATCATTCCGCTTCCATTTCGCTCGTGTTTGTCTGGCGCTCACAAACATGCAGCCAACAGAGAAAAGCACACTCCTGATTGCCTTGGGTCAACGCGGCGTATGCGCGATATATTTTTTATTGGTTCCGATCGTTGGTCAGACCAGATTATACCGCATCCGTGACGTCGGCCAGCTAAATGGCTAGCTGGCTGGCTGGTGGACTGGCAGGCTGGCAGGCTATCCAGCCAATGACGTCATAGTTGCCACCGCTGTCACAGCTGTCACGCGCAAAAGTGTTCGAACACTATTTATAGATGCGCGGCCTTTGCCGCTGCCGCTGCCGCTGCCGCCGCCGCCACCGCTGCTGCTCCTGCTGCTGCTGCTAATTTTTGCAAGTGTTTTTCTTAGCGCTTTTCTTGGATCGTAGCATCTGAAAATAGAAAAGCAGAGGGTGAGGAACCGAATTGTCGTTGCTTTTTGTGTGTGAACCGAAGCTCATTGAAATGTTTGCGCGTACTCAATTTTTATTCGCATCGCTATACACGTCTAAATATATGCGATATTTTTGTACCCAAGTGTGGTATATAGGTATACTACACGCGCGTGTGTCTAAGTGTATATGCGCATATAAAGAGATGGCAATCGATGGCAACTGTGATTACTCATACGCCCCCTGAGCAACCCCCACAAACGCCGCCGTTGCCCCCGCCGCCCCAGCGAGGAGTGTGAGCAGCGCCAAGCAGATGCGAAGTGTGCGAAATGCAAATTAAATTGCATACAAATGTTTTCAGCCCGTCGAGAATTCGATTGGCTCGATTGGCTGCCACTGGCTCAAATTTGGCTCAATCAAAATTTCAATTATTATTTATGAGCCATCCGGAGAGCATTTAATGCTCGCCAATCAAAGGTAAACGATGTGAATTATGACACTTTTTGTTCGTTTAACAAACGTGTTCTGAGCGATGCTTTCGCGTGGGTATAAATGAAAATGATGCAGAAATGAAAGCAACTCTCGGCTCCTAATTAACAAGTAAGCAATTGAGGTTTGAGTTCAATTCCCTAAGACTTTAGATTCTTCATTTTTTTACATTCACGCCCGAGATATTTTTCAAAGAATTTATTTTAAACTGAAACTCGGAACGCACTCTCGAAACATTAATCAGAACTTGTGCTGATTTGCCTCCGTCCGCCTGTGCCCCCAACCGGCCCCTTTGGCGTCGAACTAATTAAATCACAGAGTGTCAGGCTTTTGATGTTCGGTTTTCCTTTAATTGCATTAGGTCGTTCAATGTGTTAACTACATCAGACAGAACTTTTCCATTATCCTTTATATTCATCCCCGGTAGGGTCCACCAGGAGCATTAGGATTGAAGGGCGACGGCCTCGTATCGAAGATGGGTCCCTGGTGGCGATGCGGCTCAGCCTGGACAGCAAACAGAGTATTGGCCATCAGTCCCAGCAAGCCCAGAAAAATCGCTCCTAGATTGAGTTGCATCTTTGCTCAGTGGCGGCAATTGATTGATGCTCGAAGCTGTGCGCTGCTGCGGCTTTTATAGCCAAGTTCCAGACAAACGAGCCGAAGATTGGGGACTTATTATTTGAGTTGTGCGATAAGCGCCAACAGTCGGTGGCTGCTGTTGAATGAATGACGACCAAATGTCAGGCAAGGGCAGATAACCGATTGTGGCCTGGGGAATCCGGCCCTCAGGGGCATCCCACTGAGACGGATTATCGCTCAGTGCACAGTCCGCAGAAACTAAATGTAAATATGCCATCTCTCGCCGAGTATACTATATATGTATTTTTTTTTCAACAGGGATATATGGTGGCGAGGAGGGTGCTAAACTAGGTTTGCAGTCTCTTGACGCTTTTTTCTGCATTGCAAATTACCAAGCACAGACAGCGACAAACACAGCAACAATTGACGCAACAATTCAGAGACATCGTCAGCAAGCGTCCACTTGGTAACGCCTTCTGGTTCCTTAGAACCTCCTAAAGAGAGATGCACGAAATGTATAAAATATACCACTATAGTATAATTTACATGCTTGCAGTAACTCCCATTAAGGGATATCTATACAGACGATTTTTATTAAAATAAAAAAGGAAAACAAAAGAGGTTCACTGGGACTGTAAACTTCCCCAGGTGCATTCCAAAACCCGGGGTAGAGCTGCTGGTGCCGCACAGCAATTGGCCTTTGGCGGGACTAAGGCACTTTGTTAGTTTTCTTGCAGCAGCTTTTGCGCAAGAAAAGGGGTGTGCGACGGTGTGATAGGGCCCATTAAAAAGCTCGTCTGACATTTTGAGTAATTTTCTCCCTGCACTTCATTCGAGAGTGTGGCTGTTCTTACTTCTCAAAGGGAAAAAGGCTGTATTCATGGCTCATTAGGCTTCAAAAACGCTTGACTTACGGAGCCTGAGCGTGCCAGCGGTTTGAGGGCACAACTGCATAGATTGACGTAATTTCCGCTTCATCTACTACGCAAAACCGAATGAAAAACACCCACCCAAAAGGTGGAAACCAAACATAAAACATTATTTTTTGTTTATCGAGTCGATTTGAATCGATTTTGCCTTCAGATTTGGCTTAGAAATCCCCTTTATGTTCTCTTCGGCAACAATAAATCAAATAAATCAAACAAAATTCCAAATAAATTTAATCCAATTTCTTGGTTAGCAGGCGGGAGGAAGCAGGCGCATTAAAAAATAAATGTTTGGGAGCTGGCGCGTAAACAACTGAATACTGAATATAGTAGATTCGAAATGTAAACAGTAGGGAGACAGGCAAATTGAGGCATTCGTCAATCAATCATAGCCGCCGCTGAAACTAACGGACGGGTAATATGGTTACGAGGGTAGTGCCTAATGGGCACTGGGCGAATGGCTAAAAAGTTGACCCTCTCTTGAGGCCCAGAACTAGGCTAAGAAATTCGAGCTTAGTTGGGCCCAGGAACCAAACATAAAGTGCCGCCAACTTTCCATCTGCCATTTTGCTTGGCAGTCATTTCGTAGCTGCGCCTGACATTTTGAAATATTTCTTGCAAATCGCTGTTGAGCAGGCTAAGCCCAAGTGCCACGCCTCTGCCGCAAGCCCCGGGGCTAACGACCGTAACAAGAGTAACCGCCCAAGAAAACCCCCGCCTATCCGCCGAAAAGCAGAAAAAAGTGAAGTAAAAATTGGTGGAAAAAATAGCGCAGCTATGAAAAGTTGAATTTGAGCCGATAAGAGCCCAAGATGGAGGCAATTCAATTGAAAACATGAAATGTTGTCACAACCGCCTGCAGAGTGGCGGAAAATGTTTTCGCACCGTTCCTAGGAAACGGATACCACCGCCAACCAGCACCAGTAGCTCGAAGGTGAAACACTCGACAAGTTCTTTGAGCCAAATCGATACGGCCTTGACGCCACGCTGACAGCTGACAAATCATTAAAAAATAAATTCTAATTATGTGTACGGTAGCCCGGCGAAAGCGTTCTAAAGCAAATATTGTGCATAGTCATTATGAAATCAGCGCCGGTTCATTGTTTGCAAAAATATCAAAGGCAAAAAAAGCGACAGCTGACGGACAAAGTTTTTATCAGTCAATAAACCCAAGTTAATTGGATATTTTCCGAACCATTTGGACCTAATAAAATTATTTTTACACAGTGAGCTTCAATAAATCTCTCTTAGTCGGGCACATTTTGTTTACACTTGCATGCTGTATAAGGCCATAGTATAGAATAATTGGAATTCATTCTAATTGCGTCTTGACAGCTTAATGGATTTTGGCCTAATTGGTTAAAGTTCGCCGCAGCGCTCGTCTAAGGTAGTGTGAAAATATACCTTTAATGGTGCTTTCTGATTTGGGAATTTAGAGATTCCCGCTGCCAGAGGAAACTTCCCGTAATTACAAACAAACCACTGACATTTGTGGCGAATCATTGAAGGTGTGCATTTCCCAACACCAACTAATTGGTTGCCCTTCAGCTTCAGCTTCAGCTTCAGTGAAATATGAAATACGAGAGTCCCAGAACTAGGCTAGGCTGCCTGTGTGCGCTGTTGCAAAAAGTAATTTAGAAAGTTAACATGTTGTACGAGCTTTAGAGTTTATTATCGGCAGGCTGACTCATGAGGCGTCGTGTTCATAATTCAGGTGCCGGGTGTTGGGTTGGCTCAATGAAATGGCATCTGCCAGGGTTTCGAAATGCAGAAGGCAACCTGCCAGAAACGGGCATGGCATCCTCGTAAATATGCATTTTACTCTTGCGGGCACAATCATAAATAAGCTCAGAGGAGCGGGCCAGCCCCCACCCGAAAACGTTAGGATGGCTGGAACCTGAAGCCACATGAGCTATTTCGGCAAGGGCTTGAAACAAGAATACAAAGTTCATTAAATACGTATGAGTGCGGGGACCAGGGACCAGAAAAGACAGAAAGATACAAAGGTACTAGCTCAGTCAGGAATGCTAGCAAGCGGGGGCACGGCACTAAATGCCAGTTGCTCGTCCCGAAAATGGCTGCCATAAATGCGCCAGCTCATTTCGAAGGGAAATGGAGGCAGCTGCTCGGGGGTTGGGGGGCCTGGCATTGGGGGAAATGGAAATGAGGTAAATGCTACTGTTCCTGCCCGGGTCCTGCCCCAAATGTTATTCAGACAAGATGAAGCACTTAGAAATACGTTGTGCCATGTCAGCATCCTGGGGGAGGAGGTGCAAATGTAGGATGGACGGTGGTGGTGGAAATGGGAGTAGCAACGGGCATCCACATTGCTCAGGGGTATCACATTCGCTTTGTCTGGGCCGGAGGAGCCCGGAGCCCGGAGCCCGGACGGACAGGTGATAATGAACATACTTAGCGAAGCGCACACAAGCGCACATGTTGCTATTTAAGCAGTTAATGACGCGTTTAAAGCTAAATGCCAACCGCAAAGCCTGCTCGTCTACTCTTTTATTAACTTTGCAATTTCTTTAACGGGCCCTTCCTGCCGCCACTTGGCGCCTCTTGCGGCGGAGCAACAAATGCTTCTGTTTCACAACACATGCGACAAAAAGGTTCGCATTGGGCACATTTTCTCTTGCTGTATTTGTGCATTAGAATAAATAAATACGGGTACAATAGAAACAAGTATATGCTAGAAATACTTGGTTCTCAGTAAAGATACCCTTTTTATGCAATTATTAAGGACATTCTTACGCTATACAGTGATGGAAAAAATTTATCAAAAAATAACAGAACAGTCCCTTATAATAATATATTTAAATTGCATAAATTGTGCTTTAAATACATTTTTAAATGTGTAGGAGATAAACTTGTTCGGTAGCAGACCAAGAGCTCGCCATGGTTGGGTGCATCTTCACGCAGGGATTGTTTACTTATCTATCCCGGCAGAAACCATATCTGGTTACGTTGGTGGCGTCTCTATTTTTGTTTGCTAAAGCGGCATGAACAGTGCCCATAACTTTCCCTTAGCCCGTGTGACAGTTAATCAAAACGTGTCGCTGATACGGGAAAATAAAACAGGCTCTGGGGTGCGGAAAGTGAGCGTATCACTCAAAAATTTCAGCTTTTGGTAGTCGGAGCAGCTCTCATGGCTAGGAATTCGATTTGGCCCTCTTATTGAGCTGGCCCGTGATTGCCACACGTCGCAGGCCTTGCAGGACGTGCTGCCATTTTGCTGCCTTCTTTGTTTTCTGAACGGATCCGAGCAACTTAGACCACCTGCCATGTGTCAGAGGGCATACAAAGTGCCCAAAAATCATGGCACAAAAGACTAGGCACAATGTGCTGCTTGTTGGTCATTTTTTTTTTGACTTGGGCATGTCCAGGTGCGGTAGAGGTGGAGGGGAGGTGGAGGTGGAGGCGTGGGTGTGTGAGGGAGTATATTTGGAAGTGTATGTTGCGTACACGCCGTGTTTGATGGACAAAGCCGTCGTAAATCTAATTAAATTTCACCCAGCTGAGCAAACATTGAAGCGGACACTTGTTGGCGTACGAGATTTTTGGGGGAAGCCCCGAAGCCGAATAACAGGCTGGCTTCGATGGCCATCGGGCGGGGCCTGGGCCCCGACTCCTCCTGTACTCGCTCTGCAGATTTGTGTGAATAACGTTAAAATGACAAGAAGGGGAAGATGTTTTTTGCTTTTGGTTTTTGTTCGGCCTTTAGTGGCCATTCAGCAAGGTGGTTGTTATTAGCATGCCATCATCATCGTCATCATCACAGCTGGCTGGGGCGGCAGCAATTCATGTAAAACGTGCTCAAGTGGGCACGGTCGCGTGCCTCATTATTCCCCTAAGACCCCAGAGACCGGCCCCAAACTGTGCCTCTCTGGGCACCGTCAAATGTTTTCATTTTTGACTCTGCCCTGGTGTTGTATTTTTGTGTGTGCTGCCGCCACCAAAGAGCAAATCCGAATCAGGTCAGAGACAGCAGCATCAGCAGCAGCAGTAGCAGCACCGGTACCGGTAGCAGCAGCAACTTGACAGTCACTTGGAGGCAGTAACAAAAACCAAGGAAGCAGGCGGATGAAATAAATGTTAAGGTCAACATCGAATGAGACCGAGATGCGGGAAGAACGTTAAGCCGGGCGGAAGCCCAGGGAGTCAGACCGAGAAACTCAAAATATTCACTTTTGTAATTGGATGCTGTCGTCTGTTTTTCTGCTGCATACCTTTACAGCCGAGTCGACCCTTAACAATACCTCGCCACCACCCAACGACAGACCACCCACCCGTCTTATCCACCTTCGACCACCCACGGCCCGCGGCCGTAAAAGAAGCTCACAATGAATTCATACGAGTGTGTGTACACCTGAAAAATAATAATCGAAACAAGGGAAAATGCCTAAAACTAAAACCCGCTTCTAGAATCTACAAAACAAGAGGAAGATAGAAGCCTTTTAAGAGAGAATAACTCACATCCATCTGAATTTATTCCTAATCAGCAACGGAAGCGGGATTTTTTACAGTCAAAATTTTCAAATAAATGCTTAAACGACTCGACTAAGGTTTACCTAACCATATAATAGGTTATAATACAATTTTTCCAGGTGCATCGATACGTATCTTCGTATCTCTGTTCTGGTGTTCTGTTGTTGGGTTTTTCTTTTTTTCCCCGTTTTTTTCTGTTGCGCACCCATAAAGTCGGTTTGTCCTGGTGTTTTGTGTATGTGTAAGTGTACCACCAGTTTTTTGTTGGCCCAGAGTTGAAGCGAATTGTCGTGTTTGTTTTATAGTTATTGCTTTTGTTTCGCTTTCACCCGTCGTATCGCTCTATTGCCCAGCTTTCACTTTTCTCTCGGTTCTTATGTTCTTTTTGTATTGTTTTTTTTTTTTTTTTTGTCTTTTGTGCATGTTTCTTCTCTGTCGAGGATACCCAATTCCTTTGCCCCGCCAGTTTATGCACATTTAATCTTATGACAGCAAAAATGTTGTAAAATTGTTTATGGCACTTTGCGACATGGTCAGTATTTTTACAGTTTGCTCCTCTTGTAGCTGCTTCCTTCGCGGCGAGCTTTCCACTCGTCCGCATATGTTGCAAGTGGCGACTTCAGCAGCATTTGCATGTTTCTGCAGGATAAAAGTGGTTTTTGATGAATGGGATCGCGTGAAGATTTAGTTGTACGCGAAATGAACGAGTTTAGGTGGCTGATGAGTCCAACCACTCTAGTCAAGTCACAATTAACAAAAAGTTTTGCAGGCCCCTTACTTACTTGGTCGCAATTTTACAATTCTAGACAAGTCGAAATACAATGGCTTGGCAATCGGAATGTTTAATTGCATCCCTTTAAATGCCAAAACTCTTTTAAAGGTTAAACTGCAAAGCTTTTAGCAAAATATTTGCGCAGACCAAAAGTCCGCAAACTTTCGGATAACGAACTTTCGGATAAATGGGCTAACCGAATTTTATGCAAAAGGAATGTGGGACTGGTTATGCACTTTCAACAATCGCAACTCACTTTGATTTGTACGTACCTACCAGTTGCGAGAATTTGTGTGGGCCAACCTGTTGGCTGCTGACTGTTTCCCCTTCGGCGGGGAAAGCGCTTTTGCTGTTTGCTGATTGCGAATCTTATCGTCTATTGTTGCTGAATATTGCTTGCATAAAATTTTTGTTGGCGGAGACACTTGGCAAGCGATTTGGTTTTCGTGTCAAAGCTCTGTCCAGTTCAATTTGGTTTATATTTTAATCGAAATATATTTGCCAAACTGTCTGCTCATATAGCTATCTACGCTCTGCTATATACTCGACTGTATTTGCTGGTATGTATGTCCATATGTTTCTGCGTACTCAGCGGCAGATGTTTGTTTGTCTCGCTTTTGTTGTCGTTTAGATCTGAAAATTATTATTAGTAATTTGTTGGTCTGCAGACAGTTTTGTGCTCTCCCGAGCTCCGGCTCTTCTTCTAGCGTTTTTGGGTGAAAATTGAATTTGGCTTTCAGCGCCTAAGAATTTTTATCACGATAATTTATGATTGGAATATGCGTGGTCAGTTAGCTCTAGCTGTAGCACTAGCACCAGCACTAGCGTCATATATAATATATGTGTATATCTATTGAATAGTATTCGTGTATATAAGTAGTTTTCTCTGTAGCTCTGTAGTACTATATCTGTAGATAGTATTTGCTAGTAAATAGGTGTGTGTAGAATAGGGCTTTCGAAAAATATATAAGTAGTTCTTCCTCGTTGCTCAGGCTTCCGTTGTAGCTTGGTCTCTGCTGGTCTGGTCTGGTCTGTCCTGTTCTCGTTTTCGTTCGCGTTCTGGTCAAGAGTAAATTATCTCTCCGTGGGTTGGCTCATGCAAGTCTCCCCGGCTTAGGGAGCTCGCATTATGGTCACGTTGAAACCGTTCTAAAACACACGCGCAGGTCCTCGGCGAAAAGGGTTCAAATTGCTTGATTGCATTAATTATTCAGTGCAAACGTCGTCGTCAGCGTCGTTACTCGAACATCGCGCATGCCAAAGTTCACTTATGTAAATGCGCGCCGAGCGGCCAAATAAACTTTCCAGAATTACAAACTTTACACGAGCTGCGCTGCGAGTGCACAAAACGGGACGAAAACGGGACGAAACGAATCGCCAGTGTCGGCTATAATAAAAATTTAAAGCATACTTTTCAGGTGAGCTGCGCTTTGATTTGCATCAAAGCACACATCAAACAGCGCAACCACACACCGAACACACCACACGCACACCCCTGCAGGTAAGTGGACCACGCATACCACGGTCACCCGCACACACCGAGCAAAATGCTGAGAAGCACGTCTACTATTTGAGCTCCAACGCAAAACACGAACACGAACACTTCCACTTATTGGTTTGTTACCGAGTTTTTATGTGAAAAGCCGAGCCTCAGGATTGGCTTAGAGTCACAGTGCTCTTCTCACAATTCAATAGCCAAAGTGAAGTCAGTTTGCCGTGCTGCCCTTCCGGCCAACATCACGTCCAGTTAGCGACTGAACGCTGCTGTTGCTGCTGCTGCTGCCGCCGCACAACATTGCGTATACGCAACGTCCACAAGTTGACTGCCTTATTTTCGGAATCCGCTTGCAGCGCCTGCGCAAAAATTTCAAAGAGAAATTGCCCCGCTCTCTGGGGGCACAAAACAAACAGAAAAGAGCATTCACGGCGGTGAAGCAGCTGAAGAATCAAGCAAGTGGTTGGGCCAAAAAGCAAAACAATCACATTGAAGAAAGTTTATCATACGACGATTTGTTGAACAGGTGTGATAGCTTGGAATTGAACTAATTAATTGCATTGCTAATGTATTATGCCAACCCCTCATAATCTACTAATCTAACTTGGCGATATGAGGCAATTTATTTGAACAGCAATGACTTTGTCATTTCTCTTCTACATCGGGGTCAGGTGGAAAGCTAATTACGCCTGATTCCCTGTCATGTGAAATAACAACGCATTATAGCCAAGTAACCTGGTAGCACGTTATTAAGAGTGTTGCTGGGGAAAAGGTGGCCGAGATGCCACAACAAAGGACAATTAATGGGACACCCACGAAGCAATCTGTTGCACTTTTGCTCTGCATTCTACGTAATTAAGTGTAAATTAAAAGCAACTTTGCAGGTCAAAGATTAAATGGCGAGCAACAACTGACAATACCCTGCATTTTATATAAAGAGAATTGTAAACCTTTCAAGCTTGTGTTTTATAAAAAAATTTGTAAGCTATTAAACCAATACAATTAGCTTGGAGCTTATGCTTTAAAACCGCATTTTACGCTGCATGCCGAGGCCTATTAACCCGAAATATGGCAAAAACAGGGGCTGCCTTGATCACATTACAAGGCATTCCAAAAATTGAATTAACTAAACTCCTTCGCCAAAGGACTCGAGCTGTCTGGCTGGCACAGGAATCAGGTTTCGCCCGAAGGTAGCGCAAATAAAAGAAACAAGCTTAAGCTTCTTTCAAATTGCGAACAGAAAATCGATGCAATCGAAGCAAACAGGGGAGCAGGGGAGCAGGAGAGTTGGAGCAACAGCAACGGAAAGGACATCCGATTCTCTGCAGGAGCAGCAGCGGAAACACGGAGTAAGGGCCGGAACGATTATCTTGGTTGGAAAGTGAGAAAACTTTTTAATTAAAATTCACACGCAATATGTTGCGCATACGCAGCGTTAAACCCGTCAGCCACCATGCGTTCGCCAGCTAACCACAAATTCCTTGCTCATTAGCGTTCAAATTGTGCGCATATCATGTAATTTAGATTAGATTGAAATTGAAATTGTTAGGCAGGCCAAGTGGCTTTCTCTGCACCAACCTCGACTCCACTCGTCCCTCCCCCACCCGTCTCCACTCCAGTGTACTTTCAGCAATTCCATGCGCCCGCTCACCTACATCAAGCAAAGTTGGCAAGAGGGTTTCATTAGATTGCGTGGTTGGGGGAATTATTACTGCTTTGGCTAAGCTCCTACTAGAGGGGCCAAGTTATAAATATTAATGAAGCCAGAAGCGTTGGACCTTCGCCCAGCACGGACACATTCGTCAAGTAAATGAAGTCGTCCAAGAGCCGCCAACAACAGCAACAAAATAAATAAAACATGTCAAAAATTCACTCGCACAATGTGGACTTTCGATACTCTACCCAAAGGAATAACGTTCTCCGGGTTTTAGTCATAAGTACGAGAATATAAATTCCTTGCAGTCGGCGCAATAAAAACTTTTGCTATTGGTATATGTAATCTGTTTCCGTTCTGTTGCCAACCTATCGATTGCAAAAGGTATTTAAGCATTCGGTTAGCAGGTCCTATTGGTTTTATCTTATTTTTTATAGAGATACGCTACGGTGGAATGGCTTACTTGTTGCTGAAAGGACACGTTCTTGGCATACCTCATTGCGAATGCCGCTCGCATTCGCTGCAAATTCCCCTCGCACGCACTCACTTATGGAACGAAATACCTGGGCGCCCGTTGGGGCAACTCCTTGATGTCCTCAATTATTGAGACAACTTGTGATTGGAAACTTTGGAAAATTGCAATTGCCGCAGATGCAATCTCACCTTTGACCCATCAAGTGTGAAGCGCTAGGCGAAGAAAAGTTTCGCAAGTGCGATGATTGCACTTTCTGGCAGTAAATGAAATTTATCTCCTTTGATGTGGCCACTTTGTCAACTTTGTAGCCACATAATTGAGTTTTAATTACCGGTCAAGGGGGAACGGCTCCTGCCACAGCTGCCACAGCCATTGCGAGGCTTCTTTACCAGAGGCCCTGAGAGGCAGCACACGCCGCCATTACCCATTAACCATTTTGAGCCCCGTTAACGATAATTGGTCAAGTTGCAGCCCCCTTTTTGAGGATATACTTGTAGTATTGTATATAGTATCTCTCTATATAATATGTAGTTTCCATGACAACGCGCGATAGCCACTGAAATGTTTAATTAGGGATCCAATTAGCGTTGCCACCGCAGCGCACCGCCGCCGATGCGATATTGGAATTATTAAGACGCTCAATTAAATGCCCATTTTGGTGGGCCATTCCCAGTGGCTCGGCTGTCTGTGTGCTGCCACCGCCCACCAGGTGAAGCCCTCGACCGCCAGCCTTCAATCAAACTCCGTGTAATTTGTGTTTATTTTCGGTCTCCCCGGGAACACAAGAAAATATCGTGATGCAATCGGTTAGCATGGAAAGCGTCTAATCAATCTTGCCTGGCACAAGGCTTGGGGGATAACTAATAGACAACTGGATAACTTATAGACAATGCTTTTATTAACAAAACAGCTTACACTAACATGAGTCAAACAGTGGCCCATGTGACTAGTTGAAACACAATTCAAAGATGAAAATTTCATGTTTCAGAAAATCCATTTGCTTCAGTGTAGCTTCAGCCTGGTCAATCGTATCGATTTTAGTTGGCTGCCACTAATTACGGTCATTTCTGGTGGCTATAATTAGGATTTCATACAGCCCGTAAGCCAAATCAAGTTAAACCCGACTGACAGTGGTAAATCACAGTCGAGCAGGTGACGTGCCATGTGCCGTGTGCTTAGCCTCCGCCCCGTGGCCTGGTGATTGGTCCGAAATCCATCGCAGAAAGCCAACTCAACTCAACTCAAGTCAAGCATCGGAAATCTGAATGACAATTTCAATTTAGCAATTTTCATGCTAATGTTTGTTGGGGGTGGGAGGAGGAAAAACCTGGAAAATCACCAAGGCGGGGGAAGGCACGGGAAGGCACGGAAGGGCATGGGTTTGGTAGCATCCATTCGGTTGAGCCTTCTCCATTTACCTGTCAACACAAACAATTGAACACGGAACGTATGCCAGCTGGGTCTGTGTGTGGTATGGGTGTGGGGGGATGGGCGAGTGTGTTTGTTATTTGACAAATGTGTTTGGGCTTTGTCTGCCCCGCCCGCTTTTGAAAGCCCTCCCTCCGCCGGTTGCCTTCGTTCTGCGTGTCTTTGTGTAGTTTGCTCACTGCCTGCGGCTCTGAAGTTTTCGATTAACCAAAAGATAAACTTCCAGTTACATTTACCTTTGTTAAAATTTCATTAAGCTGCCAACCCGGCGCAAGGCAATTATTACGGGGGCCGTGGCTGTTGCTTTTCGACCGACTAATTTACATATTGTGTTGTACTTTGCCAGTTTCGGTAAAAGGCAGCTGGCAGCGAGGTTTGATTTCGACCACAATGGCCAGGCAATTAGGGGCCAGTGGACTATTTTGTGTCCTTATTATGATTAGGATATAATAGAATAAAACGCTGGTCAGGAAGTTATCTTAAAGTTCGGTTGGGACCTTTCAGACAATTCAAAATAATATAATTTACATTCCTGACGACTACCTAACTTCATTCACAAACTGAGGGGTTTTCATGAAGCTTTTATTCGACATTCGCCGCAGCTTATCCCATTGTCAGTGGTAAGTTTATTAAAAAGTCCTTGCCTGACGAGATATCTGTGGGCAAAGTTTGCAATCGAACACCTTCCCAATGCCAACTTAATAAACTTTAGAACTTGTAGCTGCGCAGTCAAGGTTCAAACTGCAGCCAAGCCAAACTAATTGCAACACATGGAACAACACGGCGCCGTTCCTCGACAAACGCCACTTGGCAAAGTTAAATGAGATGAATCCCTGTAGTCTGTAGTCTGTAGCCTGCAGATGTCAGGCGGCAGGCGGCACGTCCCCCAACATCACTTGTATTCGAGCCCCTTCCAACTGCTCTTACCCAGGACCCGTCCGTCCGCCAAAGTTACTCCTTGAAAGTGCGCATCGCGAACTGCTACGATGGCGTAAATAACGCGCTGAAAATCCCGCTTAATGAACTGAAAATAGAATTAGGAATGCTTGCGAGTAGCATGTGCAGCAGTTGCAGGGACGGCCACAGCAACAGCAACAGCAATAGAAACAGAAGTAGAAACAGGTTCAAGGCTAATTCTCGACAGAACTCAACTTTAAATTGAAATCGTTATCGGGGCGGAGGGCGGAGGGCAAGCGGGCGAAAAGTTCTCCACGACAAGCTGGGCAGATGGGGTTGCGCTTAACCTGCTAGGTCGGGGAAACACCGTGGCAAAAAATGAAAAAGGTAGGCAAAACTTATCACAAAAATAATCACAAAGGGGAAAAAAGGGAACAAATTTGGGCAGCCCTCATGAAACAATGAATCCCAATCAGCTTTGACGAGGAGTCGCTGCGTGGGCAGATAAAAGCCGAAGCCTACACGAAATTCCCAGCCTAATTAAAATCATGCAAATTCCAAGCGTCCGCCGCCATAATCATGAAATCAAATTATCATGCTGGTCCAGTCGATAGTTGCAGTTGCATCTGCACAGCAACAGTGCGACTGTCAAGCAATCAACCATGTGCGGCTTACAAATATGAAATGCTGAATTCAAATTCAAATGGAAATGGAAATTGGGGATGGGAATGGGAATGGGAATGGGATTGGGAATGGAAATGGGAATGGCAATTCGTGTCATGCCTTGTCGCATTCCAATGTCATCCTGCTGCAGCCCTCCCACCTCCTTCCGAAATTCGTAAACCCATTGAACCACATCTATTGCTGTGGTTTTGACAGTGGCTGCTGCTCTGGTTGTGTCACGCAGTTTGGTTTGATGTTTACTTCAACTCTGGCATTTGATATGTGCCCCTCCCTCTTTGGGGGCCAATTAAGTAAATAATTCAGTCGGGAAGAAGGCCAAGTAAATCATAATGGACGGCCAGCGAGGCCTGCTGCATTGCAGCTCCTTGTAAGTCAACCACTTGAGGCCAGAACAGCAAAAGCAACATTTAGCTTTTGGGAAAGTGTCAAACCGCAACTGAAACTTCCACAGCTTTGGATGTTTGGATGTGGCTTTCACACTGAGAACATGTATTGTGATTTATTTCACAAATTCAAATTGTATATTGCACACAGCGTATACAAAACTGATAAATGTTGTGTCATCAGTAAACCATTCGATACTTCCCGTCAATGTGTATTGTTAAAGCACATCAAACAACCTCGCGTTTTTTTGTGTGCTCTTCCTATTTTATATTTCGTTCTAGTGACCATTTCTGCACGGTCACGTATTACGTGTTTTGTTAAACATTTCGATACCGTTCACGTTCCATACAAAATTGAATATGCTTATTTATTTACGCGACTCTTTTAATATGCAGGACATACGGGGCAATGGAATTGAATGGAGAACCACGCAGGAGGGCCTGGATGTGGGGAAGGGAAACGGATCAGGATAACAACAATGTGTTTATGCATATTGGAATACCAAAAGTTTAGTTGAGTCCTGGTTACTTGCTGCTCGTGTGTAAACATTTGGACAATTAACAAATAGCCCCGATGTCCATGCGGCTCAGGTATTATATGGTATTTGTGGTGTAATCTATTGACTGGCATCTGTATTCATGGCCAGCAGGGAATCAATAACTGTGGGGCTTGCTGCGTGTGCTCCTACACTTCTAACATGGAATTGACTACGTCTCAAAATTAATTTTCTGACAAAAATCAGGAGATAAAATCGCACACGAATTTGTGTATTGATCTGTGATTTGAACTCATATTTTTGAATCGGTATTACGGGAAATACCAACGGAAACACTTGTTCAAAAAGCAAGCCAAAGCTCAGGCCAGGTCAAGCGAAGGTGTAAAACAAGGGACGAATATGCAAGTCAAACAGGACTTTGCCATTTTATGTTGATGTGAATTATTAACGCCAACTCTGTGCAAAGGGTCCCTCTTCAGTACAGGGAAACCTCTGCCCACCGTTGATAAAAGGAATTTGGAATAAAACAATGATTTCATAGATACGTTTCCAAAACAATGGATAACATTCAATCTTGCCTTTGAAAAATGTATATTTTGTTATTGCAAGCTTCAACCTTATCGGTGTCCGACTGTTTTGGTTGGTATTTGCTACGTAAGCAAGTTACGTCAGTGCCTTGCCCGTGGCTGCAGTTGAAATGTAAATCGAAGTTTCATTCGGCAAGGACACACTCACAACCAGAATTGGGTGGTTCAGAGGCGAGTTGAAAAGCGGGGAAGCGAGGGCAACGGCAATCAAGCGAAGAGCTTGTAGCGCATACACTTTAGAATGACTTGCCTGGGTTATATTTAATTCATTGGCGCTCCACTTCAACAACAACCGCCACGAAGCCACGAAGCCACGAACCTTTCCCCCGAAACCAGATAACTGACTCCTCCTCCACCGCACCGAAGTTTGCCTATTCTAGCCCACAGCCAACCAACCATCAGAACCAACGTCTTGTTCGAGTCTTGGTCTTTGGCCATTATGTATTTACATTTTTGATGGCTTCTTCTGCTGCGGTAGCAGTTGCTTGCTAGCTTTCTCTCTGCCGCCGTTCTTTGCCTGTTTTAGGGGCCAAAAAGTGGAGTGACATTTCCGCCAACGCTTTGCTATCTCAATTAGTTGTGGCCGCCAGACAGGCTACAGCGAACGGAAATTGTTTGCCATTTGCACAGTAAATACGCCAACGAGTTGGGCGAGGAAATATTTGTGTGTGGAGTGCAACAAGTGGGGCAAGGAAAAGAATGGATTGCAATCGTCTCGAGAGCACGACCACACCCACGGGCTATAAGATGGTACTCGATGCAATGGCGACCAAAGAACCGAGAATTCCATAAATCCACTTAAGCCCACAGAGAGAGCAAAATATGTAAATCAACAAACACACAAGAAGCAAGAAGAAAGAAGTAAGCTTTCACGGCTGCACTGAACATTTATTTCGAGCTGATGAGCCGGATTAACCTTAAAAAAACGATAAAAAAAGGTTACAAAGTATCCCTCTTATCACACATCTACCAATAATTTGTCAGAAAAGTCCCTGCTTTTATGTACCTACTCGTATTGGTTGAAGGCTGAAATATGATTTTTCATGTGCAGACACTTGGGTTCCACAATGGAAATCGATTGCTCGAGGGCCAAAAGGGAATTCTTAATGGTGCATTGACATACGGCCAACTGCAGCAGAGACCCAGCCACACCAGCCACACACAGGCAAACCAAATAAATGTCAATAAAAAATGTATGCGCACCGGGCACGGAAAGCAGGAAAAGGGCAAACAAAGCGCAAGGAAAAGCAAAAGCAACACCCTCAGCCAAAGGCCAAGAATCAGAGGAGAAAATTCACACAAATTTGTCAAACTCTGACATATTCGTGTCGGGCTGGCAGCCCCCTCAAATTTAAAGCCCGACTGAGTCCACGGTCAAAAAAAAATTAAGCTCCATACACGCTCACATGCACACACAAAGGAATGTAGCTGGAATTTCCGATACACAGGCTCTGAAAAGGTGCATTCAGTGGAATAAACTATGTACGAAGTTCCCAAGCTTAGACCTCTGAGAGTGCTCGCATTCGTGTGCTGAAATTTGTATAAGTATGCAAAAGGAACAAAAATAAGGAAATGGCAATGAAGAAATGTCCCGTGTGTTGCATTTTTATTGGTTTCAATTTAGTCATTTTGAGTGCGGTCGAAATTGATTTATATCAGTCAGCGCCATTAGCAGGTCTTATAAAAGTCAGGGACATGTGCCAAAATGGCGGCGATAAATAATTGCTTGCCCACACACACAGCCACACATACACCTACACTTCCATTGCATCCACCGTTATGGCTATAATTGTCAGGTGCCAGCGCCAAGTTCCGGCAATTTCCGGTTGCGCAAAAAGTAACCGACAAATGCGGCATACTTTCGGCCATAAAACCAGGAAAATAAACCAAATGATGATGATGGGGATGCGGTGGTGGGCAGCTTATAAATATCATAAACCCAAAACCAAAAAAACAACACCATAAAACCGAGCGAGAGCAGAAAACAGCGAACATGCTTCTTCCATTAAAAGCTTAAACTATTGGCAAGCGAAACGTTGGCACAAAAAGATTGACTTTAAGGACTCATAATCTTATTAAATAAACACATACTTACTCCTGTACCCTTCAAATGAAAGCATTTTTAGAGAAGTTTTTGAATATTTGTTATTTATTACATAAACAATTGTTTATAGGATTTCGCTACAATCGATAGATATTTTGTTCTTAAAAAATTTGCAGTGCGCTAAAATATTCGTACGTACTGTGCTTCTTTGACTGATCCCCACAGCTCTCACCAACAAAATACATTCTCGGGGCCGTGATTAAATTAATTTTCCGACCCAAAGCCATCAAAAGCGTTAACCAAATCGAAAAGAAGTTGTTGATGGTCCTGGTTCATCAATTAGCCGACCAAAAGTTCGCCCTTTTCAACTTCAGTCTCTAAAAGTCTGGGAACTTTAGTTCGCGTGCCGCACGGGTTGCCTCTTCAAGATATTTACAAAGACATTTTATTTTATCAAGCGAAAATATACGGCGTAAAATAAGTGAAAACTGGCAGTTCGGAGCGGAGGGGACGGCGGCCGAATAAGGTAATTAGGCTGGCAGATTGTTGCCTGTGTAGAACAGATCTTGGGTAAATATAAGCGGTGTACGTGAAGTGTTAACCAAAATCCGTAGCACTGTGGCACCCACATCCACACCGCCGGCAGCTCTACGTGACAAATTGAACGGCTGAGGCTGGGCAGCTGCCAGAGTCCGTACCCGGGCGGGCAACTGTCATGCAAATTGAAAATGTCAAATGCAAACAGTCGAACTGGAGCTGGCAGACAGTTCAACTGTCAGACCACAAGCACACATTGCGCCCACACACGTATCCCGAGCAGCCCCATTTATATACACAGCAAGCAAATAAATTCTAATCGCCCCTACAATAGTCCAGTTATACGATAGAATACGATATAATCAAGAAGTTTTACATGTTACGAATAAATTTGGAGCTGTATAAGACTGTTTAATTAGTTTATATAAATCGTTAAACATAAAATACTTATACTTTTCGCCCCATGCACCCATAGACACATGAAATTAAATGGTTTCGGGTGTGTCAGTGTTTGCAGATATAACAATTTCAAGGTCACAAGCCGGAGATTCGAGAGGGCGACGGTGGGGACACTGCTAAAATGTCCTCTGGCTGGAGGGAGTCAGCTCTTCCTTCGGCTACGGGCTTGGCAATTTCAAGTGCAAATATTATAGTTAAAAACAAGAAAAACATTATGCAATTAAAAGCCCATTTTGGCCATACTCACACACTGGGAGCAATTACTGAAAACAGAAGCAAGCATACAATAACGCTTTTAAACTTTAAGAGAATTAACTAATTTATATCATTTACAAGTATGTTTCTATTTTTCCGCCCATCGAGTGAAAGTCAATTTGATGGTCCGCCCGTACGTGAAATCGCACTGGACAGTGCCAATGGGAGCTTTAAACTGTTAACGGTTTGTTTGTTTAGGCCCTGTCCACGTTCTTGGCTTTGCCGCCTTTTTGTGGGGACCCAGTACAAATATTGAACTTCGACAGGAAAATTAAAGGCTACCCGACCGGGTAGAACAAAAGGCGGACGACAGAATAGTGGAGTGGCATTCGACGATGAGCTCCCAATACATAGAGTCAGTCCTTCATGGTCGTGCCAGTGGTTGTGTGTTTGACAGTTGTAAAAGGAATCCCGGACAAGAGAAATATAAATTTAATCAAGTGGCCATCGTTTATTTCCCTTTTGATTTCGGCAAATTCAATTGACATTCGATTTTATTATCTCCCCTCGCACAACACCCCTCGCCGTTGTACAATCATTACACGCTTTGTGTAAATGCATTTCATAAATTTATGATGGCAGCACATGACCATTTCCTCAAGGGATCGCCAGGGATATAATAAATACGATTCTGTCTGTTTATCCGTTTTCGTGCGTAGGTCTACTACAATGGCAGTGTTTTTGTATTGGAAATATTTCATATACGAGTACCATCATTCATTTTTTGCGCATTGCTCGGATATCTGGGCATCATTCTCATTTCGCCATTTCAAGCGGGAAATTCTGTGGATTGTTTTTGTCGGCTTTTGGTTTGCTGGGAACCCGTTGTCCTTTGACCCACTGGATCCATTGAGGTTTGTTGTTTGCTCGGGAAACACAGTTTATTACCGCCCCGGCCACAGCACATAGATTTTAATTAAGTCCACTTTCCCCCAAATTTAATATTTACAGAGATTGTTTTTAGCACAAAAGTTTGCTCCAGGTTAAAGCAGCAAAAAGTTGTAGAGCCGCCACGCACCCCTTAAAATTAAAGCAGCCCCAAAGTTTTCCCTTTCAGTGGGTAAAACTGTTGGCATTTGAGGGGCATCTCCTTGGAGCGTTTAAACGCCAAACCAAATAACAAGCAACTCCTTGAGAACGAAATGAAAAGTGCTTTCCCAAGCGTAAGAGAACCACGCACAGTGGGTCAAAGAGATGCCAACCAGGCCGTCACTCTCTTATGGAATTCGGAGTCCGAAAAAGAAAGGAAAATTCATTTTCCCACAAGTGGTTGCCAGCCAGCCCATTTGGAAGAGAGTGGGCCCAAGTAAAGAGACAGGTGCGGGGGTGAGAACGCTGCGGAGTAGGTGCATTTCGAAAATGCAAATTCATGGGCTCCAGAAACTAAAGTTCCACTTTTGACAAGCGCATACGAATTTTACTATAAAAACGTCTGGGCAAAATAAGGGTGGGTAATGCCCTTTAAATAAGATCTCATTAAGTGCAAACTTAGGTTAATCTATTAAAATCGAAGGATTCACGGTTGACGTAGAAACAGTCACCAGCCCCGAGGATGTCCACACAGGCGAAAACGAAAGTTAAAACCAATACACTCGTAAAATTAATTTCGGATTAATAATAATAATTTAAGTTTTCATTCAATTTTTATCAAGTTACATTTTCTCTATGAAACAAAATTGTATTGTTCTACTGAGAATAGAATAATAAGGGAGATTATTATTATTAAAACATTTTCACTTTTAATTCACAGCGAAGTGAAGAAACGAAATTCGAGTTCAAATATGATTATAACTGACATTTTTCTTAGTGTAGCAATGTTTACCCCGCACAAACACCGCAGACGTCTACAAGGCAACTACAACAATGAGCAGCTTGACATCCTGAAAAGGGAATCTCTGCGAGCCGAGAAGGTGAAAGGAAGCGCGAGGGGTGCGAGAGTGAATCCGCTTTTGTTTATCTACTTTAAACTAACATCAGGCACTTTTGCCATCTAATCCTGACCAACCCGACAGCTACTTAATGTCATCAGTGTGCCACTCGCTGGCATTTTCAACAAGGACATTTGAAAGTGCACAGCTTTTCGGGGGAGGGGGATGCCTTTTGGGGGTCGTCCGGTGATGCTAAACGTTTCGCTTAAAGTTCGGGGAGTTCGAGATTCAGAGAGTGCAAATTGAATAATCGTTTGCGCTTCGCCGCATCCACAAAAAGGACCTTTCAAAAGTTCCCTTTGTCCCTCAGTGTGGGTTACTCCAAGTGTATTCTTGTGTGTGCGTGTGACAAATATCGATCATCAAGGACTAGGACACACAATTGTTTGGGTTTATTTCACCGCTCCGCACAAAACTTCTGGCCGAGTTGTCTGAAGAGTTTTCCATGGCCAGTTTCCTTTACGGTTCCGAGTTCGGGCTCGAGCCAGGCACAAAAAACTTTGCTCCGTCTGTCCCGTCAAGTTTGTCATTTGTTGGACATTTATAAGCAAATCCAAACTGAAAAGTGTGGGAACGGTCATGGATGGATGGACCAGTGGTTACAGGAGCCCGCCCGTCTGCGGGTCCGCATGGTCTCGTTAGCATACTCATTGAAATCGGGTGCGGAGCAGGAGGTGGATGGGTCTTCTTGCCGACCTCTTGAGCAAATGAAATTGAATGCCCATCCCAAACAGTTCAACTCAACTGTAAGAGCTTTAAAAAGTATTTGCGAGTTCACAAGTAACAGGACGATGTTTAATTCATTTGGGAAGCGCTCAAGCGTTTGCGGACGAGGGATTACCGAAATTAAATGGTTAATTTTCTCTTCTTAAAATGGTTGGCCATCTAAAATTTAATGATTTTTGACAGTTTGCATACTCGAATACTTACAAATTTATGGGCAACAAGCTTTGCTTTGCTTTTAACAAGCTATTTGAATCCATTCAGTTTTCATCAATGGGGGGATAATTCTTTATGCCTAGACTGCAGAAACAACTCGTGTCACCATTAACCCAAGACACGGCACAATACACGGCCTTATCTAAAGCCTCGATATTTGCTAACCGGATGAATTGCATCATTTTTCCACGTCGCCCCACGTGATCCCCCCGCTTAGCCTAAAAGCACTTCTCACTTTGGATGAAACTTTGGCAAACAATAAACCAAATGCCAGGGAACACTGAGCCGAGCACAGAGCTCTCGAATTTGTCTTAGATCGATTCCCGGGAGCTCGGGGATTCTTGTATGAGAGTTGGCAAGGCAAACACAAAACTAGAGGAGGACTTAACTTTGGGGCGCCGGATGCCGATGAGACCAATCTGCTGGACGCTGGCTGCCTTGGGCGCTGGCTTTTTCTGCTCGTCTCGAGGATAGTCTCATGTGTGCACCGAGATACAAAGATACAAATATGTGCATAGCATTTAACGACTGGCCATTGCTTTCGGTGAGACATTTGAGTGCACGTGTAACCTGACTGGAAGATAAAATTCAATTTCGTGCCATTGACAAACAAACGTGATGGATTTCAGTGCGGAGGCCATAACATGGAATTAATGTGAGCCGACCGAAGGTCGCAGGAGCGACGAGCACATCCTGGTCAGTCCAACGAAGTTTTGCAATTTTGAGCTGCTTTGTGATTTTTATGTGGCCATAAATTGCCAGCATAGAACCATGTGTATCTCCAATCCTTTGCTGCTGTTGTAAGCTGACTCAAATTTATTGCCCAAAGATAGATGCTGCTTTTGATGCTGGTTAGTGAATGAAACACTGTCGATTGTTTTCCAATTTGTGTAATTTGTTGTTTATTTCGTTTATAACTACATCAATAAATTATGTATCGTATTGTATAATTCATAATTATACTCTTTGAAAGCGTGAGAACATGTTGGAATTGCAAGTCGGCTGCTGGGTTCCTGATCCTGATGCTGGTTCTAAATTTACTTGGAAACTCCTCTTTTATCGTGTTTGTTTTAGGTTATATTTGGGGCGATTTTCAAAGAGTATACGAGACATCGGCCAGCCGAAGAGTTTGCTGCATTTTCGTTTACGATTAAATAGATGACAACATTTTTTGTATATCGATTGTGGGTTGCTACTGCTAAGTATAAGAACCGTCTCATTCTTCATTCTTTTATCTCCCTTCTACACCTGGACACTTTTAGTTTAATTTACGATTTACGATTTACGATTGATATCTGCTTGCGTTCTAGGCTCTCTAATCGCAATAAAGTCTGCGCCTACATTACAATAATATTCATAGCAGATTCTGCCTCTCATTTTTCATAGTTTGGGTTGTTTTCCAATTAGCTTTCCCATCGCGATTGGCTGGGGAATAATTAGTACCTGTGTGGTGTGGTGTGGTGTTGTGTGTGGTTGTGGTGCTTGGTGTGGTGCGGAGAACCGAATTAATAAGGCCACTTATCCATATATATATGTAATGTACTCGTATGTATATAGTAAATAGTCAGTAATTTCCACAAACACACCTCCCCTGCCATTCAAAGGACAATGACCTGCCTTCCCGCATCTGATACGCTTTTCTGATAATCCTTCCTCAGTTAGCTTCGTATCCATTACCGACAAAAATCGCATTAACTCCTAGCCTTAACTAAAGTGGCCTTTAGGTATTTATTTATGTTTTGTGTTTTTTTTCAGATAGACGACAGTGTGTACTCGTGGCTGTGAGAAGTTCCAAAAATTTAATGTGGCTCTAGTGTGTCGAGAGTGCGCCAAATTTTGGTTTTTTCTTTAGTTAAGTGTCTTTGTGGTTTTTGAATAAATTTCTATCCCAATATTGCTGTAATTATTTTGCTCTTGCGCTAGTATTTAAATGTTGAACAATACTTTGTTGTGGCGGCTACAATTAGTTATTCGATTAATAATTATTAAGGATTGGTTTCACTTGTGGTTGTTTTGTTGTTGTTGTTGCTGTTGCTGGTAGTGCGTTTGCTTTTTTTTTCCTAATTGAGTTTATGGTTTTACAATTGCTAATTTCATATTTAAATTGTTTCAAGTCGTTCACTAAGCCGAAGGTAAACTAATTAACTACGTTCTCATTATTGTAATGTTCAGCTCAATTTCAATTTCAATTTCAATTTCAATATTCATGTTTATATTCATATCCATTTTGTTTTCTTCTGCGTCCATGTACATTTCACATGTGCTCATAAAAAGACCATCATGCTCCTTAAACCGACCTACCGGCCTATGGATGGGTCGCCTTCAGTTCATTTAACTATGTTCGCTATAAATGTATATATTTGCCGATTCGCCTCTTGGCTAAATGTACAGTAACAGATAGATATATTATCCCTATGAATAAATAGGCTGCGTGCATTGATGGCTCTCTCCTCACCCTCACTCGCTCACTCGCCTCTCTAAACTTTCTCGCTTTCTAGCCTTGCTCGCTCGCGCTAGCCTTTTGCTGAACGGGGTCGAGCGCTGGACGCGACCCTATTTACAGGATTGGAGTCATGGGAAGGAGTGTTCGGTTAGGCGGTAATACGGTTTATAATTTCATAGGTAGCAACGAATAGTCTAAATGTCGATGTAAAACACAGAAAATAAATTAAGTGCTGGCGCGTTGGTAAAACTATTGATTCGATCTTCTAACATTAAACGTGGCTCGATTAGCTGGAGCACGGAGAGATAAGTGATGATCCGCTGGTTGCTGGTTACTGGTTGCCGGCTCCCTAGTGGTTGCTGAAGTAAAAGTTGTTGTTGCGGATGTTGCCGCGCGTTCGCCAACGGATGCAGCTGAGCAGGGCCACGCGAGCGGCACGCAGAAGGACCTGGCCGTAGGCACAGCAGGCGCACACCCGCCGCACCCGCTCGGCCAGGCTACGGCGCCGGCAGCGGCGGTGGGCGGTGACGGGTCGCTGCCATCGGGGCAGGTCCTGCCGGCGGCGCCGCAACTGATGTCACTTGCGGCGCTGGAAGACACGACGCAGCGTCTTGCGCCAAAAGAAGCGCTGCGACTTGGTCTTGGAATGCGTCGCACTTCCAGTCGCAGCTGCAGCCGAAGCGGAAGCGGAAGCCTCCCCCATCTCCTCCAGCTCCGCCACGTCGAAGTCGGCCGCCACCAATTCCGGATCGTCACCGTGGGCGAGGCGACGTCGCGTGGGCGTAGCCGGGGCAGTGCGCGCCGTGGACGTTGAGCTGGCTACATGCGGTTGCGGCGTAGGAGGAGCCGATGCGGTGGCCACGAACGGCGCCACCAGATACGGACGCGCCTTTAAGGCCGCCATCGCTGCCGCCGATGTGGAGGCGATGGATGAAATGGACGCCAGGGTGGCCACTGAGGCCGAGGACTCAACAAATGCGGCTCCTGCTTCCGCTCCTCCTGCTCCTGCTCCCGCTCCTGCTCCCGCTCCCGCTGCTCGTGCTGCTCCTGCCCGACGCGTCCCTTCTGCTGCTGCAACTGGTGGCTGGGTGGCGCGCAGCCAACAACCAGGATGCATCGTATCTTATCTAAGCCACGGATGCTGCAAACACTCCGCGGCGGTGGCCCGCTTGGCCGGGTCAAACTCCAGCATGGGCTTGAGGAACGAGGCGAACGACTCGGCCACGTCCTCCGACCACTCGTACTTCTCCAGCAGCACGTCCATCAGGCCCCACGGCTTCAGGCCCGTGATGTGTCGCAACTCACCGGCACGGTTGAACGATTGCTGGGCGTAGGTGCCGCGGAACACAATGTGCCGCGGTATGGGACCCAGCAGCTCGATGATGTGCGCCAGATGGTCCTCGTCCCGGGAGTAAGACTCGCCCGAGTGCGGCTCAAACAGATAGTCGCCGGTGGCCAGCTCGAAGACCATGCACGCAGTGCTCCAGATGTCCGCCGAGGTGTCGTAGCCGGAGCCAAGGATCACCTCCAGTGACCGGTATTGACGCGTCTGGATGTCCTCGGTGAAGTGCTTGTCCACCCAGCAGGCATTGCCCAGATCGGCGATCTTTACGTGGACGTTACACTCCTCCAGCGCTGGATCGCTTTTAGGCCGATGCTTGGCCTGAGGCGGCGGCGGAGGCGGCGGCAGAAGCGGCTCCGAGTACGGGCCATTGGACCACGAAGAGTTGTCGACAGATCCACTTGAAAGTTTCGAGTTGCTATGCGAGTTGGACTTCGAGCTGGGGTTGTTGTTATTCAAAGGCTGTTGCTGCGGCTGTGGCTGTTTCTCCTGTTTGACCGGCTCCGACGTCTTCTTGCCATTTGATTGTCCCTTCAATGTGTTGCTTGAATCACTAATGGAGATGCTGTTGGTATTGCTAACAGAGATGCTGTTGGGGTTGCTGTTGTAGTTGCTGCTGCCGTTGGTCTGGGGGCTCTTCAAAGCACCACTGCTGTCGCCGCTGCTCACCGAGTTCTCCTGCTGCAGAGGCCTCTCAGCTGCCAACTGGTTGCCTTTGTCTGCAAAAAAAAAAAGAGTTTTACAATCAGGCAAACCATTTGGGTGCATTTAAAGTGGATTGAACCTACTCTTGTTCTTCTTTTTCTTCCTCTTCTTGGCCTTCTCAGACCCATCCACCTGCTCCTGCTTTATCTTCTCTGCTTGAACACCGCCGCCCCCCTTACGCTTCTGCTCCTCCTTGGCCACTGGCTGCCCAGCAGCCACCTCCTCGTCCTCATCTCCTTCGGGATCCCCTTCGTCCTCCACCTGCGGCTCCTTCCTAACCTCCAGATCCTCATCTCCGTCGGAAACGCCTGCATCGCCGTTCTCCTCCGCATTGTGGTTGACTCCAAAGTCCGTCTGCTGCTCCTCGCCAGCTTCCCCGCGCTCCGGCTGGGCCCCTGTTTGTTCCAGGTAGTCGCGCTGCTTCTTGAACAGCTCCATGCGCTTCTTGGCCTTCTTCTTGAGCTTCTTTTTGCGGTTCTTGCTCATCTTGCCGGTGATGGGGGGCTCGCGGTACTCCTTGGGCGCCCGGCTCACCAGCGACGGGTACATCTTCGAGTTCATGCAGTACAGTTGGGTGGCCTCCGTGGCGAGGGAGCGGACGTGCGGCTCGTCGACGCACAGCAGCACGTTCTCGGGCTTGATGTCTGTGTGGATGATTTTGCAGCAGGTGTGCAGGTAGTCCAGGCCCTCGAGCACCTGGCGTGTGATGGTCTTCACATTGTTCAGCGGAATGCCCCGGTAATTGGACTTCCGGATCAGCTTCAACAGGTTGTCGCCGAGCACCTCGAACACCATGCATATGTGGGTGCCGTTCACGCCGGTGATCTTGAAGTCGTCCAGCATCTGCACCGTTTTCTGGCGCCGCGGATTCGAGGGATCCGTCTCCCGCACCGTCCTGAGTATCTTGATCTCGTCCCTGGCAGTCTCGGCGAAGTGCGGCGCCGACTTGACAATCTTTATGGCCACGTAGCCGTTCTCCTGCAGGTCCCAGCACAGCCACACGGTCGAAAAGTGGCCCCAGCCCAGCTTTCGGATGACGTGGTAGCGACCTGCAAAGGGACAAGCACAAAAATTGCATTAATCGCCCGGTTTGGCGGGGCAGAGGTCAGGAGGACCACTTAGGTAGATGAAATCACAAATGTTCGCCCCGGCTGGCAGTAAGTCCATTTTAATCGCATCACTGTCACTGCGCGACTGACAGCGGGGGCGACTCTCCGCCTGGATTCAATTAAAAACGCGCACAGAGTGCAGCCGAGTGTGGTCATTGTGCCCCAGGGAGTATAGTAGTGGCGGACGTCCGAAAAGCGACAGTTCATAATTCCATTACCCCAAATCGTAGCAAGGCCAAACGCTTCAAGAGTTTCAAGATTAAGCAACATTTTCTCCCCAACGGACATGTTAATTCCCGATAATCCCCCGCACCACCCGCTCTGACACACTTCAACCCTTGCGACTCATTCGTGTGTGTCACCAACCTGATACAACGGCGCGGAGCCAGGTTATTTAACCATCTAGCGGTTCCGGCGCTATCAGGCCACTTGTTATCGCTGCCAAGTGATTCTGCTGAGCGTGCAATGCTGTGCTGCGCTGTGCTGTGCTGTGCTGTGCACTTGGAATGCGGATAGCCGCTGGCAGCTGGCACCTATCCCCCAATCGGGGGAGGTAAGTGTGCAAGGGGAGGCGGCACAGCCCCTTATACTGTTGCCATTGTTGTCGTCGCCACAACACTTTCTCCGCCCCAGCGGCCCACAAACAAACATAAAGCAACCCTTGCGCGGTGGGGGACGGGGGGCCAAAATCACCCACCCAGCTTTGCGTTCGATTTATCAACCTGTTGTTGTTATTTCCGGGGGTTTTTGCTGGTTTTTGGGTGCTTTTTTGGGTGCCTTTTGGGGGTTTTTGGGGGGAGGCGGAGGCCGTGCTTGAAATGCCAATATGGCCTCCATGGGAGGGAAGGGAAATAAGAGGAATCAGTGTGGAAATAAACCCATGTTTCTGGGGAGTGGGGTGCAAACAGGTGCCTTACCCTGGAACAGGTCGCCGATATTGACGGGATGGTAGCCGCCCTTGCAGTAGTCCTCCTTCAGCTCCTGCTCCTCGTTCTCGCTGTTCAGCTCCGACTCGTAGGACTCGTTGGAGGAGCTCCTCGGCGGCTGCTGCTGCTGCTGCTGCGCCTGCTTCTGTTGCTTTTGATTGCTCTTGGTCTTGTTCGGCGGCAGCGGCGGCTGATACTGGTCCGAGGTGCTGGCGGAGCCGCTGGAAGTCGAGGCAGTGCACGTGCCCACGGCATTGCTGAAGGATGCGCTGGGGACGGGCTTGCTCCCGCCACTAGGGCCGGGACCCAAGGGCTTCTGGTGCAGCTCTAGGTGGCTATTATTAGCATTATCCGGTGCTGTTGGCCCAGAATTCGGATGGGGATTCGGGTGCTGCTGATGCTGCTGCTGCTGATGCTGCTGCTGCTGCTCCTGTGATGCGTTCCCGTTCTGCTTGCCCCGCTTCTTGTTGTTCTTATGACGCTTCTTCTTCGCCTGAATGGTCAGAACGCGCCGGTTGACGTCAGCCTTCGAGTTCATGCTGCTGTGTCTATTTTATTCCGCTCGCTCGCTATCTCCGCAACGTGCCCCGACCAGGTGTAACAGCTGTTGCGGTGCGGTTGTGGAGAGTGCCGAGTGGAGAGAAGAGAGTGGAGAGTGGGGGGATTAGGCGAGCAGGGAAAAAATCTCAATAAGGCAATGTACCAGGTTTCACGCTTCTTTCTGTTTCTGTCGCTGTCGCTGTCGCTGCTCTTGTTGTTGTGGTTCCCAGCTTTGCGCACACACCACCAACAAAGCCAACAACAACAACGACAGCATTCGCGAATCGGGCATGAGGAGCGAACAACAACAAGAGGGGACATTTGTCTACTTGCCTGGGGCTCCCACTTGTTCCAGAAATTTGATGGAACTGATAGCGCTTGACTCCTACGCGCAAACTTCACGCTTCACGGCCGAGAGGGTCCCTCGATAGTGTGTTGGCCTGGCAAACAGTGTGCTGGATGGTCTTTTTTCACCGAAATTTGCGTTTAACCCTAAAGAAAAAATCAAACAATTTGTCGAACTTGCTGCACAAAGTCTATCGGTAATCAAGATGGGTTGCGAACTCGGCTGGGTGGAAAAAATACCAAATGTCCCATCGCTTCAACCGCCGACAGCCATCTCGCTCGCGCGCCTGTTGGCCGATGGTGCGGCCCCGCTCGCACCCGCAGAGGTTTGGCATTTTTTGCGCAGTCTTCGCCTTGCTGGGGCTCCCCCAAATCGTTCACGCCCGCTACTTACATTGCCTTCCCAGTGCTTGCTGACTAGAGCAATTGCATCACGACCCGCGAAGAAACGCGAATCCAGCTAAAACGTGTAAAAAAAACACGCGCCCTGCGAAAAAATCCGCAAGTGGAAAAATCTACTACGTTAACAGCAACCCTGTGTGCCTGTGCTGTGTGTTAGAAAATATGTGTCGGCCCTGACAGCTGATCGAAGTGTTGCTAGCACGGCAAACAGCGCCCGAGCAGCTGTAATGCCAGTGTTGGGCAGTGCCCCTTGTCGGGGGTTGTTCAGCACGGCGCGCATTTTGGCGCGTTTTTAGTTTTTGGAGGGAAACCGAAGCCAGCAAAGAATCGTGGCCAGTTGTAATTCGAGCAGTGCGCCGGCACGACGTGGTGACAGACAAAAGAATTGGCAAGAAGCCAGCGACCCACACCCAATAAAACCCACTCAAATCAGTGAAGGCAAGAGCACCCGCCGGACGTGCCGAAAAAAAGCAAACTGCAATCGCAGCATTGGAAGAAGCACTCGTAATTGTGCAGGAAAGCCATGGCCCAGCCCTCGGTAGCTGCATTCTTCACCAATCGCAAGCGCGCCGCTCTCGAAGATGCCACCACTCTCAAGACCCGGGTAAGATATGGCCCCGAAACGCGGTCGGTCCACCAGATGCATTTGTATCTGCGCGAGTGTATCTGCGATGCGTGTGTATCTGCGAGTGCGTGCGGCCATCTTACGATGCCAATTGGCTTCTCTTTTTGCAGCGCCTGGCGGAACCACTTGAGGCCCCCGCCCCCACCTCCACACAGAGCCCCGCCCCCGCGGGAGCAGCCCCCAGCGACCAGGATGTGGACATAGACACCCTTAAGGCGGCGGCCAGCGGAATGCGCACCCGCTCCGGCCGCAATGTCCGGCTCATTGTCACCGCGCAGGAGAGCAAGAAGAAGGCGGCGCCGGCCGCCGGCAAGCAGGATCAGGGCCAGATCAAGCAGCCCAAACTGGTGCAGTTCATCAAGAAGGGCACGCTGTCGCCGCGCAAACAGATGCCGTCCAGCAAGCTGGACGAGGAGCTGCTGCCGCAGGCCAGCGAGCTGACGCCGAAGGTCAGCTTCACGACCACCAGCCTGCAGAATGCGGACAACATCGCCAGAGGCTTGCGCACGCCCACCAAGCAGATCCTCAAGGACGCGTCGCCCCTCAAGGCGGACAAGGACCTGTGCCGGCAGCTCACCTTCGACGAAGTGAAGACCAAGATCTCACGCAGCGCCAAGATGCAGGAGCTGAAGGCGGTTCTGGCGCGCAAAGCGGCCTTGGAGCAGAAGCGCAAGGAGCAGGAGGAGCGCAACCGACGGCTCCGGGAGGCGGGTCCCTCGCCCTCGAAGTCCGGAGTAGCCGTTCAGCTGAAGGAGTTCGACACCATCGAACTGGAGGTGCTAACAAGGTGGGTCTCTTTTTGGCCGATTTAAATGGCAAAACGATCTTGTAACGGGCAAGAGGTATGTGCCTGCCACAACAATTTCGACTGGGCGGTGGCCTAGAATCGGCATAAACAAACCACCGAGAGTGCGGCTTGGCTTTGCTTGGCTTTGGCAAAAAAACCGGGTAACATCATTATAGAAAGGCCAGCAGTTGCTGTTCCGCTGCTGCACTGCTGCAGTGCTGCAGTAATCGAGGTCGCTCTCCGAGTCTCCGTCTCCGTCTCCGACTCCGCTAAACGCATTGCTGAAGTTGCATATTCGCCAGCAAAGAGTCGCCGCTGGCTTTGAGTGCAGCTATTCCACCGTATTTGCTGCTGATTCGTGACGTCTGTACAACATGCCCATCTACTTGACTGACCCTCCCCATTCCAGCGCATGTGTGTGTATAGAAATGTTTACCCTTGCAGACGTTACAATCTGCCTGACCTTCCCCCTCCACAGTGCCCGCACTCGGGGTTGCTTTCCCACTCTCTCTGGCTCTCTGTTGTTATGCCGAAAAAAAGGATCGATCCTGCTGCATGGGAATGCAAGCGAGTTGCTATCTGGACTTTTGTTTTGTGTGTATCCGCACGCCAGGTAGAGACCTTTTTGTAACGGCTTTTTTCGGATGTTATGGGGTGTTTTGAGGGATAGTATAGGCCCTTTTCGAATAGGAAACATTTTAGGTGCAATGTTAAGGCTTTTAGAAGCACTAGCACCTTGTACTTAATATAATATGACGTTTTATTTACTCACCTACTTAAAATAATAACAGCTGCATTCCGTTTGGATCATCTTACATTTATAGCCTTTCACAAGTAATGAATAACCGCAAAACATATATATACTTTAACGCCTCAATATCATTAAAACAAAGGGTTAGCTATTTAAGCTTTCAACACTGGGAACTAGAAAACAAACGCTTGCTATAAGCGCACAAATACAAATGCCTAACTTGCTGAATCTATTCCCTTGCAGCCCTTTAAAGACCTTTAAGACGCCCACGAAGCTGCCACCCCCCACGCCGGACAAACATGAGCTCATGTCGCCGCGCCACACGGACGTGTCCAAGCGCCTGCTGTTTAGTCCGGCCAAGAAGGGATCTCCGGTCAAGTTGGTGGAGGTGCCGGCCTATAAGCGCTATGCCAGTCTTGTGGAAAGCTCGCGGGCCGGCCAACTGCCGCTGCCCTACAAGTACCGACACCTGTTGGAGGTTTTCAAGGGACTCGATTCAGTGGTGGCCATGTTCCACAACCGCAAGGAGTGCATCACCTTCAAAAAGCTGAAGCCGGCGGTTCAGAGGATGCTGCGCAAGAACTTCACGGAAACGCACTTGGCCCAGATCCGGCACGTGTATCCCGAGGCCTTCATCTTCAGCCAGATGAAGATGCGCAACTTTGGCTCCGTGTCCAAGGCCGATTACTTCCAGCTGATCATTGCTCCAAATGTTGAGCAGTTGCCTGAAGAGCAGGCGATTGCCAATCAAGCCAAATGCAGGATCAACGAGGACGATGTGCTCGCGTCGGCACAGTCGACGTCCATGAATCCGCACGTTATGACCGCCCGCATGCAGCGCTTCCAGGGCCTGCTGCTCGATCGTGTGAAGCGGGTGCACGACAAGTTTCTGCGTTCCCAGGATCCGCCGATCATCGTCGAGAAGGCGCTGACCCGCTGGCATCCGCAGTTCGATCTCGAGAGCTGCCCGGAAGTGGAGCTAGCGGCGCTGCCCCAGCCGCCCAACATAGAAAAGTATTCGTCGGCCAAGGACATTCTTTCCACTGCCAGGAACCTCTTTAATTGCGCCACTCCCATGGAGCGGGCAATGGACCGCTACGAGGCCAAGTTGGAGGCGGACAAAAAGGCCGCCGAAGCAGCTGAAACCCCAGGAGCAATATCCACTAAAAATGCCGAAACCTCAAGAGCCCAGGCGGCACCTGGAGTCCCAGGCCCCGCAAAGGACCAAACCGCCACGGCCACGCCCACGGTTAAGGAATGTGCAGCACCGGATGCCACCTCCAATCTGTTGAAGGGACTGCCCCAGTCGCTGATCGAAAAGATTCGGGCCAAGCAGGCGGCAAAGGCGTTGGATGCCATGACACGGCGGCCCTCTCAGGACCAGGAGGCGACCAAATACTCGCGACTGCCGGAACTGGCACGCCACCTGCGAAACGTGTTCGTCACGGAGCGCAAGGGAGTGCTTACGCTGGAGATCATTATCAAGAAGATCCAGAACAGCTTCCGAGCCAGCCTCACGCCCCAGGAGATCGAGGCCCACCTGAAACTGCTGGCCAAGGAGCTGCCCAGCTGGACGTCCTTTCATGAGGTCCGAAAAACCATGTACCTTAAGGTGGCCAAGGACATGGACATGAACAAGATAATTGAGAAGCTGGAGAAGCTGGCCAACGCAAAGAGCACTTGAACTAAGCCGGAATCGGAACCAGGACGCGGGACTCCGTCAAGCAATGACCCTGTGGCTACATCCAGCTATATCTTTAAGTTCTTGTTTAACTAGTTAAAACATTTCCAGAACTTTTGCGCCCATCGTTCCACCATCTTGACACACCAAACCCTCTGACGCAACAGAATTGTTGGATTCATCACATTTACCGATGCAATTATTTTTTCAATCAATTATTACTCATCCTGAATGGACCATGCGTTTATAAATTCTTATTATTATTTTACATTTAAGAGCACTTTCCATGTTGTACTACGTTAAATAAATAAATATGTATTTTTGCTGAAACTAAATGGACTTTTGCTAATTCAAGCTAGCAATAATATAGTTTTTTTTTTTAAAGAAAGTTGTTTTCCGAATGTAGTTTAATTTTAACGGTCCTGCTTAAACCTCGAATCGGTTATTTTGAACAGGTGGCAACTCTGTGTATATTTTACATCTAAGTGGCAGCGCCTTAGCAAATACGCGCCACAATAAAATTTAAAATTTCCTTCAAAATGCGACAAAACCAATGAACTTAACAGTCTCATTTAAGTCTTATTTTAAAATCTAATTTTAATTATCAAAATGGTCCAGCAGCGGCATCTGGCAGTTTAATCGTCACAAAACTGTCATCTAACAACTCCGCGGAAAATTTAAAATTGCCTTGGCAATTCAATCGCAACATTAAACGGACAGACGGACATGGCTAGATCGATTTTTGATGCTGATCAAGAATAAAGTCATGTATTCATTATGGGGCGAAAGGCTTCCTTATCCCTGTTACTTACATTGCAATGAATTTTCTTTGAAAACCTTGTCAACAAGTCAACTTTGAGTAAATCAATCAGAAACTATTTTTTCAGTTTTTAATTTTTATTAAACTTTTCGTTTGAGCCACTAAGTATACGTCATTGTTCTGTAAATGCTTACTTGATTAACGATTAAACGACAGGATCAGACTTAAAACTAAAGACAAATACAAAGGTTATCACTTGAGTATGTCTAACAAGCTACTCGTTTTGTTGTTCTGTGTTTTTTATGCTATCACTAGATCGTACTTTTAATATACATGTATATAATATATATTTCGTTTACGGGTTGGTGTACGCGTTAAATATGAGGGACTACATACGTTTGGGTATATGTCAGCTATGGCTTCGTGATTTTGATTACTAAATGTTCTTCTCCTTTAGTGACTAATCGTAACTAGAATCGGTTGAGAAACCCAACGATTTGGCAAACAGTATGCAACTACCCCGGTCCAATTTATACGAACGTTGTTGTCTTTATCTGGTTACATCGAAAGGTAGTTGTCGCGGAACGCATTGGCCATAACTTAGTTTCTAGATGTCTATGTTTTTGGATGCATTCGTAATTTACAGCAGTTTTCGCTTTTGTTTTTGTTTTCTTTTTTATCGTACACAAACAGTTCCCCGATCGTAATACTAAAGTGTAGTGTTTAAAACTATAAGTTTGCTAAGCCACAAGTATAATTAATTGCTACTTCCTCCGGTTTAGTGTATAAAATGCATGGCACCCATAGGGAACAGAGTTCGTTGAGCAAGTTACCTTAGAACACAACACTACAGTAACTTAGTGACTATAACTCTACAGCTACTCTTTGATTCAATGTTTTCAATTTCGATTCCAATTTCACATTTCCACATTTCGATTCAATTCGTTTCTTTTCGTTTCGCTTTCGTCGTCCATTTCTTCATTTTGTAAATAAAAGGCAACTCATGAACATTTTTGTTTTCAACAACAACGGGGGACCATGGCTCACACGCACGCTGATTTTCCCAATAACTTTTTCTTAACAAACTTGCAGGTGGTTTCAGTTCTTAGTTGATAAGTTTGCTCGACTCGAAACTGAGTAACGTTGGGTCAAACGGGGCATTAACTACTAACTCAACATAGAAAACCAGCTCCCAGTTCTCAGCGAAGTAATCTTGAGTCTTCCTCTAATCCGTCTACATTTTTGGGGCAATCACAATTGGTAGAAACACACAGTTGTGCATTCTGAAGAGTTTTAAAAAGAAGAAATTGTCAAAATCGGCTTGAGCAGGCAGTGTCTATTTCTGTACCCCCGGGCTCTTTAGATCCACAGGGGACCAATGGTCTCCACTATAATGTCCAGCACATCCTGACGCCCCATTTCCTTGAGTGTCAGCAGGAGATCCATGATAGAGTGCGAAACCGAGTTGGAACTGCTACCGGTGTGGCTGTTCGCCCGACACTCCCACAGATTCAGGATCTGCTCCGTGGGCGAGGCCTTCGTGGCGAAGTAGGCTATGTACCGATCCGTGTTAAGCTTCCTGGCCAGCAGTCGCCAGTCACGCTCGTCCGCTCGCGGCGGATCCAGGGCCGCACAGATCAGGCGCTTTGTGGCATGCGGCAGCTGAACGAAGTCCATCACACAGCTCTCGTTCACGTAGTTGCCCTGCCGGTCGATCGAGATAGTGGTGTTCGTCGTGGAGGCCAGCTCCTCGGCCGAGCCGCTGATCGAGTGGGCCGGAATGTTGAAGGTATAGTAGTCTACCTCGTCCTCGCCGCCCTGACCGAAGTCAACGCACAGGGCGTGCTGATCCTGCCGCCGCAAGCTGAACTCGCAGTGCAGGATCGAGTTGTTGCTGAGGATGTGCTGGTAGGGAATCGCGTGCTCGTAAGGAGCAGCCGCCTCCACGTCGATGCTGCGCACACGGATGCTCAGATTTCGGCTGTTCAGTGTGAAGGCAAACACCTGGCTCTCCCCCAGAAAGCTGCCTCCCAGCTTGGCCTCCACGTTAGTGCAGATGTCCCGGCTGTTGGGGAAGTCCTTCACCACGTAGATGCGTAGGCTGCAGTTGGCACTGCTCGGCGGGGTGTGCTGGCTAAATGCGAGCAGCTTCATTTTGATCGAGGGCTGTTGAATGCGCGGCTCCGCCACCACGACAAAGTGTCCCAGCTGCTCCGTCATGATGTACACATGCGACGCCTCCAGTTGTACGAACATGGGTGTGTTTATGGTCTCCTCGCCCACGGACACGGCGCGGCGCCAGTTGACGCTCAGTTCGTCGTGCTCGCTGTCCGCGTGATAGATGTGAACGTGCCACTGTTCCGGCGACACCAGGCAGTGGGGTATCTTCAGGATCACCGGCTTCACGAAGCTGTAGTTGCGGGGCGCACTGTGAACCACGCTGCTGCACAGGATGGAGCTTTCGGTGGCGCAGGCCACGCGACTGCACTCGTCGCTCAGGAGCAGCAGGGAGACGTGCTTCTTTAAGTGTTTGCCTATGGCGTGCTCGGGCACAAACAGCAGCAGCTCTCCGCCGTAAAGTCGCAGTTGTCCCCCGGGGCTGCCGAGGAGTTCGTAGCAACTGCTCTTCGAGGCATTCATAATGGAGAGCTTTCCGTTCATATCGAAAGTGGAGTTGGCTGGCAAGGTTAAGGACGTGTGAGTTAAGTGTGGTGACATGATTCTGCGAAGGTAACTTACAGGTATCAGCAGTGGAGGAATCTCCAGTTTCGGATAAATAGTCCACGCTGATTTGGTCTATGGGGTTGGTGTAGCTGCAAGGAAATAGAGTCACGTAAATAAAAGTGATATCAATTGTTTTAAAGCGAGTTTAATGGGAGAGTAGTAAAAGATTGTTTGTAATATCCGGCGACGCCATAAAATAAAAATGTCGCCAGCTGCAATATTAAGTGATTAGTGAGGGACATAATTTTTTTTATGTACCGAGAGGGTACTAAAGTTGTTTAATAACCACATGATTTTGACTGCGCTAGCCTTAAACTTTATAAAATGAGTTACGACTGTAATGAAATCTGAAGAGCGTAATACATATCAGAAGTATTGAAGCTTAATCTTTACTCTACCAAGAAGATACGCCCTTTAAAGGAAATGTATTTAAAGAAATGTACGCAACGTTGAAGCATCGGCAACAAGTAAGCTGCTGTCACACATGCACATCAGTATTTACATCTTCCTGGGGATATTAAAAGGAGACTGAAAGAAAAACCCAACTCAGGGGCCCCCAAAGGATACAAAGGATATCAAATAGAGTTACGTGGGCCAAGCTAATAACGTTCGCGGCTTATTTGCACACTTACTTGGCGGACAGATTGGGTACATCGTAGTGGTGCTCCGTCACTCCGCCGCATCCGATGCCCATGCCCATGCCAACGATGTGCTCCCCGGGCAAATAGCGGTGTCCTGGATTGACGTAATCGTATCCCATGTTGCTGGCCTCGATGTGCATGCGCATCTCCTTCTTTTCCACCACGCCGGGCATGTAATCCGCGTCCATAACTGCAAGAGCGGAGTCAAAATACACACGATGAAACGATAGGGTCAATTTCTGGCACCGCACGACGACGCAGGCGGTGTCCAAGCCGGGGATGTGGGAAACTACTCACCTGATCGGGCCATGTTGTAGTGGGGATTGGTGCGGATGCCGCGGCGAGCGCAGCAGATGAGGGCGGCCCCGAAGGCGAAACAGACCGCTGTTATGAAGGCCAGGCCCAGATAGAGGGTCCAATCGAAGTCTGCAAAGGCAATGAACGATGCGGATTCATATAAAACTGCTGAATTGGCTGGCTTTACCCTGGAACGCCGATTAATGCTAAGTTGCTTGGCACTCGAAATACGAGTAAATGATGCCACATTTTTCCCTAACTAATTAATGTTCCAGAAAAAACACAATTTTTTTCTGCTTGCTTCCAAATGAATAGCTAACCTCTGAATCATTAAAATACTTAAAAATTATTACATTGTTTTTCCTTCAATCTTGTCCTATTAGATTTTGTTTTCCCTAAAAAACATATCATTGTTCTTCAAAAAAGAGAATGTGCGCTTCACCCTAAATTTTTGAATGAGCCAATCCCTTAGCCTTTGATTCCATTCATCTCACTATTAGGGCTTAAGTAATGGGTACTTTTAGGGCTCATCCATGAAAGAAGCTTCTGAGATTTCGTTCACCTCATCGAGAACTAAATGGCAATAAAGCCAGCCTGCTTGCAATTCCGGCCGAACCAAGATGCGGCCCCCGCAAAAAAACCCATTCCAATTGCCAATCTTTGTATGTTTGAGCATTAAAAACGAGGAAGAAAATGCTTGCTTTTCTGCGTAAATCCGCCACCCTCATGCTTTTCATGGTTTTCAGGATGCCCGCTGATGCTGCGGCTGCGGCTGCCTGCCAAGCGGCATCCACACATTCATGGACGTTGACTCAACCAAAACCGAACCGAACAGAACCAAACCAAACCGAACCGAACTTTTCCATAACCAAACAGGGTCGTCGGTGGCACATCCTCTCACCCATTGTCATCAATCCCGAGCAGCCATGCGTATCCGTATCTGGCGCTCCGCTGTATGTCTGTATTTAATGTTTTATGTTTGTATGCTCATCCCCAGTCCGGTGCCGTCTATTTCGCATTATTATTCGCCGCCGGCCCCCCGTCGCCAGCAGTCAGCTCGCCCCCCCGGCTCCTAGACCCCCAACCATCCTGCATGTTGCCACCATGAAATCCACTCCCAGACCATTCGACGACTCCCATTGTTGCGCTGCCTGTTTCCGTTGCTGTGATTGTTGTCGTCATTGTTGCTGGCGCTGGATGTGACTGGTTGGTCGGTCGGTACTCGTTTGTTGGCGAAAAGGAAAATCGCTGCAGCGCAAGGAATTACTCTGTATATATTATGATTATTATGCTCGGTGCTGCACGGAGTTTTAAGGAGTAAATCTGAGCAGATCTGAACTGCTAGATGCGAATGGCGAATGTAGATGTCGCACAAAGTGGATGTGGATGATGGGACGGAATGATGGGACGGGTGGGTGGACGCATTATACAATGTATGAAATGAGCAATTATATTCGCTGTAAATCAGCGGCAGCATCGGAAACAGCCCCACCAGAACGTAACGTTAAGTCCCTAGCAGCATCCCCAACTGGGATACTCGCGTAGCTGAGGGCTCAGGGCTCTCGGGTTTCCCCCAGCTTTTGTGCATTTTTGCATGCTGGTTTTCAGTTTTCTGTTTTCAGTTTTCAGCTCACATTTGCCTTATTTCTTTTGTATCAGCCTGCAGGAGACATCAAAAGGGGATTCGTCGTCGTGGTCGTCAGTCTCCTTGGCCTGACAAATACGCTTTTAATATCAGATGGCTGAGTACGAGCTGCCGACAATGGGCCTTGATGAAGCCGCAGGTATCGGTGGCCCCAGGGATTCCAATGAATTGGTTTGGTATTGGTTTTGGTTTTGGTTTTGGTCTTGGTTTGGCTTTGGCTTTTGGTGAAAGGTAATGAAATCGAAAATAAGCTTCGGCGTGTCGTTCTCCGTATAAACTTTTCAACGGGGACCGTCAAATAAAAGGCAAACCTGCCAGAAATCCCAGCCAACTCCTTGTCGTGCCGGGCCCTGATCTGATCCTTTCAATTACACACTGTGACAGCCCTCTAATTGATCCCCATGGACCGCACGAAACTATGTTTGAGTTGGGTCAATCGCACTCGCACTTGGAAGCACCTCACCCTCACCCTCAACCTCAACCCCACCCTCGGCCACGGCCCCTTCTGCGGAAAGTCGAATCGCAAACAGCAACAATGACACGGGAAAAGCTTCGTATTGGGGTGGAAATTGAGGAAGAAGGATGCTGTCGCAGCAGGACTGCCGGTAGAGAAGGGGCTGGAGCAGGAGGTGGAGGGGGAGGGGGAGGGGGAGGTGAGTGCTGTCTTTGCCGCACGCCTAATTATCTGGCAAAGCACATAAACCCACACAGCAGACTTGTGGGACCCCCACTTAAATCTCAATTCCAAGTGCTGCTGCGATTGATTTGCGACCCTTCGATTGGGTTGCAAAAGTTGGGATTGGCATTGAGAGTTAGGAATGGGATCGAGCTGGGGGAGTTTGGAGCTGAAAGTTTAGAGCAGGGGTCCTTGGGGTGACCCGGGTGTCTATTGTATCCCTTTCAGTGCTGCCTTGTATATATACGTCAATATATAAATAAGCCCGTGGCCGTGCACAAACAAAATGCACTTGGTTAATTTCCCATTGTGACAATCAGCGTTGAGTGCTCTGGCTTTGTGTGGCCAGGGATCTGGCAGGGATCTGCGGATCCTGCGTCTGCTTTATTTCTGGGTCCGCCACTGATACTAGCCCGGCTATGTTATTGTTGTCTAACTGTCTACTTTGTTGCCACTGTTCCCGCCTGGTTTTCTGAATGGGCTGGCATTCATCCTTGTCATAAGCACACTCACCATCCTTGCCAATCTGGCACTGTTCGCCGCGGCACTCGGCCGTTTGTGTGTCTTTTCCGGAGCACAATGATTTGCCATATCCGGGAATACTCTCAGGACTCGAGCCAGCGGAATCGCTGGCGCTTCCTCCTCCGCCGACGACGGGGATGCCACCCGCTCCTCCTCCGCCTGCAGCGATGAGGGCGGCCATGCCCACGGCGGAGCCCAAGAGCAGATCCCCGGCGTCATCGCCGGCATCGCCGCCAACAGGACTCTGACTGTGACTCTGGCCCTGAGTCAGACACTTCCGGCGACGCACTTGAATGCACTCCGCGGAGCAGATGCTCCACTCACTCCAGGCCGACCAGCGAGCCACTGAAAGCAAAGCAAAGCAGAGAGGCACGGTGGTTTAGAAATCAAAAGTCATATTAAGATGATTTAGCACACATTCCCGACAGCGGCACTCCCCGGGTCATATATCAAAGGGGAGCCATGGACGTGGCACTCGCTCCCCTCTTCTGCCCAGCCAGAAACGCTACTCGCCTCCTGGACGTTGTGGGCCACAATTAAGGGCTAATAGATGGTCCATGGGGAGAAATCGAAAGTTGATTCCCACCATAAAATTAGAGCGGTTCCGTCCCCCCTGCAAGCCCCAGCCCCGGCTCTTTATCACCTCGTCCTCCCCATCGAACTCGATTGACGACGCCTCTGTTGATTTTCGGGGTTTGGTGTGCGTGGGTGGGCGAGGAAAGTGATTGTCATTTTAATGCTTTTCTATTTTCGCATTTTCTTTGCTATTTCAATTTCCCTGCTGCTATTTTTTTTCCTGGAGAAGGGGAGCGGACGGAAAGTCCGAAAGCTAAACAAAAAGGCGAACATTTTAGTGGTGCGGTGCATGCCTATGGCAGCTGAAATAAATGTTCGACAGATGTGCACTGCCAGAAATAATTGGCAAAACCAGCGAACAAGCACTGCGAATCAGCTTTTTCGGGACCGGAATCTATGATGGCTTCAAAATAAAACTTTTCTTGGTCCTTCCGATTACTCATTATTCATTTTTCATTTTTCCTGCGTTTAATAATACTCTTAAGTTGTCAGGCACCTAATACCTTTACAACCTTAAGTATTCCTTCTTTAAATCCCCAGACTGTGCAGGCGTCATAAATCCGTCTTAAAAAGCCCTCCATCTGGTCTGAGTTCGTCGCCATTAAGAATGCAGCATAAATTAGAGGACTTACAATTTGTTTTCCCCAAATCCAGATGACGTTTTTCCCTCAGTGTGTGCACACATACTGGTATAAATACATCGGCATTTGGCACTTCCTGTTTTTGGAAACATAAAACCACCCCCAAAAAAGGGCGCACAAAATTCCGAACTTGTCGCCAGCCATCATCACTTTGCGCTGGCATTTAGTTTACCTCCCCCCAGCCTGCTGCCTACTGTACGCATCCTCATCCGCATGCCCATCGCATTCCCGATTCCCATTCCCCATTCCCCATTCCCACTCCCATCCGGATGCCCATCCCCAATACGTATCCTTGCGACCCTTCGACCGGGCCAGACTGTTGCACGAATGAATCAGAGAGCGTAAGTCGTGGTAAGTGATTTTTAAGTTGCTATCTGCCGCACTGACGTCACCGCTCTCCATATTTCCGCCGAAAGTAAGTCACTTCAGTTAAAGCCAGTTAAAGTGTGTGTGTGGTGTGTGTATAGTTTTGGGGTAACGAATCGAATGACGCCACGCTTGGTTGGATGCTGATGCGCTGAGGCCTCCGGTTCGGTTTAACACGATTGTTTATTGGATTGTAAAGGCCCAATGGAGTTGGTTCCGGGGAGACCCCAACTAAAAAGTTTAACAGTCGTCGGCTCGTTAAGCATTCAAGTTTAACTGCTCGCACACAATGTTGAATTGAAGCCCCCCTGCAACAAGGATCCCAATATCCCTCCCACTACCCCTTTTTGAGGGAAGCCTTTTTGAGGGAAATGCACATTGTCGGGCTTTCGGTTCAACTTACTGCGCTTACTCGACGAAATGTCAAATCCATCAGGGCTCACGATTTGAGTGTCCTCTGTTGTTGGCAGGCGACAGGATAATCACGGGCGTTGGACGTTGGGCGTGGCGTGGCGTGGCGGCAGCAGAAGCAGAAGCGGCAGCGGCAGGACCATAAGGTTGACACGGTTCCATGGGGATGAAAAGTCACAAGATTGAAGAGCCGGGCACACGAAACGGAACGACGAAAAAATACGTATAGAACGAGAAAAACGAAAGCCAAGCGAAATTTAAAATTAATTTTATGACACACTTTTCATAGAAAAGAAATACGGCAGCCCACAATGGCATCCATCCAAACCATCCGCCCCTCTTGGCAACCGAGTATACCCCACTCCAATCCACACCCACTCCGAAGTATCCCACTGCCAATCCCGTTCCCATTTGCCCCGCTTGTCTGTCAACAATTGCTCATTGCTGTGCCCGCTGTGCGCCTGGCCAAGTATCCCCGTGCGGGAGTATCTGTGCGAGCACTATACAATACAATGCAATACAATAAATTTACATGAATAAAAGTGAAGAGTCTCAAACACATGCCGCCCGTGCGTCTGTCAAAAAGAGCGCCCCAGCTTTAGCTACCACCGTGCAGTGGCAGTAGCAGCAGTAGCAGCAGCCGCAGCAGGAGTAGCAGCAGCAGCTCATTCCATTCCCATTCCCATGCCCATTCCCGATCCCATCCGCCCCGGCTCCAGTCCCTTTGTCACCATTTAGTCGGTGGTATGCCAGCGGCAGGCCTGCTCCGACACATCGGCCCAATCTATCCATCTATATATGCATGTGGAGATATCTGTCGTCGGTCCAAGGCACCGCACCAATGGCATCGGCAGCCGAATGCGTGTTTAAAATGAAATACTCAGCACTCACTCAAAAATGTATTATGCCATTGCCCCGACCGGGCATGGTGACTATGTGTATAGAGATGTTGGGTCCCCAACATTAATTTGGGAAAACCCCAGATAAAAACATCTTAGATTCTTAGATTCATTAATTAACGGCTAGTAATTATCGAAACACATGGCCGTAGTCTCCTGCAACTTCATGGGTGAAATGTGTGAATTTGAACAACAGCTTTGGATTAAAATCCAATTTGGCTTTCGGTTGAAAAGGATTACTCTGGAATCCTTGAAAAACTTGCACTTGCTAATCCCTTGTTGGCCGCTAACTCCCCTGGGTCCGGATTATGATAATTACATCAAATCCCAAAGAGTATTCTGGATTCGGAGTGACCTACAGCTTATCTTGGCTCGTTTCTTTTTATATTTATCGTGGAACGCCCCCTGAACTTTTGCGTCGTGCAGTGCTTTGTATTTTGGACAGTCCCAGTCCTTCCCCCAAGCCCCAGGACACACTCACACGCATTTCCCAGATTTTGCTGGTGTGAAAAATACGCGTTGTTCCCGCCGCTCCAGGAGATACATCGACAGCCCCAGCGGCCGGAGGGGGTAGCCAAGTACTCTGGGTGTGGTTGGGCAGGTGGCGCCCCAGCTGTAAGCCGAAAACCCGGCCGCAAATGCCATTTAAATTGACAATTTTGTTGCTGCTTTACAACGGCAACGACTGCTTAAAGTGCTCAGAGCCAGCAGCGGGCACAGCCCAAAGTGCCCGCAATATTCGAGCCCCCATTGTGGGCGTGTTGGCCGCAATTTCGTAGCAGCCGCAATTTTGCGGATGACCGCAGATTCGATGTGTACATGTACTATACAATACATACCTGGGCAGGCGGCGCAGTCGGCGGACTTTTGAATCTGTGGGCCCGGGCACTGGGCGCCCCCATTGAGTGGCATCGGATTGTTGCAGGTGCGGGAGCGCTTCCGTCCCTGGCTCAGCTTGCCCGCACACTTGCATTCGCGCCACGGACTCCAGCTGCTCCAGCCGCCGTTAACTGTGGAAGGGAAGGGTTGGTTTACAATCAAAAATGAAACAGTTTAAGCCAGCCGATGTGAAATACATTTTAACCTGCGCCACGGCACTCGGCTAAAATTTAAATCAATATTTAATTCATCTGCAATCCGGGAATGCGTAATGGCAACGCAATTCCATAACTCCGCCGGGTTACAGTTCATTGGCTGCAGCATCTTTAAATATTTTAGATTGCAGTCAGCAAAAATGCATACTAACATAGGTAAATAAAAAATGCTGGAAATGCTGGAAAATGCACGAAACTCTTTCAATTGTGCGGTCCGATAACCCCTCCGCAACCGAGTGCCGTGTTGGAAGCATATACATTTTTAAATTGAGTTCCCAGTTGCCGGATGGGTGAATACTGACCATAAACGATGAGCACCGCGGAATCGGAGACGCGTCTGCCGGCGATGTTCTCCGCGCTGCAGCTGTAGTTGGCCATGTGCTGCAGGGCCACCTGGCGGAAGGTGAGTGTCCCGCCGGACACGCTGATCCCCGGCTCGCTCTCCGCCGTGACGACGGCGTTGTTCTTGTGCCAGGTGAGCTTCGGTTCGGGGAAACCGCCCGGCGGCTCGCAGCGCAGTTCCGCCCGGCTGCCCAGCTCCAGGCGCAGCGAGGTGGGCGACTGGTTGAAGGACTTGCGAATATCTGGGGGTGGTTGAAAAGACAGATGCGGAGACCGGCGATGTAGATGCAGATATAGATACAGGGGCTCAGATGCAGATAGGGCAGGTTAGTGCAGGGGTCAGTTGTGCATAGTTGCTGACAGGAAGCCACCCCCTGATGAAAGGTGCAATGTTGTGTCCAGTGGCAGGACACTGTCAAAAAAGGAAAGCTGTGTATTGGCGCAAACTGGTTCATCTTTGTATAACGATTACTAGTAATAGCTCCTCAATTTTACACAGTTTGCTATATGGCCACTGTGCTTAATCATTGAATATAAAATGCGCGTATTCATAACAATTAAATCAAACTTGAAAAAGACTGTTAACCTCTTCATTAACCTCGATCAAAATGATTCAACAAAACAGTCGTTTTTTAGACACCCAAGGAAATCCTTTATGGGAAAGTTTCTAGAACATAAAGCGGTCAGTGTACTTACAGGCGGTGTGCACGGTGGCGGCCTGGCTCTTGACCACGCCCCTCGACGACCAGGCGTGACACTCGCACTTGAAGGGCCCGTCGCCGAAGTACTCGTCCACCAAGTCGCGGTGGATGGTGGCAGTGACCTCCTCCATGTGCACCCCCGTGTGCGGGTCCACGTGCTTGTCGTGTGTCGAGGGAGGCGGTTGGGAGCTCCCGCTGCACTTGAAGATCACCTGCAGCGAGTGGGAGGCCTTGCATTTGAGGATCGCCGGTCGGTTCTTGACCACGAAAACGCTCTCGGGTTCGCTGAGGAAAATCGGCAGCGTGTTGCTCGCATCCCCTCCATTCAGTTTGCCGCCACTGAACTCCTCCAGGAGCGTTCCACTTCCCGCTCCGGCCGAGGAGGAGGATGAGGAGGTTCCACCTGAGGAGCCGGCCGGCGGTCTGGAGTTCTCGTCTTCGCTGCTGTTGCCCAGCAGCTCCATATTGGGCTTCTGGGGCGACGTCTCCTCGGTGACCAGAGAGTTGGCGAAGGGCGCCATCGCCGTCAGCGAGTCAATTGCATCCTCCTCGAGGGAGGCGGACATGCTGCCGTAGTCAAGCTCGCCCACGGATGCGCCCAGTGACATCCATATAATGGCCAGCACGGTAATCACACTTCCGGTTCTATTAATCACTGCCATGTTGGGCTGTCAGTTTCTTTGTGTTGCTCTGATGGCGAAGGTCCTGCGCTTCCTGCTGTTGCTGCTGCGCCTGTGGCTGTGGCTGTTGCACCTGCGATGCCACCTGCACCGGCAATAGTCGTTGCTGCTGGCGATGTGGTGAGCTAGCTGCAGGCATTAGCATTAGCAGCACACTCGGTACGTCGACGTGGTGAATACGATCTGGAAAGTCAGATAAGAAACGCCAGTTAGGAACCTGCACTTACATATGCTCTTGCCAGGGGTAAGGGGAAGGCAATTTGCGCACTTGGCAATAAGCCGGGAGCCCACAAAGCGGTCTGTCTGTCAAGCCTCGAAAACTGTCCCCGGATTGACTAAAGTGTTCGTATCTCAGCCCGGCACACACACTCCGCATTAATGGTCTTTAGGGTCTTAAGGTATTCGTTTTCCGTTCTGCGCTGACTTGCTCATGCTCTTCAGCTGCAAAGGCAGAGGCAGGTGCGAGAACACACCTTTTAGTTTTATGGGAAAAGTTGGAGCACACCTGATTGAAGTGTCTTAATTATTGATTTTATGACTCTACAGGTTTTTTGTCTAGACTCTAGAGTATTCGGTATAGTTTTCTAAAGAATTTGTTTGGTAATAAAGATATTCGATGCATTTGTGGCACCATTCCCTGTTGCCCGATTTAAAAGCGGTAAGAGAACCTACGTAATTGTAGAACACATTTTCAAGGTACTAAACCAGTTGGTCGTAAGAAGGATATCGTGTAAGGGGTTGGTTGCTTCCCTTTTGAAGTAAACCTTCCTAGCAAAACCCGCAATCACTTATCGATGCTTCTTATCATGCTTTCTACATGACTTCGCCTTTATCAATTCAAGCAAAGGACCGCCTTTCCTGAGTTCTTCAAACACCCAATCGCCTTGAAGGATCAATACGTAAATGGTCTAGGTAATGGAAATGTATGGGCTGCATTTAGGGACACTTCCTGTCCCTATCCCAGGCCCAGGTCTCTTGGCACAATCGATGAGTTGTCTCCATCAATCAAGAGGCCGATACTCCCCGCCAAGTGCTCAAATTCAAAGTGTAGGCCAGCGTGGTCACAAGTTACAAAACTGTCCCATTAGCCATGCAAGTCATGCGTTGGCTTCTACGAATCGTTGGTACCTAATCGAAATATTAATAACAGGTATAGGTATGCTCCTCCGCACTGCAGGCCAGACCCAGGACGTGGTCTCTTCTACGGGCTGTTGGTTCTCGCTGGTTAGTTTGTTGGTTGTGGGAAAAGCGCCTTTTGTCTCTTCGAGTTATTAAGTGGTGGTCGGGCGCTTGGTCGGATGCATGCCGGCACGAACACAACTTGGCGATAAGTCCGGCCCCCGTCTTTGCCTTTGAGCCGGAGTTTATGTGTTTGTCTTCGTAATTATGTATTAATCATGCATAAGTTAAAACTTGAAAGCCCCTCCCCAGGCCCCGCCAATGGGGGATTTTATAGTCGCCGACGTAGGCCATTAAAAGGCGCATCAAGTAAAAGTCGATATGTAAATTTTGCGGAAACGCTGATATGTGAAAAGTGATTATCATTGCGCGGACCATGCGCCAGCCTAGGCACCGGGGGAAAAATCTAACAGAAATTCAAATAATCCCCTGCCTGATACCTTGACAGTCCACCATATGTCACCCGATGAAATGTTATGCTTTTTTCGCCGTGCACTCAACCAGAAGAGAATGAAGTGTAGCCGTGACCACGAGCCGTAATAAAATCTCGGGTAATCAGAAGTTAAAGGGAAATAATACATTTGATGGGCCTCCTAATCGACGTCATCATCAACGTCATCATCATCGCCACTACTATCATTATCGGCAGCGAGGCTCGTTTCTTTTGGTTTAAGCGCCTTTATGCCTTTATGCGTAATTCAATTGGATTTACAGGGTGCTTGTGGACACTTGAGTGTCTGTCAATATTCTGCTTCTTCGTCTGCCCGGGCCTTCTCGGGCCTGCCTGGGTAATGGTAAAATGGTTAAATGCTGAATGCCCAATGCAGAATGCTGAGTGGCGAATGGTAATGGAATATGTGGCATATCGGATGTGTACGTATAAGTAGTGTGTGCGCTTGTAACTGACCAGATTATAATAGTCTTCAAGGCAAATACGCACACACTACAGTCGTGTCTTGTGTGTGCATTCAATTATAGATGGATATTTGAGCTCGTTTTGTTTTCGATTTGTCTAGACCCTAGACTTTTGTTTGACGAGGCCGAGATGGGGCCAAGCCGAGCCGCACCATTGTTCGTCATCCAGCTTAGCCAAATTACATTTTGGCTAAAGCGAATCGATATCGGCAATCAGCTGCCGAAATCAAGCTCGGCCGCCTCCTGTGGAACAGAGCTTATTTATTGCTGCAGCTTCTTTCGATAATAATGCCGGATTGCAGGCATTTAAAGACACGACGGCAGATTAATCAAAGTCGGGCACATAAAACAGCCCAGACTGAATCGATTCTGAGGAGCCTGCCTTATCGGACCCAAAACGTCAGTGATCGGCGACGGCAGGAGTGGGGCAGTATTGTACATTACATTTTAATAGATTTTTAATGAACTGAAGTAGGGCAAATGGATTGTGCGAGGCTCTTATCGGAGGCATTTCATTGTCTGCGGGCGCGTTTTATAATCGAATGGGTTTTATTTATTGAATGCAAACTTGTCGCCGGCAAATAAAAAGAGCCTGCATTGATTTTGGCACGCAAGCATCCGGCAGGGAATTTCCCCATCCCAGCATATAGTCTCCCCTGCCCCTCCTCTTGGCTGACTGACTGACAGATAAACTGAGTGTGACACACACGCACCTACACTGCAAAAACCTGCCGCCCAGGTAAAATTAAAATGTACAAATTGAATGAAATAAATAAGTGTGCAATTTTGGGATGTACTATAACTGGTGATTGTTTCGTATGCTTTTAGGAGATTGTTCTCATTGATATTATTTAACCACGAAAAAATATTTATACTTCTATACCGGAAGAATATAAATTGAATTTGAAATCTCCTTATCGTGGCAAATATAGTATACCCTATCGCCTTAATTGTTCGTAGATTGTTCCGTATGCTTTTAGGAGATTGATTTGCACAAACTTCTTATGTTCATTTATATTACTTAACTAAGAAAAAACTCCTATACTCTAAAACAGCCATGGGCAGTCCTTGACTCGTTCGGCTCCCAGTGCTATCAAAAATAAAAACATTCGAATGTCTCGAAACAGGGGAATCGACATGCCGGCTCCCAAGTTAAAAATCTGTGCCCCTCTCTGCTCTAAGAATATAATTAAAAAGTTTAAAAATCCCCTAACCATGCCAATTATCCATCATCGCTTTAATGGGACCCGTTTTGTTGCATTTGCCACAGGATTTTTTCTACGTGCAGCCTTAAGATTTATGGAGAGATACCCAGAATTGCGTGTGCATGTAATCATCCTATATTGTGAGGAAAGACGCCATCGAAGTCCCGCTGAACTTTGATGATTTCCCAAGCTCTCGAAATGAGCAGAGGTGGAGGTGAAGATGGAGGAACACGGGGGCGGCGGAGGATGAGTTTTTGTCGTGGCACTTGCTTCCTAGGCAGCAGCGGCGGCGGCAGCTCGCATGAATGACTGGATATGCGAATGAAAATGAAAGACTGCGTGGGATAATCGGCGTCGTATTCAATTTAATTTCACAACTATTGCCGCCAAGTCGGGGCCCCGAGAGAAGCGGAGAAGCCCTTCCTGTGCGAGCGAAAACTTCCAAGTGAACTTCTGGAGCGACGCGGAGCAGGGCAGCCCAGAGATTCGCTTGGCATCCGTATCCGGGGGATGGGGACACACAAAAAAAATAATAATGAAGGAGTCGGGGGCACGGAGAACGGAACACAGAGTGCGGGGTGGAGCGGAGCGGTGCGGGGCGAACACACAAAACAAGTGAGCATTCTATAAAATAATTGATGACTGACTGACTCAGTTGCTTGGCAGCAATAATTTTTATACTTCTGGAGCACTCACGCACACACTCTCGAGCACTAAAATCAAATGCCACTCGAAACACTGCGGCAGTCACATAGCGACTGCCCTGAAGTGGGTTCTTGGATCTCGGCATGGATGTGGCGGTGGATGTGAGCGCACATATCTACTGGATGTGGCAGATGCCGCTGCCTCAATTGCGTGTGACTTGCTGTGCTGTGCTGTGCTGTGCTGCGTTGCGCCGCTCCTTGTAGTTATGTTGTACAATCTCTGGAACATCTGTAGCACAAATGAAATGAAAATGAAAATCTTTAATGCCCAAGGGTCTCGCTGTGCGTGTGTGCCGGTTACTGTGGCAATCGCTACCGCATCTGTATTTCACATGTTGCGCATTTTGCCCACACACTCCTCGGGCTGATATAGAGGCAGCTATTGTGAGATCTCTGCTCGAATTTCATGTTTTCCAGGCCTGCTTGTCTTGTAATCAAACAATTAAAGATGATTTTAATTAATCTATTTATAACGGACGACGGCGAAAGCGAAAACCTCCCCCATGGCTGGCCATCATAACTGCTCAAAATTGAATGAGCGCCGAGCGTTGGTCGATCGAACAGCACAACGCTACGGGAAACATCTTTAAATTAATTAAGCGTAATTGTCGAGGAATTAGAAGTAGAAACAAAAGTTTCCAGCATGAGTTATGGCCCTGTCACAGATGCAGATACAAAGCGTGTAGCTACAAGATACAGCAGATACGAGATAGTCGCGGAGCAGGGGGCCAGCATACTGCGGCAGTCTGCATGCAATAAGCAAATTATTTATGATTCCATCAGCCGAATAAGTAGCACAAAGTGAACAACTGATGACGGCCCTTATCGTTCGGATCGTATTAGCAAAAGTTCTAATGTGTTTGCCTCTAACAAATGATGCCCGTGCCAGTGGCCTAATTTATGTTGCCAAAACCGGCCATATGATGCCTGCTGATGATAGTCAACTCGGAAAAACAGTTGCCCGCGCCGCAAGATGCAGCGATAGGAAAATATGCCTCGGTAGAAAATAGACCAAATATGTCCCTAGAATTAATTACTTCGTACAGTATTAATGCTGATAAAAGAGCGGATAGTTTTTGTACCAAGATTTTGAAGGGATTTATGAGACTAAGCAGTGAAATTTTAGGTCGACCCCTCCCGACGATGCGTGCCGATAAGCCGTAGAAAGTTCTACCCTGGAACCGAGACAGTAAAAGGTATCTTTCGACTAGCTTGCCTGGGCAATGGTAATTCCCTCTTGATTCTCACCGAGTTCGATCTGATCGGGTAGGCTCAATACAACAATTTACGACACTGCGCCCAGCATAACCATTTATCAGCGGCTACCTACTTTCATAACAAAGACCAGATGCCGAAAGAAATAGAAGCGAAAGAAACGAGCCCATTCTTCCACCGTCCTCACATCGATGATCGACATCTAATCCGGGGTTAAGTCGCGTCCCATGAACCCAAGGAACCTATGTGCTAGAATAGGAACCCATACCCATAACATACATATGTTGGACGTAGGGACTCTCGAATGACAATTAATCACCGCAGGAGTCAAAGATGTTCGGCGGGCCGAGTTCCCATGTCCCAGTCCCGAGGCCCGAAAATCGAATACCAAACCCATGTTTGCCCAGCCAGGGGAACAGCTGTAGCTGTAGCCTTGGGTTTAGGAGCGAGAGTGTGTTGCACAACCCCTAAAATTATGACTACTCGTAGCCCGAGTGTGAGAACTTGCGAAGGGGTAAGAAGGCCGGGCGGCGCGTAAATTGTTAAAAAAGCAAAAAGCAAAGTGTGAGTCCAATCATTACGTGCATTTGTCAAGGCCTGAGAACTGTTCCGAATGTCGCTGCTGGTTGTCTGAGACCCACTCCATTTCCATACAAATACCATATTCCATTTCGGCTGTCTGTCAGCCAGTCAGTCCGCCAGTCAGCCAGTCAGCCAGTCAGTTAGGACGTTTCGACGTCCAAAGGGGATCATTATATGCCAATTGGCGATTGTTTGTTACCCACTCACCATTGCACCATTTCCAACTGTGGCGGAGGGTTGGTAATTGCAATCCACATTCACATTTGAATTTACATTTGAATAATGGTTACAGGCCCAAATTATTACTGTAATTGCGGCATGTTGATCGCCGCATCTCGCTGCTGCTGTTGCTGCTGCCGCTGCCGCTGCCTGAAGTTGTTATTGTCGTCATTATACGAGTACAATAAATGTAGCTGCATCTTCTATCAATGAATTGAGTGCTGCTGCACTCTCATGAGGGCTTTGCGACAGCCGGCCCCCTTACTCCCGTCCTCGTCGGGCAAGAAAATCAAAAATACAGCCACTGAGGAATATATATTATCTCGAAATTGAAACGACATTGTCAGTTCTAATTTTGGACTCTATTTTAAAGCTCCTTGCTCAAAAAACTGGTCATAAAAAAGCGTTTTTGAATTCTGAAGAGTGTATGTGTGCAAGGATCCCCAAAAATTATTTTGGTAACGAGATTTTGGTCAGAGCAATCTTATAAAATTAGGCTTTCCCTGAATATACGACTATCTGAGGATCTGAGAACTTGTCTGTCATAACACATAAGCTCTATAATCTCCAGGCTTTGCTTGTTTCTTCGCAGTGACAGATGTTTTTCCTTCTAAATATCACATACTCGTACGATTACGGAACTTCAGCTGCATTTTTCCCTGTGCAATCAAACACAAATACAGACACAAATGCACATGGACTAAGCGCAATCATAAAATACAAATAAAAATAAAAATACACGATGGCGTTCAAAAGGGCACGCTTTTCATAATAAACATTAGCGAACGGCCCTAAGAGCCCCTGCACCTCCACCTCCACCTCCACCCCCGCGGTCACATGGTTCGTGGGTCGTCCGCTCCGCTCTAGTCGGTTCCGTTCCCTAGTCCCTTACCCCCCGCCCCCTGCTCCCGCCGCGACCACCAGACCAGACCATCCACTCCACTCCGCTCCTGGCTCGCTTGTTTGTTTGTGAATTGGTCGTCTTTAGTTACACTTGAATACGTTTTGTGTGTTGTCGCCGGCTCGGTTAGCAGTGTGTTTACACAGAAAAAAAGGGAAATACTCGTAGACGGGCGGTGGCTATCGTGTGTCGCAGTGATCTTGGGGGAGTGTCCGAAATGTGGGAAAAAGCTATGCGGAGCTCTCATCGATAATGGGAAAATCTTTTGGTGTTAAAGCTCTGTTTGTTAGACTGGCCTCTAAATATTTCTCCCTGTGCAGGCCGGTGTGTGCGGGTTATGGTTAGCGGGCTCGCACTTCACCTCCTTCACCTCAAAACCCAATGCACTTTGCCGTCCCGTCCGAGGGTGCACCTTAAAAATAGAATTGCAGTGGCATACTTAGCGGCGCAGGAAGCGTCGTCCGACAACTGCAGTGTCCCTCTTCGCCAGCCAGTCAGGGTTCTGTGTGTTTTTGTCGTCCTGTCCGAGGGAGTTTCTTATTATAGTTAAGCATCGCTACTTACGAGGTGTCTTCCTTTTTGTTGTGCGCTGCTTAGCTTGTGCTTTGGCTTCTGCTATAGCTTCGGCTTGTGCTTGTGCTGGTGGTGCTGGTGCTGGTGGTGGTGGTGGTGGTGGTGATGGTGCAAAGGACCAAAGGAGCGGGCTGTTGTCTTAGGAGCCAACATGTATCCAGATCCAGTTACAGGCCCTGGCCCAGCCCCTTCCTGCTCCAGGGAACCCTGCCGTTGTCCCTTCACGTGCGTCCGTGTTTACTATATGTGTGTGTTTTTTGTGCGGTCCTCAGGACATCTGTAACTTAATCGCCTTTAGTTCTTCGCCATGTCTCCATTTACACTCATTATGCTCTCGGCACTTCACTTCGATTTTCACTCAGGCCCAAAAACGATATCCTGCTGGTGCAATCTCACGTTAACTCTAGGTGTGCAACATAACATAATGTGTGTATTTTAATCCCGCATATAGGCCGCTTCAGGACCCAACCAACGATCTCGGCTTTGAGTTTGCACGCGCGCGCTCAAAATACGAATGCCAGCAACAACAACAGCGACGAGCCGGCGTGCGTCCGTTCGGGTCGAAGTTCGAGTTTCGAATAAAGTGTTCAGCTGAGTCGCGCCGAGTCGAACGCAGCGGCTCTCGGCGGCGCTAGAAGTCGCTCTCTCCGACTGCACTCAGGGAAAAGTGGTATTTGTTAATAACATGTTTTTATGCGAAGAAATGTGTAAATACGGGGAAGCTTCACAGTGGAATTATTTAGAACTTCCCCATTCTATGTTGTTGCATATGAATTTTTATTATATTGAAAATAGGGTTATTGGTCAATACATTTCAATTAAATTAATTCATTTAAAAAAACTAGTAGAAACGCTGTAATCGAGATTAGTAGACATCGATATACCATTGCCGAGGCAAGGGGTGGATAAAACAATAATTGGCCCTATCTTTTGTATGTATTATCCGATGTGGACGTAATTTTGTCCAACTTATGGTCAATTAAGTATAGGCATTTACACTTTTATGCGCATTTCTAAAGCGGAAATGGGAGCGGTAAATATTTGAAGTTTGAACAGACAGACACACAGTCAGACGGATCATCATGGCTAGAACGACTTGGCTGGTAATGCTGATCAATAATACATATGCTTTATAGGGTCGGAAACGCTTCCTTCGACCTGTTACATACATAGTAGAAACTTAATATATCATATACACCTTAAGGTACATGGTATGAAAACAAAATATGTTATAACCATAATAGAGAACTACTTAGAATATTGTCGTTGACCGAAAATTTATATTTATACATGGTAAATGAGTTTTTAATATTTCCGCCAAACATTTGAGTTGAAACTTATACTATTTATTATATATAAAGTAAAACAAGAATACGAGGTAAAGAATCTACTATTTTTTTGCGAATGTAGTGAGAAGAGTAACCGTGGGAGCCCGGAAGGAGCTGGGCTCTCTCTGTGGCACTCTCTCACACTCTCCGGCAGCATCCCCACGAGTGCGTGGCGCTGTTGTTGCCCCAAGCATATGTGCAGGAAGTGAGGAGCGCGAGGCACTCGCCATCGCTATGCTCCCGCAGCAGCGCTAGCCACCTCACCCTGCCGCCTGCCCCATGCCCCATGTTCCCTGCGCCCTGCCGCCCTGCCGCCCTGCCGCCTAGGACGCACTTTCCACCGTCGCTGTGCGCGTATGTATATCGCTCTTTGGCTATTTTGTGTCTTTCCTGCCCTTTCTGGCTGCCCCTTGTTGTTGCTGCTGATGCTGTTGTTGTTGTTGTTGTTGTTGTTGCATCTAATTTTACTCACTGGATTCCTGAGATGCTTTCATACTTTCGTTTGATGATTTATTGACTGCAGCGGCAATTAAAGGCCTTTAGCTGCGCTTTTTATCAACACTCCGCCCCAATGACATTGAGGTTGGGGTTTTTATTTATATTTTGTTGTGCGCGCACCCGCACCCGCACCCGCACCCACTCCCGCTGCCACAGACACGCACTCGGGCACTCTCAGGTAAGGAAGCAGCAGCAGGATATATTCTGCCAGTAACCGTAGCTTTTTGGAAGCATCTGAATTTCACTTTGGCATCACTCCCGTCCCGATTAACTGCACAAATTTCCGCGATACTGGCTGCGCCTAGTTTGTTGTTCCCTTATTTTTACCCTTACTTTGGGCGGCGCATTCCTTTGGCATCACTCACTATCAAATCATCCAGCTTCGGCATAAAGTAACCTATAGATGCTCTTTGGCTCCACGGCCAAAACTGAGCCTGCTCCGCCAAAGAGATTACTCCCGGCGGCCAGTGTGGCGAAAGGGCTCACGCCAGGGATGAAGGATTTCCAGCGCGTTCAAATGCCAGGGCGCGAGCTTTCACAGACTCTTCGAGGAGTAACTACAAAGCTTTGAGAACTTCAATATTGATATTTATTATTCGTTGATGTTTATATAATTATACATTCGAATTGGAAGTGCAGATATTTTAAAATCGTTTAAATTTATGTTGTCAAAATGCCTATTTTATACTAAAAAAAGGGTAACGTTGAAATTATTATATTAACTCAATAAAAGTCTCCTATTTGAATTCTCCTTTAAATTTCATAACGCATGAAGTTATATGTATGTTTTGGGACATACAAATTTGGGACACAATCAGATCCCTAAGTACCATCTCTAAAAGAATTTCATGTTACCGCCACTAGCGGCAGACTGTGGAGTCAATACGTGTGTGTACTTTTGCCGGAGTTGCCACATCACGTTGGTATATTCGAAAATGTGGCGCCCTCACAACACTTCAATAGTCAATCTCTTCAAAAGTAGGTTGTGTTTCCTGTGTATTTATTATTCGTTGATGTTTATATAATTATACATTCGAATTGGAAGTGCAGATATTGTCAAAATGTCAAAATGCCTATTTTATACTAAAAAAAGGGTTACGTTGAAATTATTATATTAACTCAATAGTAGTCTCCTATTTGAATTCTCCTTTAAATTTTATAACGCATGAAGTTATATGTATGTTTTGGGACATACAAATTTGGACACAATCAGATCCCTAAGTACCATCTCTAAAAGAATTTCATGTTACCGCCACTAGCGGCAGACTGTGGAGTCAATACGTGTGTGTACTTTTGCCGGAGTTGCCACATCACGTTGGTATATTCGAAAATGTGGCGCCCTCACAACACTTCAATAGTCAATCTCTTCAAAAGTAGGTTGTGTTTCCTGTGTAGTGGTTTCAGTGACTTCCACCAAATGTTGAGCGTCTACCCAATTCTGAAAAGCAAAATGGCAATCCAAAAATCTTTCGGCTTAAAACACTTTAATTGATCCAACTCACGTGCTCACAGAACTCGGCGCACTCTTCCCTTTTGTAAAAGCGATTTGAGTTTCCATTGCACATATTATAAAGAAACCGCTGACACTTTCTTCTGGTTACGTTGTAGAACCAGGAGTAAACACTAAGTTTGCAGCTGCCATAATTGACGCGTTGAAAGCAGATTCCTGAAAAGGCAAGCGCTACATTAACACCCATATGTTGCTAAATTAGACACTGTACTTTTATTTTCTTTAATTTCGCTGAGGGGATCGCAAGACACAATCGCAAGGACTATGAGGATAACGTAATATATTGATAAATGCAACATTTTGTTTTTTTCACAATGCAAACGACGCGAGTGAAATGTCTGCTACTGGCTCCACATAAGCCCGTGTGCCCGCTTTTATGCAAGCCCTGACAAAGATCGCAACACTTGGAACTGTTTTTCTTGCACGTGTATGGTGGAAAAGATTTACAAGGTGTGCGCAGGTGTTTTTGGATGATATCGTAGCTGCTTGGCCATGTCACAGAAACAGCCCTTACAGTTCTTGTTATTCTTATCACTCTTGTATCGTTCGCCCCCTTTCTGGTCGCTCTAAAACACAATCACCCCATATTCGCAGTTTCATACTAGTCAAGATTCCAAACTTGGGCGATTCCATTTTCCAAAAATAAAACCAATTACCTTTTATATATATATATACATATAGTATAAACATCTATACTAAGCGAAGAAAATCAGTGGATNGTCGGAGATGTCTCCTTCTGGCTGTTACATACATTTGCACAAAGTTAATATACCATTTGTACCTTAAGGTACATGGTATAAAAACGCTTTAATATAGAGAAAAAAGCGGTGTGAGACCTACCTGCAGCCTAAGAATACTGTACAGTGTACACTAATGAGTAGATGGGGAGACTTTACAATATTCTATGATAAAGTTATCTCACTTTCAATTCACAAAACAATACTTTAAGAAACCTATAATATTTTCATGTTTACATTTATATACCTTCAAGATTTAATGAGACTATTCTCTCCGGGACCGCTAAATTTTTGGCAATAGGAGCCACGTCAATTTCGTAGATTGTTTTGGCTACCGTTGACATGTGCCTGGCGAAGTCTTTGCTTCAGGATTACTTCGTCATTAACGAATTAGCTAACCGACCCCGTACCCGGCATGTCAGCGGTGTAAAGCGAGCATAGTGTAGGACCCAGAATACTACCTTGTGGGACGCCTGCAGAAATATGATAGGCCCTTATTTGGAGGTGAAAACATAAACCACGACACCAAAGCAGGAAGCTTTTAGTATGCTGATACAGCTGCGGAGTTAGGTAACGACTTCTTAAAAAGAACAAGGGTATATTGAATTCGTACGAATGTATGTAACAGGGAGAAAGAGGCTTTTCCGACCCCATAAGGTATCTTGATCAGCATCAACAGCCGAGTCGATATAGCCATTTCCGTCTCTGGCTGTCCTTCTCTCTGTCTGTCCGTCTGTTTGTCTGTATGTATGAACACCTCGTTCTCGGAGAGGGTAAGAGCTAGAGGTGTAATTCTTTTTGCTATTTGGTGTTTTATTATTGAAGGCATTTCAAGATTTTTTCAAATTTGTACCTTTCCGCCTTTGTAATTTGCATAAAACTGTATTTTCTTCGACATATTTGCCCATTACTTGCAAAAAAATAAGAGCTAGAGACCTATTTCCTTTTGCATTATGACCGTTCAACTATTACGTAGATAATGTCATTCTTGGATTTTGCCACGCCCCTTTCCACCCACGTATTTGGAAAAAAATCGATATCTTCGAAATGGTAAAAGTTAGAGGCATATTTTTCAGTTCGCTAAATCCACTGATCGTCAAACACGCAAAATGATGTACGGATCGGATAATAAATACAGAAGATATGACCAAATTAAGTTTTACCAACCCCTTCCGTATGCAACGGCATGCCGCACACGCTGGGGTGACGTCATCCGTCTCTTCTTTGACTTCAATTCGTTCGCACGTGTATACATACAGACGGAGATAAAGCAAAAAGAATTTCGTCTCTAGCTCATGCCATTTCAGAGAACATCGCGACGCGCTCATTCATACAGACGGACAGACGGACAGACAGACAGACAGACAGACAGATATACAGACGGACATGGCTAGATCGACTCGTCTGTTAATATACTGAGAAAGAATATATGTATATATTTTATAGGCTCGGAAACGATTCCTTTTCGTGTTTCCAACCATTAATTTGTACCTTAAGATACTCGTACATGAGTGTGTTGATTGAAGAATGCCTCGAAATTCGATGGTTCTAAGCATTTGGATAATAACTTTCCATTGGTTGTTTAACATTGAAGACACAAAAACATATTTATTTAATTTTTGCATAACTTAAAGCACAGTGTAACTAGTTCTTATACATGTCACAGAGCACCTTCTCCATGGGTGTATTGCCGATCGTTCGCTGGAAAAAGATGGCTTCGATCTTGTGGGAGCTGATCATGCGAAGAAGCGGCAGCATAAGCAGCAGCCTCCCGAACCTGGCTATCTGGGCAGTAAACTGGGTCTTCGTGTGCTGCGACAACATGACCTTTAACGAGTTGAATTAAGATATTTAGTTAACTTATAGAAAAAACCCGTGGTACAAAAATAATACCCACATGAGCCTGATCCTGTAGGTTCTCAATCTGGGAGGGATCCTTTAGGCCTCGTGTCTCCGGTCGGAATAAAACGATCGCCTTAAGACAGGCAAACTCTGCCGGATCGACCAGAACCGCCTTGTACTTGCAAAATATCTCGTGCAGGGTCCTCACATCTACTGCCAGCTGTTGGAAAATTTATTAATTATCGGCCATACGCAGCCTTGGACCGTCACTTACCTCCTCCTTGGTTATGCAAGTGTCCCCGTTGGCGTTGTTCTCCAGATTATTGCAGTGCTCGGCCACTGAAAAGAGGGCGCAGCCGGTGGGGTCCAGGGGAATGCACCATTGAATGGCATTGAGCAGAAACAGCTCCGACCACGACTCCTCGAGCAGGATCACCTGCGTGGCGCAACAGTGGTCAAAAATAGCAACACGAATTGTTTTGCTGCAATGCTCACCTGATCCCGAAAGGATAGCCGCGCAAAGCTGGGCAGGTTCTTGGCCCACTTGACGGCCATGAAGAGCAGCCGGGCACTCGTCTCGTAGACCGTTTCGTGCTGATGGGCATACAAGTTGGGCGACATGAACTGCGGCATTATGAAGCTGGAATCAGATCGGCTGACTGTGTGCGGCTCCTCGTCATTGGTGACGTCTATGGAGTCGTCTGCAAACGGAAAACAATTCGAATCAGTGCATTTTGATTCCCCCCCAACGGCTTTCCTATTCGCACCCACCATCATTGTCGTTCTCCATGGTTGGGCTGGAGGAGCTAACCGAGGAGACGCTGCCACCCGCGTTGTTCTTCTCGTTGGCCGTCTCCGGCGCCGGCGAGCTGGGATCGATGGAGTGGTTGCTACTCGAGTTGGTCGAGTGCGAGATGTTGCCGCTGCTGGCCAGCTCCATGCCATAGCCCGTCTTATCCTTGGGCGAGTGGTGCATTCCGCCTCCTCCTCCGCCGGCGCTGAACATGGGAAAGCTGCCGGCTCCCATGTGATTCGCCGCTAGCTGCATCGAGGAGGTGATGTGGTTGTGGTGCAGCAGTCGTCCCGTCGGCAGGCTGCCCAGGGCTGTTTCAAAGTCGAAAGAACGTATTCATAAGATCTTTCTGAACAACTATCACCTAAGGGGGAAGCACTCACAGGGCGGGGGCAAGAGTCCCGATCCGTAGCAGGGCGGCGAAAGTAGCACGGGTGGTCTGCAAATTGGAGTTGCCCGCAGATTTGGGCGGTTAGAGATAGAATTCTATGCAAATGACAGCAGGCCACACCACATGCACACTCAAAAAAATAAACAACAACTTTAAAAGTTTAAAACTTAGCGCATAGAGGCAACTAAAATAGACAAATAAGTAAGCATTGGTTCGTGTAGTCTTAAACGTAAACTCCACATAAATTGGTTTAATATATAAAATGAATACATTTAGTAATTAAATTCATAGTATTGTCCTTTGGTTATAACTCGAAGTATTTTGGATCCATCTGAATATTCAGCAAATGGATTTGGCCCAAAATATCCCTCAGTTTTATGTATACAAATAGTTCTAAGAAAATTGCCTTTAAATAGATTAGGAACCATTTCAAATAACTTTGCTGGACTGAACTATTTCAAGATTTCAATGTGAAGATACAAGTTTTCGCAGTGAAGGACTTACCCGAAAACTCCGACGGCCACAGCGGCCTCGCGCAGCGCCCGGCCGTGCTCCATCTCCCGCAGCGTCTCCGGCCGTATAGTGGCCGTGTTGCGGGGCTGTCGCTCATTTTGCACCGCTGTAATTGGAAAACAAATGCAACTAACGTGAGCACTCAACTTCTAGAGCACGCCCCTTAGAGGCGGAATACGTGTCCGCGCCCGTGTCCATAATGAGGAAATGTCACACTGACAAAATTGCTTCGGGCTCGCGCAGGTATCGCCACCACAGCAGCGAACACCCATACGCGTGTGTCGCGCCTTTCCTCATCGGCATACTCGTAGGCAAATATATGGTACATTGGATGGGAATGCGAACGAATATAGAAATCCCAGCAGCCATCGGGAGGAAAACGCAGTCGTTGATGGCAAATTGGTTTTGTGGTCACGTGCCGCTCACGCCTACAAATTGTTTCGCCATTTGTTTATGCAATTCCGCCGCCCAATGTGGCTGCCACAAAAGCTACTTGGCCGCTAATGGCGGACCCGCAAACTGTGCACGATTCCATACGCAACGCATAATTTTCGAATAAATTAAAGGAGCAATAATAGAGTTGCTTGAGTCTGTGAAAAGAGTAACAATACCCAAGGAAACTACACCATTGCCCTTTATAAAGTAGCAGTATATTCCTAGTTATTAGTTATTGTTCCTTTAAGTTGCAGACATATTTGCTTGATATATTCACTTTTTATACCATTTACCTTAGGTACAAATGGTATATTAAGTTTGTGCAAAAGTATGTAACAGGGAGAAGGAAGCTTTTCCGACCCTATAAAGTATATATATTCTCAGCATCAACAGCCGAGTCAATCTAGCCATGTCCGTTAGGCCCGTTTACTATTATGCAGATAATTTCATTCCCAGATTTTTGCCACGCCCCTTTCCCACTAATATTTGCAAAAAATCTATATCTCCAAAATGGTAAAAGCTAGAGACATAAGTTTAAGTTTGCTAAGTCTGCTGAGCGCCAAACACGTGCATGCAAAATTACGTTCAGATCGGGCAATAAATATAGAAGATATGATCAATTAAATTTTTACCCACCCTTTCCCACGGCAACGGCAAGAGAGGTACATGGTATCTCGTTGTCGAGAAATCTCGACTACACCGTTTTTACTTGATTATAATTACTTTAAACACTATTCATTATTTCCTGTTTTTCTATCAATGAAATCAATAGCATTTGAGAGCTTGAATCTGGGGGAACGCTGTGCGCCTGGCCCGACGTCAATAATGTCTCCGAATATACTATATTCTTGTTTTGTGTCATTCAGCAATCTGTTTACAGGGCACTTTCTGCCTCGATCTACACAATGACGAAAAGTTTCTGTCTAAATAAACAATTGGGGTTCAGTGAAGTGGCAGCGCTAAAGCTGCAGAAAATCTGTCAAAGACAACAGGACCAGCAGGTAACAAATCAATTGGGTGAGCAATATGTAAATAAGGAGCACCCGCACCGCGGAGGTGAGCCAACCCACCCTCCCGAATGGGTTGCTCTTTCGAAGGGTTCTCCTGACGTGGGAAAGGGGTATCCGCACCGTGTGCTTGGCAAGGAACACGGCACGTGTACCCGGGCTTTTGAGGTCCTGTTAAAGACCAATTAAACCTGCTTCAGTTCATTAGAGCGAGTTGGGAGGATGAGGATAGATATGATAATGCAGCTAGAGTCGGAAAGAGTACCCACCATCCTTGTTCATTCCCATTTGAAGGCACTTCTTCAGCCTGCAGGCCTGGCATTGATTCCTATGGGCCTTGTCCACAATGCAGCGTCCGGTTCCCGCTTGGCAGCTGCAAAGACACAAGGAGATCCATTAAAATAGTGCCACGAAATAATCAAGTTGGCCGCGCTGCAGATAACGAGATTTGTAGTGTCAAAAATTGCAACATTTGTCGAATCCGACGACCAGACAATGGCAGAAAGCAGCTGACTAGGGCCAACCGAGCGGAAATGCCAGCCACAAAAGCACTTCAGAATCTGCTAGATACGAGGTCCTCGCAGCTCTTCCGTTTCATCGACCTTTCGTCCTTTGTTCCGAGCTCTCCGGCACTGGCGGAACTTTAATCAAATCAGGCCAGAGTGGCATCCCACCAGCCACCCACCACACACCACCCCTACCCACTCCGCCACCAAGCTACCCCGTGAGCCACCAAAGCATGGCACCATCGGACCACCACTGTTGGCAGACAGTGCCTAGTCATCGCCTCCCTTTTCACTCACTAAGCCTGCGCCAAAACTCAAAGATGGCGAACGCTCCTAAAGGATGCGAGACTGCCGCCAGAATCGTTGCGATTTTATGTATTTCTTGGCGCCTCTGCCGGCCAGGCACTTAGCCAAATGTGTCTATGTACGAAGTCCTGCCGCCGTAGCGCGTATTCATCTTGGGTGTTTTGCGTATGCAAATGTCCGGTTTTCGTAAACAAATCTATCAGCTTGATTTAAGTGACTCCATTCTTGGGTCGCGCCATAGAAATAATCTAATCTAACACCAAGGCGATGGGTGAAACCGTCAAGTTCTACGATAAGATGATAAAATGAACACATAAGCGATTAAAATGAACTACACTTTACAATATAGTCGAAACTTGAACCTCTATAGCTATTGAATATATATAATAACAAGAAATTCTATTGAGATTACTTGTTTTAATATCCATATATTAATATGTATTTGCTGCTGAATGCATTTGCAAAGAATATATTCATTTATATTTCTACGTGAGTTAAATACATTAATTTTATATATACTATTCCACCATTGTTTCGCAGCTATAAAAAATATATTCTTGTGACAATTTTGATTGCCCGCCAGGATTCCTCTGCCGGAATTCGAAAGTTCTGATTGGAAGCAATTGATTATAATTGAAAACGGCTTAATGGGACCGGGACCGCAGGCGACAAAGAAAGACAAACCTATAAAATGGGTCCCAGGCAACCTCAGGGCAGATTGACTCGGTCGGCCATCGGAAAACAAGTCACGTCGGTGAAAATATACTAGACCCGGGGACCTGTTTCGTATCCCTTTGCCATGACGTGAGTGTATCCCTCGCTTAGTCAGTCGGGGGAGGATGTTGCTCTATTTTATTTAGAGCCGCACAGAACCGCCCCCTTGAATCTCTTCTGTTTCCTATTTTTTTTGACTTTGTTGCGATTTGGCGCTGTCTGGCTGTGTGGGCAAAGATTCCGGGCCCGGGCTCTGGGCTCCGGGCTCCGGGCTCCGGGATACGGGAACGAGGACGGGGCGGGTCACATTTGGCCAAGTGTTTTCCGCTTAAGCCCTCCATATCAATCTCCTGGGACCACACCGCACGGATATAGAGATTTCGACGTTTGTGATTTACCGCGCCTGCCGAGCAAAATATACATTACTGCATCATAACTTTATGTTTGCCGGCATTGATTCCGTCGCCCGAGCTTATGGGATATTTTGCAGATTTAATGATAATTGAAAACGGAACTCCCTGCATGAACTTTTTCCTCCGTTTTGGATTCGTGGATTTTCCAGGACATCACAGATATATGTATGGCTTTTGTTCCCACAAAAAAACCAAAAACTCAACAAAAAACAAAAATAATAAGTCGAAACTTTTACCAAATTCACTTTAAATTCAATTACATTTTAAGCTGCAATTGGGGTAGATTGCCGCGACCGGTGGAATCCGCACATGATGCCATCATCCTGGGCACAAAGTCAACGCGAGGGCAAATGTGCGCATTCAAAAGTTGACGCTCAAATCCCAAAGATTTGAATAATTGTAATGAATTTACCAGAGCTCCGTAATCCGCCAGACGGGCCTCCGGGCACAGTGCCCCACCCCAGCCACCGGCACCACCCACTTTGGACAAATGTAGAGACATTTAATGGAAATGAAAATGCTAATGGTTGGCATTGAGGACTATTACTGCACAGAGGGTTTTATAACTTCAATATTATAATAATATGATGCAATTGTAGAATCGCGACAAAGAGTCTTTCGGAGATTTTCGCTGCAAGTGTAGGTATAACCGATTTGGCAAGAAACGCCAGTATCTTTTCAACTCACCGATAAATAAGCTTCCGCCGGACACTGCGCTTAAAGAACCCAGAGCAGCCGTTGCACGCCAGGATGCCGTAGTGTTTCCCGGAGCTGGTATCCCCGCAAACAACACAGATAAGACCCAGATTCTGACCCTTGATGCGGGGCATAGACGACTGTTCGCCCCCTGAAGAGTGGTTCGAGGAGTTGGCCGCCGCCGCTGCCGCCGCAGCTGCAGCCGCTGCAGCGGCACTGTGATTCCAGCCAAGAAGCCGGCCCGATGGAACGGTGGGCACAGCGGGCATGGGTGGCGGCTGCTGAGGGGGCGGACCCACGCCCGCTGCCGACGGCGGAGGCGCCTGTCCATGCATCGGGGCTGGTGGCGGGGTGTAGCAGTGACGCGGAGGGCTGTGGAGTTCTGAAACACAACGAGCATACTTGTTTTTTATAGAAAAGATTCTAATAAACTTCTAGCTTGTTTGCCTCTTTGATATGTTTACAATAGATACATATTTTTCTTCTAACTCTATTAAAATCACAAAATAACAAGATAAAGGATTCTTGTATAGAACAAGGGTATACTATAGGATAGCAAAGGTTGTTGTGGAAAATAACTATTGTATTTATTTCCGTCAATATCAACAGCCGAGTCAAAAGAAACACGTCCCTGGAGACTATTGTGGTTAAACAAATAATTGCATGTTGAGATTTTTATACCATGTACCTTAAGGTACAAATGGTATATTAACTTTGTGCAAATGTATGTAACAGCCAGAAGGAAACATCTCCGACCCCATAAAGTATATATATTCTTGATCAGCATCAACAGCAGAGTCGATATAGCCATGTCCGTCTGTCCGTCCGTCCGTCTGTCCGTCCGTCTGTCCGTCTGTCTGTATGTATGAACACCTCGTTCTCGGAGATGGTAAGAGATAGAGGTCTAATTCTTTTTGCTTATGGTGTGTTATGTTGCAGGCAGATCAAGTTTATTTCAAATTTTTGCCACGCCCCTTTCCGCCTTCGTAATTTGCATAAAACTGTATTTGAATTTTCTTCGATAACTTGGACAAAATAAAAGCTAGTCAGTGCAAAATTACGTNACTTGGACAAAATAAAAGCTAGAGACCTATTTCTTTTTGCAATATGTCCGTTTAACTATTGCGCAGATAATGTCATTCTTGGATTTTTGCCACGCCCCTTTCCGCCCTCGTATTTAAAAAATCGAGCTAGAGGCATAATTTTCAGTCCAATAAGTCCACTGATCGTCAAACACGTACGTGCAAAATTACGTACGGATCGGACAATAAATACAGAAGATATGCCCAATTAAAGTTTTACCCGCCCCTTCCCTAGGCAAACGGCATGCCTCACACGCTGGGGTGACGTCATCCGTCTCTTCTTTGACTTTAATTCGTTCGCACGTATGTGTCAACAAACGAATGTCAACAAACGAAAATATGGTGAATTATTTGAAATAAAAAAAATAAAATCAAAGGAATGGTTCATAAAGAAAAGAGGTACATGGTATCTCGTTGTCGAGAAATCTCGACTACAGCGTTCCTACTTGTTTTAATACCAACTGAGGTAAAATATGCGCCACGTCCTTACCGTTGGCATTATTCTTGGAAATGCTTTGAATATCTACTAGACATTCAGTTGTTCCCAAAAAACATATCTAATGAACCTGTTTAGCCACCACTTTGAAAATCTTCTTTTCTCCTATCGTTAACGGGGTAGTGCAATAAAAAATCACTTAAGTAGTTCATTTAAATTAAATCTCAATTTGTCAGTCGGTCCTGGGAGCAGGGACCTGCCGATCTTATCCCGGCGCGGCGACATTGACGCCCTGTAATCCGCAAAATATATTTACACATTCAATTAGGGTGCCATTAAGCCAAACGGCTCTCGAGCAGAGCGTGTCGAGCAATCTGTGCGCAAAATTTTCCTCGGGGGACGATTGTTTTGCCATCACACCCTAATTTGATTGTAGTTTCCTTACTGATTTTTTGATGCACTTAACCCCCGGCGCAGGGGACACAGAGCGGGAACGGAGACGTCGGCGAGGACGAGGACACATTTGTTACACTCGCCACTTGCCTGTGCGCTCGACCATTTGGGTTCCTGGTCCTGAATTCCGATTTAGATGCGAGATCTTCGCGCAAAGTCAGGCGGGCTTTGATCCGGGGGACCAACTGGCACACCACGGCGGCTGCGGTCTAATGCCGGCGGATTAGCGTCATATGCTTGCATTTTCTCCGGGCTCTGCCTTTGTTAACTTTGCGAGCTCGTTGAAACTCACTTTGGCGTGCTTCTACTTACAAAAGTGTTAAAAGGCCGCCCAGGCTGACCCGGTTGTGTTATGAATTCTGAAATTTTTGGCGGCCTGACTCGGAGTCTAATTCAATTTGGTGATTATCGCAAATTGAATTTGCTGGGCCACTCGTGCATGGCAGCGGGAAGTTGGGCATCGATTTAATTTGTACAAGTGGCTGTTCTACGGATCCACACGCGTTTCGACTATTACTAATTGAAATTGAAAATTTGTATGTCATTGGGCTAGTCGTCTTGCAAAATATATTAACAAATTTTTAGAAATCCAAAGAGTAGATGTATTTTTTGTTCAAAGGACACATATTTCATACATTATTTAGAGTCCATTTATGTTCATTTTTATGTTTATAGGTTTTAATTAACGTATGTAAATCTGTTATTAACCCCAAAAAGTAGACAATGCATTTTTCTTATCTTTCAATTATTTGGTAAACTCATAATTCTGTGCTTTTTGTATGGAATTACACACATATTCACGTCATTTAAATATTTTGTGTGTGAGTATATTTTATAAGGTTGTGGTTTGATTAACATAGTTACTTTTAAACAAATAATTCCAAAAAACGTTTTTTATATATTCTAAATTGTTATATGTTTGTCGAGTCATACAATGAAGTCATACAATATCGAGTCATACTCTTACAATAAATTTGAAGTACTTAAAATTTAACAGACAGCGAATCACCGGAAATTCTTTTCAAAAAGCTGCCTGGCTTGCGGTTAGCCATCATTTAACCCAATTAATGTCTGACAAAAAATTACACAAAATGAGAGAAAAAAGGCACAATTATATTTTACACGCCATTTCCTGTAAGACGTGATGCAGACCCTAATCTAAATTACATTCGTGGCTCTTCTTTATAAACGTGTCTGTGTCCTTACGACTTTATTTAAACATATAAAGTGTGCTTTGCTATATTACTTTAACTACACATGTCCTTTTAAGTTTTCACGACTGGATATTCACAAAAATTTTAGGTCTATTCACACCCCACGTAGTACGAGTAGATTTGTTTTTCGGTTATTTATAATAATTTACCTTGTGACGATGGCCGCGTTTCGGATAAGCTTTCTTCCTTGTTCATTTTCGACTCTTGAGCGTCGGATTTTACACAGTCAGGGCCGTCGAACTCAATTTTAAAACGACACTTTGGGATGGTTATTAACGATGACATACGAGTACATTAATTTAGTGCTTTTAAACTTTTATCGGGCAGCATGACTTTCTGTTTTCAGAATAATCACGACGGCAAAACATATCCTGGGTGTTGCCACTATCCTGTTGAACCGAAGGTATCCCGATGCGATGCGCGATGATGTTACCGTCTCGATGTCCGATTCCAGATTTATCATAAAAGCATGACAGCAGCTAAACAACGGTGATGTGTGTCCACTCCAGGAGCCCAAAATACAGCCAACCAGCCATCCGGCCAACCCCGGAGTAGGAAAAAAATCGGTGGATATAATCCGCGGTCGCTGAGTGGGCAGAGAATCCTTCCTTTGCTGTCTGTGAGGACAAAAAGCACACGCACATCCACATCCACACCCGCCCACCGAGAGCAATAAGAGCAGAGAGCAGAGAGCGAGCATAGCAGGAGCTGCTGAAGCACACAACAATAACAACAAGTACAAGCACACGCATACGTGCAGGGATAACCGCGCCCTCCCCCCACCCACCACCCACCACCACCCAGCTATGGCCCATCGCCCAGGACGAAGACTTTTAGTGGCAACTCTGGTGGCGCATTTGCTTGTTGGCTTGCTTTGATTCGTTCCTTCTTGATGCTGCGGCATCCTTGCAGAAGTGCGGGTAAGCCAAGCCACAATCGGAATCTCCAATAAACACCCGGCTCTGCGCTCTCTGCGCGCACACACACACACACACACACAGCCCAACCCGGACAGCCACCCAAAAGAGCAGAGAGCGCGCTCGGCCGCCATCATGACTCGCTGGCAACGGAAGTGGGATTGGGATTGCGATTGTGAATGTGCATGTGAAGGGGAGCCTGAGTGGGAGTGGGCAGGAGGAGCAGGCTGCGGAGGAGGGCCCACCACCACCCACTCACCGCATCCGATACACCCACAACATTCTGACGCAGCTGCGCGGCCGGCGCTCGTATAATCGTCTTGGGTTTTGACATTTTGTTTTTGTTTTATAATACCTTTGTGATGTCGGTGTCCCCCAATATCAGCCTGCCGCTCCCCATTCCTCGTCCTCTCCTCCGGTTCCCAGTTAACTGTAATTGAATTGCAGGGCAAAATTGTTTTTTCCCTTGCTAAATGCGTGTGTTGGCGCACAGAGATACAAATGCGTGTATCTTGTATCTGCACTTGCATCTGGGATCATTTTACCGCCATACATTCTGGTCGGTTTCATAACCTAAATCATAGGAAAATTAACTTTAGCCCTAAAGTTGACACAATGTAACCGTCAAATACTTACCGTTTTCTATTTCGTAGGCAAATTTTGAAAACATTTGCAATTAGAAAATAGTTACATGTACACATATGCATTTATTTATTAATTGAGGGAAAATCTAAATTTTATAATAATTTGGAGTTTTCAAAGTGCTTTTAAAATAGGTTCCAATTCATATTTTCTTTGTTAACTAAGAAGCACATAAAAACTATGAAGGCAGACGAAGAAACCCTACTAAATAAATGTGGCGATTGTGTAGCTGAACACTTTCACGGTTTTAAACAATATGTATTCATTTAATCAGAACTCAACTTGATTTTTGTGTACGGGGAAATAATCGGATGGACTAGTAGCCTTAAATAAATCTACGTAACGCTTATTCACTAATAAATATTGACTACACATACACATAAAGGTATGAATGTGTAGCATATAATCATAATGAAGTCAGAATGCTTAAAATTAATCTTTTATCAAATAACTTTTTTCAATGATCAAATGCATTCTACTATTAAATATTCTGCTCAAAGTGTATTAAAATAGATGCTGTTGACCTAAAAAGTAGTTTGCCTTTTGACTACATATGTACATATATTTAAGGTTGGTATACCACAATTTGTTGAATCTTTTCGTCACTGCGGAAAATAATTTATTCAAGGCCTCGCCGGCTCGACTGCTTTATGCTGAGAGTGATTTAAGATGGCCCCGGGCCCACTAATCCAATAATCGATAAATGTGCTGCTCCGCTGCGAAAATCCAGGGGGGTCAGGCACGGGAACTGGGCTCCCGGAAGTGGGGGATTGGAGAGCAAAGAAGAGCTTTCCGCTCCGTTCTCCGATTTTGTTGTGGGGGGCTTTTGGCATGCTTAATGCGCCGACATTAACTTTGTAACAAATGAGATGTCGGAATACAACAGTCAGGCTCCTGCCAAGCCACAGCCTCTCCGCGCGCTCTCTGCTCCGCCACGACCTGGTCGTCCTACTTGTCCTGGTCGTCCTGGTTGTCCTGGTTGTCCCTTCCTCACCCACGTTTCGGGACTTTCCGGAGGAGAGAGTATCAGCGAGTGAGAGAGCAGCAGCGGGCAGAAGTTTATGCTCAGGACAAAAGTGAACAAACGCAAAAGTCAAAGCGCTTTGCTGCTGCTGGCCACGCCCACCTCGCCGGGGGAGGAGCGTTCGAGCGAGACGGGGAGCGCCGGAGCGCCGGAGCGCGTGGGAGAGAGTGAGAGCGCGAGCGGGAGAGCAGCGTTATCCTGTAATAGTCCTGCATCAAAAATATCGCCTACCTTTCGCTGCGGGAGCGAGTGGGACGCATGGCTGTGCGAGCGGGACAAGCAGAGACGGCAGGGTTGGTTCTTGACATTTGAACGGCGACATTTCGCATTGCCCGGATACATACACGAATACTCCCACACACACACACACACACACACACACACGCACGCACACACACAAATCGGAACACCACCCACTCACCAACCCCACCCTATTCGGAAAAACACTTTACAACAAATGCAATGTGTGGGCAGGGCAGATGGCAAACCTCATCAAGTGCAGTGCACTTTATTTAATCAATCAAAATTCATGCTATAGTCTCTTATACAGCAATCAGACACTAGGTATGTATATTCCTTTAAAGTCGTTATTATATTTTTTCTGCACCACCAGATCGAACGTAATTTTTTAAATTCATTTATAAAATAATGCCTTAATGAGTTCAACAAAAATTAATTAAAAAAAAAATCAATTCACATAATCAGAGACGTGGCAAATGTAAGCCAAGGATTTTTTTTACTATCTACATAGTTTAACCTTGACTGTTTACATAATTTTGTTATCAGCTAAAATCATAGGCAAACGATTGTACATGGAAAATTTTTAAAACAATTTTTTCGGTTATTAAATATATTTCCGTATTCTTTCGATTTTTTTTATTAGCAGAACAATATAATAATTCATTTTTAGCAATTGTATGACAATGTCAAACAAATAAAACCACCACAAATTATTTAAAAACGAGATTCCATTGATGGTTCCAACGAGCCTTATCATCGTTCTCGTCAATATTTACCAAAAACATTTGAAAATTTGTAATAAAAACGCGTCTTCATCTGTCTGTCTACGATAATGACGTTGTTTTGTTTTCAAAGTTTTCGTTTTCTTATCAAATTTTTATTTTGGGTTTTTTTCTATAGGGTAACGGATTATTTGGGAATGAGCACACAACCTAAGATATACATAATATTATCACCGATATTACAAACTCCCTTATTTATTTAAGTTGCCGGTACATTTCGATAAGAACACATTTTCTTTTTGAGATGGCAAAACAATGGCATTTATGACGTGGTTCCTACCAATCGGTATTTCTATAGTCGAAATATAGGCACTTTGATTTTTTCAAGTAGGGTATATAAAGAGGAGCAATTAGAAGTAGCTCTAGTTTGAAAAATTATATTCAACATGAAGGTTCTGGTAAGTTGTCTACGCGCTTTGAGATTACTCACTCAGAAATCAAAAATACTCGCGTCCTTTAGATTGTGATTTTTGCCTTGGTGTGCTCTGTTCTGGCGATGCCCCACGGATATGGAGGCCAGGGAGGATATGGAGGACAAGGAGGATATGGAGGCCAGGGAGGATTTGGAAGTCCTAATGGAGGATTCGGAGGCCAAGGAGGATTCGGAGGCCACGGAGGATATGGAGGCCAAGGAGGATATGGAGGCCAGGGAGGATTTGGAGGTCACAATGGAGGTCACAATGGAGGATTCGGAGGTGCCGGAGGATTCGGAGGCCCTGGAGGATATGGAGCTGGAAACCATGGACACCACGGACACCATGGCCACCATGGACACAACGGCTACTAAAGTTAAATGTTAAATTGTTGGCCTAAAATAAATAAAACCCAGTATAATAGAAATTGTGGATATTTTTTTAAAAGCTTAAGCAATGACAGTGGGTAAAATAGAATTAAGAAAAATTGATTTTAAAACATATTAATTTATCATTTTTAAAAGCAATTACATTAAATATTCCCATATCGATGAATTGGCTTTAATTTCAGCCTAATATTAACCTTTTACCTTCGTTATCAAATTATTTGACGTTATAGTGGTTTGGTTTTTTTTCTTTAACCTAATTTAAATGTATTTTTATAGGGAAAAGTGTTCATTCTAAATGATGTCTTAGACACATTTACGTGAACGTTTTAACAAAACCTTGCAGCTACTAACCATGAGGGTTTTAAACTTTTTAGTTGAATTGCAAATTCCTATATAATTCTGATTCATATAAGTCCTATAATTCTGTTCGAGGAATGACTATACTTTACAACTGTTTCTGGTAAAAGAGCAATTAAATTTAAGTGCACTTAAATTACGTCCCCCAATAAGTTTGTAACCCCGCTAAACAGAGTCTTGTTTCGTAATCCCTCGGACTCTCGGTTTTTCAGTACTTAGCGTTTCCCCAAAATAACTACATTTAAAGTGTAGACTAGAATACAACTGAATTAATTGTTTTAGTATCTGCACAGAGCCAATTATATGCCTTTGTTGTACGCCGGGGAGGGGGCTTAGGAGGAAAGAGAGATTATTGCACGCCCTGTTTAACCGATCAAACTCAGGTAAATTCCTTGTCAAAATGATGACCCTGACCGTGGCATGTTTACTTTTCGAATTGTGCGCACCAGGCAGACCCTTGTGTTTGGCTGGCATCTGACACGGAAGTCAGGCTGGCTGGCTGCCTGGCTGGCTCTCTGGCTGGTAGCCGTGGTCAGAGATAATTCGGGGGTTAGCGGTTGACTCGCCAAATCCTCGCCAAGTCCTTCCTGGGTCGCTTGCCATCCGTTCCCGTCGGTTGGGCAAATACCCAAATCGACAATTGAAGCTGTAGGGGGATCGGGGAGAATAATGAGAGACCCAGACACACACAGGCATTGAGGAAGGCACAGTTACTATTTCATTATATTTTGAAGACTCAGTTTTAATCTAAATAGCAATCTATAGGTTTGTTCAATTGTTTGTTCGGTGTTTTTCATTTATTTTTTTTCTTTGTTTTTGTTGTTGTTGTTGTTGTATATGGGCTTTAATTTGAATATTTATTTACAGTTTATTTAAGACTCGGTACCATCAGCGTTCCAGTCAAATATATAGTAACAGTTGCAATAAACAAGCTTTCAACTTATTGCTTACGTGTCTCATCAATATAATTTACAAGAAAAACTTACTTAACACTAATCTCCGTTGATGATTTGCATTATATCATTGTATCTCTGTGCTTCGCGCATAATTTAATTTACTTTACGCATACATATTTATTGGCTGCTTACATTGTTGATGCTTCGTTTACTTGTGTGTACGAGTATGTGTATTTTTTACTAGTGAGAATATTGGTTGGTTAATTGAGAGAACATATATATATACTCGCTATATATATGCCGCATATATATTTATTTATATATATATCTGACTTTTATATACCAGTTTCAACATTTACGGTCGTAATCACCGGTTGGGCTCTTTACTATGCGTTTGCGGTTTGATGTTTCTGTTAATTTAATTACTTGTTTCTTTTTGTTTTGTTTTGTTTTGTTTTCGTTTCTTTTTTTGTTTTTTTCATTTGTTGTATAAATAAAATAGAATATTTTGCTTTTGCTTCGCTTCGAATAATACACGCCATATACATACATATAAGAAATGCTCGATTACGACTCTCATAACTTATGGTTCGACGTCAACCAAATCAGGCCCTCGGCCAGGCCGTCGCCGGATGTGGCACATGACGGTTGTACATACCAATTGCGATCTCTTATTCTAGTTAAGCCTAGTTTCTCCTGGATTTCATGGGGTTTCATTGCTGCAAGAGAGGGCATAGCGTGAGTGCATAGCAGCGAACCATTGTGCTGGCATCGTGGCTTACCATTAGGCAAATCCTGTTTATTTGCAAATATCAGTATGATGGCGTCGCGCATCTCCCTATCGTTAATTATCCTATGCAGCTCCGTGCGCGCCTCGTCCACCCGATCCCGGTCCGCGCAGTCCACCACGAATATAAGACCCTGTGTTCCCGTGTAGTAGTGTCGCCACAGCGGCCGGATCTTGTCCTGCCCTCCGACATCCCATACATTGAACTTGACGTTCTTGTACGTGACGGTTTCCACGTTGAAGCCCACAGTGGGTATCGTTGTAACTGATTGCCCCAGTTTCAGTTTGTACAGGATCGCTATGGTGGTTAGAAACGGATTGGTTAGGAACGGATTGGTTAGGTTGCGCGTGTGCTAGCCCCATCCGGTGATAGAAACGGCCGCCAGCAGCTCGCAACCATGGCATTGATCACTGATCACAGTGTATGCAAGATCACTGTCTCTTGGCCGGTTGAGGCCATGTCAGGCATGTGACAAGGCTACAGCTGGCTTTCCGGTTCTATCACCGGTCTGGCCTAGTTTTTGGGAGGCTGCCGATGCTCACTTGTCTTGCCAGCTGCGTCCAGTCCGAGCATAAGAATTCGCATCTCTTTGTTGCCGAAAATCTTTGATAGTAGCTTTCCCATGGTGATGTGTCATCCATTAAACCTTGGCCAATCTGAAACGGGGGAAGAAGCGGCTTACAATGACCGATGATGATGACCAGTGCGGACGAGGGCGGCGGCCGCCTGCCACTGAGTGCCTCCCGGGCGCCTTTTGTGCTCGCCCCGGGCCAGTGAATCAATTTACGATACTAAAGTAACCGCCAGCCGAAACCGCGCGGAGTTGGAGCTGCGGCACACGGCGCGTGTGTCCCTCCGCCTGCCGCCAGAATTTCTTTTCTGGGCGCAGGCAAGTCGCTATACGCTGTACACTGTACACTGTACAGTGTACACTGTACGCTTTACGCTGTAGAGGCCGCAGCGGAAGTGAGGAGCATTATTTTGCATAATAATTTCACTTACATTGTCGCGCGGTAGCGTTAAATTCGAAAAGCGAAAAGAAAAAAAATACAAGCAGAATTTATCAGCGAACTCTCTCGCTGTCTGTCGCTCTCTCCCTCCTGCCTCCCTCGGCCAGACAACACTCACGCACACTGGCACGAGCACAATTGGACTGAGAGATAAACACCATGGAGTGTCGTAAATTGAGGCGGTGTTATCTCAATTGCGGAATTATCGGGGGCTGAATGGAAGGCGGCGTCCGTCAAGATCGTGCGGATGCCATGCCCCTGCCGTCCGTCCGGGCCGTGGCGCGTCCTGGCCGGGAGGATGCTGAAGAAATCGCTTGGGTCGGGTCGGATCGGCTCCTCGCTTGCCTAACACGTCACACACACGCACACAGACGGGCTGGCACCCATACACACCCAGATTCTCGACGACCGCTGTTACGCCCCTCTTGCCCGCTTCCTGTGCGCTGCTTCTGCTGCGGGTCCAACTCGATCCGGGTGCGGGAGCTGGCGATATCCGTTAACATGTAGTGGCAATCGAATGCATTTGCTAGCCCGCCTCGGCCGCAAAAACTATAAACTAACAACAACAATTTTGCACTAATCTCCTCGTACTTATATACACACTAGAGGTGGCGAGACATCGATGGAATCATCGGAGCCCCGATATCAAACATCGCCGCTGGGGCTCACTATCGGTGTTCAGAGAAGCCATTTGGCCAGGGTTCCTACGGCGCAAGCCAAGCATGACTTCAAACAACGCTATTTTTAAGAGGATTTAAAAAGTAAAAAAACAAAATTCACATTAGAGATACCGCTGTAATTTTATAAATAAATCTGTTAGGCCTCTGTTTTATATTGGCTATGTTTATAAATAATCATTCTGAACTAGTATGGTTTCTCAACGAAAATAATTTCAAACAAATTCTTCGATTAGTACCTTACAGGAGAGTACATTTCAAATGCTTGTTTCAGTTATTATTAATAACTTATATCAATGTTATTGATTTGGCTTAAAGACGTTAAACATCGATGAACTTGAAAGTTTCCCCATCTCTAGTGCCCTCGCTAGTGGGGCCAACATTCGTGTTGCTCTTGTTTCCCAGCACTCTGTCCAACACTGTCCCTGCTCTGGGGATTTTTTAGGGCTTTGTCTATCTTCGATTCGATTTCTGCAATTGTTTAAAACATTTGAACAATACAGGGGGCCGACTTACCGACAGGACAGAGGAGCTATGGAGCTGAGCTAGTCGCCGCCGATCCGACTGAAAGCGACAACATGAGTGGGATATGTCCGCGGGAGGCTGTGCGGGTGAAAGTGAAGGTAACACAGCCGCCAGACAACAAAGGTTCACGCTCTCATTCGCATTTCCCCGTTTCCCCGTTTCCCCCGCAGAAGTGCGAGCCCACGCTCCGGCCCGAGTGGCGCAAGTTCTCCGTGGACCCGCAGATCACGACGCTGGAGGTCCTGTACTCGCTGCTGGCCAAGGCCTTCGACGTCAAGTCGGACTTCTCCATCAAGTACAAGGCCTTCGATCCGGCGGGCAACGAGATCTACCTGGCGGTCCGCTCCGACTGGGACCTGGACGCGGCCTTCCTGCGCATCCACAACATATCCATACAGACGGCCTCGGAGCCCTGCCTGATGCTGCAGATCGATGTGAAGCCCTTCACCGTGGTCCGGGAGTGCGAGGCGGAGGCTTCGCCGGGCAGATCGATGGCCCCGGGAGCGCCCGCCTCGGCAGCATCTGCGGCCAGCTCTGCGCCAGCGCAGGCCAGCGCCCGCGAGCTCATATCGCCGCTGCAGACGCTGGGGATGTCCCAGAAGTACGTGCAGCACATGCAGACCAAGCTGGGCAGCTCCATCATGAACCAGATGGAGAAGACCTTCTCCATCGTGCAGAAGGCCTTCAATCTGTCCGAGGAGCACATGGCCAACCTGCCGCCCCGACCGCCCATGTGCGACGGCGAGTTCCGGCTCTTCCTGGACGCCCTGGGGCAGATCCAGCGCAAGGACGAGCTGCACCGGGTCATCTTCCTGGGCGGCATCGATCCTAGCCTGCGCCGCGTGGTGTGGAAGCACCTGCTGAACGTCTATCCGAGCGGCAGCCACGGGCTGGCCCTGGACGGCCACCAGCGCATGGAGTTCATGCGGCGCAAGTCCGAGCAGTACTGCCGGCTGAGGGACACCTGGAAGGCGGCTGTGAAGCGGGGCAGCGTCGCCGGGGAGCTGGCGTATGTGACCAGCATGGTGAAGAAGGACGTGCTGCGGACGGACCGCCTGCATCCGTTCTACGCCGGCAGCGACGACAATCAAAACATCGCGGCGCTCTTCAACATCCTCACCACGTACGCGCTGAACCACCCGACGGTCTCCTACTGCCAAGGCATGTCGGACATTGCCTCGCCCCTCCTGGTGACCATGAACGACGAGGCGCAGGCCTACATCTGCTTCTGTGCGATCATGGGCCGCATGCGGGGCAACTTCATGCTGGACGGCATTGCCATGACCCAGAAGTTTGCCCATCTCACGGAGGCGCTGAGCTTCTACGACCCGGAGTTCTGGGAGTACCTCAAGTCGCAGCAGGCCGACGATCTGCTCTTCTGCTACCGCTGGCTGCTGCTGGAGCTCAAGCGGGAGTTCCCCTTCGAGGACGCCCTGCGCATGCTGGAGGTGCAGTGGAGTTCGCTCCGCTACGGCAGTGGCGCAGCAGAGAAGGAGCTGCAGCTCTACGAAAAGGTGAGTATGCAGGTGGAGAGTGGGGAGTGAGCTTGAAGCATTTAAAAGTCAATCGGTTCCCCTGCAGGAGTTCGTGCCGATAGCGGATAGCTCGGTGCCCAACAGCGCCAGCACGTTCTCCAGCTCGTACAGCGCCACGCCGACCAGTCCCTCCTACCTGCTGACCAAGCCGCGCGAGAATCCCTACACCAAGGTGTGCGCGCTGCGCCGGCAGAGCTCCTCGGCCTCGCTAAGCTCGCTCAGCTCCTCCCTGGGCACTACTGGGCACGCCCTGGACAATACCAAGCGGCTGAATCACAGCCTCGATGACAATATGTCGCGGCATGCGACGGCCGCCGCTCGGCGCCAACGACGCACCTCCTCCAAGGTGCACCAGAGCCTGGACGAGACCAAGATGTTGGCGCTGATTGAGGGCGCCATGGAGAGCGGTCCGAACGCCAAGTCGGCCCAGGATGTGTCGGCCGGCGAGGATACTGAGGATGACGATGTTTTTGATAGAAAGGAGTCACCGAGCTTCCTGGAAACGAATCCCTTCAAAGATGACGCCCAGAAATCTGCAGGCCCGAAAGCCAATGATGCACCGCCTTCGTCTCCCGGACGAGCCTTCCTGTGCAGCTCGTCCTCCTCCAATCTGGAGGAGGATGCCGCGGAGCGCAAATCAAAGGTGCAGCACAATAATATTCTAGCCATGAGCAATATCATTGCCAAGCAGTTGGCCACGAACGCCAGCCAGGTTAGCGAGAGTGTGAAGAGGGTGAGCAGCTCTGGCGGCGGACATTTCAAAGATCTCAAGGAGAAACTGGCAGCCACAAGCCGGATCGGTCTCTCCTTCGATGCGGAGGGCGACGACGACGGCGGGGAGCGGAAGCTTCCGCCCAAGCTGGTAAAGAACTTCAACGAATTCCTCAACTTTGCTACCATCAATAAGAACCGCATCTCCGATCGCTTCGCCACCCAGCAGCCCTCGGCGTTCATCTTGGCCGCCAAGCCGGTAGTGCAGCTGACGAAGGGCGGTCTGGGGGGCTCCCTGGACGAGTCGGACTCGTCGTCTGTCCCAGAGACAAGTTGGAGCGCGTCCACAGCGGCCACGGCCATTCAGCAGGCGCCGGAACAGGAGCTCAGTAGCTACAACCTGCAGCTGGACCTGGAGAACATCGAGCCGGATCCCGAACCGGACCCGGACCAGGATCAAGATTGCGACCAGGAGTACTACCCCATGACGACGGCAATAACGAGGGAGCTGCGTTTGGAGGCAGAGAACCTAGACCGACAGGTCTTCGGGCTGCCATTCACGGAAAACGAGAAGCGGGACGACATCGAGTACGAGAAACTGGACAAGGATGCCCTCGATCTGGTGGAGGATCTCAAGGAGAACGAGATCATTCCCTGCCCTGATGCCAGCGAGCTGCACATGCGACGCCGCCAGCGACTGGCAGCTAAGAGCAACAGCGTCCAGCAAAGCGAGTCGCACGCCTTCAATCCGTTCGTCGACGAGAGCCAACTGATGGACGGCCACATTCCGCTGGGCATGAGGAGCAGCAGCAGCCTGCCGGAGGTCATACTGCCCGTCTCCACGGAGCCCAGTCTGGTGGAGGTTTCGCCGCTGGTGGAGATCGCCACGAATGCGGACGACGAGAGCGCCTACACAAGATCGTCACCCCAGCGGGCGGCCAGCCAGAACGGAGTTGGTGGACTCAATCCCACGGCGGCGGCCCTGCCTCCGCCCTCGGAATTCGGGGGAGGCAACGCTTTCCTCATGTTCCTTTGCCTCACACTGCTGCTGCAGCACCGGAACACAATCATAAAGGCAGGCATGGACTACAACGAGATCGCGATGCACTTTGACAAGATGGTGCGCAAGCACGACGTCACGCGGGTGCTCAACCAGGCCAGGCGCATGTACATCGACTATCTCAAGGCCCAGAGCAGCCCGCAACGTCAGCGGTCGCCCAGTGCGGCTGCATCCACTGGCGCAAGTGTGCCTGCCTCAATGCCGGCGTAAAGCGAAGCCTGCGCGAGATCTTAGTATTCCCCTGAGTCAAGCCGGATCATTTTTATCTGTTATCTTTTTGTATGCCCTACTTAAAATCTAATCTCTGGAATATCCATTTTCCCATACACTTTGATATCTAATGAATTTATCGTTTGACCTTAACTTCTGTGACCCCCTTTAATTTTTATCAGGATTTATCCCCATCAAGATGGATGGATGGATGGATGGTCAAGGGAAATCTTAGAAAACTTGTGTTAGGAGACCTCAAAGTGAAACCAAAGTCTAGCCTCTTTTTTACGTAGTCTCGGGACTTGAACTTTTGTTAAATTAAGCTATTTATTTTATGTTTGTGTACTTAATCTGTACTAGTCTGCTAAGGCATTCCATGCTATCGTAAGGATTACATTCTACGCTTGAATATGCTGCTAACCTTTTCATTTCATTTAAACAATTCAACTGACAGAAACCTATAACCACAACTAATTATCTGTATTATCTGTAAGCCATCGGCCGGACTGGCGAATGTCTCCTCTTTAACTATTCGGAAAACAAAGTAATTTTGTAAATTAATATCGAAAACAAACGCTAAAAGTTTACGACTATGCTATGTTACGAAAACCAAATTTTAACAATCGATAAATAAACGAATTCGAAACAATTACAAAAGAAGGCGTACAATTTATTGGGTTACAAAAAAATTAATTTTAGAAAATTTAGGGGAAAAACAATTTAATGGAACACCAAAATATCAATGGTTTAGAAATTATACTTCTTCTTGAGGCGCTCGCGAATGATAAGGCCCTTGATCAGCTTCTTCCAGTTGCCGTAGACGCGCTCCTCGTACTTTGCCTGCTCCTTGCGAGCCTGCTCCTGCTGATCCTCCTCCCAGGCGGCAGTGACCACCTCCCCGAACTCCTCGCACACCACGAACCCGTCGTACATGGGATGGCAGGCGCCCTGGTGGAAATCGAACCCAATGACCGCGTTGGCACAGTCAATGTTCAGCTTCTTGCAGACCCGCATCAGACCAGGCACTGGAAACCGTTGAGCAACGTGTAAATACAAATAAGTGATTCCGAAAAGGTGATTGCTTACGTCTCAGGTGCACTGTCTTCTTGGGCAGCATGCACGCCTTGAAGAGCTCCACGTTGCCGTAGGCATTCCTGGGCACAATGCCATTCTCCGCCGTGGGTGGCTCGTAATCCTGCGTCTGCCAGTACCCGAAGATTTCCAGCGGCTGATCCTTGATAACCGAGCGTGTGAGCTGTGCAAAGAAACAAAGGTTTATATTCAAACACCACAAAAGTTAAATGCTGCCATACCTTGTCCCACTTGGGTCGCGCCTTGACCACTTTATAGGGCTGCTCGCCCAGCTTCACAACCCGGGCGCTCTTCAACCAAATCTCTCGCGAGTGCAGCACATGGACGCAGTCGCGGGAGTAGATGGGTTCGCCCCGGATGAATCCCAGAGTGGGTGCATCCGGCGGGTACAGGGCCTGGAACTTGAGCAGATGCCGCTGCAAAACATACAGCGGATGGTCCTTGAACTCGGCTATCGACTTGGGCAGCGGCTTGTCGGCGTGAATGCGCCGGAGTTGCTCATCCTCGCGCATGTCCCGCTTGGTGGTACGGCCCAAATAGGGCGCAATGGTTTCATCCAGCCAAGCCTTCTCCACGCGGGACTTGCGCACGGTGGTACTCCAGCTGGCGCAGTATCGGGCAGTCACATCCTTAAGGCTCTGATCATCCTGGAAAGCGAATACGTAGGCCAGTCCTGGCGAGGCGTTTCTCTGCGACACCAGCGGAGAATTAATGAGCTATTCAGCTTCGATTTAATAGTGGAAAACTCACCCGTATGGTATCCACGCAGTGCAGCTTGCCCTTGAACAAATCTATACAGATCCACTGCTCCTCCACTTCGGACCACACCTCCACCCACATGTCGGACGCTTCCAAACGCCTCTTGGGCTTTTGCCCCCCTTCATCGTCTGTGGAGAGCACTCGGCGATCCTTGCGCAGGTTTTGCACCGACTTTGGCAGCACCGGGGCCTTTTTCACCGGCTTGGCAGGCTCAAACACATTGTCGGAGTCCTGTGACTTTGGCTGTTTCTCCAGTTTAGGCCGCTTCTTGGGCAGCGGAGCATCGTCGGCTCCGTCCAGCTGGGGAATGGCCAGGGAGCTGGCTTTTTGCTGGCGAGTCCGCAACTGTCGTGCCGGAGCAGCTTGTCCAAGGAAGGTGGGCGAAATCCGAGCTTTGTTATCCGGAATCTTTTCATTCTTGCGGATTCCAGCGGGAGGAGCCGGGTCAGGTATCAATTCCGGTGCTGCTGCGCCCATGAAGGCCGCGGATATACGCACCTTTGGCGACTTGCTGCGTGCACGAGTCTCGACCGGCTGCTTCTCCTGCGACGTCAAAGGTTTTGTGGCTTTTTCGGGAATTTTCTGGTTGCCATTCTGAATTTTACCCTTGGGCAGCACCAGCTTTGGCAAAACCGGGGAGCCAACGGGGGAGAACAAACTCTGCCTCCCCTCGACATCAACATGTACATCGACATCGACCTCGGCTTTCGGTTTGGCTTGAGCCCTACGTGTTCGACCTGCCACCGGGGAGAAGGCATCCAGTGGCGCCAGCTTCGGCCTCTTACCTTCACTTGATTCTGTGATCTTTTGCGTGGTGACCCTTTTCAGTAGCGACAACTGCGGCTTGCTTCTGGATTCCACTTGAAAGGTATGGGCAGCTGCCCTGGATGTGCTGGGCTTCTCTTCGAAAGAGGTGTCGCTGGATCTGTCCGACTTGGAAGCCCCTTTGCTGGCCAATTTGGAAGACAGTGTGAGTTTCGAACTTTTTGTCTTCGATTTGGGGCTTTCTTCCTCCTTTTTGGGCAGTTTGCCACTCAAAGATGTCTCGTTTTTTACAGGATCTTTGCGGGTTGAAGACACCGACTTACTAGTCTCTTTTTTTGCAATTTTTTCAGCTTCTTTTCTGCCAGAGGATGCAGAGCTATTTGTGGTCTTCTTGACGTTTTTGTCGCTGCTCTTTTTATCAGAGGATTCGGATTTTGTAGCTGCCTTCTCACTGCTCCTCTTCGTAGGCTCCCTTGGCTTCTCCGCATGCGGTTTAGCCTTCGCCTTTTTGTGCTTTTTAGGCTCCGCATCCGACTCGCTCTCCTCGGACTCCGACTCCATCGTCTGGCTCTTGTTCTTCCCTCCCTCCGGCTTGAGCTTGATAGGAATCAGGTCACTGGCCGACGGACGCAGCGGCAGTGGCTGGAGATTCCCGATCAGGCGGCAGTGCATGCCCATGCCCCGCGCAAGTACAATGAATATGAATATCATATCCTGCTTGCAGCGGGCTTCCTTGCGCTTGATTTGCTCCAGCAAAGAGTTGACAATTGCCTCTTTGCTGGCCGTCGATTGCTCGGAATAAAGATTGGGACTGAGTAGCTTGATGGCCGTTTTGAACCACGTCACGAATGACTGCAGATACTTCAGCTCGACGCCCCGATCCGTGGGATACGAGTTCTTGCTGGGCAGGAGCTTTAAAGCGGCCTGCATCAGTACGTCCGATTCGCTCAAGAGTTTGTTGTACTTCATGCTCCTGGCCAGCTGACACATCAGACTGGCCTTGTGCAGCAGCAGCTGCCGATCCTTGATGTTCCGGTTGATGCGCCGGTTCAGCGCCATGGCCAACTCGTGCTGGGTCTTCTGCTCCTTGGTGGGACGCTGGGGAAGGCCCACATGGATCTCCAGGTCGCCGGAGATGTTTGGAGAGGCGTCCTCATCGAACTCGCTCTCCAGTTCGGCGTCTGCAAAGGCAATCAAAGTGAGAGGGGTCTCAATGAGAGCTTATGACGGGATGGACAGAGTGTCTACAAGTTTCGTGCACCAAAGAAGTCCAAACAAACAAAAAAACCAAACGAAAGCTACAAAACAAACTACTAATCACTTGTAGATACCTCTGATCCCTGATGATGAATGCAGGAGGATTTGGGCAGGAAAGGGGCAGGAAAGCTGATACAAAACTCGGGTCCTTCAACATTTTGCATTTATTTATTTATTTCATTTAAAGTGCAGTTTTTAAGTTTCAAGACTGAATTACAATTACAATCAACATTCACTAAATTGCGCTAAAATTACCGAGATTTATTGGATTTATTGCATTTTACTCGAGTATATGTATATCCGTTTATTGTTATTTCTGTTTCTGTTTCTGTTACTGTTTCTGTTTCGTTAGATGTTTCGTAATCTGCATTATGCTTATGCCCTGTTAAGTGAATACAATTTCGCTAAAGTAAATTCGTTAAACATCAGTTCTAATTTGTTTAGCTACTTGTTAATTTCCGTGAAACACTTGCAATTGCCATAAAGTAAGTACCCGTTGCCCCAGCTCCTAAAATAATTGTGTCCACTGTGCCCCGTTGCATCGTTTTGTGTTCAAAATGAGCTTCCCTCTTTGCCTAAGTAACTCTCAAGTTCCTGGGGATGGCAAGGCTCGTTTTTGTACGCAAGTCAAATGAAATCGCAAACGCTCGAAAACAATATAAATAAATGCATCTTCTGTGTAAGTGGGCTCTCTATTCGTATGGGGTGTGCGAAGATATTTAAACCACGTCTAGAATTCGAAAAACACTTAGTTTACGCTGTGACTTTGATTTGATTTGGGTTTTCCCCCGTTTAACACACGCAGATTGAGCTTAAAGTTGGGGCAAACCGGAGTGTCTACCGAGTTGATTTGCTGCACTCTGGCAGGGATTCTTGTGCTCCGCCGGGTCGGATGGGTGCGGGACTTCGCTGGCCTAAGCTAGAGCATGCAGGCGGCAAACGGACTCAGCGTTTGGCTAGCTTAAGTAGGCCGGGCTAGTAGGCCAAGTTTGCGGATCAAGCGTTCGCAGCGAGAGCCTCTCCTACGCTAGTTCCTCAGTCTAATCGACTAACAATATGTTACAGTAAATAGGTAATGTTGTAGATGCATGGCCAGTTACACGGACCACCCTTGTGCCGGTTTGCAATCTCTCGCATGTCCTTGCGCCGACAAAAACAGAACTACACAGTCTCATACAGAGCAATTTGGAAGCTTTTTTTTTGGATACCAGAGATCCCAGCGCCACAACCACAACTTTGTAAGCATGCCCATCTGCATCCACCCTCCACCCTCCTTGTCATCCTCATCCTTCTGCATCTACTTGCATTTTCGCCTACCTGCCACTTCCTCAAAATCAGAGTCATCCGTGTCGCCGGCATTGGCCACCACAGTGGACACGGGTCGTGTCTTCGTGTGGCGCTTGATCCGCGTCGACTTGGTCTTGCTCAGACGCGGCGGTCCCTCCATCGGAGGCGGCGGACCCTCCATGGCCTCCGCCCCCGCTGCCTTGGCCGCGACTCCGCCCGCCTCGCCCCTTCGCCTGGGTCCGGTCTGCGGCTCTCGCCGCTCCTCCTGCTCCTCGTAGTTTTGGTTCTCGCCCAATGCAAGCAGTGCGTTGACGTCCATCGTGGCCGTCTGGCTGCGCGGCGGAGTGGCGGCGTGGTGGCGCTTGGCCAGCGCATCCCGCGTGCGCTCCAAGCTGTTGGCGTTCTCCAGGAGCCCCCGGAAGTCGAACGCCCCGCCGGCCTTGTCCTCCACGCTGCTGTCGTTGTTGTCCTCCGACCCGGAGCCCGAGTCCGACAGGTTGGCCAGGCCGGCGTTGCAGTCGAACTGCGGCGCCGGCGCCGGCGACTTCTCCTTGGACTGGCCGGGGGCAAAGAAGGTCGACTGCAGGTCCAGGTCGGCCGGGTTGACCAGGTAGTCGTCCACGCTGGACTCGCTGCTGCTGGAATCAGCCGCCTCCTGCTGATCCCCCCGTGCACCGCTTTCATTGGGCGTTCTGGCGTTTTTTGACCCCGAACCCGAGCCCGAGGCTGCGGGGGAGTTCTGCTGCTGGGAGGGCGAAGTGGGGAAGGTCTTGGGCGGCGGGCGGTACTTGTTGTACAGCTTGGAGCGCAGCGACTGGCCGCTCGGCTTGCGCTTCTTCACCGACGATCCCTTGATCCCGCTCGCCTGCTTCTGGTCCCTGCAAGGCAAAAAGAGTTTAGGGAGGTCTTCTCCTTGCGCGCGGGGTGTCACCTGTGCGCGGGGTGTCACCTACCTCCTCTTGCCCGGCCCGGCGGAGGAGCGGCCGCTGGAGGGGGGAGCCCCCGGGCCGCCCGCCCCTGCGGCCTGCACCTCGTCGAAGTCGCTATCATCGTCGTCGGAGGACTCGCCCCCGCGGGCGTCCTTGCTGGGCTTCCACTCGTCCTCGCTGGCCGAGAAGCCCTCGGACACGGACTCCTCCTCCTCGTCGGACATGCCTCCGCTTTTCTCTCCTCGTCTTCTCGTCTTCTCCTCGCCCGTCCTTTTGTTACATTTACGTATCGCAATGCGTGCCACTTACAGTTATTGATTTTTACTGCGCACTTTTCGGGCCTCCGCAGCAGTGATTGCCTTGTGCAAAGCGCTTGATTGTGCGGTTGCCGCGACGGTCTCGCGTCTCGCTGTCTCCCTGGGTCCTGGGAGCGTCCCCTGACTCGCCTTCCACTTGTGCTCGTCTCTTGTGCGGGCAGCGAATTTGAGCCAATGGCGAAATTCACATTTTCGCGGTTGGCTACGAAAACAGAGCAGAACAGCGTCGGGCGAGCAGTGTTGGCAAGCGCCGGTGGGGATCTTCCGGTATCGGGACAATCGGGTGATTTAGCGGGAGATATCAAATCGGCGATTTGCTTTCTGTTTAAACTGTTGAACAAATATGTATATACCGGGATTAGTAGTCTGAAACTATGTTGTGAAGCTTTACACAAGGTATTAGTTCTAGTTCACATACAGAAATTCAGGTTCAATTAAAAGGTGAGATATATTATAAAATAAATAAAATATTATATGGTCCAGATCTAAGCAATAAGGTAATAACTTTAAGTGAAATCAGATGGCAAGGATATGTATCCGATATCTAATGGAAATTGTCGATTAAAAAACCAAATTAAGCGAAAAAATAACCTGTAAACTATGAGAAACCCTTTTCCGCAAATGTGTCAAGTTTATATTGAGTACATAAATATGATATTTTTAAACTGGCTGAGATTTTGTATTCCATTTGTTAAGTTGATAATATATATGCATAAATAAGCTACATCTCGCCACGCACAGTTTGACATTCATTGGATAGCCTCAGCTTCAGTGTTGTACATCGCCGGCATCTGGTAGCTGGCAGCCCTGGCAGTCAGCTGTTGTTTGTTTTCATCTGCAAAGTCGAAATAGGCAGCAAAATGAACTCCTCCGGGGAACTGCACCCAAATTGGCTCGCCCTGACCACCCTGCCCCTGCAGCTGAAGCGGTTCGTGCGTGCAGGAGAAGCCGCCAAGTCCCCAGAGGGCCCGAAGGCGAAAAACCCGAAAATACGCGGCATCGACGGGACGGAGGCGCAGAGTTTCTACAAAGAGGTCCTGGACAGCCCGGAAACCAGCAGCGCAGCCCGCCCGTCCGGGAGGAAGGAGCCAGCGAGGGCGCCGAGGAGGCGGCAGGAATCGCCCTTCGACTGCGGCCTCTTCTTCCGCTGGGCCACCGCCAACAAAGTGCAGGAACTGTCCGGAATGGAAGTCTCCTCGCGGGACGTCGACTCCTGCGATTCCTTCGGCTGGACCGCCCTCATGATGGCCGCCTGCGAGGGGGCTGCGGAGGCAGTGGCCTTCCTGCTCCGCAAAGGCGCCGATCCGAAAACCCAGGACAAGTCCGGAAACACGGCCCTCACCTTGGCCCGGCGAAAGGGGCACCTGGAGATCGTGGCCCTGCTGGAAGAAGCCTTAAGCCCCGACGACCCACCCGAAGATGAGGAAGAGGGGCGGGAGGAGGACTGCCTGCTGCCCTATCACTGCGAAGTCTGCAACTTGGAGTGCAGGGAGACCCCCTGGCCCGTCCACCAGACCTCCACGCTGCATCAGTTCAACCTGAAGCGCCTGCCCGCCCACCGACTGCACCGGTTCAACATTCCCGCGAGGAACAAGGGCCTGCAGCTGATGGTGAAGCAGGGCTGGGACCAGGAGCACGGCCTGGGTCCCCACCGCAGCGGGCGCCTCTACCCCGTGAAGACGGTGCTGCGCAGGCAGCGCACCGGCCTCGGAATCCAGCAGGAGCCGGCGAAGGTGACCCATTTCGGGCCCTACGATAGCAGCGCCGTGAGGAGGCGGGATCCTGTGCCGGAAAAGAGGCGCACACGCAGCGACATGCAGAGGGAGAAGGTGCGGGAGTGGAAGCGGGAGAGGCACCTGCGTCGCGAACTAAGCTAACCCACAACCTGCTTGATTTCCGGGGGTTTCTTCTAGGGTATTATTAAGGAATTAGCAACTGTTTAGGAAGTAGAAATAAAGGTGCGTGTGACCATAAAGAAACTCTGTATGTTTTGCCGTTTTATCCCCTCAGAAGTCAGCAGTCGGTGCCCCTTTGATCTCGCCCTAGGTGGCCTTGGCACTGCTCCCTCCCCTGTTGCCCAGCTCTGGCATAACCCACATTCGTGCGACTCCTACGGCGAGTTCCCGCAAGCGAGCTCAGCCGGATGGCGACAATGCTGTTGCATGCCAGCTCCGTCTCCTTCGCCGCCTCTCTCCACTCACTCTCTCTCGTCCTGGCTCCCGGCCACGGGGCCGCCAGTTGACACGGTTTCCGCTTTGCGCCTGCGTCCTCGCCAAGCCGAGCTTCGTGTCCGGCCCGGTATATAAAACCTTCTCCGGATGCCTTCGCCTCAGTCGTGTTCGGACTACAGCACCGTCAGCCTCTCGAGGAGCACGCCACCACTCCGGACCTGGTCTGGTTAGTCCGCCGCAGCGCCGAGTCATAAAAACAATTTCGCTTCGCAGTGCGTGTTTTAAAGTTTCACTCTCCGCGCGGCAATTAGGCGAAAAGCGGGCAGGAGTGTGGGTGGCCGAAGGTCGCCGGGCGCTTTCCAGTTAGGTAAACGCGAGTGAATTATTAATGCAGCGAGTTGTTCGCGGGTAAAAACAGTTGCTTTGCTGGTCGGTTGGTCAGTTGGTCACAGCCACAGAGTCGTTAAAAAAACATTCAAATTGCAGAGCAAGTGATTCAAAGTTCGCGCCTGCAGAGTGAAATACACGAATATCGATGTGGCAACTCTGGCCGCGATCGACGTGCGTGTGCGACAATAAATACTGAATACAAAATAAATTATACAGTTAAATAATCATAAGTATTTTATTATAAAATTGAATTTTCAAAATAACAATAAGAAAACATTCTACCTATCGATAGCCGTATATCGGTTGTCCAGCTGATCGCGTCGGAAGGATCGATAGTCCTATCGCTATCGCCTCAAACCAAAACAAACGAACAGACTTTTAAAAAGCGATTTAAATTGTAAATCTGACCGATTTGCGGAGACACGGTATGACCGCGACACTGCGTCCAGCTATCTGCGCTATCTGTGAGAAAATCCGAGCGAGTGCCCGCAATTGCGCGTCCGGTGATCGGCGCTATTTTCTTATTTTGTGCCCCAACGTGTTCCCGTCCGGTTTGGCTCCAAAACAAGACGCGATTTAAATGAATTAACAAAAGTGCCGACGTCTTGCTTTTGGCCAACTCTTTCCAACCGCCGAGCGCCGTGTCGCCCCTTGAAGAAGCGCAAACTAATCGAGCCAAATAAGCGTCGTGTGCCTGCCCGTGTACGCGTCGCAAATTACGCAAAGCCAGCGGATTAATATATTCGGAATCGGGAAAAGTATAGTCAAAGTAACTGCCTGCCATGTGACTGGGCCGTGGATGTGGGTGATAACAATTGCAAATCGCACTGAACAAACATTGCGCAGAGTGCGATGTGTTCCTGGGCTATTTTTGTGGCATTTATTTTGGTGATTTGTTTGCTTTTGCATCGATCGTGCCCACACGTCCCCGTCTCGCTCGCTCTGCAGCCTCGCAGCCTCCGCCCGCCGCCCACTCGGCCTCCCCCTTCGATCAGGGCCCTCTCCATGAGCTTTTGTCTTTGTGTTTTCCTATTTATGCCATGTACCTCAAGGTACGAACGGTATATTAAGCTTGTGCCTTTGAAATTTTCAAAAATCTGTGTTGCCTTTTGCATATTTGCCTATATCTCCAGATTGGTTAGAGCAAGAGATATAATATCTTTTGCTTACAGTTAACAATTAAAATATACAGGCATGTGACAAGTTTTATAACGATCGGGCGATTAACAATGAAGATACGGCCATTGTCAGGGTCAATGCCAGATGACGTCATATATGTCATTTGCATATTCTGGTTTTATGCCTGTGTATGGTACAGTCATCTAACTTGGGGTTGAAATATTGAAAGGGGTAAATAATTGATAATGAAAAGAGGTACATGGTACCTCGTTGTCGAGAAATCTCGACTACAGCGTTTCTACTTGTTTTGTTGCTGGTTTTCACATTGAATTACACTACGAGGCTGCTTTTCCTGCTGCTCTTGTTTAGACAAGAAATTGTTATAACATCTAAAGTGAAGTGGGCCGCAGCGGAATTGGAATATTTTTATTATCTCGGCGGTTTCCTGGAATTTCCTAGTTGCGAAACAGATCTAAAAACTCACGGCAAACAGTCCAAAGTCCCTTCTTAGTCATCGCCTCTGTTTGCCGATGGCAATTACACTTTTAGAGCTGCCCCTTCAAGGAACAACCCGAGGGCTTTTTGCATGACCAGTGATTGATTCAGGCAAGCTTCAAGCCCTCAGAGAGAAACTGATAAGGAATTGGAGTTTCCTAGTTATCTCTTTAAAGTTTGCGACTCCCACATGTTCTTGGATGTTTCTATTTATACGAATATATATATTTCATGTGTATTTCATGTATATCTAAAAGAACACAAACGCTCACCTGTGCAGTTGGAAGGCCAAAGCAATGATATTCACTCCATTCCATTGCTTGGCTGAAAAGAAATCTCGTAAATCTTTAAAATCGTAAAGCAAACAAATGCATAAGAACCAGATCGCAAAGAGCCCAAATGAAAATGCCAAATGTTTATTATTGTAAAATAAACCTAGGGATGCTGGGGCGGGTGCGGGTGCGGGGGCGGAGCACAAGAGCAAAAAAATGAGATAAATAAATGCCGAAAAACTTCCGGGTCATTGCCTGAACAGCAGGGGAATGGTAATGGTAATAGTAATGGCAATGGAAAAGTCGAGTTCTCCACTCTCCCGTCTGGAGGGCCCTTCAATTACCATTTTCCTTTGTACGGCTGTAAACTAGAGCAAAACCAAAACCAAAGCCAAACCCGCAACCGAAACCGAAACCGAAATATGTGCGATTACTAGTAGTTCAAATAAATTGCAATCAAACGATGCTGAGCAAACAAACGCAGAGATATTAAATGATTTTAAAATTTCCTAATTGCTAAACATTCAGCCCCAACCCTTAGATTGTTTACCCCAGACCACCGAACGCAACGAACTTTTGAGGAGACCGACATAATAACCATTAAGGCAATTACAACAATTATAAACAACAATAGTGTCTGGAAATGAGCAATACCGCCGAAACGCATGAACTTGAAAAGCAAATATAAGCATGCTGAATTCAATATCCCGGGCATATCCAGGTATTAATAGTGTCTACAATAGCAACAAGCACACCGTCGCATCTGCGGATTCCTTCATTCGGCAGCAACCAAACGAAGGAGAAGCTGGCATTGCTCTTGCAACGTTTTCCGCGTGGCCCCATTTTCCGAGTGCTTTAAGTATTTTCTCAGGTAAGACTGCTGCTAGATAAATGCAAATTAATTCGCCGTGCCGTGGGGGAACACACCTTGCACCGGAAAAATTACGGTGTGACCTAGCGAAAGTATTTTCCACTGCTCTGACAGACGAATCATGCTCGTCCAAGTCTTTGGCCCCGGGAAATGGGTTGTCTTTAGGTGGAAAAACTATTTAATACACGATTTTCCGCCTCGAATGTCTACTTCTCTCCGTGTGTATATGTGCGTGTAATTGGCAGGACGAAGGCTGGCATAAATCTCATGCCCGCTGGAATTTTCTAATATCGCGAAGGTGTTGCATACCAAACGGTGCTTGAAATGAGCAATTTGCCAAAACTTTTCGCATAAATTGTTGCTCCGAAAAGGCTTCGAGCCGGGCCGCCCCCCGTGGTGGGGCGCCCATGTCGCTGGCAAGGCCAACCAAAAAAAAATTAACAGAAATTAGGCCTGAAGTTTGTTGGCAAGCTCGCAAATGTGTTGTGGCTTCAAGGGATAAAGAGCTTTGGCCTAAAGCAACAGCAGTAATTAACATTAATAAGACTCCGGCTAGTGTGGCGGGTGCTGAAAGGGGGTTACAGGGGGCCGAACCCCCTCTCAGCACCGTTTTTGGGGATTTTCGAGTGCAGGAAGACCGGCAACTAACTGTCGGGCGCCGACATTACTCATTCGCAAGACGTACTCGTGCATATGCATGTGATTTAGTGTAGCGCCACCAACTTTTCAGACAACTTTGTTTTTTTTTTTTGTTGGGCTCAAGGCTACGCATTTTTTGAAATATGCGCATAAATTAGAAATAATGTGCGTGCGACTTGTTTACAGAAAGAGAAAGCGAAGTTCCCTTTGACCAGCACGCAAACTTTTTCGGGCCAAAAACTTTAACCCCGAAGAGTGTCCTGTTGTGGCAGTGTCAACATTTCAATAGCCTCTTAATTGCCTCGTGAAGGGCTTGACATTCCGCCGAGTGGATACAACAAAAAGATTGATACATTAATTAAGCCCTTGTGCGACCCGCCCGCCGAATATCCTCCCCCGTACAGGTTTTCGCCATGTTTTCATTGTCCCGACTCTCGCTCTTTAATTGGCTTTCCCGGAGCGGAAAAGGTCAGCAAAGTTTGATTAAATTTCTTAAAAAAAAAAAAAGAGGAAAATTCCTAATTGAATCCTGATTACGGGTTAAGCCGGCTTTTCACGCATCCACGGACAACTAGCTGGCAAAATGCGGAAATCCCTGCCCGTCGCCGTTTCCCGACGTTTTATTAACGTGCGATTGACTCTCGAGACTAAATGTGGCAAAAATGTCAGTCGAAAGTGGAGGAGGCATTCGATTGAGCGTGTAAAAGTGGCTCCGCCAAGGCGACACACAAGGACCATCACACTGGGAAACAAAACTGTGGACGTGTGTCCTGCGGACGTGGATTTTATTAAAAAGTTTGATTGCCTGTGCGCCTTTAACCTCGTTTTAATTTAATTGAACCATAAAGCGTACAGTTTTTCGAGAGTACAACAGAATTTTCCCAAATTTATTTGATTGTCAAAGTTGTCCTGGTTGTGTACCTACACTAGTTTACTTGATTTACTTTGACTTGCGGAAATGCCTTGATTGAATGACACGAATAGTTTAAAATCTTTGAATGCAGGCGCCCGGGGTGTTGCTTTTTTCTCTGTGCTCGGGCCCGGTCCTTGGCTTTTTAGCTCCCAAGGCAAAAAGCAACCGAAACTTGCGGCAACAGCAACAAAATCCAGTGAAGCGAGAAATCGACTTAATGCATTAGACTGAAAGCCAAAGGAGCGAAGGAAATGTCAGTTCGGTAGTGCCACAACAGAAGAACACGGCCCGAAAGACACGTAGTGCAAACATTTGCGGCTTACGGTGTGTGTGTGGGATGTATGGCATTAGCTTTAGATATCGTACACATAGGTAGGTGGTAGGTGTGGAGTGGAATGGAATGGCAGAGCCGCATAAAGCAAGCCGATATAAAATTGAAAATTATGACAAGCTGTTGGTGGCGAACATTGTGCGACAGGCGGGGAAAATGCAAGGCAGCTGTCGCGGCAAAGACTGCAAAATGGCTGGCGAAATCCGGCCCGGCCCGGCTGGAAAGTGGATCCCGCCTACTCGGGACACCCACTCGCATATTCATATCGCTTCATTGCCATGCAAGTTGATAAACTTGAGAATCCGACGACAACAACGGCTAGAGCGGCGGCAATAACAACGTCAACAAGTCGCAGTAAAACACAAGCAAACAAAAGCTCTCAGCCAGACAGAGACGGCCCAGCAGTACGCACAGACGAACACAGATACAGAGATACAAAGATACATAGATACAGCCACGGATGGAGATCCAGATACACGGACAGCTAGGGGCGGCGAGATACCGCCTTAGATGGCAGACATGGAGCGACGGGACAAACAAATAATTCAAGGTTCCAGCACCGCGCTTGAGTTGGGTTTCCTGATTAAGATAGATACACCGGCAGCCGGCTACGTGAATTGCGTCATGGCTGTATATTAATATTCCCATAGATTATAACAGATATATATCACGTGCGCGCGAAGGCATCATCTGCTCAAAGATCAGCAGAGTAATTGGCCAAGAAAGTGTGTTTTAAAGGTAAACACATAAATTTGCATTTGTTTATCAATAAAGCTGCTTGCTCTATGAATTCGCCAAACAAATTAAAGTCCGAAACGAGCACTTGTAGTAAGGTGATTCAGGCTACACGGCAGCTTTTATGCGAAAGGTTTTTGACTTCCGATGGCAATGAAAATTAATTTTATTTTCCCTTGCAATCTTGAGCAGTCGCCGCAATAGATAAGCTGCTCCCAAGGCGACAGCCAGCGAACAAGCTCCGAAGAAAGCACGTATCCAGTTGTGCAATAAAATCAAGAGCGAAAGTTCCCACTGCCACTGCAGGGGAATCGAATTAGGCAAGCGGAGGGTCAATAAAAGGCAGACGGACAAACGATCAAATAGACAGCTGGATCACAATATTTTATTGCGAAAGCGGAATGCACTTCTCGTCGGATGGGACGTAAACCAAGCTAAATACTGACGGCACTCTGCAGAGATAAAGGGATATTAATGCGGATGAAGCACGGCCTATCACTCTGGAGCACGTGTCCCTAATGTCCCGAGAATTTTTTAGTAGAAAGAGAACTTCGTATACTTGCCGCAGCTGACCACTCGGCCATAAAATATAGATTACCTCGTTTGGCTTTTATGCGGGCCACTATAGTATGCGAGCATCAGAGACAACGCATCGAAAAATGTGCAAGCAAATCCAAATATTGATGGCCAATCGAATGAATTCGATGTTAATGACCATTGATATTGCCCGGACCGACAGTCTGTGGACCATAAGAGGCTAAGGCCATATTTTAGTAGCATCCTACACTGTAGGAGGCTGTGGAAACAATAAATAGAGGCTTTCTAAACAATTTTCCAATTGCAAGGATTAGCTGGAATGCAAATATTCACATAATTTAACAGCAGCTTATTCAGCCACAAGAACAAAGGCCTGCACCATATTCGGTTATTGATTTTTCTGAGCTCTTATTTGAATTCTTTCAAAAAGCTTGTATACAATATATGCACGAGTACTCGTACAAAATAGTCACTCCCCCGCCGGTTTCCGTAGCGAGTCATAACGCGCACGTTTTTATAACTTTATCAGTGAAGCATATTTAATACAGATGTGCTGGGACAAAATAAATTTGTCGCATGTCATAAACAGGGCGCTTGGATTTTTCGTGCAAAGAGAGGTCTTAAATTTTTAATGAAACACAAACACATTTTGTAATAGGTTTTATATACCACTCTGTTTACTGTTTTCCTGCACCTTCGACAGCGCAGCTCCCAGCCCCAGTCCCGTCGTGCCTTCCCCCCGAAGGACAAAACACAATTCATTGTGCTCGGAAAACGTTTTGTGAGTTTTTGTGAGACTGGTCGGCCGAGGATGTGGCGAAAATACAAGCTTGTATTAGTAAACATGGGCCTCCTGGCAGCCGGATCCTGTTAAATGCAAATCCTAACCCAAGCCCATCCCATTGCTCCATTTATTCAAAAGCATATTGGCGATAGGGGGCTCTGGGATCATTTGGCCCCGGTCGCTTTGGGTGCCGTTTTCCATTGTGTGGCCGGTGGTTCCGTTTGGCCGACTCTGCAAATATGAAAATCGGTTTAAAGTTTGAACAAGCTTTTCACATTAATTCAACAAACATTGCACACCTTGTGAATCCGGGCATAGGCCTCTTAATGGCCGGAATTCGATTGGCTGGGAGGAAGTCTACGACTGCCATTTGGGCCACGATTACAAACTTCTCGAAAAACAGGAGTGCGAACCCATTGGCCGTGAGGCTTCCTTGTCTGAGGACACAAGGCACTGCAGGACTACTGGACGAAATCCTTTGACAGGGCAAACAAACTTGCAGCCGAAGTTACGTGCATACGAAAGTGGAAAACTTTCTTCCACCACACGTTTGGTGTGGAAAGCGGCGAAACTGTTGACAGCCAGTGCAACGAATGGGACAGCTTTTTAAATTTATTTATGCGCGTGACCCCGTCACAGAGGACGGCCGAACAAAGGATGTGGCCCGAACAAAGTTTAAACATGGGAAAAGGATAATAGCAAGTGCAACTGCCTGACCTTGTGGGATTGTTCCTTGAAAAATGTGTTTAACTTTTTTTTTGAAAATAGGGCTAATCTTGTTAGGTTGGCCAGTTAAAAACGATGGTGAAGTTTAAATTGAGGCTTTTGAGCCAAAACCTTAAGCCAGACTCTGATACCTACATATCAGTGCACAGATATATTTACATATGTTATCTCCTAATATATTTATATTTACATATGTTACCTCCTTATTTATAGTATACAAATTGTGGGCGCCAATCATTTTGGGATATATAATATCTTGATTTTCAGGACGAAAGTGGTCCTTTTAGGTAGTTCTCCCGTTCTGTTCTCTCAGATTTGTAAAACCTATTAAATTAAATTGGCACCAACCTTTGTAAATAGTATTGTGCCAAACCGAGTTGTTTTATAAAATTAACACACGCAGAGGTAAAACCGCACTTTAATGCGTTTGGTTGCAATTGCGGAATAGCCAAATAAACTGAATTATAGTACACCGAGAATATGCCCGGAATCACAGTCCGTAATTGAGTGTCATAGCAGTGGAAACTTTGCTAGTTCATATTATTGCTGTCAAAAGAACCGGTCGTAAACTGGTTGCTGGCAAATAAAATGCTTTTGTGTTTCATGAGTTCGACACGCATCCGTGGAATTGGACATTTTTATAGTCCGTTGTGCGGGGGAGTGGAATGAACAACTAACTATTGGTAGCAGCTTTAAGCAACTTCGATCGCAACTGTTGGGCACAATTAAGTGACACGACTTTGTCGACCTTTTTGGGCAACATTTAAAATACAGTCAATAAACATTAACTTTTTGGAAAAAAGAGCATTGCCAACCTTATGGTCGCTATAATTTAAGTCTGGACTTGAGCAACTCGGGCAAACAAATTCTATAAAGCTTTCTTTCCTTTATTATGTATCTTTTTTGCAATTTCGGGTTTAGTCTTTCGTAGCAGTTGGCTTGATTTTGTACTTGTTGTTCTTAAAGTTTGGTTTCCTGACCTCCAAAACTTGGGCAACCTCAATTTGGGGCTCCCCTCCCTCGGCTCGGCTCGGCTCGGCTTGGTTTTGGCCTTTTTCGTGGCATTATTACACATATATTTGCGTGTGTTCGGCTGCCCTGATTTCACGACTTTTGAAATTGTCTGGCCCTGTTCAAAGCTGCAAAATGTGCATATAAAACGTGTATGTAAGCTCAAAAGCGATGCAAGTTGCTCTGCATGCGTGACTTTCCACGGCACGTGATTAACTCACAGCTGCTGACCCTTTGCGCCAGGCAGGACTATACACGCCTTGCACAGTGTAGGTACTGGGTTTGGTATGTGTGTGCATGCAAATGACCATGGTCCGCCGCGTGTTTGCATGTTATAAATACGCTCCGTTTTGTTTATGGCTCCGTAACATTGCATTTTCAGTGTGAATTTTACGCTTTTCACCTGCGTCTCTTCGCTCGGTTACTTGGTCTACCTGTTGTTGGCATAACTGAGATTGCTATTGCATTTCCCCGCTTCTCTGTTCACCTTTAATGTGCTGCCCGCAAAAGTGGGCTATAGAAAATGGAAAACCATTGAACACCGCAGCAACTTTTTCGACCTCCTTTGGAGTTGAACACATTTCCCTATTCAAGAGTTAATGTTTTGACTTTTGAGAATTTGTTTTTATTAATTTTTATTACCTGACGGCGCCATTGAGTGACTTAAAAATTCCGTTTGTGACACGAATCCGACAGCAGCTTTTTATACACTGACTCCCCAATGTGTTGCTTAATTATTTACAATGCCCTGTCTTTAAAGGACAAAAATCAATAGAAGCAACAGTTTGTCGAACAGCTCAATTCCACATGTGATAATGAGTCTGCACGAGATAACGAGTGTAAACAGGAGCTGCAGGCCAGGCCACCAGCATTTACTAAGGCCATGCCACAGATGTCTGAGGTTGGAGGGCCTGCAAACAGGATACACCAGCAAAAATCCAAACGTGATATTTCTACAATAAATATTACATCCCAAAAACCCTTTAATGTGTCATTTATGGACAACCAATATTGTCATCTATTATTCACATTATTCGATCAACTTTGGGGTTGATGTTTGATATCATTTGAATTTTCCACTCAGAGCTTGAATAGGTTCCATTTTTTTCGGTGAGTCGTGAGGCCATTAATGTGCAGCTGTGGCACTTGCAACGGCTGGAGCTCAAGAGCCACCGGCGGCTGTAAATTTGCTGGCATTGTCGTCGACGCTTACAAATTGCCACCGGGAGCTCCATGTGTGCATGTAAATTAGCTTATTTAAAGCGATGGCGGGAGCGTGTCCTTGGGGCGTCTATTGATTGCTGTTTAGTTTAGTGCGCCAATATCGACTGGCTGGCGCACATGTGCAAGGTGTCAAATGCGTGGTAAATGCAGTGAGTCTGCCTTTTGAGCTCGCTTAAGGATTCCCCTCTTCTCTGAAGATGCCTTTGCTAATTAACTTAGAAATGGGCACTTACAATTGGGATGATCATCGATAAGTTACGGTGGATTTATCATATTCGATTTAATTGCGCCAGGTTTCGTTCAGAGCCATAGCCCCCACAAACCATTAAATGGTTGATAAATCACATTCCAACAGGGCAAGGACAAAATAGCACAATGTCATGTGCGACTATAAATTTACGATGGAATGTGTTGTGTGCCGGGTAACTGCCATTACAATACTCTATAATATAGAGTCTATAATAAACTTAAATGGACCTTGGATGGAGTCCAAACAAAAACACGCAAACGCAATCAGCTCGAAACATGAAGTCGAACTGAGCATTTAGAGATACTCAGCGTATAATGTGAAAATCATTTCGCTAAAACCAAATGAAAGTTGTAATTATAGATTATAATCAAGCCGAGTTCGGACTATATTAGCATGAGGTCAAAAAGTGTACGACAAACACTGAATGTATTATATTACCGGACCCCCAAAATGGAGTGTCCAATGCATTTGCTAATGCAAACAAGCGGGTGAATTGCCGGCCCGCGATGGGATCTGCTCAGTTATTTGTGGACAAAGCTGGCGGCTACTCCATTAGAGCTAATCTCCGGTGCTCGACGAATGTTTGCCTTCGCAGGCGCGCAGCGAAAGTGTTTCAGCAACTGCTGCCCTGATTCCCTGATTGTTTCGTGTTCGTGGTTTGTGGTCTTTTCTGGTCTGGTCTGGTCTGGTCCGTACGGTTTTGGTGAGGGCGGGTGCGAACGCAGCCGCAAAATGGTCATAAAACATTACCCCGGCAATAATAATAACAAAATCATCCAGAGCCGAGTGTACACTCGTAAAACAAACAACACCCCCCAGGACGCATGTATATGGTGTACTATAGTTTGGTAGATTGGGGAACTGCTACACCTTTAGCCACCGAGAGTCAGTTCTATTTTGGCACTCGTCGTCGTGACAATATTTCGTATGCCATTAGCGTGCAATGAGTATTTTTTGCATCTATGACTGGAATATTCAAAACGCAGATTGCAGATTTTTTAAAGAGCATTCAATTGATGTTGATGTTTTTCATTGGGATTCTAAGTAAATACTATTTTGTCTGTGTTGCGACCCTAGAAGTCATACAATGCGGGTTAAACATTAGTCCGGCTTAACACAGGGAGTGGCTAACAAAGGTTTCTACCAGCGCCCTAAATCCCCCCAAACAAAATCGCCCTAAATCCCCCCAATTAGTAGTATGATTTGTGCGCGTGCTGCTCACCTGCTTGCCAGCCAAGGATCTTGTGTTGCATCTGGAAATGCAACTCTGCGAGAGGTGCCACATGGCGGCCATTAGTGCATGCTAATGAGCTGGCTGCCGCCGCGAGGTAAGCTGAAGTGCCTCCCAAAGATGCGTGGCAAGTACCACTGAATTTGGGGATCCACAAAGTGCGCTAATTGAAACCCTCTCTCTCTGTTGGCTTCAGGTAACCGGGTTGTATTCTCGAAATCCGGTTCATCGGGCTTGGGGCTGCCTTTTGTTGTTTGCCATTAAAGCCGAATTGCTGTCGGATGGTTGCATAAATTGAAAGGGGCTGTCTGTGGCAGTGCTGCTGCGACTGCTGCTGCTGCTGCCTCTCGATTCATAGAAAATTGCGTATACGTATTCGCACATGTTGGCGCAGTGGGACAAGACAACAGCCCCCTCACTCCTACGGGGGACTCGCATCGTCGTACCATCTATGTTTGTCCTACACGTTTATATATGAGCATGTGGGCTGTATACTCCCAAATTTATTGCTGCTGCTGTTGTTGCTTCCATTGTCGTTATGGTAGCATTTGTTGCGCTACTTTCAGCCTCCCAATTTGTCGCAGTTCAACTCTTGGGCACAATGTATTTGCCTTGCCGCTCACTTTTCCTTTGTCTTGTGTGTCTGGCCGATGCCCAAGAAAACTCGTTTAAAAAAGGATTTCGGGACAAATGCTGGTTTACATCCGGCCTTCAATTTCTAATTTTGGCCTAAATTTGAATAAAATGGACTGGCAGGGAGCATCGTTAACCCAAAGCAAGAGTTTTTCCCTACTCAACTAAGTCAATACCTATTTTTGCCCATAGCTCAATGATTGTTAAATTTCAAAATAATAATATTTCGCAATTAAACGAGAGAGCAACGTTTTCTTACTCTCTGCACAAATTCTATGTATAAACTTTAGAGGCCTTAAAGTGTTGCAATCAAATACTACTTGGTTAGAGTGAAAACTTACTGGAGCAGGTGGCAGGAATTCGAAACTGTCGGATTATTGCGGCGACAAGTGACGAGGGACATGTGTACATATAATTTATGGGATGATGGAAATTTAAGTAGACAGAAGCTCAAACTATACATACGTACACTTCGAGATACATCGATTTTATTAAATGTCACAGAGAACTTCAGCAGGCCGATTACTACACACAACTAAAAAAAATAATACTAAAGCAATGATTAGAAAGTTTATGAAGCTCCATTCGCGCCGTTTGAATAGTGTTTTGTGTCCGCAGCTGCGCTGGGCCCAAACGGCACCCCAAGCCGCCGATAAAAAGCCACCGGCCAAAGCGGCTGGCAAGGATGCCAAGATCAACTACTTTGCTCCTCCGAAGGGGAGTATGACCAATTCGAAGACCAGCTTTGGGCCTCTGAAGGACTGCGATCGGGTCTTCCAGAACCTTTATGGACGTCATGACTGGAGGCTAGCGGGCGCCTGCGAGCGAGGAGACTGGCATCGCACCGGTGAAATCCTGGAGCTGGGTCCCGATTGGGTAATGGAACAGATAAGGAAGTGCGCAATGCGGGGACGTGGTGGAGCCGGATTTTATTGCGCCACCAAGTGGGAGTTCCTCCGTAATGCCAAGGTGCCGAAGATGCTGGTGGTTAACTGCGCCGAGGGCGAGCCGGGGACCTGCAAAGATCGCGAGATCCTGCGCCATGAGCCGCACAAGCTGCTCGAGGGCATACTTCTGGTCGGCACGACCTTGGGATGCAGCCGGGCGATTATATATGTGCGCAACCGCTTTTACAACGAGGCCTGCAACCTGCACTTCGCCCTGGCCGAAGCCTATTACAACGGATTGTTTGGAGATGGTGCCTGTGGCACAAACATCAAGTTCGACGTCATGGTTCAGCGGGGCGATCGGTATTTGTGTGGCGAGGAAACGGCAATGCTAAACTGCTTGATGGGCGAGCAGGGCAGGCCAAGACGCAGGCCCCCATATCTAACGGATAAGGGCTACTTTGCCTATCCCTGTCTGGTCATCAATGCTGAGTCCATCTCGGTGGTGCCCACCATTTTGCGGCGCGGACCTGGGTGGTGGAGTGGTCTGGGCAGATCCTACAATTCGGGCACGAAGCTTTTCTGCATCAGCGGCCATGTGAACAACCCTTGCACCGTGGAGGAGGAGATGTCTACGCCATTGCGCGATATAATCGAATGCCATGCCGGCGGAGTCATGGGCGGCTGGGACAACCTGTTGGCCGTTTGGCCCGGGGGCTTGTCCTGTCCCTTGCTTGATGCTGAGACTGCCAGCGATGTACTTATGGACTACGATTGCTTGAAACAAGTGGGCAGCACATTGGGATGCGGCTCGATCATCGTTATGTCCAAGGACTGTGATCCGCTGGAAATAATGCTGCGCTCCATAGAGTTCTTCGCGGAACACACCTGCAAGCAGTGCACCTATTGCCGGGACTCGGCCATCTGGTTTCCGGAGATGTTTGAGCGCTTTGTCACGGGCGAGGCCCATCCGCACGAGATCGAGTGGGTCTCGGTGATAGCGGACAAGCTCAAAAACAGCCGCCCCATCTGCGGACTTTCGGGAAGTCAGGTGGCCGTGGCCGAGAGTATGGTGCGGCTTTTTAGCAAGCAAATAGAGAAACGCATCCTCCGATATGCTTCAGCGACCACATAAACGGGAGCTCGTAGGCTTGACTTGATCTAAAACTTTTTCACATCCCACAGACTTTGGCAAATTTATCGGTATATAGTTTATGTGAATGTGAATCAATTTCATAATTTAGCTCTGAAAAACATTAAAAAAATTATTGTAAAAGAAACAGACAGGGTGTCTTTAATGCGTGAATAAATTAAGAGCTTTTCGGTATTTAGTGGCCTTGGGAAATTAATGTACCTGAAGCAAATGCAAAGGACAAATAAACTGTGTTGGTCAGCGATAGATAGAGATTTAATTAAGATGAATGGCACCGGAAGAGCTCGGTTTATGCGGTCACAGGGAAATAAATCGTTGGCCGCTTTCAGTGGTCACCACAGTAGCGGCGTTCCGGGCCCGGAAAGCTAAGAAAGAAATCGTTGTCGCTTGGCCAGGGGCTCGCAAATCATTGATGATGCCCTACGGCAAATGATGACAGTTTAAACGACTATTCAATCCGGTGCCGTCGTCGCCCTTCTTCTGCACTGGCTGGTTAGTTAGCTGGCTGGCTGGCCAGGGATTCGGGCTCTGATTCGGATTTCGGGCTGAGTTTTAGCCTGATGAGAGCCATTATGTTAGCGATGTCCTGGCAGAGGAGAACACGAAGGAATGTGGGGCGCATCTAGCGGGGTGAATGAAGGAAATCGGGCAAGCTGAAAATCATTGTGGCGTGTGTCGGGGTCAAAGTGGCATGGAGACACAATGTTGACATAAACAAACACCAGGGCATTTGTCTGCGCTTGAATGATTGCAGAGACAACGGGCAACATACGAATGGGCACAAAGATTTTTTCCCCTTACCAGGGCAGTGTGTCCTTGTGCGCCTTAATCGCGTTTGTAGGTCAGCTTGCGGCCCCCAGCCGCGTCATTATCCGCTCTTGTTGGCAGCGGCAGCTGCTTGCATTGCCAATAATCAGGGTGTGCCAGACATTTGCTGCTGCCTTGGTTGGTCCCCGCCAAACACTAATTTGTTTGGCTTGGGCAGGCGTTAAAAAGGAGGAAAAGAAGTAAAGAATGGCAAAGGGCTTGCTTCAGGCTGGGAAAGTGTTATTTTTTCCGTTGTTGTAGTTGGCACTTGCCACACATAGGTTCATTTCTCATCGCCGGAGGCAGCATCCTGCGTCAGTCTTATCTCAATTAGGATCCATCCATTCAGCCGGTCGAGTACTTCTGACAGTTGACGACGTTGCCTGCCCCTTGGCTGTGTCCACAAGGATCACTCAAACTCCAACAGCCAGGAACTGGTACTCAAGCAATTAGCACTCTTCGGTCAGGTTTTAAGTTGCCCAAACAATCAATGTTCTTGCCAAATGAGAAATCTTTGTGAATCGCAATATTTTTCCAAGCTCTGAATATGATGTGGAAACTGAGAACCACGGGTATTTATAGTCGAGGCACTATAATCGTTCCTACTTGCTTGCTTTACAAAAAATTCGACCTTATACCGAAGTGGATTTTACGAATTAAATGGTGAAGCAGGTGTATTGTGCAATCGGCAAGATATATGAAATTTTAATTTCTCAACAAAGAACAATTCCAATTCTGGCACAGCTATTACTTTTTGTTGGGCGGAAGTACATGCGTGACTGTCGCACTTTTAAGGATGTTTTAGGGAAAACGCTAAGAGGATTAGAATCACGCTTTGTAAAACAAATGACGAGAACAACAGACGCGGATGATATTAAATTGCGTGGGATGAGAGCAGGACGAAGTCACTGTGCACATGCCATGGTCCGCTCTCCCGCAGGCAACCTGCCCATCCATCGCTTCTCCTCCTCGTCGAGTCCTTTCATCCTTCTTTGCTTGCCGTCACAATCATTGGCGCATCAGTGGTTTGGGGGTGAAATCTTTAAACAGTGACGCAAATGCGGGCTGGCGTATAAATTTCACACTCAGCTCCCTCGTCGGACTTGGCAGACTGATTGTGGCACTCAAGAGCAGTCCTCGCCGAGGGAGGAGGGGACACATCCCGTGCTGCAATTGCCATGGCTCAGTGCAAATTACAGATGAAAACCGCTGGAAACTTGCCACTCCTCGAAGTTTGTCGTGGGTGCACATTTGTGGTCTTTAATCCTCGATTGATAGAGCTTCGGTTGCACTTCAACTGAAGTCGCGAGAGGACCTCTTATCCGGTAGTAAAATGCTTTGCTGGGCACTTTGAATATACTTGATTTTAAATCAAGAACACTTTAAATCTCAACATATATTGTTGAAATTCTTGAATACTCCGTGAACATTATAATGTTTTGTTTATTCCCCTTTGTTGAGCATGGTGTTGTTGTTAGCAAAGTTTCAACAGGATATCTGCTTGGGGACTTCGCCTTCGTTAATCAAGTGAACTCGTACTTCCTTTCATCTAACAACAAGTCGAAGCCCAACAACACCAACACCAACAAAATAGGACGCGACGCACACACTGCCTTTGCCTGGCAGGCAATTGCTTATTAAAGTCCAATTATAAGTTTGAGCAATCATTAGGGGGATAACTGCGACGGCAACAACCTTGCCGTCGAGTGGCCTCCGAACTTGGCTAAAATGTCTTTTGTTCATGCATAAATTTAATGGCGCGTTATCTCAATTTTGTGCCTTACTGACTGCACAAAAGTTAATCACATGTGGGTGGAAATCGTATTTAGATATTGATTTTGTTCTCTACTAGCTGGCTTTTTTCTTGCACACACATATTCCTATGGGCCGAAGCATTCCTCCTCCACTCCGACGGATTATAATGCTGGAGTATAATCTCGAGTGGAGGCGAATGTCTTGAATTCCGCAAATTAAGACCACCCGGCCTATGACGCCGCCGCCTTTGACTTTTCTCCAGTCCTACTCCCCGACTTTGACCCGAGTTTCCTCGACTCTCCCCGACCTGCAGAGGCTTTCCTGCTTTCGCCTTTCGCCTTTCGTTTTTTGTTTCTTGGTCTGGCGGGGGGCTCGTGTTATGGCACTTGATTCATGCTTAGCTGGAATGCTCGGCATAACTTTTGCTGTTTCCAGCGCTTATTTTATTTCACTTTCTGGCCCCGCCCACGCACGTCCCGTCGCCCATTTCCCATTTGGGCTCCTGGCCAGGACTTTCGCTCGGCTCCATTCTCCCTGCTCTGTTCTGGGCAGCTCGCATTACGGTAATGAAGAACAGCTCAGCGCCCGGCCTGTCACTGGAGACGAATCCAGGGACGGAGTCTGAGCCGGATAGGAATATGGAGCACGGCATTCGAATGCCAAGCCCGGCCTGGCCTGGCCTGGCCTGGCCATGTGTCGCCCGCCTACGCATCTGCTAGCATCGCACAATGGGAAGGTCACAAACGGGTGCCGGATTATACGTTCGCACAACCATTTGCACTCCTAACTCAAATGGTTTTGAAATTCAAATTACTATTGTACATTTTGCATACTCTCTTCTCAACGAGCTGCGAAAATAAACGTGCAATCAACGCTAAAAGCAGGTTTAGTTGCAATTTAAATGAGTTTGTAGCAACCAAATTGTCAATACTCTAAGCAATAGGGAAGGTAGAGGAAAGGTAGAGGTATTCTTTCTACGTGTTTACCTTATAACTGATGTACTCATATCATTTTGGACCCTAAGAGGCTAATAAATCATTCTCCCTTTTTCTTTTCCAGAATTACAGCAACCCCTTCGAGCTTAGCCGCCACACATGTTGGGTAAATTCACCTCAAACCATGTCCAGGTCTATCACCAGTACTCGCGACCAGTGCCCGTAAAGAAGCCCGTGAAGGTGAGTGAGTGCCAGAAGGCTTCTGCGAAGGTTCCTGCTCCTCGGAGCTGGTGTTTGTTTTCGTTACGTTTCTGTTTTCGCCTCGGCTCCTCCTCTCCTAAGCAAACACAATTAGCATGCATTAACAGAAAACCCTTTCATTGGCATTCCTTGGAGAGCTTCATAATTGGGTGCGAGGCGGGTGATGGGAAAATTCCGTTGTCAAGTATTTATTTTATTCGAGTTTTTGTTTGTGGCGTTCTTGTTGACACTGTGCTTGCACCAGCCCGACGCACAAAAGCGGGCTTTAATACAGGTGCTGGTTTTGTACTCTCGTTTCTTTTTCATTTCGCTTTTGGGCGGGTGGTAGGGTAGGTGGTGGTAGAGGAGGGATGTGCTTTATGCACATTCATTCGCAAACGGGGCGTATACGTAATGTCCAGTGGTGACCGACGACCTAACGAGCGACCGAACGGCAAGGACAACGCATTGCATGACACGTGACAAATCCCTGGAAGCTAAGCCGAGCACAAATATCCTTCTGCATGCCTGCACGCCAAACACAAAGCGCAACTAGCGAAACAATAAATAATTGATATTTCATAATTGTTTTTCTTACCCCTGCAGGCCGAGAAGCCTGCGTGCGGCATCGAGAATTGAATCGAAGCGGATACCGCCCACCGTTCGTCCTTTATCCCGACACTTCCCCCTACAGCCTCCCCCTCCGTCTCTCACTTTGTCTCGCCCACTCGCGTGTGTATGTTTGCGTGTCTGTGATGTTGAAACAGAAGCGTTTGGCCAAGCAGAAGCCCAAAGCGAAACCGGTAAGCAAAATCGAATTACCTGCAAAACTGGCCACCGATCCGAGCGCCCCGAACCCTCGACTCTATCTCTATCTACTTAGCGCCTATCTCCGCTTTTGATTTCAAGAAAACTACGTACTGTACCCCGTATCTCTATGTCTCTTCCAAAACACCAACCCGATCTGATCTCTTTCTCTGCTCTCTGTGCTAATTGCTATTTGACTGACTGCCAAACTGCTTTGTTGTGGAGAACTGAACTATCTGGCTCTATAATTCATTCTTGAGTTCCCCCACCAACCAACCAACCAACCAACCAACCAACCAACCATACAAACCCTTTATTAGCCTTGGAAACTGTCTAGTTTAGTTTTGTAGCCAATAGTGTTGCGCGTTCTTGTTCGTAGTTTTACATTTTATCCTTTAAAGTTTAAATCCGTAGCACTTAAAGTTGGCTCAACGTTCTTGGGCATTCTTTCGAGTATCTTTTGTAAGTCTATTTTAAGTAGTTTGCTTTTTCAAATAGAACAATTGCATATTTAATTGGGTCAGTTCTGGTTTTCACTTTTGCCGCCATTCTTTGCAGAAGTGATGTTTCCACTCACTCATTTTGAACTTTTCCATTTTTAGCTAAGATTTTAGAAAAAGTTACTTATAATTTTGCGGAAATGCCGAGTAAAAGTAAGCTGTTATGATAGTTTAGTTTTGTATTTATTTTGGTAGCCTTGTCGAATTTGTATAGTTTTATCCATCTCACCATACTTGTTTTCACACAACTTTCTAAGTCAATACGCAATTGTACCATATATTGAAAATCTGTTTAATAATTTTATATAGGGGTGTTTAAATGCGAATTCATGAGGGGTAACCAAGGGATTTAATCGAAACCGCCTAAATGTATGCCCCGGAGATATGGCACCAGTTCACCGATCTTCGAGATACAATCGTTATCTTGGGGCTCGGTTATTTACTGGCCTGGTCTCAGAGTTTCTACTATATCTGGCCGTGGGTTGACTGACAGCTGTTTATCGCCGGACTCCTCCGGGTTTGCGGTTTGACTTACTCGCCGGGCGAAACTTTAATTGTTTGAGTTATGGCCGCTGGGGGCAGCAGCAGCACTAAAATGAGTGCAGCATTGGGAAAAACTTTGAAAATCAACATAATTATGCTCGCATTTTTTTCACTCCCCTCTTTTTACGATGTGCATTAAACTGCTTTTAAGCTGCTAAAGTTTTCCTCTAACTTTCCCGGCAGCAGCAGTAGCAGTTTATTTATCACGGAATCACAATCCGCCGGAGATCGTGGAGCGGCGTGTTTTCGCTTTCCCGATTCTCCCGAGACTCTGGCGAGAGCTTATCAACGCAGCGAGCTTGTTGATGAGTTGATATTGTTTTTGTCGCTGAGTCGAGTTCGATTATTTGGCCGCTTTATTTGCGCCGCTAATTGACACCGCGCTCGCCTTGGCCGATTGGAAAAGCTCTCGCGGCATGTCTCAGTGCTCGACGCGGCTCCGGGTGAGCCAAGCGGGAACCGCTCGCTCCGAAAGCGACTACACTGCGGCGAAAAGTGCATACACAAATTCTAGAATATCGGTCAATTTACGAACGAGAAATGGTGGAGTCTTCACACCAAAATTTGGTGTTGGCGGAATTTATACAATAGTAGAAATTGGACAAAGACTTTTAGCAACCAAAACGATAAATAAAATGTATAAAATTACGTCAGGAAATAATTAAAACTTAAGCCGCTTAAAGCTTAAATCCATAGGAACAATCAAATTCAATGATTAGTAACATTTTTGACAATCTACTGAATTTGTTGAAAACAAGATTGTTTTTCCGAGTGTATAGTACACCCACAAAGTGCAGTTCGCGGGCGATTAGATATTATTTGGTATTCGCACGAGTGCCCCGAGCATGTGGATTCATCCGTCCACAATAACCTTCCCAATTGGCGGACTTGGCTGCATCTGGAGCTCGGGCGAGAGCTGGACCTGGACCTGGAGCTAACTGACCATGTACTTCGAGACCAAATGGGTGTTTGTGAGTAGAAGCGCTGTTGCCTTGAGTAATTACAATTAATTGGTGCTTGTACAGCCGGAGGAGTACTGCAGTTTGTTAGGGGGCTTTTGGAGCCCAACCGGTCCATTGGCCGACCGCTCGGCAAATGTATCTCAGCTGTCGGTTCATTTTGTTGTTGGCTGTGTCGTTCTGTACTCGCTTTGTGTTAATCAGCAGCTGTCGACTCCGAAGCGTAGAGTCAGCGCGCTGGGTGTTTATCACTCTCTGAATGGTATTGTGGTGGCATTCCCAAGCCAGTGATGACATTTTAGCCATTATTCGAAAGAGCCCTCTAGCGGCATTAGTTATTATTTCAGTTTTTAGAAAACAAAGATTGGCTAATGGCAGCTTTTGTTATCGTTGAAACTACTTTAATGATGTTACCTTTGTATTCTCATTTTTGGGAGTCACCTGAAAATATTCAAACTGCCTGTACTTCGAGAAATTCTTCTGGAATTCCCTCTTATCCAATACAATTGGAAAGTCAGCCTTTATTTATTCTGGGCAAATGACTACCCTTTTTTTAAATAGTTCGTAGGCTTCACTAGTGGCAGCGCAGGGTGGTAAAACTCCGCGAAAGTCAATTTCGCGCTGCCATTGAGATTCAGCCATGCAAAAGAGGTCCTCGACAAGAAGCCCCCTTGCGTACTTTCATTCGTTTTCCCTGCGGTCCCCAATCCATCACCGCGGCGACGTCTTCTGGCGTTTTTCGAAAACGAATGTGGCACTTCATCAGCCATGGCAACAGCCGCAACAGCTTGAGGAGCATCAGCTCAGCGGCAGCTTCGCCATCAATTTTCCACTTTGGAAACCCGCAAGTCAACAGCAGGTGAAACAGTGAAGCACCATCTTGTATCCCCGGCCCAATCCAACCCAAATCCCCCATCTCATGCCCACCCGAAGCGCCTGCCAGTTCAACCCCATCTGACGCTGTTGTGTTGCATTATTCGCCGGGATTGCATTATGCAGGACGAGCGGATGAGATGAGATGGCGGCGCTTGATGTGGGTATTAAGTGCTGTTTATGTTGCACAACTTTTATCGAGTTCGATAAGACGAAAAGTAGGGGGCCAGGTGACCTGGCAAATTGCATCCTGCGGCTGAGCATCGGTCTGTGGCTTCATCCTGCCTGTCATCATCATCGAATGCATAAATTTTTATGCGCGATTCCGGATGCACATTTTAATTGGATAACCGCATGTGCCTGCTCGCCTGCTGGCTTTAGTTCCATTCCATAGTTTCCGGGCTTTCGCATTGTTCCATCTGATTTGAGGTGGGAGTTTGGCAGCATGAAATGGCTAATTAGTCTAGCAATTTCCGCCCAGAAAAAGGGGTTACGGAGCCAAGGTTCCCTGGTCATTAAATTTGTGCACACTAAAACAAAAAATTTGAAATCTCTGGTAGTTACATGGTATTTCTGGCAAAGTATAGGTATGGCACGGTTGCCACTTCAAAAATTTTTAATGAGCCAAAAAAATATTAGAAATGAGCCAATTTGAATAACAAGGAGCCAAATTTTTGTTTATTATTTATTTTGATTTTTTTTTTACTTTTATTATAAGGAAAAAAAACAGCAAAACAAAACATTTTTCTTCAATGAAACAGCTAACTGCTAAGGCTTACTTGGTAGTTTAAGTCATTCTGAGACCAAACGTATTAAGTTTTTCGATCTGGCACTTTTAAATTTCAGACATTAATAACTTTTAGAATTGAAAAAGATATGCATTAATAAAAAAATGGATTCATTTTTTTTCAAACTTTTAAAATTTTGTATCGCTATTAGCAAAAAAAAGGGCCAAACTCAATAAAAATGGGCCAAAAGCCAACGAGAAAAAAAGAGCCAATTTTGGCTCAAAAGAGCCAAATCTGGCAACCGTGAGGTATGGTTACACATGAAGTAATTGTTTAAGCAACATCCATAGATGCACTCAATTAAAAATGACAAAAAATGCGGACATGTTTTTAATTTGCGGTGTACACATTTTCTTTTATATTGAAATGAAGTGTTAAACAGAATTTAATTAATTAACTTGCTGTTGGTGCAGTCTTCTATATGTGTTTTGTTGTTGTTCGTTTTAACTTCATTCCCATCATGTCGGGCATCAATGGCTAATAGCCACGGCTCTGTTGTTCTCCGTTCTGCTGGCCGTTTAATTAATTTGAAATATGCCCATTTCCTTCCGCATCAGCTGAACTGTGTTTTATGCCCTCACAAAAGTTTTTGTGGCTCTTTGGGTTCGCCGGAGGAAAAGCTTTTATTTTAATAGACGCTGCATGAATCGGTCCCCGACGAGATGCGAACATGCATCTATATGGCCGATTTATACAAGCATATGTGTAAATGTGTATGTTATGATAGCGCTCCTAAATACATAGATCTGTTTTTCGCACGGGTCGCCGAATGCCCTAGGGTTTTGTTTAGCAGCGGATAAGCATAATACACGTATTCCTTATGTTGTACCCACTGTTGGGTAAAGGGGTCTCAAAGTTTAATTGGTTTTGCAGCAAGTCACAGAAAATGTTTGGGCGTATCCGTGGGAACTCGTTGTTATGAGTTGCCAAACTTTCTTCCTCCGTTTGTGCAGTTTATTTGCATTTTCAGCATCCCAAAAAATAAAACTAGTTTCAATAAAATACTGCAAATTAAAAATTGTTTTCATTTGGTTCAAATTTGGACCCTAAACAATTTTTGATAGACAATTTTATTTTTTAAATTTGTTTATATTAACAATAATTAAACAGCGTGGATAGGTAAACCATAAGCTTTTAAATTCCATACCTGCAAAGCATTTTACATCAAGTTGTAGTACATAAACGAATTGTATGTCCGCTGTAAGGACTAAGACACCTGAAGCGCCATTTCATTTGGTGGAACTTGGAAGTGGTTTGGGCTGATTTGTGGGCTCCTATGTGGAAACTGGCACCTGTGGATGCCGTAGCTGCAGTTGTCATTTATCCAGATGCCTGGCAGTGGGTGCGAGTGCCCCAACCGCCCGTAAACAGGCAGCAATCCGCAACTGCAACCACTGGCTGACTGAAGTGGCGGTGGAGAGCACCCAGGCAAAGCCTGCTGTGTGCCTTTTAGGGCCTTGGTAATGCAATGTAAGCCAGTTAAGGGGGCAAGCAACAACTGCCACTTAAATATGCAATTTGAAAATGTTTAGTAAATCTTGCCAGAGTATTCTTTCCGATATTTCTGATCTAACATGAATGTATTTTGATAAATTAATCGATAGGCAAGCTAGTTAAGAATGGTAGTATACTTCCTTGAATCAAAGCTTAATTATTGATAGTCTTTGAATAACACACTGAAGCGGTCTGGTAGTAAGTCAATGTAATTTGTACCCTGCAAAAAACAATAAGTAGCAAATGAAACTCAACGGAGATGAGCGCCTCGTTTTAAGTCTTTTAACTAATTTTATATCGTAATATTTTTCTTCTACTTTCAACTTTGCTTTGCACAACACAAACCACACACCCATCCGAAAAACACACACACACGCTAATTAAATTTCTATACTCCAACATCTTAAACGAAACGTGGCCTTAAAAAAAATTGATATTTTTTGGTATTTCGGATTTGTTTTGTGCGACACAATTAACAATCCCTTTTATACCATTTTATTATTATTCTTTGATCTTATAATTAATTAATTTGTGTTTTCACACTCTATTCTCCCCGCGCACCCACCGCCCACGCCACCACACACAACACCGAAAAACAACAATGATGAATACCATTGCCAACCACAAATTGTTGGATTTTCAATGCACCTCCTCGTGTATATGTGTTTGTGTGCGTGCGTCCGTGCGTGTGTGCTCAAAATCAAATTTTGCACAAATGACAAAATAATAAATGCGAATATTGAAACATCGAATATAACGACAACCGACCCCCGACAATACCAATCAACAACAATAACAAAAAACTCTGCAATGTTAATGTAAAAAAAAACAACACCCGACAATTGTAAAATGTAAATGTAAACACACACACGTATCCCAAAAACCAAATCAAAGATACCATGGGGACTGAAAAAAATCTGTTGGGGTCTGATAAATATAACCGTGCCGAGGGTAAGCAATCAACATTTCAATTTAGTTTCTATATTATTTAATTGTTTCCGTTGTTCGTCGTTCCCTCACAATCGCTGTTGTTAATTCCTTGTTTATGCATTTGTAATTTTGCCCACTACTAATGTTCACATACCCGTTTTGTGTAAAGTTCCCAGGAGTATTTGTAATTCGTTAAGTTTGACTCGACGAGCCAGAGTTCTAGTTAAGTCAATATATGTATGTACGTAATTAATTAACTGAATTTCATTAGCAAAAGCCTCGACGGAGAGCAGACACTTGACACCAATGGATTGGCCCTCAATTTCGAAAATTAAACGCATCGATATGGAAGGCATCGCCATTGAAGAATTCTCGGCATTTGCACTAGACCATCATTTATTTAGTACACCAGGGCCATTAATTAAATGGCAATGCAGATTAGAGCACCCAATTGCAGGAGCATCTGGCTGGCTTGGACAGAATCCAGATTGCATCTCATAATGGCCATAATGGAATTTGGCCAACTGGCAATTTGGCAAAATTGTCTAATGAATACGAATATATGTAGGGGTAATTTACCGAAACTTAATTTTCGATTGTAAATATAAGCTGAGTTTATTTAAGCACTAACTAGATTAAATATATTGAAATTTTTAGCAGACTTTAGAAGTTATATTATACATGGTCACGAAGCTTGGCAAACATGAAATCCATTCCTTGCCAAGCACAATCCTCTGGCAATGGTAATTAGGGGTTTAAGCTAGTTTTCGAAAACGCTTCATACTTTTGGGCTCCAAATGCCAGGGCTGCAGGCCAAAGCTCACAACTCACAGCTCACATCGGTGGAGCTTTGTAGATTACCCGTGGCTTGGCATATCTAATTTGAGAGCTAACTAAATGCCTCTCAACCACCTGCAGGCCGCCCCCGACATCCAGTGGCATATCCACTGCCAGTGCCAGTGCCACTGCCACTGCCGCACTGTGGATGCGGATATGGCCTCTCGCAAACAAGCCAATTGTAAATAACTCGGCTTAACCGAGAAGCTGCGGAGCAGGTGAGTAAGGCAGGTGCGTGTCAGTCGAGATTCGCCTGCCGCGCTATTCGGATGCCAGACACGGGGGCAGCATGCAAATTTTCCAACCTGTCGCGGTCCGACGCGAATTCAATTAATTAGAGCACATTAGCGGAAAATAGTGAACCATGGTGGTAACAGGCGGCGATTCGCCGCTGCCGCCGCACAAATATCTGCGCCGCATATCCAAGGACTTTTCCACGGTGCGCCGCTTCAGCAATACGCCGGCTGTCGTTTCGCTGCGCGCCTCCACATCCGCCTTTATTGCCGCCGAGTCTGCTGCCCATTTGCCCCGGAGCGGAGCAACGCCTCCGCGGACTCCGACCGCCCCGGGAACACCACATCCGGGCATCCGGCGGCGGCAGCGGATGCGGAAACGCTCGTCGGTGTCCTCGACGCTGTCGAAGGTGCTCATACTCAACGTGCGTGATTTGCTGAAGGCCCATGCCGCCAATGAGCCGGTGGGCAAAGAGGTAGGACTCTGGGAGCATTCCGACACAAAACTGCTGCATTCCACTGCCCCATCCAAAAGCCATTTGCTGTTTGCACAAAACCACCGATGCAGTGGATCACTTTGCGGACCCTTTTGTGTGGTGGTGGCGGGGGCTGCTAATCCTCCAGGTGCCTGTGGCATCATCCACTTCGAAGTGTAGCCGCAAAGTTTCGGGCAATGGCTTTGTTGCTGGGATGACTGTAAAGTTGCAGGTTGCCAAAGTTTTCTTGTCGAATTGGAATCAATTGTGCGGATTTGTAAAAACGTGACCAGGCTTTGCTCACATAAGAATCTGTTATGAGTGCTTTGATTCGGCAAAACAATAAAGAAAACCCATGCACAAGGGAAATAGGCAGTTAGGTTAGGTAATTGTAATAGTTTAGACCTAAATCTAAATATAAGTTGGTTTTAAGCGGCTTAATTATTATGTAAACTCTGGCTAGAGTGCGAATAAAACATTCAACGCGAAACCCAACTACACCAGCATTGTAAATACAAGTAAATATTTTATTCGGTAAATGCATTTTATAATTTCTTACATTCGTTTGTTGTCAATTAACCAATTAATTTATTCGATATTTGTTTTCAAATTAGTGATGTTTACAAAGTGATTGTATTGTGTCGACGTTGTTTATCCATCAAGTAATATGTAATTCAGTCGGAAACTTCTGTACATTAAACAAGTTTAATTTTATTTATTGAAACTGAACTGCGATGAAGTATTTGATTATTGTATTGATAACTACTCGTATTTTGCATTTCTTAAGCACTTTAAGTCTCCTTACCCTTGGTTATCTTCGAGTTTTTTGTTTTATTTTCCCTTACTCCTCTAGCTGTATAGTGAGTGTACAAATCGTAACTATGAGCATTCCCCAATATACTGATATATTTAATCCATTGCCATAACTAATTGATTCTATTTTGTTTCGTTTGCAACTCTGTGATTTGATAACTCAGCACCAGCCGCGCAGTTGGATCGAGACAAACTTCCAGAAGCGCGAGTGCATCAAATTTATACCATGCCCAAGGGACGATACAAAGTAAGTGGCAACTAAGTTAATTTGCTGGCATTACACTTTGCATTTGCAAATGCATTCATCTAAGTGCAGTCGGGGGAGGAAGCCGCCCAGAAGGAGGAAGAGTAACCAGTCCAAGACGAGAACAGTTGACCCACTTTTGCATATCAAAAACGTTTTCTGTGATGCAGCTACTGGCCCAGTTCCCGGCCGTTGTGTATTTAGTTTCGTTTTGGGCGCTAACATTTATTGTTTATTATGACAGGCGCTGTCCCAAGACCCCGCAATTGAGATAAATGCGCCATAAACCCGGTCCCGGTCCCGGCCGCGGTCCCAGGCCCGGACCCGGACCCGTAGTCCATCTGATTTCGCCGCTGATGCTGGTGAAAGTTTTCAGAGATAGCCGGAGTATGGGCGATAGGTTTATGGCCCCCTTGACTTTACATGACTGGGCGGCTGTTATCAACATTTGGCTAGCCAAATATTTGTCCGCCGACCTAACTGGTCCGCAGTTTTCCCGTCCCCGCTCTCCCCTGCGATTTCCACGGCAACCAGTGTCACCTGGAAAAGCATTTGTCCACCCCTCAAGGAGTAGCTTCACAGCTGAACTTTACGCAAATCTTAATTGGCTGAACTTTACACTTTCATAATTGCATTTGCAGTATTGGTAGAGTTTTTAATTAATTCAGACCCGTAACTTTTGATGTCAACTAATTAGGATACAAAATTGACGAGCTTAGATATATTCCAGCTTCTTTAATCTTTTCGTTATTAGGGTATCCTTTCAGGGTAACTGGGTTATTGGCATGGACACCACACATCACTCAGCCACAGCACATGAGCCTGAGACACGTGCCGATTAATTTGATTATTTAATACTATTTCAACTGATTTATACGAGCTTCCTTCGGGGTATTCGTGAGAGGCATCCCGGGACTCTAATTGAAATGCATTATTTAGCAAACACTTTTAAGCACCTGACAAGAACATCAGGTGGCGAACAGACAGACAGACGGACGAACAGACAGACAGACTGCCGGATCGCATCGGGTCAGGTCAGACAGGTTATTGCCTCTGCGTTTGTTGCCGCCATATTTTAGCTTCTTTTTACCTTTCGGGAGGGTGGCTGTTGGGGGCTACGAAGGCAACGCTCACGCACGCTCATACGTGCATAAATAACGCTTTATATTACACGTGGGCATAGCAAACAAAGTGACAGGTAAAGTCGGGTGTGTGTATTCCGCTTGGATCTTTGAGGGGAGTGCCTGCATGGCCGCTGTTGTTTGCCGAATATCATTTACACCCCCAACACATCCTGACAGCCAGCCAGTCAGTCAACAAGTTCGTTCTGAAGGAATTCCTAGGTCAGGGATTCTTGGGTTCCATCAAAGTCGTGTCTAGGTCTTCAAAGCCCACGTCCGGGGTAATCACAATAATTAGTTAATAAGAACAAATATCAGAGCACGAGTTAAAATCAATTGGTACCTTTACTCGCATTCCTCGGACTGTGAATGGCATTATGTAAATTAAATTACAATCGAATCGACGGCAGGTGATTGAACACAACTTATTATGGGTTGATCCAATTTTCCAACGAAATTCAATCAAATAAAATTTCCATTCTTATCGAGTTTATGCGAATTATACTCACAAATGTGCCAAGGGAAATGGCAATGTGACGTGGGTGAACAGAAGTAATAGCTCTCACCTTTTCCAGATGCTGCTGTGGCCAGGCCCAGATCACACATCAGACGATAGCAGGCATCGACAGTGGGTCACCGGGCGACCTCTGGTTGCCCACCAAGCATACCCGCCCCCAGCCCACGGACGCCTATGGAACCATCGAGTTCCAGGGCGGCGCCCATCCTACAAAGGCACAGGTATGCTACAAATGACATAATATTAAAGTGACATATTTCGTTAAAGTTTTGTAATAATTATCTCAACAAACGTGTCAAGTTAATTAAATTTTTTTAGTACTTGCAATTGTAAAAGGTTGTAAAAACAATAATCGATCGATTTTTTCGATAACTTTTGCTTAATCCAGCCAATCTATAATTGAATGCGCTTTTCTACGTGTAGGCGATTCAATGACAATTTTCCTTTAGTGCTGTCTTTAATAACTTTTCCCGTTTTTTGTAAATTTTTTCAGTACGTCCGCCTGTCGTTCGACACGCGGCCGGAATTGCTGGTGCAGTTATTCACGAAGGAATGGAACCTGGAATTGCCAAAACTTTTGATCACCGTGCAGGGCGGCAAGGCCAACTTTGATTTGCAGGCCAAGCTCAAAAAGGTGAGGGGGCAAAAGTTTTCCCTAACCCAAGCCCATTTTGGGCATTGTGGAAGGGAAGGGTCGTGTGTCACACGCTAATTGAATGGCTGTGCTTTGGGAGCTGGCACCGGGCGATGGGCAAACGGCAACTGAAACTGATTTCTATTCGATTCGCAGGAGATACGCAAAGGACTGCTGAAGGCGGCCAAGACTACAGGAGCCTGGATTTTCACCGGCGGCACCAACACCGGTGAGTGCTTTGCGTTTCATTTAAGTTTTATGAAAGGACAGCGGCAGAGTGCGCAGAGTGCGCAGAGTTTTATGGCCAACGATTACGGCCGGTGCCCAAGTTAAATAAGCACAAAAAAGAGCAAGGAAAGGAAAACAGTGAAAACAAACAAACAATCTGTGGGCAGGAAAACTTAAAGAGAATCGTTGGCAAAAGTGCGGATGAGCGACCCCAGTCGAAAATTAAATAAATAAAATCCCAAGCGGAAATCACGCAGCCAGTGATTGTACACACTTCAACTGCTTGCCAGTCAACATATTGTGTGCTACCCAGCAGTCCAGCTCCTGCTCGGGTATATTGCTCCTGGAGCGGTTGGGGGCGATACGAATCTTCCCTCCAAATAAATTGGATTATTGAACCAGAAAGGGTAGCTGTGGGCAGAGCTGTTCAATTGAAATAATTCTCAGAATGGCAAGCTTTAAGTAGAAGTGATTCTGAAGGGGTAATTATTATTATACCCGGTTCTTAACCAGAACAAGTGTATATTGCGTTCGTAACAGGACGAAGAAAGCTTTTCCGACCCCGAAAGGATATATATCCTTGAATGATCGGCTGTTGATGACAACAGCCGAGTCGATATAAATTCAATGCCAGCGTGTGGCGCAGTCGCTACGCACACTACTTCTTCGTTCATTCATTCGACTGGCTTTTGGTCCTTTTTTTGTCGTCTGGGCTTTTGTGCTTCAGATGTTATTAAATTTTTAGACACGCCATCCTAACTAAGATATAAAAAAGCTGCAAAAGTGAAACTCGGGGCGTGAGACTATCCGCAATCCGCGCAGGGAGACAAAACTTATTTACCCACTCGCTCAACCTTGCCATTGTTCTCCTCCTGTGTACACAGTATAAAATATATTTTTTGTTTGCTGCTTTCGTTTCTCAGGAGTCACCAAGCAAGTGGGCGATGCTCTGCTCCTGGAGGGTCAACAGCGGACAGGACGAGTGGTCAGCATCGGCATCGCTCCCTGGGGCATTGTCGAGCGCAATCACGAGCTGCTGGGCCACAACCGCGAGGTGCCCTGCCACAGCATTAGTTCGCCGAGGTGAGTGCCTCGGGGAGGTGTACTCCCCCGTCAAGGTGGCCCACAGCTAATGCATATTTAACGGGGGGTCCCATCGAGGCAACAAGTTAAATAGCGCATCAAAGATTCATGAGTATTAGCTGTGGCTGCCATTCTCACGCTGTATTCAAGTATTTGTGCCGCAATTAAAAGCTGTTGCAATGCAATCACCTGCACCTGCTGCGTTTCCTTATGCCTCTGCCGTTTCAATTTGCAGGTCCAAGCTGGCGGTTCTCAACAATCGACACGCGTACTTCCTGCTGGTGGACAATGGAACAATGGCCAAGTACGGCGCTGAATTAATCCTGCGCCGCAAGCTGGAGAAGTTCATTTCCAATCTGAAGCTGCACCCATGTAAGCCGGGGGACAAATACTTATCCACGAATGTGTGGACAGCTCGCCAGCTCGGTGACAGAGCAGCACAAAAGGCCAATCAGTCGGCAGATTGGAGCGCCTTGTTGTCAGGCCATTGAGAGCCATTTTCTTTCATTGCCAATGTCACCGCAGGCTAAGCTGCCGAATGGGAATATCCTTAGCGGACGTGGCCTAACAGCCGGTGGGGCTCCGAACAAAATGTGTGTGTGTTCTGATTTTTGATTAAAATTCATTTAAAAGCTATAAACTTAAAGATTCAAGAAAATAAAGCTCTACAAAACAAAAACCAGTAGAATCGCTATAGTCGATATTTCTCGACAGCGAGGTACCATTTTTACCTTAAGGTACATCGTAGAAATAGCATCAAATTTGTGCTATTTAAGGTTATTTAATTGTCCGTCCGGCCGTCCGGCCGTCCGTTCCTCCGTTGTCACTTGTGATGAAACATCGTCTAAATTTCAGAGACTGTAAAATAAACGAACACTCTATAATCTCTTTGAGTTTATTTTATATCACTTCTAAGTTAATGTCGAGTTAAATGAAAAACAAAAACCAGATCACCACAGATGCAAATAATATTTGTAAAATGTCATGCATTACCGTCGAGTATGTCTGAGAGCTGTCCTACCATTTTGCATGAATAGGCATTCAATTTTTGAGTGTAACATAGTTGTCGACGTGGCCACCTGTTGCATTCGAAATGTCTGAATCCTTCATTCATGGCAATTTGCGTAAGCCGTGTTGCATGTGCCATGTGAAGTGTGTGGGTCCTTGTCAAATCCTGACTGACTGTGCTTCTTTTCGTTTTATTCCCTCCCGATGCAGTCACACATTCCAGTACGCCCGTCGTCTGTCTGGTGATCGAGGGCGGCACAAACACGATACGTGCGGTGCTCGAGTACGTGACGGACTCGCCGCCGGTTCCGGTGGTCGTGTGCGACGGATCCGGTCGTGCCGCCGACCTTCTTGCCTTTGTCCACAAGTGAGTATAGTTATCCGTAGATGTGGGTATCCTAAGTTTGGGTCTCCGGATGTTCGGTCGTTCGCCGCTTTAAGATGGATGCCGTTTGACCGGAATTAAAGCATACGGCGGGCGGCACTAAATGAGCAACCACAGTTTGTGTAAATTTAATTAAGAACATGTTGGCATGCCCTCTGACCCGGCACGGCGGCATGCCCACTCCTCCTTGATATTTTCGTTGCCCTTACATTGTCAGGCACGCGACATTTGGCAAATTATTTAAATTTACCCAACCCAACCACCGCACAAAAGAAAACAGGAATGGCTGGGAATGGGGGACTCCCAGTCCTGCGACGGGTTGTGTTTACCTTCTGCCGTGGAGGACCTTTTTGTGTGTGGCACATTTAATTTTGTTGTTTAATTAGTCAGAATAATTGGGCGCCCTCTCGAGCTGTGACAATTCTCTGGCAGTCCTCTAACTTCATGTATTTTGTATGCAGATATGCCTCAGATGGTGAGGAGCAGCCGGTGCTGGAGTCCATGCGGGATTATCTCATCGGAACCATACAGAAGACCTTTGAAGTTGGCCTGGACCAGTCCGAGAAACTATACCAGGAGCTGCTTCAGTGCACGCGAAACAAAAACCTGGTAAGGCTTTAATGGGTGCGGGAGCATGGGCTTTTATTACACTTTAAATTTAAGGGTAAATATACATATTTTGGATTTACATAAACCATGGCTTTTCGGGAAAACTACTGGTGTTTACCCCAAGCAAGCATTCAATTAACCAGCTTAAATGAAATGCATATTAATAGGGGCAAAACAACGTTTCTTCAACATTTTCATTGAAATTTCAGAGCGTGAGGAATTTAATGTGATTAAAGTGCAGCTGGCAAAGAAAAACCGCAGTGTGATGTGTAATAAACCGAAGGCATGCGGTAAAATAATAAACCTTCATAATGCGAAGGAGGTTTTTTCTTGTTCCAAGAAGAAGCCTTTGGCATCACATTATTTACAAGCGGTTTTCCTTGCATAGTTTTAAATGAGGGCATGGTAGTAGGTGGGGTGGAAGAGCCCCAGGTGAAATTTCCTCGAGTTATTTATAGGTATGAGCCATCAATTAAAATCTCATAACCTGCAGCATAGCAGAGCTTTGCCCAATTAAGTGGCCCCGGAAGATTGGAGATTCAAATTAACCGGGGTGCGAGGTAAGAAGGCCTACAACTTTTCAATCACTTGAGACTTTTACGCCGCGATTTAAATTTTTAATTAATGCTCGTAGACCCGTTGAAATAATTAGGCTACAAAATTCAATTGAACGTGTAATGAATTTTAAATCACCGCGTGCCTGCGACTTTCGCAGAGCGAAAGTATTTGTAGGCCAAAAGTGGCTGGCATTCCGTCAATTCCGCCGCAGCTGTTATTAAGATTTTAATTGGTTTTTGAATGAGCATGAAAGCCGAGAGCGGGATCTACCATGTCCCTGCCAGGGGCTGGATTTTTCTTGATATTTTCATGCTTTCCTTGTTCCTGTTCGACTTTTTTCTTGCCATTATAGGCCAGGCCTAGGCAAACAAATTATGGGCAACTGGGGGGCTAGGGTACATTAAGAGATACTTTAGGTTTTATGTGTATTATACGTTTTTTTTTCAATTTCTCCGCCGTAGATTACCGTATTCCGCATACAGGAAAAGCCCGAGGGCGAGGCGCAGGAACTGGATCAAACCATCTTAACGGCCCTCTTCAAGTCGCAGCATTTGAGTCCTCCGGAGCAACTGAGTCTGGCGCTGACATGGAACCGGGTGGACATAGCGCGAAGCGAAATATTTGTCTACGGGCAGGAGTGGCCCAACGGTGGGTGATACAATGGCATTTGTAGTCTCCCCTTTTGAGTTTGCTTAAATTTCAATATTTCTTGCTGCTCCGGCTCGCATCGCGGCGGCTGCTCCGCAGGCGCTTTGGACGAGGCCATGATGCAGGCTCTGGAGCACGATAGAATCGATTTTGTCAAATTACTCTTGGAGAACGGCGTTTCGATGAAGAAATTTTTAACAATACCGCGCCTCGAGGAGCTCTACAACACAAAACACGGTCCGGCCAATACGCTGGGGTGAGTCTTTTGCCGGACTTTCAGCCGCCGCACCCCAAAATGTTTTGCTTTCGGCCTATGTAAATTACAACATTGTCCCCGTGTCCTTGTCTTCCAGCTACATCCTCCGCGATGTCCGGCCGCATATACCCAAGGGCTACATTTACACGCTCCACGACATCGGTCTGGTGATCAATAAACTAATGGGCGGAGCATATCGGTGAGTTGGTGCAGTGCCACTGCTTTGTCATCTGTTGCAAAATGGAAATGAAAAACTACATTCTTCTCAGTTAACAATCCAAATTCGGGTTATTAGAATACCTATTATTAAGGTGTTGTATCGCTTTTGAAAATCAAAATTTTAATCTATATTAAGAATGTACAACTGGGAACTTTATTTGTCTTTAAAGTCACTTTAAGTAAATTAGAAAATATGAAAGTATTAGGCTTAATGATGAGAAATATTTCGCGAGTGCTTCGAAAAGACACCTCGGTCATTGTGGTCCCAAAACTTTTTTTCGGAAAGGGTTTGGTCTTTTCGTGTCTGCTGTGACCCAATTGGGTGAAAGCCCGCCCTTAACGCCTGGCGGATTAAACTTGATGTTTTGAAAATTTGTTCATGAAAATGTAATAAGTTTGCACATCAAGTTAACAAGAGCGTTCGCCTGCTTTGTCATGCTGATGTGCGAGGTCGGGGGCGAAAGTCAAAAGGAGCCGGATGCCGTCGCAGCACCCCTTAATTATGCAGCATTAATATTTTGCCAGCCAGGCAAAAAAGCGGTGGCTGCTTAAATTTAGTTAACGCCGCTTCGGCGGCCACAATGCTGTTTAATATCGCTCATAAGTTGCGGCTGCTTGGGTCGGGTTGCCTGGGTGGGTTTTGGGAGCTGGTGACCCCAAGCACAGTTTGTGGTTTCAATAAAAACACGTTGGCCGACGAGCCACTGACCGCTCGCTGGAATCACTCAATTTAATTAAAAGTCATGCGAAAGCGCTCTCTACCCTCAACCGGAGTTGACCTGACCGACTTGACTAAACGTTTCACTCTTCGCATTTCAGTTCGCTTCTCGGGATCAAATTTAATTAAAATATTTGTGTACTATAGATCTGCCTGAAGCCTAAGGGAAACGCTTGGCGGTAATAGTAATATATAAATCTTTGATAAATAAACTTATTTTAGGGCCCTGCAACTGGCAGTTCCTTCAACTGTATTTTTTTGACCTAGCCAAACTGGCAAATCATCTTCCAACTTTACTCCTCTTTGAATGAACTCTTCAGGCACACAAATTTGGCGCTACTACGAGTAGTTGTGCCCTTCGTGCAACCCTGTTTCCGTGATACTATATTTGCCGTTTGGGCTTTAATCAAAGGAGCTGGCCTGAAAGTTATCTGACAAATGCCCATCTAAATGGCAAAAGGCTATCTAACCAATGGGCCGGCGTCAGAACTGATGTGTTTATATTAAATTAGGGTTTTCGGATGCGGACTCGGATTCGGTCTATGGCCTTTTCTCGGTCGGCTGGCTTACCTACTGGCCTGATTTTTGGTTTGGTTAGCCTCCACTGCTCCTTCCACCTCCTGTCTCTACTTTTCAGTGTCTAGACTGCAGACACTTGAATGTTGTCGTCAATGTCAGGAACGGCAGCAGGAGCAGGAGCAGGAGCAGGAGCTGGAGCAGGTTGCCCAAAGTGTTGCCAAGTTGGGCGTAATTAAAAGCGTTAAAGTTTTGTGATTTGATTAACATAAAACTCGAATGAATTTGCCAGTTCGACTGCTGCCTGTTGCTGGTCGCTGTTGCCTTCGAGGTCAACGGGGGCAACTCAATTGATTTGGCTTTTATTTGTCATAAATAATTTATGGGCGCTTCTGTTGATGTGCTGAATTTAATTGTGTGCTCGTAAATGCCGGCAGGTGCAGGTTCCTAAAAATTTGCCAGGCCAATCGATTTGTTAGCTGCACCAAGAGAGCCTCGAAACAGTCCCTTAAAAAACTGTTTGTGACATTTTTGCAAAAGAAGAAACAAACAAATTTACATTTGCATTTGGGTGATGGAAATCTCTTAAGCTGTCCGCAAACAATGGCCGGCGAAAAGTGTACATAGAATGGAAATGGAGCCGTTTCATTATTATTCAAGTCCCGCTGCAGCGCCAGCGGATGTCCATCAAGAGAGAGAACGCTTTTCCAAAGCACAGATACAATGCGAAATTACTGAAGCAAATCTTCGGATAGCATTAGGCCCAGAAAAGCTCCACCGGATGCCATACTTTTTTGTCTGACTGTCTCTGCCACCCCGCACAGATCCTATTACACCCGCCGCAAATTCCGGCCCATCTACGCGAAGGTTATGAACAGCTATGCAAATGCCTGCCGCAAGTCCTCGACGTACCAGTACCAGCGCTATGCTGGAGCCAACTCGCTGAGCCTGGTCACCGGCCTGCTGCCATTTACCTCTGAGATGGCCCTCTTCGAGTTTCCCTTCAACGAGTTGTTGGTGAGTGTGCCAGTGGGTGAGCCATCACCCATCACCCATCCGCCCTGTTGCACCGAAATTGTATGTGTTTGTTGCAGATCTGGGCCGTTCTGACCAAGCGACAGCAGATGGCCCTGCTGATGTGGACGCACGGCGAGGAGGCGCTGGCCAAGTCCCTGGTGGCCTGCAAGCTCTACAAGGCCATGGCCCACGAGGCAGCCGAGGACGATCTGGACACAGAGATTTACGAGGAGCTGCGCTCCTACGCCAAGGAGTTTGAGAGCAAAGGTAAGGCAATTGCCCAGGAGATTATCCGGCTAAAAATGTGCAGGCACTTACATTGGTTATTACGTTAAGGCAACAAGCTACTGGACTTTAGCTACCGCCAGGATGCGGAAAAGGCGCAGCGCCTGCTCACCTGCGAGCTGCACTCGTGGTCGAATCAGAGCTGCTTGTCCCTGGCCGTCGCGGCCAATCATCGGGCCCTGCTGGCACATCCTTGCAGCCAGGTGATCCTGGCCGATCTCTGGATGGGCGGTCTACGCACCCGCAAGAATACCAATTTCAAGGTGAGTTCACACGGAAAATTTAAATAGTTTCGTTTAGTAGTTCGGGGCTCCTCTACGACCTTAGGTGATCTTGGGCCTGGTGATGCCTTTGTATATCAGACAACTGGACTTTAAATCCAAAGAGGAGCTGCAGCAAATGCCACAAACTGAAGAGGAACATCTGGAGAACCAAAATCTGGACAATGACGATTCGGATCGTTCGCAACCGGATGCTGAGGTATAAATTCTCATAGTAACTTTTGTCAGTCTGTGTTCTTTTTTGTTAATTTCTCCTAACTTTGGATTTCCTTTTTGGTTTCTGCCATGTGCCAGTCCTAAATGTGTGTCGGCTTTCAGTTAATATTAATATATTTATTCAATAACCACCTAACAATTAATTCGCTCTGCTATTGTCCATCATATTCCTAACCGATCGCTATCCGAATCCTAATCTATCTGTTTATAGAGCGCCCTTTTAAAAGCCAAAAGATCCATTTCCTTGAGATATAGGATGGGCGCTGGGGCAAATAATCGCGACAAGGTAGTAGCCACCAATCCGATCTAAGTCAACTAAAATCTACTCGTACAACACGACTTCCTGTTTACTGTATTTTTGCCGTTTAAATTGTCTATTCTATCTTCAATGTGTTTATATGCATAAAGTTCACACACACCCACACATGTCTGTATTTGCTATCTCTTTCGCTGTCTCTCTATTTGTCTCTTTCTCTGGTCGATTACTTTTCTACAGTACTGTATGCCAAAAGAATCGATAAAAATTGATCTTCGTTTATGTGTTTGGTATCTAGTTCTGCTTTATCTGTCTAGTTATATGTGTTTTTCGTTGGTATTTTGTTTAATTTATTGAAAAAAAGGACCTTAAAAGTTTAAATCAGAATATGAAGGGAGGTTAAGTTGGTTGCCCGTAAATGTTTAGTATTTTCACACTTCATTTGGTTAAAAACCAGACATTTCATTATTTTAAGGTATCTAAACTGTTGGGTGGCTGAACCCTTTCTTTTGTTCAATTTTTTATTGATTTGCTACTTGGGTAATTATATTATTTTTAGAGCGACGCATCGAGAACCGCCACGTGTCCTGCTCCGTTGTGTGTTTCTGTGTTTCATTTAATTTCTTAAATAGTTTTGGGGTTTTGGGAGGTTGACTGAGGGGATGGGGCCGTGTACCTACATTTTTAAATTCATTTAATGCCGCTCATCCTCGTACTCTGAGCAACATTCACCACTAACTATAACTATAAATATATATACTATATTTTTCAAAGTGCAAGCTTGTGCCAGCCGAAAACGGTTCGCCCTCCTTCAAGAGTGTCGCCAATTCAACAGATGTAAGTGACCCTCGTTAGATTTGAGTAGCTTTTGCTTTTAATGCCTCACATTAAATTTTAAAGACCTCCTTCCCCCGCTCGCTTGATTCGAATTAAGTGCAAATTTCCATTAGCAGTCTAATGAAAATCATTAGCAGCCGTCTGTGGCTTCGAGCTTGGGTTAAAGTTCAATTAAGTAATAATCCAGCACCAGCACCGCAGTTCCAGTCATCGCCCGACAGAACCACATCAAATGCCACACTTTCGCAGGATGTCTGGGGGCTAAAATGCTTTCTGGCAGTCACTCGCAGAAGCTTAGCACTTGTGCAAATATTGTTTTTCAGTTACACGGCACTGCACTGCACTGCAAAACCCCTCCACGTCCATAAAAACAGAATATGTCCATATATGCACAGGTGGGCGTGGGCTGGGGTAAATCCTTTAATCGCGGAATCAAATTAAAATCAATTATGCTAAAGTGAGAAAGTGATTTGTGGGGGGTTCACCTGGTAGTTTGTTTGCGTTAATAAAAAACATACTCTACTATATACACATGCTGTAAATATCAATGGAATGCCTCCGTGTATGTGTGGTAAACTTATTGGCAATAATTTCAGTATTTTCACCTATCAAAACACTTTTCCGTAATTAAAACATCATCCAGAATTCTGTCTACAACAAACACACACCGCCCATATGTCAACACTTCTTTTTCATTTCAACTCCAGTATTTCTGTGAAAGATCAATGCAAAACCAAACAAAATTATACATACATAGATTAGAACGTAAAACATAGAGTGAATTTCCTATCTGATAAAAGCGAAAAATGTGCGTAAACCGTTGCAGGCTCTATTGGCGGATACTTACTCAGTGCGCGACACAAAAGTACACGAAAATGGCAAAGTGAGTAGCTCCATCAGAACAAACTTGAAACGAAACAACATTTGACACATCCGCCTTTCATACTATACACCTACTCGTACTCGTATGTTCTTCTTGTCCTTATTTTTCTGGCATTTTGGCATTGAAACCTTCGGCTCAGAATGCGATACGACTGCAATTTCACTCAACCATAACCGAAACCGAATGAAATGCCGTATACACCCACCAAGTGTATTTTCCCTTATTTTTATTTTGGCCATTGTAGCTCGTCCCGTAGGTGAACATAGCAAACACATCCCAAACGAGACACCACAACCCAAGAATACCTATGAAAACGGCAACACACAGATACACCTTATGATATAACATAGATACTTATATAGAACCATCCCACCCCAACACGCGTATTCTAATGCCCCAGTACTTGTAACGTATCAATTTTGCAGGTTAATCTCACTGCTGGAGCGGAAGATCAACCCTCCAAAGTTAGTTGAACCCGGACTTAATTTCTTTCTCTCCCTCAGCTTACTTTTATTATTTTAGATATTTTTTCCCATTTCAATGGCATTTCTTTCTGTAACTGGCTTCTTGGTAGTTTATCTGATTTTATTCCTCTGGAATGTGCGCATTTCGTTGCTTATTTAGCGAGAACTTTTACTCTTAGCAAATTGTTTCAATTCCGTAGAACACTCATTATCAATTTTCCTTCCGATTTTTCTCTGTAGTGCAGTGCTCTATGCTAATTTTTGTCAGCACTTTATCGAGACCCCTCCGACGGCGAAAGCTGTTCCGTTTGCATACCACCCACTGTATTCTGCTTCAATTAATTAACTTGTTCTGCATGTTGTGTCTGCTAAAACTAAACGCGCGTATAAATAGCCGAACGGCAGTGGAGCCCAAACACCAGCGCAAATTAATTAGAAAGCGAAACCAAATCACATTTGACACGCCGATTTAACGGAGCGTATACGCAATTCCCCAATGTACAATATATCCTCACGGGGCCCTCCCGCCCCCTCTTTGAATGTTCATTGCACATTGATGATTTAATTAAGGCAAAAAATATATTATATATTTAAACACATACTCGTATATTGAGCGCTCTTACGCATCCGTGGAGAACACCAGCGCCGCACCGGCAAACTAAAATCCATGGCCCTTGTACCCCCAGGTCTCGCTGACGGACTCGGATCCGGCCCAGTTCAGGGAGTTCTTCAATCTGTCGGAGTACAACGAGGTGAAGCAGCACCAGCCGCTGCGCCTGAAGAAGAAGTTCTACGAGTTCTACACGGCGCCCATTACCAAGTTCTGGGCCGATTCGGTAAGTGGCGGAAATTAATATCCAGCTAAAAAGGGGGTAGTGGCTTAATTTCCGATGTTCGAGCACTTGGAAAAACCAAAGGCTTTTAAAGTGCGCTTCATTTAGAGTCCCAAAGTGCACCAAACTTGTAAAATTACCAGTATTCCGAGTTAATTATTAATTGGCACTCCATAAAGAAGATATTGGAAAAATCTTAGAAACAATTGAATTATCCTCTTTCATTTATTACTTATTTTCGCTAGCGTTAATTTAAAGCCAACTTGTATGTACATATATAGTTAACCTATATTGAGATAATTTTGTACAATGTATCTGCGTCCTTCGCTTCAAGCATGTGAGGTTTTTAATTATTTTTGCGGTTCGTTATTTTTTGGCAAAACCCCGTTTGCCTCCCCGACCTCTTTTGCAGATTGCCTATATGTTCTTCCTGATAATGTTCTCCTTCACGGTGCTGGTAAAGATGGAATCGATGCCGCGGTGGCAGGAGTGGTACTCGATAGCGTACATCACGACGCTGGGCTTCGAGAAGGTGCGCGAAATCATATCCTCCGAGCCGGTGGCCATTACGTAAGTAGATTCGTGAAGATAACCATTGTGCGCTCCACCTCCGCCATTGGTGTTTAATTGCATCTGGCGGAGAGTGCAAATGAAGCTGAAGCCGGGCGGATTTCACAGTTGTGCGCGTTTCCATTACTTTTTGTCTTCAATATGTGGGCCTCTTACGCTTGAATTAACTGCCGCTCCTGCTTTTCGCCGGCAATGATGGGTTTTCATTAACGCGAATACGCCGGGCGCAGGCATAAGTTTTCGGTGTGGGCGTGGAACATGTGGAATCCTTGCGACGGCGCCGCCATAATACTCTTCCTTATCGGACTGGCGTTCCGCTTTCGGCCGGTTACTATGGACATCGGCCGTGTCATCTACTGTGTGGACAGCATCTACTGGTACCTGCGCATCCTCAATATCCTGGGCGTCAACAAGTATCTGGGTGAGTTCTGTGTCAAAATCAAGAGGCTATATACTAGAATAGATATACCACCTCTTTGGCGAGGGTATTATAACTTTTTTGAAAGGTAGACAACTAAGTGAAGAATCAGATTTAAAGTCGCGATGTCGGCATAAAAAGCGCTGTCAGCAAGAAAGTTATCAAAGAGGATAATAACTACCGAAAACTTAAGTCTTTTGGAACAATTAGAGACGCTGTAGCCGAGATTTCTCGACAACTAGATACCATTTACATATCATTAACCGTTTAAATATTTTAACCCCAAGTTGACGTCATCCGGCATTGACACTTTAAAAAGACGGTGAACTCATGTGTAGGCCGTATCTTGTTTAATTATTCTGCAATCTTTATAAAACTTGGCACATGGCTAGATATTATAATTTTTAGCACTAAGGAAAAGGATTAATATCACTTGCTCTTATCATTTCGGAGATATACACAAATAACGAGATATACACAAATAAAAAAAGAATTACGTCTCTAACTCTTTTCATCTCGGAGAAGAACGACGTGTTCATACATACAGACGGACAGGCAGCAGCTGTTGATACTGAACAAGAATATATATACTCTATGGGGTCGAAAACGCTTCCATAAACATAATATTCAATTTGGGTACATGGTATAGAAGGGANGGAGATATACACAAATAACGAGATATACACAAATAAAAAAAGAATTACGTCTCTAACTCTTTTCATCTCGGAGAAGAACGACGTGTTCATACATACAGACGGACAGGCAGCTGTTGATACTGAACAAGAATATATATACTCTATGGGGTCGAAAACGCTTCCATAAACATAATATTCAATTTGTACTCTTGGGTACATGGTATAGAAGGGATTGTTTATAAGATATCAAAGAAATATGCAAATACTTATTGATCTTGATTGCAGGTCCCTTGGTGACAATGATGGGGAAAATGGTCAAGAACATGATCTACTTCGTGGTCCTGCTGGCCGTGGTCCTGATGAGCTTCGGGGTGAGCCGACAGGCCATCCTCTTCCCGGACAAACAGCCCACCTGGGGCCTGATCAAAGAGGTAAGCAGTTAGGCTCCGCCGGATCCTGCCAGATCCTGTAAATAAACTAACCCGTTCTGAGTCTGAGTGTATGTGCGAATGTCTGCCTCATCCACAATCACACTGCTCACTAGAACACAGCGCACCACACGCCCACAGACTTACATCAACCGGCGAGAGTGGGTGCCATCGTTTCTTTGCAGCTTTTACAAGTATAATAAATATCGAAGCGGAGTACATACATTTACTAAAAAATAGCAAGCAAAGCAAGTTTTTGGCCTGCGTTCCTAAGTAGTGGTGCAAGCGAAACATTTTTACGTAGTTTGGTCGATTGGTGCTCTCTCGATTCCATCAATTTTTTCCATTAAGTAGAACTTTTTAAATACGCATATAGAAAATTTATGAAAATGAACAAATCACCGAAACGAAAACAAGTGCCGCTTAAATTGACTGTCTCGTATTTGTATATTCTTCTTTCTTTCTTTCTGTCATTTTCTGTTTCCCCACAAAAAACAATAATTATAAAAACATTTCGTACTCGAACTTCACTGTCACTTTCACTATCAATATTTCACCGCCTCAAACCCTCCATAACTTTGCATACGATTCGCTTTTGATTGTTTTACCGCATAAATAATCGAAAAATGCCAGGTTATTGCCGGCTCGATTGTGGCGCCCGGATTTTTAGGTGCATTGGGTCACAACACCCGATCGCATAATGCCCGTGGAGCGGCCTTCGGACCCCATTTCAGCTCCAGTTCCAGCTCCTTTGCCGCCGGCTATCAGCGCGGCCATGCTGCGGCCAGTGGCGGCACCACAACCAGCACCACCGCAGCACCTGAAACGCCCGCAGCAGCAAATGCCACGCAAGCCGCCTCTGCCACATCTGCTGCATCTGCTGCAACCACTGCAACATACAATGAGCACTCGAATTTGACCAGCGGGAACTTGACAAATGTAAAGCCAGATGTGACTCCAATTGGTTTGCTTACTTAGAGAGCCGAATGTAGAATGCTCTAGCTGCGTCTTCCCGTTTATGAAACCAAAAAACAAACTATTTATACCAAAGCTATATACTTGTGTGCCTATATGCTGCATATTCGTGTGGTCTATAGTTGTTGTTGTGTTGTGTCTTGATGGAGATCAGTGTGCAAAGTATTATGTTCCTCCTACTTGAGTTCCTTTTTTAAATATATGTGGTGAACTTTTCCCTCCCTCCCCTAAGACTTCTGACTATATCCCCTGAATATTTCTATCGAATTTTCTTCCTCTCTCTATCTCTCTCTGTCTTCCCTCCACTTGACTTTTTCGCTTGCTTCCGCCCCCTGAGAAAAAGGAGTCCATTATTATTTCCGACTCTTGCAAACCAAAGAACACTGTTGAAAGATGTGTATTAAATTTGCAAGGGTAGGTCAGCCTCGGCAAGCCGAGCTTTGATTTCCACTGCATGATGTGTAAAATAAAATATGTATTACCTAGTTCTTTAAGCCAAACTCTTTGCCTCTTTTTGGGTAGATGTGTGTACTCTGTTATCGCTTGTGAATATTCAATCTCCAGCTCCAACCTCTTTTGCATCTGACTGCACTATTCATTTGCTCTTCCGATGGTATCTCTATGCTGCATTTTGTATCGACATTTTTCTGTTGCATGCAAATTATCTGTAGCAAGTCCTGCAGCGTTCTGAATGCAAAACTGCAATAACCTTCCCCTAGGCTGGATTGCAGTAAATCGATTTCAATTGGTGTTTAAACTAGTGAATCACAGTTGCTTGGCAAATGTATTTAGCCAGGCGAAATACAATTACATTGTAATCAAAGGGCTCCTGATTAATGTTATTCCTCGTCCAGCTGTGCTTATGCAAATGCGATGGGGCAGCTCTTGGGATCCCTAGAGATACGTGTAAATATTTGTGTACACTGTACAGCATGCTGGTTTCAAATTCCTAAAAGAAACGTCCCGGAAAATTAGAAATCAAACTATATTGCATCCACCCCGAACCCACACCCGCAAACAAGCACCCACACACACAGCAGCTGCCAGGTTGTTGGCTAAAAATAACTAAAAATAACAAACTGTTTCGATGTGTACAACTTGCATTAATGTTGGACGACGGGCGAAAATTGAATTACGCCCGGGCGGCCATTTCTTGTTTCGATGGGGCTGCGCCCCGGCCCGAGAGTCGTTCCGTCAGATGTCGGTTTAATGGTGATTTTAATTTATCGTTGTCCAGGTCACCTTCCAACCCTACTTCATGCTGTACGGCGAGGTGTTCGCCGGCGATATCGACCCTCCCTGCGGCGAGGATCCCAGTCAGCCCGGCTGCGTTACGGGTGAGTCTGGCAACGGCTACGGCTACGGAAAAAAGTATCTCTGCCATTTTTACATACCGTCACTAATTGGATTACAGGCCATTGGGTGACGCCGATAACGATGTCCATGTATCTGTTGATTGCCAATATTCTGCTGATAAACCTCCTCATCGCCGTGTTCAACAACATCTTCAACGAGGTCAATTCGGTGTCGCATCAGGTGAGTGCGATCGAATTGTGGCTTTGCGGATCAATATGAAGTTACGTGGGTAACATCCTTTTCCCGGCAACGATTATAGTGCATTATGTTGGCCTATATAAATTTGTTTACCTACGTTCTTTTATGTGGCCCTTGTGAGCTTACATCAAACTATTACCTGCCCTTCACAAAATGATAACTTAGAGTTAGTTGACACGAATGGGCACCAATTAGAGTCAGCAAAATGCCGTGCAAAATACTAGGGCATTTGGCTGACTGCGCGAAAGTTCAGCTCTTAGTTTGGTGCTCAACAATAGCGCGTTTTTGACTCATATTTTTTGGTTGGCAGGTCTGGATGTTCCAGCGATTCACCGTGGTGATGGAGTACCAGCAGAAGCCCGTCCTGCCGCCGCCGTTCATCTTCCTGTGCCACTTCTACTCGCTGCTCAAGTACTGTGTGCGCAAGGCGAAAGGTGAGCCCGGGATGAGCAAGTTTAGCTTTGTTCCCTGTGAGTTTATCGTATCCGAACGCTTTCTTTGGCCATTCGAGCAGCAATAATGTACAAATATCTAATTCTCTCCCTGCGTGCCTCTGCCCGTCCCAACAACATGCTACTTGCTACTTGCTACGTGTCACATGCCACATGTAACTTCAACTGTGTGTGTGTGTGTAACTTTAACTGTAACCGTGACTAACCGCATTTTGAATACGCCACCTATGCTCCATTGTATTGAAATCAACCTCCGTCACCTAACAATGACCGCACCCCTAAATGGGTTACGTTATATCACATTAATTTCGTGCGAATTATGATTCCATTGTGAACACTGTTCTGGCCCCCAAATGGTGCTGCTGTTATTGTTATTTGACCATTTCAACGTTTCCGCCTTCTACGCTCCCCCACTCACTTGCGGCACTCGTGTCATCTTGATCGACATTTCGCAGGATTGGAGGTGCAGCGGGACAATGGTCTCAAGCTCTTTCTGGAGAAGGACGACCTGGAGCGGTTGTACGACTTCGAGGAGGAGTGCGTCGAGGGCTTCTTCCACGAACAGGAAATCATCCTCAACCAGTCGACCGACGAGCGGGTGAAGAACACCACCGAACGGGTGGAGACGATGGCGCAGAAAATCGAGGACATCAATCAGAAGGAGAACATTCAAACAGCCACCGTTCAGGTGAGTGGCCATGTGGGGTCCTTTTCCACCAACCTTTCCACTGCTGTTTCCCCCTTGACATCCCAATCTCGTGTTGAGATTCTTATGTAAATTTCGTGTGTGATTCGTGTTTACCAAGCTGACATAGGTACTGACAGCACGTCTTCGCATTTGAATTGAAAATTGAACACGTCCGAATGACCGTTGTGCAGCAGTTGTTGCAGGCTCTCCCATGCTCCCACTGTTTTATAAAGTTCTGAAAAATAACAACAATTTCCGAAGAATATTTTAATAATATTTATTAAACATTTTTGCAAGTTCGCCGTCATTTAAAGTTTTAAATATTATATGTTTTGGCAACACCTGAGTCCCAGGAAAAATGTGCATAGATTGAGTTAAACTGATATTTTATATAAATTTATGTGCAACCTAAAGTGCGTAACCAATATTAAGCCATTTTCGTACATCTTACGATACATGCATGTTGTTTCATTTTGTATTGCCATGCCACACACACTTATTGATTACTTGCTTTTGTCCCTGTGCACTTTGCAGAACATTGAATTCCGTTTGCGGAAGATGGAGGAGTCCTCGGAGCAGATACTCTCCCACCTGGCGGTCATACATCGCTTCATGTCCACACACACCGCCGGCACCGACGATTTGCGCGGCTCGACGATAAACATTCCGGGGGAGTTGCACCGCATGCGCACCATTTCCATGTCGGACACTGAGGGCGGTGGCATCGGCGGCGTAGGGGGAGGTGGGGGTGGACCAGGACCTGGTGGCAATGGTGGCGGTGGTGCCCTGACTCTGGGCGCTGGACTGAATTTAAATTCGCTGCAGGTGCGTTTGAGCTACATATTTGTGGAGCATTAAAAGCACAAAGAAATCAATTTTCACCTTGGAGCTCACTGAACAAAATTGAATCTTTCAATCGACTTGAAAATTAACCATGTAGATCGGTTGATATTTTTTGGTTCTCAATCTGTAATCTGTAGTTTTAGAGAAATTCATAACTTACATATCTCAAACTATCGAAAATACCATCTTATTAAGCAAACGTATCAATATTTAAACTTATTCAAATACTTGCTTAAAATACTCTCTCTTACTGTGTGAATGATCTAATACAATAGCTTCTACTATCCAATTTTAACAATTCATTTTCCTATTAAAGGAATCTTATAGCTTGAAAAACATTTACTGCAAATTCCCTTTTCTGAGCTGTGACAATCCTGTAAGATAAATACATTTCCTTGAATCGCTCAATTTGTCCGAGTGCGTGTAAATATATTGGAAAAATGTTCACCTGCAGGTTACCACCCGTCGGCGCTTCAATCGCTCGCTGACCGAGGTCCGGCCGGATGCCTACATCTTCGACGAGGGCACCCACTTCGAGGTGGTGCCGCTGCCGGAGGAGCCGGACGAGGTGGTCAAGTCTCGGGAGGCACTTAACGAGCAGATGGTGCGCAAGGCGTCGATGCAGTCGGAGGCGGACTCGGACCTGTATCTGCCGCTGTCGCAGCGTCCCTCCACCTGTGAGACCGTAAAGCGAACGCCGTATGTCACGGTGCGCCAGGACACGGGCGCCAGCACCGAGAGCAAGGACACTCTCACCCCGCTGGGCAACAACGACGACGACCAGACGCTGGTCGGTGGTGACAACTCCGATGACGCGGCACCAGACATCAGCTTTGAGGGTAAATTGCAAGCCGCCAACTAACCCACCCACTGCTTCCTCTGTGGAGTTGCTTCCTGTGTTAATTTTGTTCTAAAGTCCATATGGCGTTTTCCGTAATCCGTATTCTGTTATCTGCCTTGGCTGTAGCGAATCAGTTTAGTAAAGTCTAGTCTTTCAATCAAAAACAGCTGCCAGACATCGGGCGATGCGTCAGCGCACTGTATCCTTGTGCCGCCGGAACTCCGAGACGTACTCCCTGACCGGGGCGGACATCAATCGGTCGCACATCAGCCTCAACCAGCTGGCTTCGTTGTCACGCCGGCAGATGAGCCTCACGCAATCGGAGCCTGACAGCGACAAGGACGCCCCAGCGGCCCCACAGCCAGGTACCTATAGAAAACGATCCGATTCGATTCGATTCCACTTGGCCTTCGATTCGCGCTCTAAATTCAGGCTACTAATCCCGTCACGACATACCCATGTAACCGAGAATAACACCCCGTCCCGAGATACCAATCCAGCAAACCGATTTGGCCACATGAAATTAGCATTAACCATTAAAAACCATTATCCAGTAACCTTTAACCACGTCCAAGTCTACATCTTTTCTCTCTGACCAACAACCTAACCACGAACTCTAGGTAAATCAGTATTGCATGCGAAACCCTCCAGAAATATCTTGCTGAAACTGCACAGCGAGTACACCTCGATCACGGACGAGCTGGAGAGTGTCTGCCACATGATAGCGTCGCCCACGGTCTCCCTGCAGAGCAACAAAGGTAAGGCCGCAACGGGAGTACCACTTCCCCGATCCGATCTCATCTGATCAGACTATATTCCTGACCCGACCCAGAGGCCTTACCGTGAGAGCAAAGTGTATATAACTAACCGGGTAAATGCGCCATACCCACCCGTATCATTGCCTTGCTTCCGCCGCCTACTCCTCAAAAAAAAAAAAAAAAACGAAAAATGCTATACAAAAAATAAAACAAAACAAAAGAACATTTCCCAAGTATTAAGCTGCCTTTCCTGCATTTTCGCGACCCTTTTCATGTCATGCTTTTCTCCTAATTAACCCCGACAGCTTCATTGGACCGCCCCAAGACCGAAATGTCGCGGGCCGAGGCCGCCGCTTTGCTGGAGAAGAAGCATCTGAAGGAGTGCGAGGAGAACGACTACAAGATCCTTGAGGGACTAATTGAGGCTCGCGGCTCCATTGACGCCAGTGCCCAGGCCTTTGAGGTGGTTATTCCTCTTCTAATTTTAGCCAGTTAGCGTTAATCTAATAATAATTTATACCGTCCGTCCACTGACCAGATTGGGGTTTCCATTGACTACAGTCACCGGTATCCGCTGCGGCGCGAGACGGCTGTCGAGCTGTCGCCTTCGAAGCCCTCGGTGGAGGGTGACCTTCTGAGCGGCGGCGGAGTCGGTGGATCCGGCGGCGGAGGAGCCGGTGGTGGTGACAGCAGCGACACCAGCGGAGCTGGTAGCTGCGGGGCTATGGTCGCAGCCACCAGCGGGTTCCAGTTGAAGAACGAGCGGCCGTGGCAGCGAAACTCGTCGATGGAGCAGCAGACATACCCCTCACCCCTGGTGCCCACCCGGGCCACCAGCGACTTCCTTAATCCACCGTACGAGAGCAGCGGGCGGCTGTTCAAGAAGTCCAGCGAGAGTCTGCAGAAGAACTCCAGCACTGAGACGGACTACTCGGCGCATCCGTACCGCTTCATCAAGCAGAGTTCTAATGAGACGAACACCTCGCTGACGGGTTCCTACAATGTGGACACGCCGTCGCTGACGGCGGAGCCGTCGCTGGATGCCGGAGACTCGCACTCGGCGACGGGGATTAGCATCAGCGTTGGTGCTGCCGGCGGCAGTGGAGGCGGTGGCGGCACTGGCACTGCCACAGCGCGTTACCAGCCCATCCGCACGGCGTCCGTGGGCGCGGCCGATGGGCGGCGGTTGCGGGACGAGAGCTCCAGCTCGCTGGACCTCAGCTCCTCGGGGCCAGTGACGACGCAGGCGCAGGCCCAAGTGCAGGCACCACCGCCGACGCACACTCAGACGCCGGCTGTGCCATCGCGACCGATGCTGCTGAAGAAACAGTTTAGCGTGGACCAGGGCAAGCCGGCGGATCCAGCCGCGCCAGCTCAGACGCCGGAGGCTGCCCCGGTTGGGGCCAAACTGATTTCCACGCTCAAGCCCTTCGCGAGCAAACTGGGGATGAATGTCCTCAAGGAGAGCAGCTCCAGCACCGAAGAGTCGGCGGGCTCATCGTCCGCCAAGAGCAGCAATCCCGCCCTGGCCATTCCATCGATCAGCACGCACCTGGTGCAGGACGAGATAGCCAAGCTGTCGTCGAATATCAAGAGCAGCACAGAGTCGGAGAAGGATCCGCCGTTCAACGAGACGATGTGTTAGCACTTTGCGGCGGAATCTGTGGGACATTAACAGTTAGAATAGGCTTCTAGAAATCAGACATCAGAAATACAAAACCCAAGTCGGAAATCCGAAATCAGATATACTTATAACCACGTATTTGTACAGTAAGTTTACTCGAAAGGGTCGCGGGTTAGGTGCGTGTTAATGATTTTGACAATACATAGTTCACAAATTCTCTGTATTTTTATACAAGTATTTATTTAGAAGGCATCATTGTTGTTGTTAAACATACACTCTACCGGCTGGAGCAAATATAATTAATAAAATAGATATCTATTCGATTTAGTTTCGAAAATGAAACCACCAAAGAAATGCATATAGGGGGCAACGGCGCCCAGCACATATTCATTCTACAAAACCTCCTAGTTGTTAGTCAGTCTCTAAACATATTGTTGCATGCAACTCTGTTACGCAAACATATCTGAAGGCAGCCGCTCATCTTTATCCGGAACCGAATGCATGCCCTTACCTCATCGCAATTAATCTTATCGCCGCTTTAAGTACTTAAGAGCAAACTATCAATCCAAATATCCTGTAGTATATGTGCAAGAGTGTCCTGACGGCATAGTTATCGTCTCCTTAGATAGTCCATTTTATTTGTTTGTATAAACATATGCGTCCGGCGGAGAAGTTCAATAGTGCAGCTGTTATTTTAGGCGGCTTAGAAATAATGTAAATATAGAAAAAATGTTGAATATATAAATATATACGAAAGATTGCTATAAATTGTTCATGTTTGGCCAGTACGTGCTATAATATAATTATTTTTAACATATTTTCAAGATTTACGATTAACAATGCATTTTAATAAAGAAAATTGATGATCACATCTATTTAATTTAAGAAATGTATGGTATTTTTATTAAAATAAATTAAAAGATTGAGTCAACTAAAACAAGTAAAGCTGCTAAATATCAATTGATTGAAAGATATTGGAGGAAAATGCATATATCTTCTTTAGGTTTAAAATTGAAACAAAAGAGTCGAAGGTTATTCCTAGAAAAAGTTAATTTTTTGATTCAAGAAATTATTATGTATATGTATTTACTGAATAAATTAGTAAGTCCCTATACGATAAAATAAGTAAATTGTTGAATTATTGTTTTATTCACATCTCGTTTTTTTTATTTTTAATTCTCAATACATTTATCACTTTTATGTAATACTCTATTATAATACAAAAATAGGATCTAAACAATTTTCTCTTTTACAATATACACATAAAAAGTCTTTTGTGTCGCCATGTAAATTAAATTACAGCTAGGAGGAGACTATGCAATCAAAGTCATTACAAATACAATTATTTTAAAGTGTTTCATAAATATATACAACAAATGGCAATATGGCTGGGTACAGCACACATAGGACTCTCATATAATTTAAACTGTGGACTACAAAATACAAGGCACTTAGCGTTAACCACTAGAAAGTCAAACCAGCTAGAACATTCAATGTCCCGGGTGGTTACAAATTTGCACGCATTCCTACTCCTACTCGTACTTCTATAAGGTAGATATTTTTCGAAGTCGCAGATCTGGTTTCGTCGTATTTTAGTTTTTTAAATGCATGTGAACACACATAGTAGATGGTATAGGTATATTTAAATCTTGATTAGTGTTTAATCCTTGTGATCATTGATTTTGGTATCTCGGCTTCAATTTGCATTCTGAATGTGATGTGTGGAAGTATCAGAAAAGATGCACCTTGGTCGGATCTAGTTGCCGCTGTTGAGGTTTTCCGCCTCCGGTTCGTCAGGATTCTGATGCACCAGGCGGTTCAGCTCCTCCTTTTTGGCGCGGTTAAAGAAACCAAGCTGGAAAATGAAAATAAACATGAATATCACATATTTTTAGAATCATTCACACTGCATACCTTATACATGGCGTAGGTTATAGCAGACAACAGCAGCAGTCCTCCGATCACGGACACAATTATAATCCAAATGGCCACTCCGCGCTGAAGATGTTTCGATATCACATTCGGTGAGATCCTGCGGTTAATCTTGAACGTGCTGGATGAGGGATCTCCCTTTTTGCTCAGATGAAGTTCACTCAAGATCACAAAGTACTCCCAGGGATCCACCAGAATGGCATTCACTTCGTTCAGGTCGACATGGTAGCGGATGTTGAGATTGACAGACTTCTCTGGGCGGAAGTGAATCTGCATCTCGGCCCGCACACAGATGGTCATCTCCGGATCCCGGCAGTTGAACACAATGGTTCGATTCACGGGTAGTGTGTCCTTGAACTCATCGCTCAACAAATCGTGGGCTTTGACATTCGCAATGCGGGCATATTGCTCCCGATTGGCGGTCAGCGCCTTGAGATCGCGCCGCTTACGGGACATGGAAGCGGTGGCCACGGTGTCGGGGTCCAAGATCTGCAGGGTGTGGTGCACGTGGCCACTGGTAGAGATGTCATAGCCCTGCCCATTCTGTGTAATGATTGTCTTCTCCATGCCGCCGCTCACCGAGGTGGAGGACTCAACGGCATCCACTATCAGCAAGGTGTTATTTTGATCGTACAGATCGATGGGCAGCAGCTGAGAGTCGTAGGTCGCTTGCATCCTTAACGTGGTTATGTTGACAATGGGTATTACCGCCGTTGATCCAGCCACTTTGTAGGCGATAGGTATGTAGAAGGACAGAGTCAATTGCTCTATAACACTGGGTCCATTGCTTTTGATCTCGTAATTGTTCACTATTTCCGCAGCATTGGAGTAGTGTTCCAGATCAATCTGCCCGTTGGTTTGTCCCCTAAAATAAGGATTTTATTAGTATATACCCTTGTAAATCGAGATTCTATTGACTAACCCCGTGGCATCGATCTCGGTGAACTCTTGCAAACTGATCACATTTGTCTGCTTGTTGTCCATAGGGTTTTTCTCGTGTCCGGTGCTGAAAACCTCAGCACTGATGATCAGAGACAAGCCACCCAATTGGCTAACGTCGAAGCTGATGGTAATAGAATCGCTATCGCCCTTTGCCAGAGGCCGTCCGCCTTTCAGGTCGCAGACCATGAAGGCTTCGGTTACCTTGCAGTTTCCGGGGACTTGGGCGAAGGGCAGCCGGGACGAACTTGTGACATTGAATTGGGGAAGATACGCGGTCTCCCCGTTATTGGTAACCTCGTAGTTCAGGCGCAGAATGTCGGCGCTGCCGAGAATGTATGTGGGGCTGGAAATTAAACGCGAAGAAGAAAAACATTGTTATTAGATGTCACAAAATGAAACAAGTATGAAATACCTACCTCACATTCTTGCTGCTCAACTGCAGATCGGCAACGCAGACATCGGTGGAACATCCAGTGCTGAAAATAATCTTTTCGGTGTAAACCTTTGGCTCCGCCGGATCCACTGCCACGCAAGTTGTGCAGAATTCTAAAGACAACAAACAAAAACTATTGCACATCATTTTCAAAAACATATCATTATTGAAAACTCACCATCTGTGTCAGGGATCTTCTTAGTGACTTCGTAATGAATTTCCAAGTCAATGGGTGTGAATATATCCTTCTCGCTGTACCTAACTTGGACCTCGAAGATCTGGCATTGATCCACCAGCCCGGCATTGGCCTTGAAGCTCATTTCGTTGGTCTGGGTTTGGGCAAACTTGGCCCGTTTCAGCTGCGTATCGATGGCAATCCGGATGGCCAGTTCCTGTTGCTGCACCTGCGTTTCCCTGGAAGTGGTGCTCAGGCGGTAGCAGGCGGAGATCTTGACTCGCTCCTGCTCCGGCTTGATCTCGCGTGCCTCCGACCTGACGGTGGCATGCACCTTCGCCACCGGATAGGCGCGGTACAGAAACACGGCCTCAGCGTTGGGGGCTCCCACGGCAAAGTCATTGAAGCCGTTGCCATCGATGTCGGAGCCGCGGGACAGCCCGTGACCGAACATGTGGGTTCCGTACTTCGAGGGCAGCTGGCTGAGGGCATCGAGCCGTTGGCTGTACTGGTCCCGCAAGCCATGCTCACTGCCCAAGTAAATAAACACGGACCCGTTGCCGGCAAAGGGAGCGCCCACTGCAATATCTGTGATATGGAAATCGATGAGTACACAGGGGAACAAAAAAACTCTTTAAGCCGAAAACTATATGTAAGCTATTCGAAATTTCTAGCAAATGGGGTTCCCAATACTTACCATTGTATCCATCATGATTGATATCCCCCAACCGGGACAGAGTCGTTCCGAAACGACCACTGCTGCTGACCGGCGATCGCAAAATCTTCTGCTCGAAATTGAACTGCAATTATATGATGTCGGATTGGATTAGTCATCGTTTTTCCAGGCACACCCCGATCCCCCAATCGATATTAGGCGTACGAGTGTGCAATATAAACGGGAGCTATTACTCACAAAGCCCTTGTTGATAAACACGTAAATGGCACCGTTGTCATGGGAGTCTTCCAGGGCGTACTGCGGAGCCGAGACTACCACGTCCGTCCTGCCGTCTCCGTTGAGATCGTCCGCCAAAACCGAGTATCCGAAATACTCGCCGAACTGCTCGCCCCGGAAAGTGTGCAGCTTCTTAATGGTCTTTCCGATCACATTGAAGATGTAGGCCTCTCCGGATTGCTTGTTGGCCTGCGGCGCAGTGGCCACGAACTGCAGGCTGCTCTGGTTATTACCGTCAAAGTTGCCGGAGGCCACGGCATAGCCGAAGTAGGAGTCATCCTTTTGGCCCCAGTTCTGCGGCTTGGGAATCTCCGGAGCGTAGTAGTCCGGTTGGTAGTCGTTGGTATCCGTGTTCCGCACTTTACGTCGGACCGCACTGCTTGTGTCCCGTCGGCTCGCGCTGGGATTTTTGACGGGATCTACCTGTCGGAAGAGGACCACCGATCCCTTCCACGTACTGATGCCGGGGCACCCAATTAGGAAGTTGGTATTATCATCGGCCACATGGGCACTCAGCCCCATCTCGGCGTAGATATAGTTGAAGCTCCTCACGCCATTCTCATCCTCGATCACCTGCGCTTCCTTGAGGCGGAGCGGGGAGATGCGATTCACATGGTCTGGGCTGCTTCCAACTGTGTTCTGGACCCAATAGCAAACTCCGTGCATGTGGTTGTCGGAGGCACTGGGCGCGTACAATCGGGGAGCGCAAACAAGCAGCTTGTCTGTGTCCCTGGGGCCACCGTCCATCGACATGCCCAGCCACTGGTGGTCCTTGTTCGTGGAGTCCCAGGTGTACTCGCTCTGGTACGCCTTTTTATTGCCCTCAGGATCCAGGACATACGGACTGCACGATCCACTGGCCAGGGAGCACCGGTATATGGCACCCGTCTCGTTGATGTTCTTTTGGGTTTCCAAGGTCGACTGGGCGCGCGGAGCTCCCACAATGATGCTGGAAAGGGATTCGAAACATGTTTAAATTTCAATCCAAATAAATGATGCATAATATCTATCATATTTGTGGTAATAACTAGCAAAAGTTGAATAACCATTAGAGCGCTTACTAACTTTTCCCATAATATTTGCAAATTGTTAAACTTTTATCTTCTTTTGCCCATAAACAAGTCGAAAAAGCAAACAACGGAGAGTAAACTGACGAACAAACGGCTAATAATAATTCCTTTAATTTGTTGACGGTGCAAAAGGTAGGAAAATGTACTTAATTGACTGCGAGCATACGCCCATAGTCTACTTCGAGCGGAAACTGTTATATCTTTTATTAGTCAGCTATTGAGTCCAATTGATTGTCTATGTCTCATCCATTACTCTACTTTTTCCGAGTAACTCAAGAGGCCTGCCTGCCTGGCATTGGAAATTTGATAATACGTAAACTAAACTGACCGGTTACAACCTTTGCGGGCATTTATCAATCTACCGAATGGGTGCGTTTCCACATACTACACACTTTGGGTGGCTTTAGCGGATCTCCACTGTGAGCGCCGCAATCTTATCGTAAATCGTTTCGTCAAACCCAACTGGCAACGTTGGTTGATAACAAATTGGCATAGGCTGTGCTGGCCGTTCTAGAAATAAACCAACCATGTATGAAAAATCAAACTGACTTGTTCAGCCAACAAAGGTTTGGGCCTGCAGCAGTTTAAATATTTGCATAACTCTCCCCCCAACATTGTATGTTATGTACAAAAGTATGTTTGCGCAATGTGAGACATCTTTTATACGTATAAGTATTATTTCCATGTGCTTGACTACACCTCCTCGCTGTATGCAGATAATTGATATTAAGAGTATGACTTCATCGTTTGTACAAGGCATTAAGTGCCTTGCTTTTTTCATATTTTTCAGCTGCCAGAGCATTTTGGAAATGTTCATTCAGCTTTACAGCTACTATTCGATGGCCGTTTGCCAGCGTGAATCATCATCGTCGTGCACACAAGCCTAACCTGTTTACTCCCAGATTTTTCGATGCCATGGAGATTGTATGGGTCGTGGGGTGGGTGACCAAGACGCGGCAACTAAGATGCGGGATCAGTTGGGGCTCTTACCCGTTCGGTCGCAGGCTCATCGAGAACCCGAAATATGACGCACGCTCTTTCGGCAGCGTTGTGGCGAACTGGGGGTCCAGGATCTGTTTGTTGGGTCGCGGCGAGAGGTTGAAGCCCTCACTGGCACTTACTGCCAGGGCCAGCACCAATGCCACCACCAGCAACTCTCCTCGGCGACCTTGTCGCACCATTTTGGCAGTTAATACGACTCGCTGCAGTCCTCACAAAAAGCCCCAATCGGCGGGTCTGAATTATTCAACCGCTAAATAATAATCTTCACTCCGATATATTATCACTTTCGTTTTATTGGCCACACGCACAAGTCCACTCAAATCAACGGCTGTGGATGTCGGACCGACGAGCGTTCCGATCGAAAGTCTTGCGGCAACTAACTGAGCAAGTTGCGAGCGACCTGGCGCGAACTTGGCTCCCGTCGGAGATACGCCAGAGACCGGGGCAGCGCTAGAGAGCCGCTCTGTTTTGGCCGGGCTTACTCACTTTACCGTTGGGGAGCGCGAGTGGGAGTGCCTTCGATGTCGCCTTTGCCATATTTGCACTTTCCTCTGGGAGCAACTTCGATTGAAAAAGGCTGAAGGCTTAGTGTTTGTTTTTGAGACAGTGATTGTAAGCCCCTGAATCACCATCCCCATTGATAACGCATACTATAACAAAAGTCCCGACTTACGCTTTCAATGTGAGATGGAATGCAGTTGCATAATACCAAATAAAGTTGATACATTCAAAAATTCATGGCAATTCAAGCTGATCACATACTATATAGTACACACAACAAATTACTAGAAGCGTCTCATATTTATTAGATTAGAAACTTTTGTGGGTCATTTCGAATAGGCTTTCAAATCTAATTTTGCCCGCGCCCAACTGATAAGTGTGTTTAAGCAGCTCGAGCACAAGCACAATATAAGAGTCCACGTAATATTCCCATATCTGTTCCAGATACTTGAAGTGGTGGATGCAAACAGGGGGATTTTCCTGATATTTGTGCAGTTGCACGGGACGGAAACTATTTGAATCACTGACTGACTAAATCCATTCAATTTTTAACTTGAGTGCGAACAATGAGCTGCCTCAATTGATCTTCAAATACTGCTTTGACCTCCACGAGCTGTCAGGCATTTAATATTCATGTACGTGCACATATAACATGTAGTATGTGTGCATACAAGTTTTCCGAGACTGAAGATTCCGGCTTACTTAGTCAGTGGCACGGTGAGTCATTCGTCCATTCCCCGGCCTGGTTTCCCCCGTAACTTTATCCAACTTTATCCAATGCGGCCAAACGGTTGGAGTTTGATTTCGGGTAAAACGCCAATCGTTAGAAAACACACTGTATGCACACTTTGATTGAGGCCTGCGGGCAACAAGCCCCCGTCACTTTGGCTACCTGATCCGCAGTGGTTGTAAAACAGAGCGCGATTCGGCCAGGCAGCCTTTGTGTTTCCACATCGGCGACACAGCAATGCAGAAAATTCGGAAGTATCTGAGTAAGAGTTGTTCGGGTTGTTGTTTGCGTAGTTCCCCAGACATGAGTCACGGGCATGTAAAACGCGTGCACACACATCTCTCCCAACAGCCCCAACTCTTGGCTTGGCCTGTCTTGGCGTGGCTTGGCGGGGCTTGGCGGGGCTTGGCGGGGCTTGGTGCCTCGAGTTTATTCCCCACCCCAACGTGTGTTCTTTTATGTTTGCAGTGCAGCTGAAGAAGACGCTGTTCGATGGGGCGGGCGGCGCTTTGTTCGACTGCCGCACGGGGAACTGTTTACTGTTTATGTAAGCGGACAGTAAGCCATGTTGCGGACCACACAAATCATCCGCGCCAACTCCGTCGGCCAAACGAAAAACAAAGGGACCCAACAAAGCGCCAATCGCAGCAGCTTGCGGTCAACAGATATCAAGAACAAAAGCTGCCATACTGCAGCGTCTTGGCCGTGCACAGCGAGAAAAACGACCCATTGATACGATTGTGTCGAAATGCTGCTGAGATAAATGGTAGTTTACCATTTTCGAGTGCACACAATACCGCATTTTGCTGTCTGTACCAAGGGTTAGGTTCAAATTATAATTCCATCAAATCGGGTTTTGCCCGGGATCACTCGACCCCGAGCATTGATCCCTCGTAAATAATTATTCCTCCGTGTACTTCTCTTTTCGGAATTCGGTTTAATGACCTACAGCGAAGGGGCTAAAAATATTTGTGTGTGGTGTCAGTTGGCTTGCGGGGGCTCGTGGGGGGATGGAGGCGCCATGGCCCACCGCAGCTGGTGCGGCCCCAATCCCCGTCCCACTCCCAATCCGAAGACGTTTGGAAACGGTTTGTGACTCATTTCGCCAGAATGACAGATGCGCTGGAAAAGAATGGTAAGTGCACTCTCAGCGCTGCCATTCGCCACGCCGAAAGTGATTACACTTTCGATATTGCAGAATCAAATGTGAGTGACTAAACTTTCAATATTCATAACATGCGCTCCAGGAAATAATAAAACATTACTCGTACACAGTATTTTTTTTTCGAAACTTCAATTGATGTGAAATAAATTACAGCTTTTCGTGATTTTACGCGCAATTTCCGCACATAATTAGGCGCACTTGGTAATAGTCATGGGCATTTTGGGCTTACAAGTGCTCGCTGGCCATAAAAACTCGGGGAGCGGCAAAGGAAGTTCCAAATTACCCATCCAGGTTTATGGAAATAAAAAACGTGTACGAGACTCGTTATGATCACGTAGTGCATTCTAACGAGGTTGCGATTGTTAAAATTAAAACCAGATAAGATACTCATTTCTGGATCTCAGGCTGTGACCCGGATTGTGGAAACTACATTTTTTGGGGACATTGTCCAGATACTTTTTCATCTTTTGACTTTTGACTCAAGAATATATAGAATTTTTTTTTTTTTTAAGAGACATTCAAAGGAGATCCTAAGCTCTCGTCCCAGAAGAGCATCACAGCTTCCAGCTGACTACTTTCGACTTTTTCAATTAACTGTGATTTGTGGCGCCGGCTGGACTTGAGGTGTGTGATGTCATTTGTGGGCCCGGACTCCAAGCCAACTCCGAGCACAGTCGCCGCCATTGGGTCTACATGCTCGTTTCACGCCGCACCGTAGCGTACTCCACTCGAATGTAGGTCGACCCAAGCCCGAGACTCAGAAAAGTGTTCGCTCGCTCGGCTTTTGTCAATTGTGCTGATGCTGAAGTCGAAGTTGCGATCTCTTGGATCTGCGATCTGTGGCAATTGAAGCTGAAGTAGCCAGTTTTTGTTATTTTTAGAAATTTCCGTCTCAAGTGGTATTGTTTTTGAGGGTTTTCAAAGCGGGGCGGTTATTTTCTTTGTCGACAAGTCATTAGCGGTGCTGCAGAATATTCCGTGCAGCTGCTGTCAAGTGGAACGGATGGGCTCCTATTTCTCCATTCATGTGAAGTATCCATCCATTTACGCCCGGGCGAACATAACAGCCTTTTAATTACTGGACAAATAAAACCGTGTTAAGTGCCAATAAACCGCCCGAAAAGCATACCTACTAGTTCCAACCTATGTTGGAAGCGTTTCTCGGGCCGCAAGTCACAAGTCGCAAGTTGGGCTTCCGCCCGCCAGAAGTTTCAAAATATTGACAGAGCTGGTGCCAAATTGAAAGACTTCTGTTGTCACCCAGCCCCCACAAACAGCAGATAACTTGGGTATAGTTCCACACTACCGATGGCATGTACACATGCGGCATGCAAATATTTACAGCGGTCCCAGCTGGCATCTCTGGCCGCACTCACCTGGTGGGTCGGATGACGAGCGTGTATCCAAAGTAGGAGCTGCGGCTCTGCGGCAAATGGAACCTCAGGCCCGTCGGCTGGGTTATCACTAGGCTGGGGCGCGGCATGAAGTTGAAGGCCTCGATCCGCGCCAGCAGCGCCACAAGGAGAAGCACGATCGGGCGGCACATTTTCGACTCAATTTTCACTGGAACTCATCAAAATTAAATGCGAATTCGTAATTCCGTAATTTCACTTGAGCCCCAATAAATCACAATTGCGCCAGCGACCCGCGACCCGCGACCCGCGAACTAAAACAGGATACCCGGCACTGCCTTCGGCGGCACTCACTTGCGTGTATTATTTATGGTTTATTGAATTTAATTGACGCAATCTCACACACTGCAGGTCGGGATGGAGACCGCTTTGTGGCGGCGCGTTCTCTCCAAATAATATATTTATTTAATTAAGCCGCCGGCTGGGCCGCCGCTTTCGCTCTGTTTGGCGAGAGATCGTGCTGAAAGGCCGGGGAAACTCGTTTTGGCATTTGTCACTGAGCTGTTGTAAACCACACGCCTCGACTAGTGGACCATACTATCGGCGCTTTTTCGCGAATTTGGCTTATGGGGCTTGTTTCCGTACACAACGCACAACTCTGTGAAGAACCGAGATCATATACACTCCAGTGTTTCATCTGTGCAACCGCCGGCCGGACCTCGGACGTGTTCTCTCTGCGACGACTGAAACCGAAATGAAACGTTTTCAAGAGCTGCGGCGCACCCGGACTGTGCCGCCTGTCTGCGTCCACCCCACGTATTTTTCACCGCTCTCGTTCTGCATACCCAAGAAGCCACTCTTCGGGTGTTGAATACCCGGGACTAGGCAAACTGGAAAAAAAGGAATTGTATTGAATTGGATTGAAATTATACAATTCAGTTGCACCTACAAGACATTTTGTGAAGGTATAGGAATAAAATATAGAAAGTATCAACAAAAAATAATTGATTATTGAAGTAACACTCCTTCACAGACTCACAGTAGACCTGGACGCATTCGTTTCCTTTACTTCACAATCGTATATTTTATATTTAGAATACCGCAACAGCGCCTTAATAGAAGACATCCGAGGGATCTTATTCATCGCATTGTCATTAGACGCTAGTTTGATCGTTACGTCCTATAGCAAACCACATATGTTAGACGGCGCGCTCATGCGGGCACATTGCAGAAAAAAAGGGACGTAGAGCCCCGTATTCCTTCTAAAAGGAAATAAAAAAGAAAAAAAAATACCTGGTGGCTGATTTTCCCCAGTGTAAGTCCCTTACACTTCCGACAAACATGTGCGGTGGCTCTCCTTGTTCGAACACCACTTGCATTCACACTCCCCCTCCTACGCGGCTGCTCACATTTTTATATATTCGATGTACTCGTACATACGTACATGCATCACAAGCACACCACTGGCACTCGCATAAGTCTGCGCCCGGCGGGGTTGTGGGCAGGGCAACACCATAAACACCATGTCACCATGGAGTTTCAACGGCGAATTCTTAATTTCCTTATAAGAACTCCCCGAATGGAAGGCTGTTGCCTTTTATTAATCACATTGCCCATCATCTCTGCTGTATTTCGTTATAATTAATATTTACAATGAGTTTTGATGCCGGTCCGGATGGATGCCTGGGGGTGTGATCAAGTTGCGGAGGGGTTTCGTTGGGTGCAAATGACGCCCGGCGAGCATGTGGCGGAAATAAAGGATGCCGATCACGATTTCCCAGCGAGTAGCTGTCGTTGAACTTGGCTGCAGTGCCTCTATTTATTCAGTAATCAGCATGCTTATCAGTGGAAAGACCCCAGGTACACTCGTTGGGGTAGGTTGCTGCTGCGGTGCACCGCAAAATATGGATTTACGATTCGGTGACACGACATCGAGCCACGCCGGCGACCCGGCGACCCGGCGCACGCGGGTTCAAGTGTGCGGTTCGAAAGTTCAATTGGATCGGCGGTGGTGTCGGCGGTGTTGGTGGTGGGGAGTACTTGACTCCTCTCGCTTGCCCCCCAGCCCCAGCTGATAAGCTGGCAACCGCGCTTAGACCGCTGCATGGCTCCAGTAATTGATTCCCTACGAGCACGCCAGCACTTATCAGGCCAATGCAGCAAACAATAAATACTAATAAAACAGAAAGTCCGGTGGTGCGCTGTTCTGCTGTCTGTCCTAGCTGTCTCGATAAGCAGAAGTGCAGCAGCAGATTGCCGCTCCACAACACTATATTCTCTCACAACCGCCGAAAGCTAGCTTTCCATTTCCATTTCCAATCCGATTTCATAAATAAAATTCTTGTTAAAACGCTCTAAAATCGAATCCGAATGTGTGTTTATGCCCTGCATGGGAAACATTTGAAAACAACGATCGGAAAAGCCCCAAAGTAAACATTGAAGTTGTGGAGCCAATTCCGCTTTCCATATTGCGAGTGTGGTAAGTGTTTTCGGCCACGCCCAGTCGCCTTCTTGGCGTTGCCGCCGTATTGAAATGCACAATTAAGCGCTCGCCAGGCGATTTGACAGCAATTATGTTGCCCGCGGGGAGCAGGGCACAAGTGCTGCCACTGTGGCAAGTGAAACTGCAACGGCAGCGAGGGCAACACACTGCACCTGCTGGAGGACGATGCGTGTGTGTGTGGGAGGGAGGGCAGGCCAGACCCTATTATGTGGCACATAATTGCAGCTCATGACCCAATGCTCGACGTCGGATACACCCTCGCTTGCCTGCTATCGAGGCCAATCTATTTTCGTCTTAGATCCCCTTTTCCGAGGCAAGCGAAGCAAATAGGGGAGCAACCGCATCAGGCGCAAAATAGGCTGTTGCACAGGCATTATAAACGACTTTATTGGCTTCTATTCGATAAAATTAAATGAAGTGCACCAATCCCATTGTACTACAATAACTTGAAAATGTTATCTATCCAAATCCAAATCTTTCGAATAGTGGAACAAATAGGAAAGCAACCGCATCAGGAGCAAAATATGCTGTTAAACGGGCATTATAAACGACTTTATTTAGTGACTAATCCAATATTAAAATAACACTAATGACAGTTTTCCAGCGATCCCTGCCATATAATATAATACATCTTATCAGTTAGTTAGTTTGATCTGTTAGGACAAACTATTTAAGCCTAAGCTATTTTCATGATTAAGCTGTCTGCTAACGAAGGAATACCTAGATCTTTGTAGGTTTTTATTGGTGAAATAAAAGGAGCATCGACGATTTGTCGCAGTGTTTTTGATTGGTAGCGCTGTATATTATTATTAGCGCTGTATATTATTATATTATTTAGTTGAGTGACTAGCTTTTCCCAAAACAGGATGGCATAAGTCCCACCAGGCTTCAAAATGGGTTTGTATATAAGAACCTTGTGTTTCAAAGTGATAGAACTCTGAAAATCGAGATTTGAAAAAGGTATCCACCCAAATCCTTCGGATAGTGGATTTCTAGTCTTATAAATGAAACGAAAAACATAATGATTTTTCTTTGGTATTTGCTGGGCGTGAATCATAGCTATGGAAATGGAAAGTTGTCCTTGAAATGGATCACTCGGAAGACCTAAAGCTATCTGTCGTTACACTGTGGCGGAAGTGTCGGAATGCAATTGCATTTCGATTGTGTGTGCTTGGGCTTATCAGTTCGTTGTGATACCGCCGTCTAGTTGCCCGCAGAGCCAACGTAGTCACCGCTCAAGTAACAAATACCCAACAAAAGCAGCAATAGCAGCAACAGCGGAGACAGTTGAACAAAATAAATACACGGCACATGTATGTATATAGATAAGTTCCAAATCAAAATCCGTTGACGTGAGCTTGAGGCGCAGTCGGAGCTCTGCTGCAGCTGCGGAAATATTTTTCAAGCGGTACCTTATTTGGACACACTGGGGGATACGTCGTTTAGAAATGTCAAAGGGAAGTGTAAAATAAAACTGAACACGTCGGGGAATCAAGGCAGGTGTTCACGTTCCAATGACGTCATGTGGCAGGGTGAACTGTATACTTACCCCAAAAAAAAAATTAAGTAAAACTAAAAATCAACCGGAGTGCAGTTCGCAGGAAAGGCAATTTATTGGGCAAGGACAGAATAATTTGTTTCCCGTCTTCGGGTAAATACTCGTAGCATGTTAACCAAACACGGGGCATAAAATCTAATGACCGGCAACCCTTTAAAACGGAGAGCGCCGGCGACAGGTTCGGCTCATAAAAACGGCCACTTTGTAATTGATCTGGTGACCTAAATAGCTCAGGCCGCATTGGTGGCAGACGACGCCCACATAATGCCACCTTTCATGCGAAAAATCGGTCATAAAGTGCTCCTACGTTCATTGAATCACTTTCACTTGCTATAGAGCCATAAAACAATGAATGAAACAGAGCAAATATCGCGTTCTGCGCGTTCCTTCCGGTTGGGCGAAGAGATCTGTCACATTATCTGCCACCCGTCTCGAATTCCCAAGAGTAAAGACTCACAAAATAATTGTGTCAAAGCCGTCAAGTTTGTAATGTAAGATGCGGAATCGCCTTTGATGGAGAAGTAACCAGCCATTGGACATGTAATCGATCCGTTAATGGGCTTTGCTTTCAACCTCTGCGATCGGATTTTTTGGGCCCAGGGTTGCCCGAGATTATCTCGCATTCCGCGAGCGGCAGTGTCATTTTATGTTTAATCTGATACAACCGATTCGAGCGATCAGCTGCCGTAGTTGGGTTGTGGTGTGCACTCGTTCGATGCGCTTGGCACGTTGTCGTCATAAAATAATGAAACTATCTCTTAAACGCTCGCTACAACATCTCATAAAAAGAATGAGTGGCTGTCGTCGCACTCGCCTGCCCAGAACACTGAAGCACAGATACGGAAATTAAAATTCAAATCATGGAGTGCCAAGACCCGGCTCGAGCGTCACGGGGACGTGATTAGCTGCTGCGGTTGCAGCTGACGTTCGGATTTTAAAATGGAAAGTTCGTACGGATTTATGAATGCAAGTCAACCGCACTTTTTGTGAACTGCCCACAAAGGCTTGCTCCTTTATTTATGGCATTTTTACACAATTAGTTTTTGGGATTCCAGGCAAACAATGGGCTCTAAAAGTGCTTGCCCTGGATTTTCTCTCCATACTTATGGGTGTGAAATATTCATACAAAATATAAAGAGAAGTAAAGTAATAAGAGCACGTAAATTAAATTAAATGGAGGATGTTAATTACTATTAATATTTTATGATTTTGTATATTTCTTTTAATTTATTTTTTTTCGTCCTAAGTTCCTTAATTCCCACCTATTGGTGAAGATATCCGAAAGCGCCACCTAGTGACTATTTTTTTGCTTTCACAGTTCACTGCCTAGGTGTCGCCACCGACGGCGCTGTGAAAAGGCAATAGGTGGGGTTACTAAATTCAAAGATCAAGTAACGCATTAAAATAACCATCGATTATTTATGAATTTTTTAACTTTTAAACTATTACATTTAAATTGAATCTTGGGTAGGGACGTGATTTGGACAAACCTTTTTAGCGTTTTTATTCAAAAGTGAATAATAACCGTTATATTTGGTTAGGTGAAAAATAAAGGAAATATACACACATTTAAAAGGAATATAAAACATTTAACTAAAGTTTAAGGCTACCCATAGTTGTTTGTTTTGTATTATGAACTCATTTCGACTGTCTACATTTCAGACAACACATTGACAATATATTTTTGTAGTTAGTTTGTATAGAAAATAATATCTATAATTGAAATATATATTCATCACTCTTCCTACTATACAGGTAGGCAAAAGAAATAGTTTTCTAATGATACGCTATATAATGTAGCTATATTCATAAGGGCACGGCTTCTAGCGAAGTGATTAACTAATTAGGAATACAGGCCAGGCCAAAATGATTGGGGGAAAGCACGTTCCGGAATTGCTCCCCAAAGCCTGCCAATAAACGTCGGCAAACGCAATGATCGCATGCACCTTCCGAAGGGCAAAGGCATATGAGATGCCCCAATTAGGGATCTTACGGATGGGCTTTTGGGAGCCGGCTGGCGACTGCCGAATTTAATTATTCATGGGCTATCTGGTCAGGCCTATCAATTACCAAACCGCAGTGCGTATGAATGAAGTTCGGTGCGGCGCACACAGCCGGCACAAGCACACACAAAGTGCAGGCACAACCTGCAGTCGGGAGCGGATTATAAGGCGCTGTCTAGCCAATTGCAACGGCTTTACTTTGATGTAAAGTGCCGACAGCATGGCAAGCCTAAGCGGACTATTACATACTGCCACTCACACGGACCCACGGACCCACGGACACACGAACTCCATGTCCCTGCCAGGGAAATCAGTCTAGACGGGCCAGCTTAAACACAAAGCAATTTCTTTTTGTCATCGAATATCCTTGAGGCACCGCAAATTGCCGTCACTTAAGCTCCCCCACGCCCCCGTTTATGCGTTTATGTGTGTACTACACTCGTATTAGCCTGCCACACATTGCGGCACAGCCTACCACCCATCGCCACCCGCAGACCGCCCACTTGACTCATGCTAATTATCGTGAGAAATGTCAACATCAACATTATAATATTACGCATACGCCATGTTGATTGATATGCAAATTGAATAGTTGCGGGATGCGGCGCCTAATTATAGCCAAAACCTATGGCAATTCTATGAATTTCCGGCTGGCAGTTCGAATGTCAGAGACTCGCTTTGATGTGATTTGAGCATTTGATTTATCTTGATGGGCGGAAGCAGGCGAAACAAACGCAGGAGCATGTTCTGTGCGGTGTGTGTGGATTTCATTCATGGTTTCGGAAAAAAGGTTGAGGCGCTTTTCGATTTACGAGTAGATCCATCTCCCCAGCATGTGGGTATACAGGCACTGATTCATCGCGGCGCGAGAATGCCATTTGGCTCAATTATGGGCAGCAATGCCAATGTCTCATTAGATGCACTTCCAATAAATAGCCGCTCTATGTGGCAGCCGCATGCAGGCGAGCATCATTAGCGGACTAAGGCGGTATGCGCTGTGCGCTGTGCGCTGTGCAGCAGTGTGGAAGCGGGGTGGTGGCGGCCATCAGCCAGCGGCGGCTGCTTAATACGCGCCCAGCACGCCATTGCCCAATAAAACGCTCCGCGCGGTAATTGACGTCCAAATCCCGACAAAGTTAGCAGCTGGTAAGGTAAGGTTTCCCGGCTCTCTCGCTGCTGCCAGTGCCCATCAAATGTCTTCATTTTGCAAGCGGAGTAAGCGCGAAATTCAGCTGAAAATCTGAGGCTCGGGCTGAGGCGGCGGCTTAGCAACGTGCAGTTTGTTGGCGCACGTATCTGACAATTAGATCTAAATTATGACGCTGTTTGCACCATAAAGAAATCGCTTTTCTCGGCTGCCCGGCTGCCCGAGTGACGCTGCTAACCGACGCTTTGCTCTTTGCCAAACAATAGACAGTTAAGGTTGGAGATAAAGATATGTTTTCTATATGGTCGCGGCATGATTTTGCTGCATTTAATGAGCACTGCATTCGTGTGGCTATTGCTTGGTGTTCATGCGAGTCGAGTCCCATAGAGTTTAGCAATTGCGTTTACGATTGAAATTATGGCTTTCAAGGGTCAGTGAAATTTCCTTAAAGTTCAACATTCGAATTTCAGCGTTGGCCCGATCTAAAATTGACAACTCCCACACTTTGATATGCCTAAATGAGCAAATTCGTATCACTTGCTTCTAATATTGTGTGCATGTTGCGGCAACATCTTGCTGGGCCCAGTGGCCGGAAATGCATTTCCGGCAACATGTTGCGAAAAAGTTGTTGAGCGAGTTGCCTCTCACGTACACAAGCTCGCACCCAAAACACAGATACAAATACGTACACAAGCAGCAGCCCGCTTCGCTCCCGCATCTGCACATGCGAAAAAATTACGTAGCACATCTAAAAGTGTGTTATTTTTTTGAATGCCCGCTACCCTCCAAAATGAATTTTCAAGTCTTTAATAATGAAGACTAAAATCTTATTAAAACAGACCAGGTCTGGAACTAACATAGATAATGCCGATAAAAATAAATTATGTAATACCTTGTTATTAAATACTATTAAATATAAAATCAATACTGCTATGGAATTCAAAAATTAAGATTGAAATCATTCATTGCCAGGAAATAAATCTTGACTTTATGATCTGATATTATAATAAATATTAAAGAAGGCATAGAGAGAATGTTGGAAATATGGTAGCTGTTCAGGAAAGAAGAAAAATTAGAATTTTATCTTGACCACCTCAACACGCATTGCCTCCTTTTTGAAGAAAAAAATAATAAAATAAAAGTCTTTTGTTTACGTTTTCATTTATAAGTTCCTCAAAAAATGTACTATCTGGAACTGTTGCTGTTTGCAGGATTTTTTTCTCGCCGTGTATGGGTGTAAAACGGTTGGCTCTTTTCTTACCTAAATGAGAACTTTGGTTTGCAAAATTCAGTCGGCATTCGACCATCAGATGGAGCGCACGTTTCCTGGCCACCAGTCGCACCGCCCAGTGTTTTGTGTCCACTTTCGTGATTTCCAAACTAAACTCACTAATTCGGTGAAATGTAAATAAACCCTAAGCCCAAAGGTCAGCGAAAATAATAATTGTGCATATACAAAAAATAACAGCATATTAAAAAAGAAAAGCGATCGTCACTCGGAAATTTCGTTCGTGCTCTTGTTTCGAAAATATTCTTTCACATTTTCTATTTTATTTTTTTGGTTTGATTTTTGTTGTAACTTGCTTTATTCGTGAACCGAAAACAGAAAACTGACAAACAATTTACGGAGACAAAGTGAACTGGCAGATCAGTTGCCTGTTTCCGCTAATTTATTGGCAAACATCCACGACCGAAAAGTGCGAAACTGAAAATTATTGCCTTTAAGCTCTGAGATTGCTTGGCAACATCAGCTAGCCGAGGTGCACTTGAAAAAGGTGAGCTCACTGCGACAGAATGATTTCGAATTCCTCCCCGTGTTTCAGAGTCCAGGTCCAAAATCTGTGCTAGAAATAGAAAGGAAATTGAACCAGATCAGGCCCGGCTGCACTCTGGCTGGATATTTTCATTCACAGACGGGGCCATTTTCCTTAGCTTATTGTTTTTGTTATTTTCAAGCAGCAGCCGCAGGGGCAGACAACATTTTTTCCACGTATAATTGCACATCTCAGACAATAACAAAAATTCTTGCATAGTTGTCAACAAAAGGCGATCGAAAGACTCAATAACAGCTCGGATTTCATGCGAGCCGATATTTATTTTTATTTGCCCGGCGAGACGGGACTCTGCTTTTTTGCCTGTGCGGTTTGCTGTGTCTGCGAGTCAGCCAGAAGTCAGATTCGGATTGAATCCCCAAAGCCAGGGGGCAATCTGGTGGGTGCGGGAATGTTTTGGGGAAGGGGAAGGGGCAGGGTTCTTGTAGGGAAGAACCAACGGCAGCAACACCAACAACGGCGACCAGAATAAGCAAATAACAATTTCACGCGCGCGCGCGCTTTTCGACTTCACTTCATTTCACAGTCCTGCAGATTTCCTGTTTACTTTTTGACATTTTTTGCGGCTGTTAATGAGCCGTCGTGCGTCGCTTCTAAGCGACTTGACGACAACAAAGCGAAAAACAGCAAATACGAAAAAACAGCAAACAGCCATCTCAAGTGCCGGCTTTTTCGGCCAACGCTGCGTATGTGCAACGCGTGACTTCGGGCGTTGGGAAAATAAACAGCTCCGCCTGCACAGACAGAAAAGAAATATGAATTTTACGCTTTGGGTTTGATCTAAGACAGTTGTAGTGATGATAGTGAACTCTATAACAATCGATCACGAAAATCTATCTAGATTGGGTGATCGATTTCCACGAATTGGTTTATTAGATATTTTATATAATTTCTAAGAAATATTAGTTGTAGTTCTGATAGCAAACGCTACAAGCATAAATAACGAGAACCTGTCAAGCTTGCATTATTTTTTTTTTCAAAAATTAAGCAATAGATACTTATAATATGATATTAAACGCTGTTCCAATCGATCACGAAAATCTATCAAGTTTGGGTGATCGGTTTCCACAAATTGGACTATAAGATATTTTTAATATCCGATAAGCCGATAAGCAATGGCCTTGTGATAGGTTTGAGGTCCCGTCATAAATATATCCACATATTTCCAAAAACTTATTTGGTTTCTATAGATAAATTGGCCCACTGAGCTAATCGTTTGAGAGTATCCGTATGAAATAGATGCATAGAAAATCTTTGTAACCTAGGGTTTCTCAGAGAAATATCTATATTTTAGGTAATCTTTTTGTTGTCTGTGCGCCAAAAGGCAATAGATCACAGCATCATATCAAGGTATTTAGTAGTACGAGTATATTTACGCACGGTCAGTGTGGGTGGGTTGGGGGTGTGTTGGTCAGGCGAGCCTTCCCCCACAGAAACAACAACTATAACAATAACAAATATAAAAGAATAGCAACAGCAACAGACACATCAGGCAGTCCAGCTGTCTGCTCTTGCGATGCTGGCTTCTGATGAAACGGAATTTCTGTTGCTGTTGCTGTTGCTGTTGCCGCTGCTGCCACAGCTACTGCGGCTGTCCGTCGGTTCGGTTTGGTTCGGTTCGGTTCGTTTCGATTTGATTTGTTTGTTGGTTTATGTATATTTATTGAAAATTTACTGCTTGCATAACAAACAAGGCTTCTGCCGCCGCTGCTGTTGCCACGGCTGATGCTGCTGCTGCTGTTGCTGCTTCTGTCATATGCAAATCTGTAAGTGGGCGGGAGCCGATGATGGGGCAGGAGCGGGGGCGTGGCCGAGTGTCCAAGTGTCATTAATCTCGCGCCAAAAGCGAAAGACGCACACACAAGGCAGAGTTTGCTCTGGCTGATGAGTTTGCCGAAAGGAATTTCCTGCTGTTTGCCCCGAATGACAAACTGTTTCCTTAGAAGCGCCTCCTCCAATCTGGCTCCTTCGCTTCCTTTTCCCGCTCGCCTGGGGATTTCGGCTGTTTTGTTGTTTATGAAACCAAATACGTTGACCTTTTTTTGGAGCTGTCTCCGACTTTGTTGCGAATTGATCCGCTCCGCAGCTATACAGCTGGCGACCAGGGCGGGGGACCTACAGGGTTCCGAGACCGCGCTAAAAATAGCGGACAGAGGCCGGGTCTCGACGGCCAGACACTCGGACACTCGCGATTGCTAACATATTGCGCAATCGCGGATCGACCTGAATGGGGCTCAAAATCGGTCGGTGACTGGATGCCGATTCCGGCGAGCCGATCGTAGAACGCTGACCAATCCGCACTGGGAAAAACTCAACCCGATGTTGGCTTTGATGACAGATTAGGTAATTCCCGAAATTACCCAAAAACAGCTTCGATTTTCTTCAAGCTAAGGATCTAATTTCAGCTCCAGAATAGAAATCCAAAGCCTCAAAAACAAATGCCATTGAATCGAAAATACTTTATATAATCAAACTCACATTAGCCAAGAATACCAGAAGCTTGCACGTAAAAAGCGATCGAATAAAAGCTCTGGCGAAATGGTAAACTGTCTCCGATCCCCTTTATGTAATTTCTTCTTGTGCAATTCTAATATATACGAGTAGACACCGCTCACAGTACCGCTTGTTTTCGCCTTCTGTTTGTTTGGCAACTCTATCTGTTTTTCCAAAAAGCGAAAAGTATATGCACGCCGCCGTCTGGCAGATCGGTTTCCCTGCATTTTGTTCCATGGGCCATAGCACGTGCTCGAGAGCATGCAGACCCGCCCTATAATATGATACGCACTCTACCGGCGGCCTAATCTAATATGCAAATGTAACTAAAGCACTGCGCAGTGCAGAGTGCTCACCTGAGGGAAGAACCGCAGTGAAACTTAGCACCGCATTTGATGCAAGGCTTTCGGCTTTCTGCAGCTTTCGGGGCCAGAGGCTTGAGGTTGAAATTATGCACTTGTTGCTGAAGTGCAGCAGCAGTGGCAGTGGCAGTGGCAGTGGCAGCATAAGATGCAATTCAATACAAACGAAAATGCGCAGGAACAAAACCAAAAAAACCAAAAAAAAAAACACATTTTGCAAAAATCCAGAATAAATGCCCAAAAACATAAAAACAGGTCTTTTGAAGAGAGGCGGCCAACGGTCAAACTGCATCTCCAATATGTGCTTCGTGTATATATGTACACTCGTCCATACATACATCCACGCTATATCCATATATTCCAGACAGTCGGCTGTGTGCCGGTGCCCCTGTCAAGGTGTGTGTGCCTGGGCTGTCTTGGTTTGTGGATATTGAGTTTGGCAATGCAGTTGCTAAGCTTGAGCAGGAGGAGAATGCATTTTATGTCTTGCTTGCCAGCCTGCCAGCCTGCCAGCCTGCTCTTGTTGTTTTTGTTTGGACGCCGCTCCTTGCATTTTTTCTCTCTGCTGCTCCTGGGTATTATTATTGTGGTTGTTGCTGTTATTTGTGGCTGTGCCCAAAAGACATTTTTGCAAGCACTCAGGAATGCGAAGCATTCAAAGCCCCCGAAAACTTGCAGTTCGGCGAATGCGCTGGAAAGTTCAGCCGCCGCCAGGTAGCGAGCGAGGAAAGTCCTTAGCGGATCGGCGGAGATCACGACTGCGATCCGCGTCTTTGCAATCGTATCTGGAAAGAGCCAGAAGGAATTAACACTTTCCCCAACTGCTAGGGGGGAGAATCTTCAGCCTAACCATACATTTTTTCGAATTATTGTTTACCAAAAATACAACGAATGCTATACAATCAAAGCTCACGAGGTTATGGGTCCAAAAAGTGCTTAAAGTTTCAACTAAGAGTTTCAGTTCAAGACCTTGCCTGGAGCTTCTCATAATTGGGTTTCCCTAACAATCCCCAGAGACCACACAGAATATGCCACACGTTTTTCCGTGTGCAATCTTAGAGAGTGTGCCGGATCAGTCCGTTACATTTGTCGTAACTAAGTTATTTGCGATACCGTCCGCAAAGGTTATAAAAACCCATTGACTGCAGCCGGTCTAAAAATAGCCACTCTTTGGCAGGAATGCAGCTCGAAGACCGAGCTCCAACTGCAACTGCAACTGCAGAGCCCCAACCGCCGGCTCCAAGGCAGCAAGTGCGTGTTTCGTCTTTATTTTTTGTGTTTGTGCCTCCTTTTTTTTATTATTATTATTTTGCTTTTTGTGGGTCTGTGTGAGTGCAGACAGCGTCTGGCGGGCAAACGTCGCGCCGGCTGGACAGGTGGACAAGCGGACAAGTGGACGTGTGGACTACCGCCGGATGCGGAGACGGACAAAATGTCGCAACGCGTGTTAAGGCAATCATTTTCATTCTTTTTCGGCCAGACCTGTGGACATAAACCCGTAACGCAGTGGGTCATTAATTGTTGACGCGAAAAGGCAGCTATTGCATGCCCCCGGAGCTCCTGCAGCAGCGGCAGCTGAACTTTCGATAATGACTGCAACAGAAGCAGCAGCAGCAGCAGCAACAGCAACTGAAACTGAAGTGGGCTAATTTAATAGGATAGCAGGGAGCAGTGAGTAGAAGCCGCAGGGAGCAGCCAAAGCCGTCGCTTGCCTCAAGGACGTTCGTCGAGTTGGCCAAATTAGGATACTCGAGCCAAGTCACACTCCAGTCACGTTCCTCCATGAGGCAATTGTTGCATGTCTGGATCGGCTGTTCAGTTGCGTTCCGTCTGCATATGTCTTGTATCTTGAGCACGTCCTTAGTGTCATGGGATGACACTGACAACGGGCTAAAGCCGAAGTCTCTGCCTCTGGCACAGCCAAAATACTCGTATGTATAAAAAGCACAAATGCCAAACTAGCGCGCCAAACAAACTGCAAGCCACAAACGGGCAAACAAACAAACAAACAGACAGACAGACAGACAGACAGACAGGCAATCGGGAAGGGGGTTCTGAGTAGAAGGGGTTGCAGACACAGACCAAAAGCCAGACTGCATAATGTGCAAAATGCGCCAAACCTACAACACAGCAACAGCAACAGCAACTGCGGCGGCAGCAGCAGCCACAGCAACAGGTTCTTTATTTTTAGTAGTCGCATTTTAAAAACCGCCTGCTCAATGTCAACTCAACGTTTGAGACTTAATTGTTGCCTCTTTGGCGTCGTTTTTGCACAAAACATTCTTTTGCTGGTTGTTGCATCATGTTGCTGGTTGACTGGCCGCCTGGCTGCCTGGTTGCTGGCAGCCTGGATGCCTAGATGCCTAGATGCCTCGCTGCCTAGCTGCCACTCCACTTCAAGTGGCTCCCATCCAAAAGACCTTAGAGGATGGGTTCTTGTCTAATTGAAATCATCCTTTCCAGCCTTTTACCCAGAGTACTCACAGCTTTCTCGCTCTCCCGCCCCTTTGTTTATCCATTGCAGACACTGCCGCTCTGTCATGCCGCAGAACAATTTGACATTTCTAAAATCGAATTACAAATTCAAGCGCAGAGACATGCCGGCGATCCGCGCACTTCCTGCCGCGAAAGCGGAAGCGCGTACACCAAACCAATTAGCGGCAACAATGTCAAAGACGTCAGCAGCAACAGCAACATCAGAAACATCTGAAGCGGCAGCAGCAGCAGCACAACTGGCGACAGCTATCAGCCGCAAATGTAGAACAATTCTAAGTTTATTTATAGTAATCGCATGGAACTTTTTGCAAGAATCTCTGGTGGCCAATTGGTGCTGCTGGTGGTTGTGGCTCATTGAGGATGACGATCGACATGGCCGTGACGTCAATGGGGGACAAGATTGCTCTGACGAGGTGTCAATGGCACGTGAACAACAACAACAACAGCAGCATCAGCAGCAGCAGCAGCAGCATCAGCCGAAGCCGCAACAGCATCAGCATCAGCAGCAGAAGCAGTCCAAACACGAACACTCACCAAGTTCTAGTCGAATGAAGAGCATGCGCTGCACGAGAGCAGCGCCGACAGCAGGAGCAGCAACATCAACTTGGGGCCATCAGTCGCAGTCACTAGTTGGACAGCCTTTGATGGCTCTGTTAATTGGATTGCTGCTACTGAATATGCGCCCGGCGGCGGGTAAGTATTTTAGCTGCAGAAGATGCACTGCATTTGCTCCAGCCACGAATAAAATCGGCAAAAACATATCACTCGTAGAGTAAACATTTGGAAGCTTAGTTTTGAAGTCCTTCTCGAGGGGACTCCCCCTTCAATCTTAGAATCCCACTGGGCCAGCTTTGCGCACAGTGCATCGGAAAGTGGCGCCATGCATTCAGTTTGCATACATTACGAAATTTCGACTCCAGTTCATTCGCCTCGACTTGATTGAACGACAAATGTGTCACATTATATTCAAATATGACGCAATTTCCCACAGCAGTGGCCCCTTGTTTGTTTACCCGCCATATCCCAAATCTGTCGAGGCCTGCCAAATCGATTTGATCACAACGAGCAGAAGATCAAAATAAGCACATAAAAAAGCAAATAAAACGAAAATAATAAAAACTGTGTGTGAGGGGGAAAAGCGCAAGTCTGTACTCGTAGAATCTTTGAAGCTGCTCGCGCGAATTTGATTAGCAGCCGGCACATCGGCATTCTTACCAAATCCCGAAAGTAAACAAAAATATTTGTTTTGGATATTGAGATACCTGCGCGAAGTGCGAGCTTCCAAGAGAGATGGTAAACCTGGGTCTAGCCACAATCTTTAACACTAACTTGATTTTGTAACTGATTCCAATCCGTAATCAAAGAGTTTTATTCAGCCAATTCTGAAATTCAGCAATAATGTGCACAAAGCACAATGTTGCCATATTACCCTGTCAGATTTTAATATCCCAACTTATCCTTAAACACATCCAGCTGGCACCTGCTGGCAAACGCACCTCGGAAGCGGCAAATGCGGCCAAATCTTCTCCACCAACATCTCGAAGTCCGAGTGCTGCGGCTCCAGTCAGGGATTCTCGTACACGGATCGCGAGCTAAGCAGCGTGGAGTACTTTTTTGCCACGGCCATCGGAGGCGGCGTGGAGTGCTCGCCCTGCATGGGTGAGTTTTGGCCCAAAGCTGGCACTATGAATGTTTCAATTGCATGAAACAAACCATGGTTACTCCGTTTCAGAGAGCTGCAAAGGCTTTAAATGTGGGCCAAACAAAAAGTGCGTCAAGCGCAAGGGGCGGCCAAAGTGCGTGTGTGCCCCGGAGTGTGGGGCAGCTTTGCGTCGCAAGCACCAACATCAGTTGGTGTTGCAGCCTCCCCGCGAGTCCCGTAGTCTAAGTAGTGAAATTTCAAGCATCAATTTAGGTTTAGACCTCGACGTCCGCCAACGTGGCAGTAGCAGTAGCGGCAGCAGCAGCAGCAGCAGCAGCAGCAGAAACATGGCTGATAACCAAAGAATTCAGAAGCAGCAAGGGAATGGGAACCATCGCAAGAAGGTACTGGGCGAAACGAAGCACCGGAGACTTTTGATCATAGACAGCAGCAATTTGCGAGATCAGCCCACCAACACAAACGGCCAATTTAGTGGAGGCGGAGGCGCAGGCGGAGGTGCCAGTGCCAGTGCCAGTGTCGGTGTCGGCGGAGGCCGCGTGGAAATGACGGGTTATGAGAGGCGCGGACAGAGAAACAGGCCGAGACACAGCCATGGCAAACACTCGACAAGATCAATGACGACAGGAGCCAATGACTCGTCCAAAGCAGACAAGACGCCTGCGCAGGCGACAGACCCGATCTTGGCTCTAGTTCCAGCTTCGGCTCCGCAGTCTAGACGCAAGTTGGCAAATGCTAATGAACCCGCCAACGACATTAATAGGCAGCATCAGCATCAGCAGCCACAGCAGCAGCAGCCGCAGCAGCAGTCGGATAATGCCAGACTCAGACACCAGCATGCCAGACGCATTGTTAATGCTCCACATTCACACACAAATCCGCATCCGAACCACCATCCAGACAATGGGCATCGGCACAAGCACCGGCAGCAGCAGCAGCAGCAGCACAAGGATCGCAACTTCACCGGAGCAACATCATCAACAGCAGCAGTAGCAGCAGCAACAGCAGTAAATACCACACTGTCTGGGCGTTTGTATCTGCAACACGGAAGCGAAAACCCTGCGTCATCGGACTTTGCTAATGCCGATGACTTGGCATTTCTTGGCGGAATTTTCGAGCCAGTGCTGATGGTGAGTTTTCCCTGGTATTTCCCTATTGCATACTCCTTGGGGCAGCTAACATTCGATGGGACGCTTTTCCAGCAACAGCAACAGCAGCAGCAGCACCAGTACCAGCAGTTGCACTCGAATCCGGTTTGCGGCTCCGACGGACGCACCTACAACACCGAGTGCCAGCTGCGCAAGCGCGCCTGCCGCACCAACAACGCCCAACTGGAGGTCGCCTATCGCAGTGCTTGCCAGAGTAAGTACAAAAGAATGCACTGCAAAGATTTTGGCATGTCTTTGGTTCTAGTAGATATTTTGAGGACTCCAAATTGAACAAGTAAGAACGACTATAGTCAAGTGTCTCGACTATAAATACCCGGTTCTCAGATTCACCTGGTTTTTGACATATTATAATAGCATTGAAATTTTGGGCCGAACAAATTTTCGTAATTAGGTGTTTGGAGGTGTGTGTGTAAGAGAAGTGCGCGCCATGCTTCTATGGAGAAGCTTGTGGGCGCAACACATTTTTGTCATTTTCGCGAACAAAAGTGTGCGTAAACGGCACACAGATAGAGAATGGCCCTACCAATGTACTATCCGTATTTAGTGCCTATAGACTTATAATTGTGGATGCCACGGAATTTCGCGGTTTGCGGGGGTGCGGGGGGATCAGATTTTGAAAATAAACTTGTGCTGAACTGGTATCCCCAGAATCAGAATATGCAATTAGTTCTTCTCTATCTATTATAGTCTCCAAATTCTAGGCGTTCATACGGACAGACGGACGGACATGGCTAGATTGACTCGGCTGTTGATGCTGATCAAGAATATATGTTCTAGTACTTTACAAGTTCCTTGTGAGACTGGAATCTTTGCTGAAATTTGGAAAATAATTGGAAAACGCAATGAGCAATACGATTGAGAGGAGATTGCCAGCTCCGGAATGGAATGGCCTGGTGGAATGAGTTGCTCGCGTGCCAAAACGCAGCAGCGCCACAATTAGATTAGATGACAAATTATTGCACATTTCAATTACGGCCAACAACTTGTCGCCAGTGGTGAAATCAACTGGCCAGACGGCCGGCACTGAGCAGCAGAGGGAGGAAGGGGGAGGGGCCGCCGCAGCGGGAAGGCCATCGGGAGGCAGAGGGGCGGATAGAAATGTTGTGTAATAATTTAATGATACAGGAAGCACTCGCAAACATGCTCAAATGATCAATAAAAACGGCGTACAAGAACGATGAGCCAAGAAGCCAAAGAACTTGTTGGATTAGCCGCAAGCACTCGGCATTCAGCTAGTTTGCCTTTGCTGTTTCTTCTGCTGCTGCAACGGCTACGGCTACTGCAACCAGCAACCTGCAACACAACTAACCGGCAGTGGCAGCAAAGCAGCAGAGGCAGCAGAGGCAGCAGAAGCAGCTAGCGTTGGCGCGTGCCATCCTCCAATGGAATGCCCAATCGGCAATGCCGATGGGGATTCTGATGCCAATGCTAATGTCGATCCCAATTCCGATGCCGATGCCGATGCCGCTGCAGATCCCGATTTCGATGCGATCCCCACGCGGCATCCACTCGATCGCATTCAATAATACGCGGACTCGCCATTGCGGCCTGAGAAATGATTGCAATATTTCGCGAGTGTCACAGTTGGCGCCAAGGCGTTGCGCGTTTTCGCATCAACGGGCCGGCATGTCCCCATGATAAATTTCGACAGTTTATGGCCGACCATATAAGCGCATGCTTGAGGCTGCAAGTGTTTGCTGTTAGCCGGTGGGTACACAAGTCTAATCATAGAAATTGGCCAACTGCTTATTTATAGGCACAATCAGCGTCCATAGGCGAAGAGCGATGACAAAGTTGCATGGTACGACAAGTATGAAGGAACGATGTTCGGGATTAGAAAAGGGCCCTTAACAGATACGATATACATATGATTTAAATGATCTATCTTGCCTAAGTTTTATATCCTTCTGACCACTCCAATTTTCCCCTGCCAATTCACAGCAACCTGCAGCGGCGTCCAGTGCCTCAACGGGCTAACCTGCGTGGAGGATCAGAATCTGACCCCCCATTGCATCACCTGCAACATCGAGTGCCCCGAGGACGACCTGGATGCGGACAACTACGATGGCAAGCAGGCCGTGTGCGGAGTGGATGGGCAGACATACAGAAGCGTTTGTGATATAAATCGGATGATTTGCAAAATTGGACGCTCCATTGCCATCGCATATCCGGGTCCCTGTCGAGGTATGTACAAATGCAAGCTCGTATGTTATTTTGGCTGAAAACGTTGCCAGCCAGCCAGCCAGCCGACCAGCCGACCAGCCGGCCAGGCAGTCAGTCCATCAGACAGACAGTCAGTCAGACTCGGTTCGGTCTGCGAAAATCAATCAAATTAATTGGTATGGAAAGGCTCGTTGCAGTTGGCAAATTGTTGACTGCAATTGCACTGAAATAGTTGTTGCTGAAGTTGCTGTTGTTGCAGTTGCAGTTGCTATTGCTGTTGCTGGTATCTGGTAGCTGGGTAGCTGGGTAGCGGCTGTGCAAATTTAACAACAATCAACAAAGAACCGCAATTTTGCATTTGATTGACTCGACTGAGGTTTCCAGCCAGCCCAACCAGCCCAGCCAAGTTAAGGCGAATTGAATCGAATCGCGTCACAGCCACAAGTGGTTGTTGCTGTTGGCTGGAAAATACACTACGCAAAGAGTAGGCATTTTCCAGTTAATTCTCACATGTGGCTCCCTCTTAGACGTTCTAGACTCTATGTTGGTTTTCGTTACAAAGACCTTTACAACGTAAGCGCATTCAGTTTTTCAATTCTGTCGTGGAATCCGCGTTTTTCCAAGTGCATCGTGTTGTTTGGCCGTCTGCAGTCAGGCCATATCAAGTTGCCTGGTGTCTCGGCGTTTGACTGAAATTGCTACATTTGCTTATACGGCTCCGTGATTGCCAGCAATTTGATTAGCCCGGTGTTGTTGCTGCCGCTGCGTTGTTGCTCCACTTTGGCTAGCTGCTCATCCATCCACAATTACAGCGAACACTCGCGTCGTCGGCATCATTCATGCTTATTAATTTTGTGGTCGCCATCCGATTGATCGGCTCCGATTTCCAATTAATTATAATGCCCCTCGTCGGCCCACGTCGGATGCGATACCATGCAGCGCCAAGCAGTGCCATGGGCTGCAAGAGCAACGAGCTCTCGGTGGCAATAATTTGCACAAACACACAGCCGCTCGAGGGCGTGGAGGGCGTTCCGCTGTCGCGCCAAATCCGGAGACGAACCCGAGAACGCCGTATAGACCATGGTGCTGGAAACTAGTTTAGTGTGCCAAAAGGGGGGCCCGGTGGGCTGCAATTGCCTGTTAATTGCAGTGTTTTGCCGCAAATTGCAGCGTGTAGTTAATGCGAAAACAAAAGCTGGTCCCATCCAGAAGTTGCAGCAGCTGCTCGGTTGACAAAATTCCCCACATTGGCCACTGCAGCTCTGTTATTATTTATCAATAATGCATGCTCCAGATGTCCTCAATTTGCATGATGGCCGTTTTCACAAGCATAAACACATATTTATTCTGCTTTAGATATGCATTTTGCCGTACATTTGTCTCAATCATATAAATGAATCCAAGACTGGTTTAAATATAGTTTAAATATAAAAGGTTAAGTTTTCCTAAACGGTTTAAAAATCTCCTTCTGCCAAGGGATATCCAAGTGGGAATGGTTAGCACGGGCGTAGCTTTGTTGATCCCACTTGATGTAGGTAACCCCGTCAGCCTGGTAATCGCTTTCAACAGTAGCCGGGCTCTAAAGTAAATTAAGATCATTAGCTATTATTCACTTTTGCTTTTAGCCCGTGCAACGCACTCGCAGATAGACCGAAGAGAAACTAAAAATGAAGTGTGCGTGCGTCTGCGCAGTTTGTTGATCTCCTGCCCCAGCGATTCCCTGAACCCCTGCCTAAATCCCTGCCCTCCTTTCGCTTCCCGGGGCTGCTTCCTGCTGCTTAATGTGCGTCTGGTACTCGTTATGTTACGTGGATCGTCTGGCGATAAGATAGTGCAAACGCGCGCCTGTGTTGGTTGCTTTCTGAGCTTTTTATCTTCATGGTTAGTAAGTTTATGGTTCTCGGGCATTTGTTTGTTTGTCTGCTTTCACATAAACATTTTTATGCAGCGATCCCCTCTCAGTCGAAAGGGGCGGGAGGAAGGTGAATTCGACTCGCAACCTCGGCACAAGCCACGAAAAGTTGCCGTTGGCCCCAAGAAATATGACTACACGTACAAACCATTAAAACGCCATTTTCGCAACGGCGACGCAGGTTCTGTGACTGCAACTGCCAGGAGTGTGGAGTGGACCATGCAACCCGGTCCGGTCCGGTCTGGTCTGTGGATTCCGCCTGTCCGGCAGTCCATTCGTCCGCCTGTCCGTCGTCCCTCTGTCGGGCTGTCCTCGTCGTCGCGACGTCACTTTTGTCTGGCCGAGCGTCTGGCTCTTCTTCCTCTGGGCTGCTCCGCAGTTTACGATCGTATTAAAATCACCTTAAACAACACGCAATGCCAAAATGGTTACACGAAGAAAAAAGATCCTGCTCTATCGAATTCGGTGCAAGCCCATGAAGTATGCCTTCGGGAGCCCATTCTATCTTGCTGTTACCAATAAAATCAAGTCTTTGTTTTCAAAACTTTGGTGGAAGGACATCCAATTTCTCTCCCTGCATTTGTACTGAATGGCAACGCACGCATACGCAGGCAGCATGGAAAATGGGATATTTATATGACCCCCGACGCATCCCTTTACCCATGCCGCACAATGTTGCAATAATTTCCGCCAACAGCCGCCGGCGTTGATTAAACCACGTCGACATAACAAATTGTAGTTGGCTCCCCCTGTGACGGCATTATCAGCCACAACCAGCGATGCCGCTGGAGCGCAGCTCCCGCTCCGGCGGCCACTGCCACATCCATCACAATCAACAAGTTGCAGGGGTCCGAGGCGGCCGCGGGCGCCAGACCGGGTGGGCAGGGAATCGGGAGTAAGGCCTCGCACAAAGGACGTATCTGCCTAAAGCTAAATTGGCAGTTGAAATTAATAAACTTTAACTGTTACGAATTGCTAGACGGCTGACTTTCACGCACCGTCTGGTGCGGAGATGCATATGCAGACAGCCAGACAACCGCCTTCCCCCTAGGCCCGCACAGCCGCCAGGGCGTCCATCGCCTGGCCCTGCCTCCGTCGCACAGTGCACAGCTCCACTGCTCCGCCACTCCTCCCTGAGCAATTGCGATCGACAATGCCCGGGGGCTCTCGCAACAATGTTGCCAAGTCGCAGATCATGTTGACGATAAACACATATATTGCCTGGCGTTTGCGGCTGCGCGCCGCTTGGCTGCTCCACCGCACCGCTCAACTGCTCGACTGCTCCAACCTTGCCCCGGCTGGATATTGGCCCGGCCCGAAGGTGCTACTAGTCTTGCGCATGCGCCGCGCACTCTGCGGACGGAAGGGCTTTCAAGTTGCACCTAGAAAAATGCAACGCAATAAATAATTTGCTTTAGGTTTATTATTATTAAGTCTTGCTTTCGTATGTGGCTACAAGGATACATCAAAATGTTTCGTAAGCATTTCCTCACACTTTGCGTAGTTGCTTATGGAAGATTAAATGCCATAAAACTCGCTGTTGTGGGGGACAATCATGTATTCCTTTTGCCAAGTTAGAGTTACCTCTGATTGTTTCGTGTGAACCTACGGTCTCGGTCTGTCTGCACCATTGCCTGTGGTGTGAATAATGTGTCAGTTTGGAAAATTGCAGTTTGCGCACACCGAGTCGAGGGGCAAGCGCACAAGTCAATGATCCATTGGGTAGATTAAGCGGCCATATCCTTCCACTCAATTGCAATTATGATTACTGTCACCGCAGTAATACCCCTTAACCAAGGAATTGAAGCTTGGGAACTTTTCAACAGAAATTTTGTTGGCTTCCATGAAGTGTGGAGTTCGTGTAAATTTTGGCAACTTAAAATGCAGACCTGTAAATGCCGGAGGAAACACAAATGCTCACCTGCACAACTTTCGCGTAATCACAGCGGCACCTGCAGAGGTTCTTAGGAGGGGCTACAAATTCACTCGAGAGTGCAGGGGCCGTTAAAGCGAAATGGCCAAACATAAAATAAAAGCTGAAACTTAAACACAGGCCGCCATCATTAATGCGCTCGATCGTAAACTTTATGTTGCAGCCGGCCGCGTAAGTTGTGCGGACATCAAGTGTGGACCGAAGGATACTTGCCTCGTGGACTTCCAGACGCGAATGCCGCGGTGCGTGTCCTGCCGCTACAAGTGCCCCAGGAAGCCCCAGCGACCGGTGAGTAGTTGGCAAGCACGTATAGTACATAACCCATTGTTCCTCTCGATCCCAACGGTTGTGTTTTCAGGCCCACAAAATATGCGGCCACAACAACCACACATACAATTCGTGGTGCGAGATGCACAAGCACTCCTGCGACTCCCGCTACTTCATCGGCGTCAAATCCTCAGGAAGTTGTTAGGTGGAGCGGGACATACACGTATATACTCGTTTATGGGATATGTAGTCCGGGGGCGCAACTCTCAGTGCTCTTCTGTAGTTCCAACATCCAAAGATTCTCGTTGTGCGTTGTAATCGTAATCTTGTTTCAATCGGTGGATGAACCGGACGCTACATATTATTGGACGCATACAAGTACATCATACATATGGCAAAGTATTATTATCAATCATACAACATTACATATTGCAGCCAACTCTTATCCAGCGCATGTATCGCAAGAGAAACCACATATCTTAAGAGGCTTTTGAATTTAACATTATCCTAGGCTACACGATAATTAATTTAATCGATCGGTTTTATGCGCGTTTCTATCGCATTTAGCTTAGACCCGGCCCAACGCGACGTCATATTTATTTAACATAATCTTTTCCCTACTCTCTCGTTTACAAGCGAAGCTAAATTAATTAATTGACTGATAGCTTAACCTTATAGAAAGATTTTTGAATTAATATATATGGTACACACATAGAAATCAAAATGTATATATGCGAATACAGATATATATACACACACTTATGAATATGTTTGAGTAATTGTTAAATAAATGTGTTTCAAACTTAATCCTGTGTTTGTGAATAATGAAGCAAATTGTAGATTTTAGTCGCTGTCATCGGATTGCGGGAAGATATCATTGGCGCGCTGATAGCGCTCCTGAGTGATCTTCAAGTTGACCAACTTTCGCTTGTCCACGGGTCTGGAGGTCATGGGTATGGGATTGATGTTGCCCAAACCGGCGGTACCCTCGTTTGCCACCACATTGATCTGTTGAAAAGCGGCCTTGGTTTATTATCTGTTTTTTAAATTGAAAACCCCAAGCTTACCGGTTCCAGGAGCCCGGCACTGGCGTTTGTCTTGCCAAGAGTATCGCCCTTCTGCCAGCCCATTTTGCTCAGCATTTTGAAGCCCTTGTTTGAGTTGCCAATCTCACTGAAAGGGTGCGATAACTTAGACATCTTTAAAGAGTAGATTGGGCCATTTAACTTACGTATTAACGCAGGCCACCTCAGTCTTTTCTTTGTCAGTGCTGCTGCCCACAGTGACTCGTCGCGTGGCTGCCCTATCTTTGTAATTCGGATTTGACTGGCCATTCCCACCGGAGTCCACAAATTCTTAGGGCAGAAGAAACATTTTGAATAAACCAAATCAATCGTCCTGATTATACTCACTCTCATTTTCCAGTCCGTACTTCCGCTGCAACTTTTTCAGCTGCTCTTTATGCGATAAAACTGTTCCGCTCGATGCAGAAGCCGCTGCCGAAGTCGGCGCATTCGTCTCAATGAGCAGGCCTGGCTCACACTGCCCGCAAGTGCTGTTTCCTTCGTGCACGTGGCACAAAAGCTTCGTCTGGCCAACGGCGATGACGCTGCCGTGCACCAAATCCATGGCAGTGCTGGGCATTTTTGCTCCATTCAGTACAGTGCCATTGCGGGAGCCCAGATCACGACACTTGTACACACCGAGCTTGGTCTCGTAATGGAACTTCAGGTGGCACTTGCTCACGTTAACGTCCGGAATGATGACGTCGTGGGCTCCTTCGCGACCCAGGGTGCCGCCTTTGTAGGTAATCATGTGTAGGCTGCCCACCTTGAGTCCCTCCAAATGCGTTTCCTGTACAATCATGCGCAGCATCGGGGGATATTTTTTGGCAATATCTGCAATAGAAGGCGGAAATGGTAGTTACACTTGCACTGTTTCTGGGCAGAGACCGCAATAAAAACGCGGAAATCCTCCAAACACCTTGGAAGCGTCCAGCGGCCTTAAAAACGGGCACATTGCTGTCCTCGGAGTCACTGTTGCTAGCGCTGCTGTCCTCTTCGGAGTCTGAGCTGAATTCGGAGGAGTCTGAAAGCTCCCCATCCTCGGCGGCGTCCTTCTCCTCGTCCGCGCTGCTCTTAATACTTTCACCATCGTCGTCCTTGCGCTTCTTTGACTTGTGGCGCCGCTTTTCCTTTTTGTGCTTCTTTTTGCCCTTCTTTTTCCGCTTGGCCTTGCGCTTGGATTTCTCGGCCCGGTCCCTGACCTTTTTCTTTTCGGCCTTGATCTGTTTGAGCGTGTCCTGGTCGGTGATGACGCCACCGTGCTCATCGAACTCCACCTCGAACTCCTCGACGCTCTCCGACTTGGCCGCCGCCTCGTTCGCCTGCAACCGAGTGAAGAAAAGAAATCCGCGTTTTTATCGCACATTCTGGGCCCAGGCGCTTACCTAATGCATTGCAACGCATTCGGTCTATGCTGAGTCTGGGAAAATCAGCTAAAAGTCTACTATAGGCGCAGGTGTTCACTGGCTGCGCACCAACGGGGGAAGAAGAAGGTGTCATTAATCAGGTGGCATCGATCCCAGTGGCTCCATCGCTCACGCCCACTCACCTTCACCTGCGCCTGCGAGTGGAACTCGAAGGCATCCTTGCCGTGGTCGTAGGTGTAGTAGCAGCCCGTGCCTCCGTCGTAGTAAAGGCCATACTCCTGGTAGGTGCGAAACGAGAAAGAGAAAAAACGGGCGGAGATCACATACAATTCGTGACATTGATGCAGGTTCGCGGGTGGTGATAACCCCTGAATGTCATTCGCTGCACCGCGATGCATCGCCCTCTTCCCGGTGTAGAAACGGGACGTCATAAAGATTACGTCCGGGTTTATTACTTATTTACCGCGTTATAGTAGTAGCCCGTCTTGGGATCGTAGTACAGGCCCGAGGTTGGTTCGTAGACGAAGTTGTTTAGATTTTCGGCGTGCTTCGCCGCCTGCCGCATCTCGTCCACGAAACTGAAGGCATCTGTTGCCGACACTGAAAATGAACAATTGATTTCGAGCAACATTTAATACGTAATTCGGATCGATCTTCTAATCAAATATAGTTTTTTTCTTTGTATGTTTTTGACAATCTATTATTCTCTGAGTGATGATTACTCTAGGTTTTTAGGAATTTCTATTGGCTGATTAGTTTTCAAATTTGTTTGTATACAAAGCAGGTCAGACACATTAAATCGTATAAGGAAATGGGTTCACGGTAAGACAGATTAGCTCAGATAATTTCGTAAGGCGAATGGCTATGTTTACATTTATAGACGATATTTTGCGAGCCCCCTAAAAGATATTACATGATAACGATTGTTACTTTTGTTACTTTTACTTGGCTTGAATGCATTTCCGGGGAATTCGGACCTGGCCCACACTTATCGTTTTGGAAACCTTGGCCTCATAAATCATACAACATGTGCAAACCCTAAGTTCGGTTGGGGGGTGGCTGTTTTTCCGTATTTCAGGGGTCTTTCAGGGGCAGTGGCGCTAGCCTATGTGACAATATTCCAGCGCTAATCTCGGATGTTTGACGCAGGCTTAACGATCCGACCTGGGCCCCAGCGATACCCTCTCACTGCCATGCGACTGAGCAGTGGGTGGGCGAGGCGCGAAGATGGGCTCCTTGGGGTAAATAGCTTTCGCTACGCAAGCCGTCAGTTGGCGAATTGGAGCTTAAATAGACAGACGATTGTTTATGGCTTAAATTGCTTAGATATGGTTTGCAGCAACTATAAAGCTGGCAACTATAAAACTGCTGAATGAAATCCAATCCCCAAAATGAGTTTTTAGCAAGCAATCCAGAGGTGGTGCCCATTTGTCGCCGCACTCATGAATCTGTAGGGTGTCGAATCGGGAGCTATTGCCCGCAATTGGCGATCCAAGCGATTAGCATATAGCGCAGTTGTTCCCGCAGATGTACCAGAATCAGCAAATCAGCTACTTAGGTGTGTTTTCGTTTTAATTTGCTACGCAGCGCCCGGATTGCAGTGGAAGCAGTTGTTTCCACGGCCGGCGCACTGCACCAGATCGCCAGCAGCCCCAAACTACTAGCCACTGGCCGTTATCAGGCCTGGTTGGTGTCGATCCAAATCAAGGCGCCTGGTTAGTCGTTACTCATCGTTCGAAGCAAGCGGTTACAACCGAGACAATACAGCCAAGCAGATTAGCCGAGCAAAATGCTGGACGCGGAGGTGCGAGAACTTATGCAAGCCTTTGTGCTGAGCGATTACCAGGTGCAGGAGGTGTACAGTCGATTCTGCCTGGAGGTGGCGCGCGGCCTCAAGCGCTCCACCCATCCGCAGGCCAACATCAAGTGCTTTCCCACCTACGTGCAGGACCTGCCCACGGGCGACGAGATGGGCAAGTATCTGGCCCTGGACCTCGGCGGCACCAACTTCCGGGTGCTCCTGGTCTCGCTAAAGGGCCACCACGACGCCACCGTGGACTCGCAGATCTACGCCGTGCCCAAGGACCTGATGGTGGGCCCGGGCGTCGAGCTGTTCGATCACATTGCCGAGTGCCTGGCCAAGTTCGTGGAGAAGCACAACATGAAGACGGCCTACCTGCCGCTGGGCTTCACCTTCTCCTTTCCCTGCGTGCAAATGGGCCTCAAGGAGGGCCTCCTGGTGCGCTGGACCAAGGGCTTCGACTGCGCCGGCGTCGAGGGCGAGGACGTGGGCCGCATGCTGCACGAGGCCATCCAGCGGCGCGGCGACGCCGACATCGCTGTGGTGGCCATTCTCAACGACACCACCGGCACCCTCATGTCCTGTGCGCACCGCAACGCCGACTGCCGGGTGGGCGTGATCGTGGGCACGGGCTGCAACGCCTGCTACGTGGAGGACGTGGAGAACGTGGACCTGCTGCACGCCGACTTCAAGCGCACGAAGCGCCAGGTCATCGTCAACGCCGAGTGGGGCGCCTTCGGCGAGGGCGGGCAGCTGGAGTTTGTGCGCACCGAGTACGACCGCGAGGTGGACGAGAAGTCCATCAACCGGTCGCAGCAGCTCTTCGAGAAGATGACCGCCGGCATGTACCTGGGCAACCTGGTGCGCCTCGTCCTGCTGCGCGCCCTCGAGCGCAAACTCATCTTCCGCCAGAGCAGCCGGCGCTCAGAGTTCGCCGCCGTGCTGCGGAGGCACCAGGAGGTGTTCGAGACGCGCTTCATATCCGAGATCGAGGACGACGCGTTCCCCGAGTTCGCCAGCACGCGGAGCATTGTCAAGCAGCTGTTCGGCATCGAGAAGGCCTCCGTGGAGGACTGCCAGACCCTGAAGTACATCTGCGAGTGCGTGGCCAAGCGCGCGGCCACCCTGGTGGCCATCGGCGTGAGCGGCCTGGTCAACAGGACCTCAAACCGGCGCGTGGTGGTGGGCATGGACGGGTCCGTGTACAGGTACCACCCCAAGTTCGACGCCTACATGCGCGAGGTGCTGCACAAGCTGGTCAAGTCGGACAAGGCGTGGGACATAATGCTCTCGGAGGACGGTTCGGGGCGGGGCGCCGCCCTGGTGGCCGCGGTGGCCAGCAAATCCAAGTAGTACTTTAGGGAGGTTGAAATAAAGGTCGCTGGACTTACACTCATCGCAAGGCTTTTCCCCGCAAGGCTCCTTTTCCGTAGGCTCCTGGAACTCCGGCTCGCCGGTCTGGCTGCCCTGGTCGCGGCAGTCCCTGGACTCCTGGAGCAGCTGAAAGGCTTGGGTTAGAGCTTGCCTAGACGACACACCTGTTGCCACAGCGCCGGGTACTCACGAAGGGTCGCAGCCTCTGCTTGTAGGCCGCCAGTTTGGTGTCTTGCTTGCGGATGACCGCGTGAAGCTTTTCTATGTACTGCAGCAGCTGCGGCTGGTCGCAGGCCGCCAGAGCCGCGGGCTGCTTCAGCTGGATGGAGTCGTGCTCGCCGGAGGGCTCCTCCTCTGCTCCGGACGCGGACATTGTTGAGTATCCTTGCCGCAAACAGTTGATAATGAAACCTACAGCCGGGCGACAATCGATTATCCGGCTCGACCAGGGCTGGCAAGCGTCAATCGAATGTATATTCGATAACATCCCCAGAGCAGATGCTCACCTCTAGCCCAGAGCAGCTGTTCTGCGACCCGCATTTGTTATTCAACCAGAAGGCTTGTTCCCTTGAAATAAGGCGAAAATAAGAATGAACCACGGGCTGAAACTGCTGCCGCTCGCCGCCAAGTGCCAGCAGAGGAGCATCAGCACATCCGCGGTGCTGGCAGGCAAGCGCAACTTCCGCAAATTCGTGGCATACAACAAGCGGGGCACGCGCGTGGTGAAGGAGGCCCAGCGCACGATGGCCAGCCCGCCGGTGGCCATTCACAAGCGGGGCGTGCGCGACACCGGCATCACCGTGGACGGGAAGTACGTGGAGATCCCCGAGAAGATCCCGGAGCTGATCGTGCCCGACCTGAGCGACTGCAAGCTGAAGCCGTACGTCTCGTACAAGGCGCCCGACGTGGTGCAGTCGGAGTTCACCAGCCTGGACCTCTTCAACGCCGTCTACTCAAAGAAGATCATCGAGGACTTCAAGGCGGGCGCCCTGCAGGCGGACGGTACCGCCAAGGAGCCCTCCGCCCACGAGCGGCTCACCCCCGAAGAGGCCTTCCTGCGCGCCCGCAAGACCGGCACCGATATATTCTAGGCGTTAGTTTATTGATTAAATATACAGAGTCTTGGCACTCGAGGCGACTACTCCTGCATGTACTTCTGGCGGTAGTTGAACAGCTTGCGCAGCCACTTGTCCGCCTTGGCATCGGGATCGCCCAGGAACTGCAAAAGGAAATGGAGTACGTCAGTTGGCCGGGAAAGGGCACTCGCACGCGCAGCACTCACGTTGGGGTGGAATATTACATCTTCGTTGCGGACGGGAGCTGGTTTGCTGGCAGTCACGGTCACCGTGTCGTTGTTGAGGTCGATGATCACCTTGTCAGATGCCTCGCGATCCCGGGTGCTGAAGAAGGCCACCGGCTTGAAGGCGTCCTCGTCGATGGTCTCCAGGGCCCGCAGCACCTTGGCGTCCAGCAGGTCGATGGCCTTGGGCGGAGCCGAGACGGGGACGGGGGCAGGGCCAGAGGCGGGCGCTGGAGCAGGTGCGGCGGGGGCCGATTGGGAGTTGCTCTCTGAGCGGCGGGAGGTGGAGCGGGACTTGTGATCCCGGCTGCGGCTCTTGCTGTGCCTGCTGCGGGAGCTGCAGCGGCTGCTCGGCGTCGAGCTGCGGGAGGAACTGCGGCTGGAGCTGCGACTCCTGCGAGAGTACTTCTTCGACTTCTTGGACTTTTTCCGCTTCGACTTCGAGCTCTGGCGACTGCTGCGGGCGGGCGATTTGGAGCGGTAGCGTCTGTCGCGGTCACGGTCGCGATCTCGGTCTCTGTCTCTGTCCCTCTCCCTATCTCTATCCCTGTCTCGGTCCCGATCCCTGTCCCTATCACGTCTGTCGCGGTCCCGCATTTTAAAACCTATTTAAATTATCCGTATATCCCAAGTGCTTGTGCAGAAATCCTAGAGGTGGACTTCGTTTTGTTGTGGGTTTTCGATAGTCGATTGCTTGTTTTGATTTTATTACAGCTTGAATTGTAAATGGCGCCAACATTTTGATGTAAAGATCAAAAGCAGCCATGGTTGTTCAAAATCTCACCCAACGATTTTTTTAAACTGAATTTGCTAATATTATATTTGCAACCTATTTAAATGGCATTGCAGATTTTAAATCGTTATCTAATGGGTAATGACGCCAAACTCATGATTTAAAGGGCAAAACCAGTTCAAAATGTAGGACAGTCAATATCTACTAAACTAGTTTAAAATGCGTTTAAAAATATGAAATAATTAATTTATCAACCATTTGAAACCCTAATTTGGGTGATATTCACTTGTGCAATACATTATAGATCTAAATTATGAATTTAAGAAATATTTATGGTTTTGTTTTATAATTGTATTGGATAAACATATTTGATGCTGTTTCGATTTCATTACAGAAGGATCCAATACAGATATTGTCTTAAATACACACTTTTGACACTTAAGCATCTAATCAAAACAATAAACACCACAACTCTTCATTTCATACTGTAATGGTGATTTCTCTTAAAATTCTGTCTTACCGATTAGTCGCAATCAAAAGCTATCAAGATTCAGGGAAAGATAGTTAGTATAGTAGGCTTATCGCCCATTGAGTTGGTCACCTGGAAGCGAAATTCCCATGCCATCTATCAGTCTTGCCGAATCAAGCTACTTTCGGTGGCGAAAATAAACAGCAATAAATTTGCGCCACCGATTCTAAGGCTCCTTATCGATTCCTGGGGGGCATATAAAAGCCACGCACGGCCAAAGTGGCGGTCAAAGCACCTGCAACGTGCAATAGAAAATGTTACTTGTGCAGTCCATTGTGGTCTTACTAAGTCTGGGACTGGCGGCAGCACTGCCAGCCGATTCAGGCCGTGCTAGTGTGGTGACCACGGTAAGCACGACAGAGGACATATCGATGGATACTTGGAGATTAAGCTGCATGCTCCCCTTTTGTTTTCAGGTGACCATCGTGGAGGGACATGGCTACCCGATTCAGGAGCATCAAGTGCAAACCTCGGATGGTTATATTCTGACCATGCACCGCATTCCCTACTCCAAGAAAACAGGAGACACTGGTCAGCGGCCGGTGGTCTTCCTCATGCACGGACTGTTGTGCTCCTCTTCGGACTGGGTCCTGGCCGGACCTCACGCAGGTCTAGCCTTCCTTCTGTCGGACGCTGGCTATGATGTCTGGATGGGAAACGCCCGAGGCAATACCTACTCCAAGAAGCACGCCACAAAGTCGCCGCTGCTGCAGCCGTTCTGGAACTTTGAGTGGCATCACATTGGCATCTACGATCTGCCCGCCATGATCGACTATGTCCTGTATACTACCAGTGCCGAAACAGTGCAGTACATCGGTCACTCCCAGGGCACAACCTCGTTCTTCGTGCTAACCTCGATGATACCACGCTTTAAGAGTCGCATCACCTCGGCCCATCTGCTGGCCCCCGTGGCCTGGATGGAGAACATGGAGAGCCCGCTGGCCGCGGTGGGAGCTCCGCTCCTGGGACAGTCTAACGCCTGGGTGGAGGTATTCGGCAGTGCCGAGTTCTTGCCCAACACTCAGTTGATGAACATGTTCGGAGCCGTGTTCTGCAGGGACGAGGCAATTTCCCAGTTCATGTGCACCAACGTGCTGTTCCTCCTCGGTGGTTGGGACTCTCCGTATGTTAACGAGACCCTTCTCCCCGAAATCATGGCCACCACACCCGCCGGCTGCTCGGTGAATCAGCTGTTCCATTACCTGCAGGAGTACAACTCCGGCTACTTCCGGCAGTGGGACTATGGCAAGACGCGCAACAAGAAGGAGTACAGTAGCAAGACCCCGCCCGAGTACGATGTGGAGGCCATCGATGTGCCCACCTATCTGTACTACAGCAACAACGACTACTTCGCCAGCATAGTCGACGTGGATAGACTGCGGTACACCATGAACCCGAGTGCCCTGAAGAGCGCCTACCGCTTGCCGGAGGAGAAGTGGAACCACATTGACTTCCTGTGGGGCTTGAATGTAAAGGAAATACTTTATGACCGCGTCCTTGATGACCTTAAAAACGCCCAGTAAAGCGAAATACGATTGTGATATTCAAGACTCAACGCAAAAAGTTCCACTTGTGACCACTTAATCGGGGGCTTTTGAGGGTTAATTTGCCGATAATTTAGAAGTAGTCATAAATTAAAACTCAATGGGTGATACTTTACGATGAACAAATAGTTGGCACATAAGCTGATAAAATAAAGGACCCACCTGATAAGTCTATTTTAAGAACTCTACACGTGTCTGATGATGGATAGTGAAATGGGCAACATGAATGAAATGTTTATTTATTTATTTATTCATGAAGAGCTACCAAGTAATTTAAAATTAATAGGTAGCAGTAATGTTGAGCAGTGGCAACGAGCCTTCAGCTCGATGAATGAAATGTATTAGTATGGGGTGAATGTGATTGCCCGAAGTATTTATTCAAGGGGCGCGCCAAATAGTAGACTTGCCATCTCCGACTGCCGATATATATCGATAACTTGTGCATTGCAGCCCTGGCTGAAAAAACGCTCTGCTCTCAACGCAGGTACATCCACGGCAGAAAAGCAAAAGCCAGCGAAGAGAAAAATCGAGATTTATTTGAAACGCTAAAAAGGTGAAGAAACAAGCACCGTTGCCGGGGCACAGCAAGCACGATGACGCGCGTTACGAGAAGCGATATATCGCTGGACATGGAGTTCTGGGTGGAGGAGCTCTCGCCGGCCCAGTTGGCCTACTACGAGAAGATCACGAACGAACACAACGCGGTTAAGGGCGCGCTGAAGAGCGCCGTGAGCGCCAACGAGGGCAAGGAGCTCTTCAACGGGCAGGTCTTCCAGGCCTACTCCTTCAAGGGCAAGGTGCTGCAGGACCTCAAGGAGGCCACGCTGCCCAAGAAGCCGCCCAAGGCGGCCGAACCCCACCTCCCGCCGGCTCCCTCTGGGGGCGGAGGCGGCACGGGCTCCGGCAGGGGGCGTGGCCGACCGCGGGCCCCCTCGAACATCGCCTACCTGGAGTCCTCGGACGAGGGCGAGGACGACGTCCCGCTGGCCAAGCGGCTGGCCCTCTCGGCGGGCAAGAAGGCGGTGGCGGCGGCCAACCCCTCGCCCACCACCTCCGGCAAGGTGGGCCGGCCCAAGGGCTCTGGGCGCGACGCGGTGGCGGCGGCGGCGGCCGCCGGCTCGGGCAAGGAGTCGCCCAAGCTGAAGGGCAAGCTGCCGAAGGAGAGCAAGCAGGACCTGGAGTCGCCGCCGAAGAACTACCGGCCGGCGGAGGTGAACTCCGTGGGCGGGCTGGTGGTGGGCAGCAGCGACGACAGCAAGGACAAGGACGGCAAGGAGGGCAAGGACAACAAGATGCAGGGCAAGACGTACCCCTCGCTGGTGGTGCTCGCCAAGCCGTTCCTCAAGGTCAAGGACATGGCCGCCACGCGCAGCAAGCTCGACTCGAAGGTGAAGCTGGTGCTGATGCTGACGCCCAACAAGTTCTGCGAGTGGCTGCTGCAGGAGGGCCTCCTGCGGGCCCAGCAGCACTGCATCAATCACCGCAACAACGAGCTCAAGTTGGGTAAGGGACCAGCTCTCTCATATTCCATGTATTAGCGTTCTATGAATTTCATTGATTTTCTCGCTCGGTCCGCCCGCAGGCATCTACTCGGATGTCACCAAGTTCCCCTACACCGGCGGCTACGTGTGGATCAGTGACTGCTGCCCCTACCGCTTCGTCTCGGTCTTCAACAACTCCATCTTCGAGGGCGCCCAGCACCCGCCCACGTTCCTGCTGAAGCTCATCTACCACTGGGCCTGCCAGACCTCTATCCAGAACGTGGTGCAGTGGGTTAAGGTGGACAGCGTGTACATCAAGGGCATCTACACCTGGCTGCGGGCCATTTGCACCTTGGCGGTGCACCAGAAGTGCAAGAAACTAGGCGGACCCGGCAAGTTCGTGGAGGCAAGTCCAAAAACCACCCGGAGATCGAATCAGCCACTAACTGCCAATGTTTTCGCTTTCCAGGTGGGCGTCATCTCGCTGGGAACCACCTCGCAGGACGGATCGCAGCGCCAGGTCAAGGTGGAGGTGCTGGGCGTCTACGACTATGCGGACAAGTCCATTCGACTGAGGGCCGTGGAGCCCATCACCGACGGCGACCGCAACTACAAGAAGCGCTTCCAGGCCATCCTGGAGCCTCTCTCGCGCTGGGTGCACAAGGACAGCACCATTTGCATCGACCTCACCGTGGACAAGATCACGCTCTTCAGCATGGGCTTCAAGAATATCGTCCAGGCAGCCGCCACCGACAACACGGCCAAGCACAACAACTCGGCGGTGATGGAGTACCTGCGCAGGATTGTGCCGCGCATGTTCCAGAACACCCTGTCGCTGCTCTCGCGCCAGATGATCCAGCAGTTCCTGGACGAGCTGGTCTGGCGCGAGTCGTTCGGGACGTACGCCCTGCAGGCGTTCAACAACATCATCATCCACATTGCCGAGCAGACGAGGGTGACCACGAACGAGACCATCACCCAGCGGCTGTACCAGGTGAGTGCACAGCGAGAGGTGTGCCGGTGATCGGGGACTCAACGTTTCTTCCGTTTAGGTGGCCACCAATCCTTTCAAGGACTGGAGCATCCTGCCAGCAAACTACAAGGAGACACCGGCGAACGCGGCTCCCAAGCGCCTCAAGAAACGTTAGTAGTTTCGCAGTGTTCCCTCCCCTTGCCCAGTTATAAATTTAGGCCGTGAATAGAATAGAGGAGCAATCCATCCTTACTGCTAAGCCGTTAAGATATGCCTGCGTTTCTCACTCCAAAGTGAATGATTTCCCCTGCCCCTGCCCCCGTCCCCCCTAGTTTACAATGTGTTCGTTTAGTCAAGCCAAATGCTGAGCTCAGGTCGATGATATGATCGTTTATCCCCCTGATTGTGTGATTGTGAACATTGAAAACATTGAAAGAGTCGTCAATCAGTAACCGACAATCGCAGTTTCCACCGCAGTGTACCCACAATTTTTAGTTTTATTCGTTGGATCTTCGTGTTAGCCTACTCTAACAGCAACTCATGATTAAGACAAACCCCAAATAAACATGAAACAAATTTGAAGACCTGTTTTTATTTCATTTCGATTTTCGATTTTTGTTTGGAGTGAAGAAACGCAAAAGAATGTAAATAATGTGCAAGCAAGTCTCATCACAAGACGGGAAACGGAGGAAAGTAGTTTTAAATGTCTAGTCTAAGCTATCGAGCCCTCAGAAACTGTGTAAATCCCTAATTTGTGTTCTTGCAGCTATTAACGACGCCGACTATATAGCCTCCGCCAAGCTTCCCAAGAAGGAGAAGGAGAGGGAACGCGAGCGCGAGCGTGAGAAGGACCTGCTGCCCTCGGGCAGCAAGCGCCGGGGGTTGAACACCCCGCCTCCGCAGCCGGAGAAGCGAAAGGGTCCCGGGCGCCCGCCGGGCAGCACAAATCAACCGAAGGGCGACAAGGCCACGCCGTCGAAGGCCGCGGGGCCAGCGTCGGCCCACAAAGTTCCCGGAAAAATGGGCAGACCCCCGAAGGAGAAGGAGGAGAAGCTGCCGGTCGTCGTCAAGAAGGAGGAGGACGAGCTAAAGGGCCTGGAGGAGCTGTACTATGGCATCAGTGACGGAACCGATGAGTACTTCGAGGTATTCCCGTACAGCACGCCCCGAACGGCCAACCAGGGCCTCGCCAAGACGGTGGAGTGCCCGATCTGCTTGAACGGCGAGTTGTTCGACTCGAACGAGAAGCTGCAAACGCATTTGGTGTCGCACATTTCCCCCGAGGGCAAGCAGCACCAGTTCCAGTGCCTGTTCTGCCTGGAGAAGCATCCCACGGAGTCCGTTCTGGCCAAGCACAACCAGATCATGCACCCCACCGAGACGAAGACCGAGGGCTCCCCCTCGTACTACTGTCTCATTTGCCAGCAGCGCCACAACTCGCTGCACTTGCTCACGGCCCATCTCCAGAAGGCGCACAGCACGCTGGAGCTGCCGTACTGGTGCCACGCCTGCGGCTACCGCTCGTCCTCCCATCGGGACCTGGTGCGGCACTATTACGACGACCACAAGAACCAGAACTTCTTGCAGTGTCCCTACTGCCTGGATGTGAGTTGTTTTGCCAGTCTCCATGCTAGTAGGTAACCTAAATTGGACGCCACCTTCTGCTCCCTTTCAGATCTTCTACTTCTCAAAGCGCGGCGTCATCAATCAGCTGCGCATCGAGCACTACTTCATGCATTTGGACGAGCACGTCAACAAGCGGGATGGATCGCTGCGCTGCCACAAGTGCTCGCTGTCCTTCCTGGAGAAGGGCGATCTGAAGCAGCACACGGTGCAGCACCACATTAGCATGACCAAGACCAACAAGCCGGTGCGCCTGCTGCTCAACAACTCGCTGCTCATTCCGCCGCCCAAGGTCCGCACCCACCATCGCGAGCCGCCTCCGTTCTCCACCTACAGGCGTCCCATTTTCTTCGCCTTCCTCGAGGGCAAGACCTGCGCCGAGTGCAATACCGATTTCGCCAGCGAGGAGACCCACTACACGTAAGTTTATTAATCAATGTCGGTGAATATCCGCCATGGATAGAAGCGATAGTATTCGCAAGCAAAGACCAGGGCAGCTAGAAGCCAGCCTCCTCCCAGGACACACCATCCCAGCCTCAAGGTGTTCACATCGAGGGCCTGAAATCCGAGCACGTTGTCCAGCAGCGTTACGTAGCCCGCGCGCATGGCATCGTTGAAGTCGGACATCAGCCAGTGATAGAGTAGTCCCGAGTCCTGAATCTTCATTATGAAAATATTGAGGGAGGAGGCGAGGTGGCAGTCACTGCGCATCGGGTAACCGATGTTGGGAGAACCCAGGCAGGCGGTTGAGAACCGAAAGATGGGCTTGATGGCATACTGCTGCTGCATCGCGAAAAACTGCCACCGCTCCTCGGTGAAGGGATAGGCAAAGCTTCGGTTGAAACTGAGCAGCGCTGACACCTGTTCGCTGGCATTCACGCCAACGAGAAGGCGGTCCACTTTGTTGACCAAGAGGGGTTCCACATGACGCAGCAGGATGTTTACCTCGTACTCTTTGACCAGGACCTTTTGTTTCTGGTGGATCAACTGCTCGAAGCTGTCCACTTGTTCGCCAACCAGAAGGGCAGTCAGAAAGCTATCCAGCTGGATATTGTACCAGCTGGTGATTATGAATCCCAGAATAGTCAATTGCAGCGAGACCACAAAGTATCTGACTGTGGGTCCGTAGATCCTCGTGGGGGAAGAGATGTACAGTAGCCGGCTAATGGCGTCCAGACAGCTCAGGCTCAGGCACTGGGTCCAGTGGTTTCTCCGCCTTGCGGGATGGAGGCAAAAGAGCGCTGCACTGATGTAGACCAAAGCGACGAGCAGGAGGCACCAACCGTATGGGTGAAATGGCCTTAGGAGATACATGTGTCGGGGTATCTCGTTCCGCACTGGCACTATCAAACAATTGGGGGAAATGAGGAGCGGATAGCTCTTGTCGCCCCAGTCCTGGGGAGAGTTAATGTACGGATGCACCGATATCTCCAGTTGCTCATCCATTATCAACTGCACAATCCGGCTCATGTTCACATTGCTCGTTGGAGTTAGAACCGCATCCGGATTGGTCACACGCAGAGTAGCATTGTGGCGGTGCAAATACTCGATGAATGTGCGAAAAGCGTAGCCGCGAATCGTTCGTGCTCCTGTTTTCGGATCGTGCACCACAAACACCCGCGGAATATCATTCTCCACTGGAGTCGAAACCTCATAGCCCTTGAAATTGCGCGTTTCCGGCGGAAAAAGGGGGTTGGAATCGATGGGCAACCTGAAGAAATTCACGTGTGGATAGGGGGAGTAGGAGTAGATCTGGTCCTTGTGCAGGACAAGAACATTGAGGAACTGATTTTGCCAGAGTCGCTTAAACACGTTGTACATGGCCTTGAGGGAACTACTTCTTTTGTTGCGTAGGACTACAATCAGACGACTGCCTCGCAATTTGTTCAGGCAAGAGGCCAGGGCATGCCAAACTATATCCTCCATTCCATTGCAAAAGAACAAGTTCACAGCATTGTCCACAGTGACATTTAGGGGGCCCAATCGAGTACATTCGTCCGGATTTACGTTCGAGTTAATGGTTAGCGTGGTAATATTCATGGTTTCATGCAGCCAAATAATCAGGCTGTTCAGATCCTCGGCATGGGTTTTGTGACCCAGAAATATGGGGCTGTTTGTCCATCGTTTTTGGGTTTCTATGGCCACTAGCACTGACCGCACCAGGCTCATGTTGTGAGCTCCAAGCACGACTCCGGGAATTAGCAGCAAGCATAGACCGGTCAACATGGTGGCGACTTAATTCTGGCAGGCTAAAGCCTTCGACATCAACTTATATGGCGACAGATAATTGACTTAATTCCTTCTAATAGAGCCTCATTGGTCTTATCGCTGTAACGCAACAATGTATTTTTGGGGGTGGAACCAGTTTTAATTGAATCCCTTTTGTGTTTTTTTCACAGCGGATGGCTGCATTGCGTTAAGTGCAACTACCAGACTTGCTGCGAGCGTGCCCAGTTCCGTCACGGAGTGGACTGCAATGGAAACTTTGTGGACGCCATGGAGGTCAATATGCCGCAGGAGATGCACTGCATTTGCGGCTTTGCCACCGGCAACGGCAACAAGATGGCCCAGCACATGGCCAATTGCGGCCTGAGCACCTGCTACCCGAGCCTGGAGGCAGCCAACGAGAACGCCGTCAAGCGCAATATGCTGGACATGTTGGGTTTGGTGCGACGCGACGGCGAAACCTCCGGCGAGGGTGCGGACATGAGCGAGTCCGTGGACGAAAGCGCCGACCATAGTGGCGTGATGATGCAGACGCAGGACGCTCAGCAACTGCAGCATCAAGTGGAGCATCAGCAGCAACAGCAGCAACAGCAGCAGCAGGTGCATGAGCAGCCCCAGGAGCCGCAGTCGGAGCTGCAGCCGGAGTATTTGTCGGCGCCGGTGGAGCATGAGCCCGTGCAGAGTCTGCCGGTGCACCAGGGCCTGCCCGTCCAGCAGACGGGACCCATCCAGTTTGGCGAAATGGAGGCGGCTCCGGTGATGCTCGATCCCCAGCAGCAGGTGCAGGCCACGCCGGACTATGCCCAGGTTTCCGTGGTGCAGCAGCATCAGCACCAGCAGCAGCCCTATGGACTGAGCAACTACGGACAGAGCACCTTGGCCACCGACATTGATATGCCGCTGATCGGGGAGCTGTCCGAGCCGAACGCTCCACCCACGCCTCAGTTCCTGGGCGAGGTGCACACGCCCATGTTCGATGCCGTGGCCGCTGCCGAGCAGCAGCACTATCACGCCCAGCACCACCACCACCACCCGCAATGATACAAACCGCCCGGCAAGCTAAAGTCTCGCGACTACACCCTTCACTGGCAGAACTACTAGACACGGACTTCGATCCCATTACCGGGGTATTGGAAGCACAGCCGACAGTTGCAATACCCGAAATACAATACGATATATTAAGAATACAGTGAATGCTGTTGCAAACGTTTTAACTGCAACGGCACCTAATTAAGCACGCTCAACAGCAGATTATACAATTCGCATTAATGAATACAATCTCAATGGACGGCACTGGGATGACGCGCATATATTCCCCATTGAAAAGGAAGCAAGAGATCCAGCTACACCCGGTGTTGGCACTCCTAAATATATTGGGATCCATACATTTTTAACAATATCCTTAATACATAACCAATCACATAGATTTTGCGAGACTAACCATTTGTAAATGTATGCAAACCCATTTTATTTGTTAAAATAAACCTTAGTCCTTCAAAATTGGATGAGTATTTGTTATTGTTGAGGAGGCGAACTATCCCAAGATAATTGGAAATAATGTCAAAGCAAGTGACAACTGATAAGGTGATTATTTTGAGCAAATTAATCGGGGACCTTGTTAGATTCATTAACGCCAATTAATGATTTAATAAAGCCGCAACCAGTTGAAATTAAATAAATTGGATAATTCAGCGACGATGATTGTATCTCCACCGCTCGCAAATGAACAGCATCGTGGCCAATAGCCACCCACAACCAAGAACCGCCCAACCCAGGCGAAAGGCATCCAGATCTAGGGCATGAAATCCTAAGACGTTGTCCACGAGCCGAACATATCCAGCTATCAGGGCGTCGTTGAAGTCCGAGATGAACCAGTGTTGCAGCAGTCCTGCCGCCTGGATCCGCATGATGAACATGTTCAGCGACCACTGCAGGTGGCAGTCACTTCTCATCGGGTAGCCGATGATTGGGGATCCCAGGCAGGCGGACGAGAACCGAAATATGGGCTTGAAGGCATATTGCTGTTGCAACGCGAAGAACTGCCACCGCTCCTCGGTGAAGGGATAGGCAAAGCTTCGGTTGAAACTGAGCAGCGCTGACACCTGCTCGCTGGCATTGGCGCCCACCAGGAGCCGCGCCACCTTGTCCACCAAACGCGGTTCCACATGACGCAGAAATGTGCTAATCTCGTAGTGTTTCACCAACACCTCCTGCTGCTGTTCGATCAGCTGCTCCATGCTGTCCACCTGTTCGCCCACCACTAGGGTGGTAAAGAAGCTGCTCAACTGGATGCTGTACATGTTGGTTACTATGAACCCCAGAATGGTGAGCTGCAGCGAGACCACAAAGTACCTCAGGGATGGTCTGTAAGTCCTGGTGGGGGTGCTGATGTAAAGTATTCGGGTAAAGGCATCCAGCAGGTTGTAGCCGACTCGTTGCTCCCACGACAGGAGCTGCCGACCCGGTTGAATCCAGGAGAGCACACCGCTGATGTAGAGCAGGGCGCCGAGAAGAAGCAACCAGCTCCATCGCTTCAGGGGCAATAGGAGATACGCATGGCGCGCTATCTCGTTTCTCACCGGCACAATCAGACAATTGCTGGCCACCAGCAGTGGATAGCTGTGATCGCCCATGTTTTCCGGCACATCTACATACGGATGCAGGGAAATCTCGAGTTGGCCACCGTGTATCATCTCGATAATCCGACCCATGTTCACGCTACTGCTGGGGGCATGTTCCTGCTGGGGATTGGTCACCAAAAGCGAGGCATTGTGGCGACGCAGATACTCCACAAATACGCGATATCCGAATCCCCGTATCTGTCTGCTTCCCGTGCGTTGGTCTTGCACGAAGAACACCCTCGGAAGATCGTTTTCCACTGTCGTGGAGACCACATATCCTTGAAAATTATTTGTTATCGGCGGGAAAAGCGAAGTGGAGTTGATGTCTACTTTGTAGAATCGCACCATCGGGTACGGAGTGTAAGAGTAGATCTGATTTTTGTGCAGAACCAGTACGGTAAGAAACTGCAAGTGCCACAACCGGTTGAAGATGCCCATCAAGGCGTTATAGGACTCGCTCCGGTCGTTGGGCAGCACGACAATCAGTCGGATGCGCCGCAATTTTCGCAGACCCTTTTTCAAATTCCACCAAATGATCTCCTGGCTGCTCTGGCAGAAAAGTATAGCGATGGCGTTGGCGGGATTTATGCTGGAATGTCCAAGCGAACGCTGTTTGTGGGCCGGAATCGACGTATCCGTCGACAGACAAGTCACTTCCATGTTATTTTCCAGCCAAATCATGAGACTATTTAGGTCATACGGACTGGTGTTGTGGCCAAAAAAGATGGCTGTATTTGTCCAATACTCACGTCCAGCGATGGAGCTTAACACCGTCTTGACAAGGGTCATGTTGTGGCCCCCACGGATAGCCTGCAGCTGGACCCGTGTGAGAAGCAGCAGCAGCAGCAGACACACCAGCGCTCTGCGCATGGCTGATAGTCGTCTTTTGATGGCCGGTCAGCTGCAAGTGTCACTTTTAAGGGGCAGAAAATAATTGTTTTGATTGCACACAATTATGGATTCATTAGGCATATCTGAGATCTTTTCTAGCAACGAAAATAGGCGCAAGAAATCGGCTAATTTATGGTATACAATTTCTTTTATTTACTTTACTAATTTTTTTGGAGTTGAGCATTGAATTATTGCACAATGGGTGGGGACATAAGTAAGTTCAAATCGAACACAAAATACATAACATAAATTAATTTAAGACAGTTACAGTCGAGAATAGATCTTATCGGAAAATTTGAGAAGTATGTTAAAACCACTACCGTTTATGATTAAAATTTGTCGTTAGGTGAATCAACCTAGGAAATACTTTTATGTTGAGACACTTTCCGAGACTCCAGAGACTTGTGGACATTGGGGAATATAGGAATTATTTCTGTTGTTGTCGCTGCTTGGACTGCAGCAGAGCGGACAGCACAAGTGCGGTGTCAAGCTCCTGCTGCGTGCCCGGTTCATTGTCAAGCGATATTTCGGCGGCGCGTTCATGGAATCGGGCCAAGACTCGGGGACGGTAATCTGACAGTAATTCGAAAATGTCAAAGATGAATTCAATGAGTGCTGAACGCGTATACCCACCCACACTTCCCGCCAGGGGATTGCCAGTAAGACGCAGGGTCTCCAGAAGCGGCAGATTGGCCACAAAATCCACCTCGTCGAGCTCTTCGATCTGGTTGCTGCTCAAATCCAGGTTGACCAGCGACAGGAGCTTGCGCAGTCCGCTTAGGGTCTTCAGCTTGTTTTGAGCCAGCTTCAAGGTGACAAGGTTGCCCATCGTCAGGTGCCAATCCACGCACTCGGCTATGAGGTTGCCCGACAACGAGAGCAGCTGCAGGTGCGGAAGCTCGGCGAGATTTTGCACAGTGCGTATTCGATTCTGCTCGAGCACCAGACGGCGCAGCCTCGGCGCCATCCTCACACTGCCATCGATTTGGGTGAGCAGGTTGCCGGTTAGGTCCAACTCGGTCAGTTCCTGCCAAGCGTCCGCCGTGACCAGGGCGCCGTTGGAAGATTTGGAGCTGGCCGAGGTGGACGAGGACAGTTCCTCCGGCAGCAGGCTGGGCACATCGCAGTGCTTGTGAAGATTGTCGCAGAGGAGCACTTGGTTGATATTCTGGATGGTTGTGTTGTGGACACAGATTGTCTGCAGTGTCGGCTTCAGCAGCTCCACGTCCGCGATGTTCTCCGTGGACAGGGCCGAGAACCTTAGCGTCTTGAGATTCCGAAAGGCGTTCAAATTGAAGTTTAGTTTGTTTGGAATGATATTGCTGCGGCCAATGGGCACATCCACAGTGTTGTAGTCCTGCGAGAAGCTGGAATTATCCTTGACCGGCGTCACCACCAAGGCCACCAGCTGCGTGCAAAAGTCCAGCACATGCGAGAAATCGTATTTGCCCCCGCGATCGTTGCTGGGAGGACAGGGAAGACTCAGCCGCTCGCTGATGGCAAAGACCTGCGGGACGCAAATAAAAAAAAATGGCAATGTTTAGGACAAAGAATTTTATATTTAAAAAATATTTATATATCAAGAAGCCTCTGCAGCGGAGACTGCAAGGGGTTTCGTGTCAACGCTGGGCCTCAACTCGCGCTCATCGGTTGCCAGAAACCGTAGCATCATCTTGTACAGCAAGGCTATGCCCATGTACTTGCGCTGCACGCTCGAAAAGCTCTGCTTGGCAGGCCCGGAGTAAACGCCCAACCGCCGGTTGGCCAAGTGATTCAGGCTGAGCGCATCGATCATCGATGCCTCGCGGGTCTCTGCATCGCGCGACGAGATGCCTCGGAATCCGGAGAGCATCAAAACGCCCCGTTTTCCCTTCCATATAGACACGATCAGCGCCAACTTTGGGTCCTTGACCAGCGTCACAGCGTTGTTTTCCTTGAGCACTTTTTGAGCCTGCTGCAAGTGAACGTACGGACGCACGGCCTTGCCCTTGCCCACGTAGAAGATGGCTCGCAGGAAGGTGTACCAGACATCCATCTGGTGGAGATGACTGGCCCGCTCACGCAGTCGGTTGGTCACCCGCGGGTCCAGCAACAAGTAGTTGAAAAAGTGACGATTCGCAGTGTCATTTTCCCTGAACCATCTTTTGTGCTTCCTCACATATTTGACCAGCTTTTTTATGCTGCTGAAGTTTTTCTCGGAGTGCAGGGTCTTTTCGAGCTCTGCGGAGAACTTGGTGCGGGGCTTGTGGAGCGTGCCCAGTGAGTACTTGACGCCTCGGACATTGACCCGGCTCGCGAGCGGACGGCCCAGCTGCAAAAGGCTGCAATTCTTGATACTACAAAACACTAAAAATTTTGACATACTCGAGCGTGTGATTGGTTGGACGGTTGCTCAGCAAACTAACAGATAAAGCAAGGGGACAAGCAAGAAGACACTCACCTCCAGGGCCGAGAGGTTGTACTCCTTTTTGGAGCTGAGCAGGGCGTCGCCGCTTTCGTTGAACAGCCTGGCCAGGTCCTGCAGCAGGTAGATGATGTCGTACTTGTTGAAGTCGAGGAACTCGGCCAGCGAACGCGGCAGCTCCGTGCGGAAGTAGATGAGCAGCTCCTGCAGATAGGTCTCCAGCTGTTCGCGCCGCTGCTCCAGGAAGGCGGGCTGCCGGTTGCCCACAAGCTGGAGGAATACAGAGCGAGACTACAGCGTGAGATGCGTCCTTGTGTCTGCTATTTGGGGGGCGTACCTTCTTGGGCGGGAGCAGCTTTCTGCTGATGGCCACCTCCTCCACGAGCTTGTCGTGGAGCTGGGCAAAGTCGCGGTACCGCCGCTCGACCAGCCACTCCACACGGCCCACCCGCACCTTGATGTCGTAGTAGGTCACTCCCCCGCTGGAGGTTTCGTTCGTGAACTTGGGCACTGTCACCGCCGAGTCCTCGTGCTGGCGGTAGTAGCAAGCCATCGTAGTGCCTTCCGCGTCCGCGTCCTCGTCCCTAGCCTGGTGTCTCTCGTCCAGTGGCCACTCATAGGCCGAGCATTATCTTCCACGAGTTTCGGCGCAATTGTTGCCCAATAACAGGCAATTTTCTAATTTATGGTCATTCGGGTTGTGGAACATATGTTTTGTGTTATCGATTAGGGATGGGCATTTGCATTGTAAATTAAAAATCAAATTTAAATAAAAAATGTAATTACATAAATCAATGTTCACAAAATTCAAAATTTTGTACTTTTAATTAATTGATGTAACAATTAATTTCCAGTTAATTAATACCACTTAATACCGACTCCACCCTGCCGCTATCGATAGACGATTGGCAACATTCGGCGTTTTTTGTTTATATTTGCCTGTTGGCATTTTGGGTTCTTGGAATATTCGCAGAAAAACTTGAACAATAAGCAATGCCAGTAGACGGGCGCACCCAGAAATAGACTGTTTAACCGAGCTGAGAGGAAAGAACCGAGCAAAATGGCATTCCTGGGCGATTGTGTGATTGTTTTCGTTTCGCAGGTGACTATCCTCAACCCACGAAATCTTTGTATGTTGTGTGTACATGGGAAATGCCTTTTTCAGATGGTTTTCTTCGCCGGCGGATGGCTCTTCTTCAACAAGGAGCTATTCAAGCACTATGAGATCCGTCACATATCCGTTCAGCTGATCTTCTCGTCCACATTCGCCCTGTCCATCACCATGTTCGAGTTGATCATCTTCGAGATCATCGACGTGCTGGAGTCCAGCTCCCGGTACTTCCATTGGCGACTGGGACTGACCCTGCTACTCTTCATGGTGACAGCCGTGATTCCCATCTACATATGCTACTCTGTGATACACAGCATTTCCTTCTGTAAGCGGAGAAGTCTCGCTGCCAGTGTGTGGGCGTAATGTTCTCATGTTTCTCCCCACCAGTCTCCGACAGATGCGTCAGAATTCTGACCACAATCTGCTGGTTCGTCTTTCTCTACGGGCTGTGGCGAATCGGAGAACCCTTCCCCCTGTTGAGCGCCTCCAACGGCATCTTCACCATCGAGCAGGGCGTCTCCCGGATCAGTGTGATTGGGGTCACCGTAATGGCCATTCTGTCCGGCTTTGGCGCCGTCAACTATCCCTACACCAGCATGACCTATTTTATCAAGTAATCAGAGCGGCTACGCCTTACCTCTTATCTTTTGTGTGACATGCATTTTGGCCCGAACTTCTTGGCAGGCCCGTCTCGCGGAATGACATCATTTGCTTCGAGCGGAGGTTGGCCTTGACTGTGGACATGCTGACGGCCAAGAAGCGACGCATAGCCATGGCGGTCTATCAGCACAACAAACTGCATCCTGCCAAGCCCAGAATCTGGGATATGCTCACGTCGGCGGTCAATCGGCACAGCAGCAATGGCGAAGGTTAATTATGTCCCTGTTCCCGTTTGCTCCCCTTTTTTTACGCTTTGCCTAATTTTCCAGATATTAATCAGCTGAAACAGGAGGTCTACGGACTGGAGGAGCTTTTAAGATCGGTTTTCCTGGAACTGAACTCGCTAAAGGACATGGAGGAGCGGCAGAGGTGGTCACAGACATTGAAGGGGAAATACTTTAATGTTCTCGGGCACTTTTTCAGTGTCTATTGTGTCTACAAGATCTTTATGGTAGGCTTAAGCTGCCGCATACATTTTGTTTGCATGTAACTATTTCACATTGCTTTGTAGTGTTGCATCAACATCATCTTCGACAGGGTGGGGCGCAAAGATCCAGTGACACGTGGCCTAGAGATTGCCGTGCACTGGTGCGGCTTCGACATTGACTTGGCCTTTTGGAACCAGCACGTTTCATTTCTGCTCGTCGGCTGCATTGTTGTAACCTCTATAAGAGGTCTGCTGCTAACGCTTACCAAGGTTAGAACTTTTAAATCATCTTAAAACGTATTTAACGAGTAATTGGCTTATCCGTCTGCAGTTCTTCTATCGCATTTCTTCGAGCAAGTCGAGCAACATAATTGTCTTGATTTTGGGCCAGATCATGGGCATGTACTTCTGTTCATCGGTGCTGCTGATGCGCATGAACATGCCGGCCGAGTACCGGGTGATCATCACAGAGGTCCTCGGCAATCTGCACTTCAACTTCTACCATCGTTGGTTCGATGTCATATTCCTGGTCAGCGCCCTGACCACCATCATTGTTCTGTATTTGTCCCGCAAGACAGTTCGCGTGGAGGATTCCGATCGGCACTGAATTAGGAGAGAGAGAGCACAACGGCTTTTTGTAGCGTAAGCAGAATTGATTTAGAATCAGCTAGCCTAATTATCGCAAGCTTTAAGTTACGTAAAACCATGTATGTGTATACCATACCAATGTGTATATGACTCCAATGTATGTCACTGCACAAAATCAAAGTTATGTTTGTTAAGTAAATCAAAGCCACGAAATGTTTGTCTTTAGAAATGCGCCTGTTGGCTTATTCGTTTGAAATAGTGGGAATTTTAGGGGGTAAATGTCCCAAAGCTTTTAGAGCTTTGCTCAGCTTTTCGAATGTAGGTCTTTGGGTTGCTGGGCTAGCACTCGCCCGGCTCAACTTGAGCCAGTTGTTAGCCCCAGCACATTGAGCGCCTTGTGGGTTACTCTGGCATTCCAATGCCGCTGTTCCCCTGACTTAACATAGTACGATGCTATTACTTGAGGTAGGCTGTAAGGAATTGTTGAGTAACTTGGTGGGGGTTAGTTTGAAAAGGTAAGTTCCGAGGTCCCAGGTAAGAGTAAAAATTTCAGGCAGCGCTCCGACTTGCCTTACAATTATAACATTTTTACAACACTCTGTAACTCTAGTATTTGCATGCCCGTCCGAAAGTATGGTAGGCACTGAAAACACCTTTCAAACACCTCAGGGCCATCTTGAAAAAGTACGAGTATTTCGCTGCACCCCATTTCATTGCCTACTGCTGCGGGCACTTAAGAGACACGAAAAACGAAAACATAAAACCGAAATTACAATTAAAGATGGGCAACTTTTGAAATGTCCCGAAAAAAGCGAGGCCAGAGCAGGAACAAAAATAAAATAAAAATTGCCAACGGCTCCCGGTCCCGCATGTGCAGACCTCCTCAGATAAGGACTTTGGACTAAGGACTAACCATGTGCGCACATTGCTGGCTAAAAATGCCATTAAAATGTTGCGGCTGCCGCAGATCCAACTGAGCGAAAAACATTCCGAGTGTCTAGATGAATAAATCATGAAATAAAAATGATTGAGGGGCTCCCACAGGGCGACAAATTGCGAAGGGAGGGGCCACCCGTTTTGACAAGGTCGAGCGGTCTAGAAACTGCAGTCAAAAGCGCAATATATGACCAGGAATCAATCAGCCGGAAACCCGATGATTTTGTAACTAAACCCAGGTGTAAGCCGTATAATGCTTTGCCTAATTAGACACAAAAAGGGGCAGAGTGGGATGCGGCTCTGCCACACTTTCCACACCGTATGTATTTACTGTAGCCTTATCGATTTCATCGATTAGTGATTGATAATGTGTGTTGGTTCGTCCCACTTGCTTTGGTGTGTGTTTGTCTGGCTGACTTCATGGCCATTATGCAAATTTGCCAAGCAATTGATTAGAATTTCAGTTACGTTACGCATACGTCCCGTGTGCCGGGTCTGCCATAATTACCGCTGCATGCCCCAGTCACGGTTGGCTAATTAGCATAAATTCAATTAGTTTCCTTGTTTGCACCTACGGTTGTCTCCAGAGTAACTAGGTCGATTTTCCTTGCCCCATCCCTAGCCACCGACCTGCCTGCCTCCTGCCTGCCTCCTGCCTTTGAGTTTATCCGATTGGCAGGCGTACAAACAACACACCAGCATATTGTGAGGTTTGTTTAGTTCTCGCCTTCCCAACTTCTTGGCCCGATTTCCTCGTCTCACTCTTTGATGAGCGCGTGCATATTTAGCATATTTCCTGTTTGACATCTGACCTTTTGTCTTGCACACGAAGGACGGATTCGCGCCTGACTTGAGGTGTGATGCCAGGACAACAGCTGACGTTTGTGGCTGCGGTTACTTATCTGTCTGATTGTGCCAGTCTCGCCTCGGGGGCATGCAAAACACATTAGCATAAGCGGATGGCATTTGTTCAGATTGCCTACGAATTTGCGACAAGTTATGCAATAGCTCGTCAGTTAGATTTACATTCCAAACCCCGTGAGATAAACGAAAGCCAGATAATGGCGCGCCAGGGACCTACTATACATAAACGCATGAAAAAAGCACATAAATGAAATTTTTTCACAAGTACGCCTAGTGATTTATTATTTTCGTACTTTTGCAAGTTACCAATTCTTAACTCTTAACATACAGCATACAGAAAGAACTATATTCAACAACCATGATTGGTTGTTATACCATTAACTCGATGACGTATATTCCCCCACATTTCAACACAAATGTATCCTGGCTTAATGACCGCCATTTCGCATCCGTTAACCTTTAGCTATGGCTTTAGCTCCATTTAACCTGGTCGATTGCCAGCGTCCGATTGGGAAGATTCCCACCTAGCCGCAGAGCCAGAAACCAAGCAACTAATTAAGAGCCACCTCTCCATCGACGTGCTGGGCAACTCATTACTGGACGACGGCTCCGTATAATTAAAGCAGCGATTCCGCTCGGCCGAATGCAACGCAGCGCGGCAGTAATCAAAGCACTTGGCAATTATTACATTGATTACCAGATGAAAGCCATAAATGCCCGTAGGACCAGCAGTCGTGTCCTGTGTACCACTGGTCAGTCCACAGAGAAAATTACAAATTATGAGCGCACTTGCGCTGGAATATCCAGCTCATTAGGTACGTCGGGGAATATCCAGTCGCGCTGGCTACCTTTATGGCTTTAAAGTGAATACAAAATGTTGATTCAGTGCCGATTTGCAATCAAATTATTTGCCGTATGAAATATTTAAAAGTGCTGCAACGTACTCCGGCAATGAGAAATGATAGCAGGCCAATTGAAGGTGGCCTTCGAACAGGGTGATGCTCAAAGACGGAAAAATCTACCCACGTACACATTCCTGGATACACTTAGCCCCTGCAGGGCTACGAAAAACGGATAAAGTTCAACTTAAAAAGGCACCCTGTGGGCTGTAATGTATTAACGCTTTTTGTTGCCCTAGCCTTGATGTATGTGAATGTTCGCTCTGCCAATTTTTTATACCCCGCAAAACTCAGCTGCGCACAGTCATCGTTGGCAATCATGGCGTTGCCTGATGATGTGACCGAGTGGTGGAAGGTAAAAGCAGTTGGCTAAGGGCAGATATCAATAATGCGAATCAATAATTTAATGCCGGGCGAAATTAAACATCTGAAACCGAGAGCGATAGGTCCAAGGACGCATTACCGAGTGACCCACGCTTGGGCGACAATTGCAGCTATTTGTAATGCAGGCATTCGCCCTCCGGCCTCACTCGCCTCTTCCCACCCACTGGCTTCCACCCACTGCCCATTTCAGGTTCAAACTGTGCCAAGATTATTGCTCCATTTTGCGCTTCAATGCCCAATGCACGAGCGCACTCAGCTCACGGCAAAGTTTAGCGGGCACGTGGACGGAGGTGTGTGCTTCCCATAAAAGTGTCATAAATGTTGATAAGACATGTTTGTCATAGGTGAGTCCTCCTACATTTACGTATATCTGGGCGGGTGGTGCGCGTTTGTCAGCACCTTTGCTCCTGCAAGAGTGTTCACCTCTGTCCCGGGAGGCGGGCGAAAAGAAACGATGTGCCAAGTAGTTTGTCTGTCCCGATATCCCAGCGATTGCTCTTTGGCCCCCGGAACGAGCTCAGTGTGGATTTATGATTTGCATCCCAATTTGTCAGCTTATTAGACGAGGCTGAGATGCCATCCTCCAAACGAAGGATACGGCGGGACATCAAACGGCATTTTCCAGCAAGTAGTGCACTAAAAATATTTGGACTCTTGCCAGGAATTTATTAAAAGTCATGCAGCTTGAACGCTTTTGCTTGCTTTTAAAGACATACTGCTAAAGAATTTAAGACCCACTAAATTTCTTAAGAGTGGAAGTCTAAGTTGGTTAGATTTAGTTTAAATTGTAAAATTTGGTTTCATTGCTCGTCAAAATAAACGTACTAGAAATTGCAGATTTTATTTTTATAACAATACAATATTTAATCATGATTTATATTCATACAATATACATATACGATGCTGAAGGACTCGCATAAAGTCGGAAAAGTGGAGCTCATAATTTGGTAGTTTCGACACTTCCACAAATTTTTCTCAGTCTAGTGACTAATTTCTCATCTACCACAATTGCAGCCATTTTTCCATTAGCGGAGGGCACAACCCAGGCGATTGTGTCGCCAACTGGCCATTTGCAGCGCCCTGGCAGCTACCGCTGACAATGATGGCCTCAATCACAGCTGTCATAAACAGCAAGAATGTCCGTATGTCCGTAGGTCCGTTCGTCCGTCAGGGTGAACCGGGGGGGCTACACGATGGTCCATCGAAAGGGCCCGATACACACAAAGCGAGTGAGATACCTAACAGAATGGGAAGCAGTCAAGAGGCAAATGGAGGGACAGCGCTTCCCTTCGTTTGAGTTTTCTGTTGGCGTTGTCGTTGTCGTTACTGTTTCTGTTTCTTTTGTGGTGCCAGCCAGAGCTATTAATATGGAAATTATGCAAATTGAATTGACTTTTGCCGAGCCTGACTGAGACCCATTAAGCGGCATTTAAGTTGTTTTCTTTGTGCAAAGGTGTTTAGTGTTTATACACAGGCTTCACAAGGATTAGGTGTCGTCAAAGAGTTTGAAAAGCAGAGATACGAAAAGCCAGGGCATTTTAAAGGGAATTTGTTGACTTCTAAGCAATTTATGGTTAATAAAAACGTGCCCAAAGCAATATTAACATAAATACATTATTTGATATCTTAACAACACATGTAAAAATATAAATATTTACATTTTAAATAGCCCATTCACATATGGGAATGTTGAGCATTCTAAAATGATATGGGGTCAATTGTATTTGGTATGAACTGTATAATTTTTAAAGTTTTTTCATCTGAAAATGACTGCGATACTGAAAACTCATATTTCCGATTTCTCATGGATCTGTCTATGTTAGCTTTTATTGAGTTATCGAATTTGCATTGCTCATTTTTTGGTGTGAATAGCGTATAAACTATATACGCTATATAAGCTAGAATACAATACAATAATTTATCTATAAATTTCTTTAAAAAAATAAAATAAAACTCGTTGGCGTTACAACAAAGCTCTTTCTAATATGTCGGTACTTTTTGAAATAATCAAGAAACGCCTAAATAAAGTTTCACCCGAACTATTATATGCGCCCAAACTTTGTCGGGGTCAAATCAAGCATACGCCCCGTGGACAAAGTTTTGTTATTTTTTTTAATTTTAAACTGTGCCGGAGTAATAGTACGTGGTAGAGCTGGAGGGAGACATTGGGGCAGTAGGCCAAGGTCCCTGGGCGTGCCTTCAGTAAGGGTCCCATTTCATGCTGTGGCACGTGAAATATGTAATTGGAAATTTTAAAGTAGTTCAGGAGACCCTTTCAAAAGCTGTAAAGCAACTGGATAGACAAATACGTTCACATGCTCTGAGCTGCTTAACCCCACTCTTAGCTTCTTAACTCAATTTCATGATAAGAGTAGTGTAGGTCTTTTTTTTTCAATTNCCTGGGCGTGCCTTCAGTAAGGGTCCCATTTCATGCTGTGGCACGTGAAATATGTAATTGGAAATTTTAGAGTAGTTCAGGAGACCGTTTCAATAGCTGTAAAGCAATTGGATAGACAAATACGTTCACACGTCTCTGAGCTGCTTAACCCCACTCTTAGCTTCTTAACTCAATTTCATGATAAGAGTAGTGTAGGTCTTTTTTTTTCAATTCACGCCGGTGCGACAACGCTTTCATTTATCATTCTGCCCTTAGATTGCAGTCCCTTCTGGGAAACTGAGAACCTGCAGTTCTACGGCGCAATTTATTCGCTCGAAGCCTTAGCAATCGATAAGTTGCGCTTCGTGAGGAAAGTCCACTCGCCATGAAATTTCCCCATGTAATTGTTGTGTTTGTTATGATTTTCGATGCCAGCGGCCTAAACAACCGTTGTCCGCCTGGCCAGCGTTGGAATGCCAAGACTCGGAGTTGTATCAAATACTACTTCGGCCAATAGCCAGACAATACCCCTAATGAACCAGAAAAAACCCTTTATGTTGCCAGCATTGTGATAACTATAAAAAAAGGTGAGTCGAGACTATTAAATATAATGACAACTAATTTTTGGGATCACGCAGACTGAAGCCTACAGACCAAAAACTCAATTTACCACATTTACAGAACGCACAAATGAAAAAGGATGCGAAATATGAAAAATTTAATGCCATTCATGGTTTGAGTAGGGTTTGCTGAGCAAAACAATGCGTTGCCCGAGCACAATGGTGTGAACAGAAAACCTTTTGAGGTTTTTTGTTTGTCAATCCCCTTCGACGTATACGTACCCCCAAATGAACATCAATTTGCGGTCCAATCAAAAGTAGTACAAAGTTTCGGACAAGCCATATTTTTCTAAGTTAGAAAAGGGTTTGATTTTTTGGAATTCCCCATCGAATTTCCATTAATCATTAAAGCCGTTCTTGTAGTGTATGAAATACAAACACACCTAGGGAACTGGCATCGTTTTGCTGACCAGTCAATATCCATTGAAAGAGCTTTACGTTTTATTACCTTCATGCACTCAGGAAGCACGAACATGAATAAATAAATAAATATAAACGAGCGAACGATGCAACAAAATATAATCAAGATTGCCTGTCAAAATACCCGCAAACGGCGGCAGCACGTATGCATTGTGAATTCTTAAATTATGGTCGATAATTTTTGCAACGCTTTAGTTTTATTATTATTATCCGTGAGTTTCCGCTGGTAGTGTGCAAATTGGATAATAGAGCGGTAAATTAAATTTACCATCCATTTCCACTGGGACTTGATGAAAATGTGTGTATGTAATTACGGACTGGGAAATTCTCACCCCGCCCACTGCGGAGCCTCAATCGAAATGACAATACATTTTTAATTCCATATTAGGTTATAGAATTAAAAACCATATACGGTATAAAGTATATATATCTGCATCAACAGCCGAGTAGATGTAGCTATGTCCATCTGTATGTATGAACACGTCCTTCTCCGAAAGAGCTAAAGACGTAATTCTTTTTACTATAGAGCCGTTATACGCAAATCGAATTTATTTAAAATTTTTGCAACCTTCCGTTTTGCCTTTGTTATTGCATAAAACTGAAATGGTTAGAGCATGAGATATAAATCTTATTTCTCGGAGCTAAAAAATATAATATCTATCCATGTGCCAAATTTTATAAAGATCGGAAAATAAAGATTGAAGATACGCCCAACAAAATTGTTCACCGTCTTTTAAAAGTGTCAATGCTGGATGACGTCGTAATAACCATTTCTGCGACTTAATTTGGGGTTAAAATATTTAAACGGTTAAACTAAATGATTATGAAAATAGTTACATGGTATCTCGTTGTCGAGAAAGCTCGACTACATCGTTTATACTAGTTTTTAATGTTATGGTTCATTATAAGTCCCTCACAGTCGGAACAAAATGTTCTAGATTGCATTCTTAAGTTCTTTTACCTATGTTTTTTTTTAACCGCTCATTAATATCATTATATCATGCTGTTAAGTTTCTTTTTTCCTTTGATTTTTATTCCCCTCAACTGGTGTGAAGAAATTCCATCCACACCCACAATCACAACTAAACATCCTGAAGCTTGTCCGCGTAAGTACAGCCTAACACTTGTATTTTAGTTTTTTTGTGTCTCATAGCAGCTATCATTACTTAGGAGGTGAGCGCTGGGTGGAAGAGATCCAAAGCTGTAAAAATATCAGACGATTGATCTCTGGATTGCGTGAAAATCCGACTAAATGTCCGGTAGGATGGGTACCCAACAAACAAACATGCATCCAATATTACAAGTAAAAACGATTATAGTGGAGTGTCTCGACTATACTACCCGGTTCTATGTTTCCACCTGCGGATTTGAATATAATATGTTTTTTCCATTATTATGATATTAAAATTGTTGGCGCAACAAATTTTCCTAATTTGTGAAATTCGCGGCATGTTTTTGTCGAGAAGCTTATAGGTGCACCAAATTTTTGCCATTTGCGCGTTCGGAAGTGGACCAGCTGATTTTCAAAACACAGATAAATATTGACTTTACCAATGTGATATCCGAATTAGACATTTTGTTTTTCTATCTATTATTGTCTCCAAATTCTAGACGTTCATACGGAGAGACGGACGGACAGGCGGACATGGCTACATCGGATATGACAGTAATTGTGGCAATAGCCATCACCGGTACCAATTTGGAAACACTCCGAGGTGGTGGAGACCCTCCGCCTTTATGGTATATTTTGCGGTTGCAATCCACACAAAAAGTGTGAACATTCGCAGCTAAAGAGATGCCGTTCCAATGGCGGTTGCAGCTGCAGCGTAGCAGTAGTCGCAGTAGTCGCAATGGCACATGGAGAAGTAGATGTGGCAGTGCGGCGGGGGCTTCCGGTGCTTCCGAGAGGATGCTGTTGCTTATTTGGCACGGATTTTGTGGCGTCACCCACTGCCTTTCGCCTGCTGGGACTGCCACTGCTCGAACGGCGTTTTAGAAATTGAAAGTTGATGTGTGCACTACTGCAAATGTGCGATAAACGTGCTGGTTTTCGGAAAAATCACAAAAACCTCAAAGGCGGTCTCTCTGAAATGGAATTGACGGTGCATTTCTCTCATTGACATGGATGTTATATAAGCTGAAAAGAAGCCAAGTCTTAAGCGGAGGTTTGAAATCAAATAATTTAACGCGAAATGTTTAATTTTTTCCACTTTTACCTCCGACGAACCGGCCAAGAAAATACTGCAATTTAGTACTTGTTTAAACCCCATATACTCATACATTTGTTTCCTTGCAATGACACCCAATGCATTTGCGATTGCTCCATTACGGCTTTGCATCCTTTGCCGCAGCAGATGCCGGTTACTGTTCACTTACACAACGCTTTGTTTTGAAAGCCCCATAAATTGCGCATACGCCATGTTGCACCGCACACCAAGCCCCGAAACCTTTGCATAGATAGCGGCCCGGACGCCTCTCGCTTTGCAGTACGCATAAATTCAACGGGGTGAAATATTTGTGAGCCGTGAAACGACAGAGAGAAAGAAAGGAAAAAATAAGTTAACTGAATGCTCCGTAGCACTTTAGACATTCAACTGGGGCGGGAGGGGGTCTGCGTGGGTGGGACTTCGGTCTTGCATTCCCAATTGACAGGCACCCGGCAATGGAATGCAAATTTCTGGCCCCGAAATACTCTCTCGTCGCTCGTCTCTCGTGTCTTTTGGGTGGCAAGTTCAATTTGCCAGTCGCACCTACATTTGTCCAATTTTGATGATGCACTCTTCGCGGATTTGACGGGAATTTCTCTGAGAATTTTCCGCATCACAATTTTCCAGTTGTGCAACCCCTTGGGGTCTTTCGAGTTGCCCGCTGTGTGTACCCTGGCGCGCTGTTTGCATTAAAACTTAAATATTTGTTTCCTTTGACTGGGCCTGTAAACATGGCCGCAAAGGATAATGCCGTGAAAGTCCCTATACTGGTCCTTCGCTGATGTCTCAAGTGCTCGCCGTTGCCGGGGACTTGCCACCTTTGGAAAATGTGCCCATCTAGGTCAAGTATTGTCAGAGTCAGCCACATCAACGACATGGCAGTCATCGTCATTGTCATGAAAATTTCTCGTGCTAAAACTGTCACTGACGTTGATGTCAGTTGGCCCAGTACAGTGGGCTGAAGAGTGGTCCAAGTTGTTGTCTCTAACTTGGCAAGGCGGTTTTTGTTGACCCTCCTAAATTGACGTTTAATATAAGGCTGCGGGAGTGTGGAATGTATTCCCACATATTCACACGATTCTGATTTCGGTTATTTCTGGACCACAACCACTGGCCTTTAAAATGTGAAAAGTCCTTGACAACTGACAGCGAACTTGGCAGCACAGCCGCAGCATGCCACTGCAATGACGGAGGAGTTCTCAGAGCTCTTGAGGCAGTAACAAAAAATCGTTAAACGTAGCACGGCTAACTACAAAGAGTAGTTAAGGACTAATGCCAAAATGTCCAGAAAATGGCATGGAATTGCGGCCAAATTAAGCGAAAGCAACTGATTGAAATCGTGAGCTGGAACATATTAAACAGTAAAGAAAAATCAGATGTTTTTTAGTTTTTGTTATATTTATTTTTATTACTCAATTAAAATTTAGTTGGGACATTGTTTTGGATTTTCGGCTTTTATATGGCTTGCATTTCATGTATTCTTCTTCCATTTCATTTATCCACGACATATGTATGCCCACCTGCATTTTTAATTGTAATAATTTTTATACGCAATTTATATTGAATTTGACTTTGATCTCTAATATAATTTCAATTACCTTCATTAGCTTGTTATTAATTTCTGTATTTAATTGATTTAAATTTTTAAATATTTGTTTTGTGGTTTCTTCGGTTTCCACGTGGTAACAGTTTTTTCGGCCTTTAGCTGAAAAAAATATTCTCCAATTCAACCCGCTCTAATACATTTTATTTTGTATAGGTATACTATATATATAATATATGTGTGTGTTTATTTCAGTTTCATTTTTTTTATATTCTGTTAAGTAGACAAATATGTAATACACTTGGTAGAAAAACGAAAAATTGTGCCACCAGATTAGTTTTCTTCATGTTTCATTATTTATCAGTTTTTATAGAGCTCAAAGGCTGAAAAATGGTTGAGTTGACTTTTCGAAGCTGCTTCACGTTGCTTGGGTACCCCTAAATTTCCTTAATCTGAAACAACATTGAGTTTCTTTGGTTTTTCTTCCTTTTACTTTTTGTTTTTTTTTTGTGTGTTTTTTCAAGTTCATATGCATATAGGTACAATTAACTTTTTATTACTTTTGGCATTGGCCAGACAAAATGGAAATGTTTTCCCAAAAATTTGTTCAGCATTTTCCTTGCATTTGTCTTTTAATTGGTTTCGTATTTTCCTACAATAATTTTATGGAACATCGTGCCTTTTATTTATTCTTCTGTAACATTAAGTTTTTCTTTGAAAATGTAACTTTAGTTGACTGTTAGTTGTTCTGTAGTAGTTACTGTCTTGGGGATAATTGCAAGGACGAAAACATATGTTGTCTGAAGTACATATACTCGTAGTATAATTAAGTATTAAGTAACTGAGATTTATGTTTATCCCTAAGGTTGGTAATTAATAAAAACAAGCAGCCAACTTGAAAACAACATCGCACAGACATGTTTATTAGTCTCCAAGCCATCCTTGCCAGTTCGCACTGTTAAAGCTTTGCAAATCATATTAAGCACTTGCCCTCGACTTAATTACATATTTTATTAAATTTAATGAGAATCATTTGGGTAAAATATATCCACTAAAAACTCTTACGTTTGTGTGCCCTCATCTTGATCGGCCTTTTACACATTTACAATTTACCAATTTTTTTTCGTCTTTGCATATGCATTTCATTAAGCTTCATCTGTAACTTCAGCAGCCGTCGCCAACAAATTCCAAGGGGATCCCTTATTCGGGCTGGGTCTCTTTGCGTATTTTGTGGCCGCGGAAGGAGGCCTGGATCTTGGTGGCAGCCTTGTTAAGCTCGGGATCGGTTAAATCTATGTCCAATTCTTCGGCCACTTTCTTGGTTATCTCCTTGATGTCCTCGTCCTCGGGCGCATCCTTGTTGACCAGCTTGCGAGCCAAATGACCACGGAATGTGGACTGAATCTTCAAGGCAGCATGGCACAGCTCTAAGGACCAGAGAGTAAAAAAAGTTGAAATACAATGAGAAAAGCGGAATGAAGGATAAGGACTGGTGTAAATTAGTACTCTAGTTTCCCTCAAGTCCCACTTGGACAACACCCTCAAAAAAGGCAAGCAAAACCAGCATTCTACGAGTACATATATGTAAGATGTTGGAAACTTGTCTGGCGTCCTCGGCCAATTGAAACTTTAGATGATACTCCGGCACTTTCATGAATTTGTTTTCAACTTTTTTCAATTAGCTTTGGTTCGAGTATTTTCGACGCATACAAGTTAATGGATGCCGAGCTGCCCCGCAATTTTAATATCTGTTTATTATGTTCTATGGCAGTGATTTCTGGCAAACTTGGGCAATAATTTTCCTTCGCTCCCATGGCGCTTGTAAAGAGCAGAAATAATCGAAACCGCGAAACGAATTATTCCCCCAGCGCTCTTCAGAGTGTTTAGCAATCTGCATACCATTTTTATACTTTGCATGCCAGTACGTACAATCACGTATGTATATTATGTTGGGGTAATCTCGTTACGTAAATTCAGGGTAGGAGCCAGCGGTACGCATATTTTCAGCATATTTTATCCCCATCAAGGCGAGTAGGTGGACGCTGCTTGACCACAAATTAAGTTCCATTGGAAACGCTCGCAGCTGGTCAGGATGCATGTGGTTGCGGTTGAGCCACGCGTGACTCTGTCTCTCATTTTCCTTTTCCCTACGTGCCACCTCAACTTGCTAAAGTATTATGCCCCTCCCACAGAACAGCTCGTTCTAATTAGCCAGTAATTGTGTAAAAATGTTGAGCTAGAACGTGTGCTCGTGGCAGCAGCTTAAGGCCATGGAAAATATATTTAAATTATTGTACAAAAGGAAGGTACGTAAAGAACTTGGTTCGCGGGCGTATTATATTCTGTCAACCGCAAGATTACATCATTGCAGCTGCCATTTCTGTCATTTTTTCCCATTACGGTTCTCTCTCATGCACTTATGCAAATTTAGTGGGAATTCTCGCTTAAAATTTCCGCTTTGATTACATTTTGCCAAGCTTTGTTGAGATTTCGTTGGCGCTGCAAAAGTGCAAAAGTGCATTCATTTAGCTTGGCCAATTTCGCCGTCTTTTTGGCCGGGCAAATTCTTTCAAGCAGAGTTAGGAGAGAGAACTTGCGTTAATTCGTTAAGCATAATTGGAGTTGGGCCAAGATAAGCATTTGGCAAAGCCCCCGAAGCCGGAACCGGAAGCAGGCCGACCTATGGCATGTGCTATTTTACCAAATTACGCATACATGGCTTACTCACATTCAACGTGACCGGAGCGAGCAGCACGTGCCATGCGCTGTCGCTGCATTTATGTTTATTTATAAAATATTTAAAAATATCCACAAGACGTGCAAATAGCCAACGACACTTGTGCTGTGACATTAACTGGGGCTGGAGGCACGATGACCATGTGCACTATATGTGAGTAGTCAGACTGGCTTAGTGGGACTAAGCTGAGCTTTACCAGTTGCCTGGTCAGTAATGAACCCGCCCTCGGACATTCCACAAATAGATTTTGGCCGCTCATTGCCAATTCAGAGATGGAAATAGTCCCCAGCTTTCACTTTGCTTACATTTTGAAATGATGTTTCTCTATTAGTTTGTGTTTTTTGCTGTGTACACCCTTTTTCAGCTTTGAGGTTTTGTTCTTGTCCCCGGCCATGCAACACATGTTAAAAGCCGATCACGTAGCCTGCGTGTCCTGTCAGAGGGCCGCATAAGTCCAAAATCTAAGCTACAGTGTCTGAAAAGTTGTCAGCAAGCGACATGCATGTTGCTTTTTCTGCCTTCTCCACTGATGGCCTGTGCTTTTCTGTTCGTACTATTCGTCCTGTTCGTCCTGCTATCTGTTTGATGTCCTCCCGCTGGCGAGCAAGGCATACAAATTGAGTTTGCGTTTCTTTCGAGGCAAAATGTCACTGCCTCTGTGGGTCCTTGCATATGCATTTCCGGCGATGGCGATGCCGAGGGCGAGAGCTGCACACCTTGCTCGATGTTTGCCAAGAGATTTGCATGTCCGGATCCTGGGGCAATCGGTCACGTGGCACTGATTGACTGACTAGCACGCTGGCAGTTTTTCGCTCTTCATTGGGCTTCCCTAATTTGCATGCCACCACCCTGAATTTCGTTGTTTACTCTGGGAACTCTTCGATTATCCCGATATTTTTATTAAATCTATTTGCAGCCTTCAATCAACGAACTCTCCAAAGTGCACACGCCCCAAATGAAATCAACTGAGAGCCTGGAACTGCCCACACACACGGCGCACTTTCCACCTGTCCTTCGTTCTGTTTTTATGGCAAATATTGAGTGTGTGCTGCCGCAACAAAACTACCTCATACGTGTGTATCACTTATATGCATCCGAGGCGGCGAGGAGGGGCATCCGACGCTCTTGACCCACATTCTCACAACAATGCAAATTTATATTAAAAAATAAGCAAAATATAAACAAAGCATCGCCATGAAATATGACAATGTGCTCGCCAGCGTCAGTTTCCGTGGGGGTGTGGGTTCCATTAGCGAAAGTGCAAATCTGTGACGTGCGCTTAGTAATTGTGTCAGAAATAATAAACAAACAGTGTCCCAGACACGCACATAATGAGCTAAGGTGGCAGAGGAAAATTTGGGGACCCGGCCATAGTGAACAGGGAATGCCCTATAGAGGCAAAACTTTAGTTCTTCTGCTTGTAAAAGATTAAGATAACGTTTGTTCCCACAAAATTTGTCATAAAGTCTGGTTTCTGCTTTCCTTGGCAGAACTTTAATGCTTGCTATCAGGCGACTTTTCCCAAGAGTATCTTTGAGAGAGTACTGTATGCCAAGATCTGCATTTGTCATTGTCAGGCAGCTGTCATAATTACGACGTTAAGTCCCTGTCGTAAATATTCATTTTAATTACCCAGCCCGCACGATGGGCTTGCCACTATTTCCGACGACCGAACAGCTGCCCATTTTGCGACTCCATTTTGATTTAAATCATACAAAATGGCCGTCCGCATGCCAAATGCCATGCAAACAGCTTACCTTTGCCCGAGAAACTTTTTCCATTGCCTACTTTTGTGGGCATTTTCAAATAACGACAAATTGTGACAAATGAAGCACGATAATAAGCCGCTAAATGGAATTTTTAAGCCAACGTTTGGCTACTGCAAGCCCAAGAGGCGAGACGGCAAGCAGGCGAGGGCTTTTGCGGTTGCCAAGATTTTGTCATTACGTTTTTTGGCCATCCACTTTTGCTTCTTGGTTGTGACCCAACAACCGTACGGACTGAGCCCATTTTTCAATTTCCGGCAGCACAAAGTCTTGTGGTTTGTGCACCGTTCTGCTTAGTTTTCGGTCTCCGTTCTTGATTCTCCGTTTCCATTGGCTTGTTATTGGAGCAAATAAATCTCCTCAGAAGGACAAACGGTCGCCCGTTGAGGCAAAACCTACAGGAATCGGTTGTGCTCTCCTGGCCAACGCTGTAGATTCTGTGCAAATTTGGCCGAGACGGGCGCAAACAAACTCAGAATAGCATTTTCAATTTATTTTGGTCGGGCTTGAGCCGTTAAATAATTTCACCAGATGAGCCCTCAAAACAAGAGCTGGGCTTGGCTGGGAAATTCAAACAAAACTTTAATTAATATTAATCCCTAGTACAAAAGCTGATTATGGCTTATTGTGCAATATGGGCAGCCCTGCCAATGGAACTCATTAAAAGTTTGCATGATTATACGTTAATCCTTGATATAATTAACCGGATTAGGACTGGGCTTTAATTGCGCACAGGAATCGAAACTGAAACAAACACACAGCTCGGGATTCGTGAAATATTTACCTATTAATTTGAATTTACACAATGGCTTGTGACCATGTGCTCATAAATTGTTTAAATCAAGCCCGGGGCGACTAGTTTTATGCCTCGCCAGGCAAGCAGGCAATTAAATATTAACCAGTTGAGTTTTATTGGACCTCAATAAACACGTTGGACGAGGGAGGGGTTTCGAATTGCACGATAGGTGCTAACAATGTTGAAATATTCAGGGGACATCCAAGCAGGGGACCTCGATAAACGTTTGTAAGAGGCTGACCTTCCAAAACTTGCACTTGGGTATTCGAATATGTTGTGACTTGCGGGCAACATAAATTGGACAGCCCTACAGCGTATATACGTGGGTTTCCCTATTCCTATCAAGGCCCGGGAAAAATCGCCGATTCAGCTGCTGTACATTGTTTTAGCTGGTTTGCTGCTTATTGCGTGTTTCATGTCAATGTTGCTGTTCCACGTTTTTTATTTTGTCGCATGTTTTCTGGATCCGCCTTTTTGTTCGTGAAACAAGAGCAGAAACAACAAAAGCTACAGCGACAGCAAGAGCACTTAACATTATACTTAAATGGCTTGGCCTGACATGGCCGCTGTTTTTGTTGGTTTTTGTGGGTCTCCCGGCGGTGTAAATGGAATTACAAGCTTGCTTAAAACCGAAAATCCAATTAGGAGAACGCGCTGTGCAGCTGTTTTATCGCAGTTCTTGATGTAGTTGCTGCTGCTGCTGCTTCTGCTGTTCATGCTCCTGTTTTGCTGACAATCTCCAGGGGAACTAACAGCAACATCACGAAAAAGTCTTTAAAAGCGAGTCATAAATTCTGGCTATACTTTTGTTATTTTCGGCATGATTTATGGTAATGCTTTAAATCTCAAGCTTGCTGATTAAATATTGGTTTTTGTGTCCAGTCTAAATTGGATCCAATATACATAATTCTATACCTATAACTTTTGATTTATGTGCGCCCGTGACACTTAATCGCAATTCTCTAATTTATTATTCCATAAATTGACTTCTCTATTATACCAATCCAATCTGCATCGACTAACTAGAAATGAAACAAAACCCAGCCTAATGTATATTCATAATTAATCATAATCAAATGAAATGCGCTAACAATTTACGCAGTCAACAATCCGGACTCCGGATGCAGTTCAATTACCGCCCAGTCTCTTCCATCAGGTTTTGTGCAAGAACAAGGGGGCTGTGGGAGCCGAATCGTGGGTGGACCGATTTCCACCCACCATAAACAATAATTAGTGAGGGAGGAGGACGATTATGCAAACGAAATTGGGGCCACATCGCACCACAAGCACACATCACACGGACCACCGACAGACGCAAACAAATTGGGCAGAAGGCATTAGGCCAAAATGCGTAGGTTATGGGAGTGTTGGGCAACGCACAAAGACAACGAGCAGTAAGTCAATTCCTAGCAAAGCCGCAAACGTTTACCCAAATGCGTTTGGCACACAAGAAAATATCCTTTAAATTGCATTCGATTTTGCATTCGCACATGCACTCCTGCGGAGCTGGTGTGTGTCCTCATTTGCATGCGAAATGGTTCGAAATCGCAGTTTTGGCCTCAGAAATTGCTTTAGCTTGGCCATTTGTATGGTCTTGCTCCTTGTTGGCTCGACCAACATTTTTTATTGTTGGCTTGTTCGCTCGTACGCGCCCAAGCACAGCTGAACAGCAAAACAAAGTTCTATATGCCGCTTTTGCTGTCTGTCCGGGCCGTTGTTTTGTTTCTGAACAAAAAAAATGCAATATGCTGGCTGCAAGTTTACAACTAGGCCAACACCATTAGCATGTCGTTGTCGGGGGCCGGCGAGCGATAACGGTGAATAATGATGAAGCTCCAACTGCCTGGAAATACGAGTGGCAGGCACTGCCTCTTCAAATATTGGATAATCGCAAGAGCGTAAAGTTAAGAAGTGGATCAAATTATACGGCTCAGAAAAAGGGGTTCATCATTCGGGTTTTGAATGTTAACAAGCTTTGGTCAAGGTTTTTATGGATACACCACTATAAATAAATATTTAACATTAATTCTTTGTAAAGATCTTTCTCCTTGTAGGTCTCATTAACAGTTTTATAAGCCATTGTGAGTGTTTGTGGATTAAGTAAGGCCTATTTTTGTATCTATTCATTAACGGGAGACACAAAATGATGTGCAAATCTCTTGAGATCCTTGTGTCACCAATGATTATGATTTATTCGGTCAACGTTTTAAAATTAACTTTAGCTATGCCACCCATTCAGGCTAGCTCCTTTCAACGCCTCTAATTGAGTATGTGCCCTGGGGCACAAAGGGGAAAGGCTCTCCACACGGACGCTTCATTGCCGTCTTTGAGACTCGCAGGCGAGTCTAATTAGCCGTCGCATAAATGCACACGAGAATACGAGTATGTATGAATGGCAGAAGGATACGCCTTTTGAGACGCGCCCAGTGCCATAATTAAGGCAGTGGAGCGAAAGAGATGAGCTTCTGAAAGGATAGGCTCACGCTCACACGTGAGCTTTGCAGACTAGCGGGCGAGAATCTCTAATGCGGTTGCGTATACGCCCCGATGACAGCCCCTGACTTTTTAATGAGCCAGTTTGCCTGCCTTCCCCAGCTTCTACTCGTAGTTTCCAGCACTCGACTCTATTGTGCTTTAGGCAAATTATAGCTGAAAACTGTCAGCGCCTGAAACATCTTAATAGGGTTAAGCTGCTGCCCTGCTGCCCTCGCCCGCCTGCCGCATACGATTTTCATTATTTATGAGCGTTGCGGATCTGTCAAGGCAGGCGATTAAATATCCAATGCCTGACACCGCCACCAGTAATTCGCATGCTCTCCCTCCGCGCAAAAGTTTCCACCAAAGCCCCAGCGCCTGCCCATCACTTGCAGGCAAGCAGCTTTGCAAACTTTTCCTGTTGTCGCAACCAAGTGACAAATATTTTTGTTGCCTCACGGCTAAAATATACGTATATTGCGTAACACGAAAACTTTCTACTGGGGTCGGGCTGCCGGTTGGGGAGTAGAGCAGTAATTTTCGCTTGCTGCCCCAACTGGATGTTGAAATTGTTGTCGCGTTGATTCGAAGACAATGTGTGCAAAGGAATCTAAAGCCAAAGCCCAAGCCAAAGCCCAAGCCAAAGCCCGAAGGGATCAGATGCGTTGCAGCAGCACGAAAACTCTAAAGACGATTTGCAGGAAAGTTTGCTCACTAGAGTTTTCGTGTGTAATACAGGTGCCTTGGCTACACTCACAAAATCGCTTGATTTAAAATATTGAAAAGTAACACTTAGGAAACACAATCAATTTATTATTTAACACTAAATTGCTTAAGCTTTTTGAAATTTTGTTAAAATTGATTGAATGTATTTATCATTTTTGGCCATAATTTTGTCTCCTTTTTATGATATTTACAAAATGAAAGCTTCAGCAATCAAACAGGTAAAGCTTTTGGTATTTCAAAAACAAGGTTGAAAAAAACTTGTTTCAGTGCATGGCTTTTATGAGATCATGCAGAAAGGCCACCGCACTTTTAACTGGCTGAAAGGCCTTTGTAATGGCCACTCCACTTACCCTTGTCGTTCGGATCGAATTCAGCCTCGAGCTCGGCTTTGGTTGGCTCCGGGGAGGCGGCTGCTCCGGCGGCTTCTGCCGAAGGAGCTGCTCCGGTGCCATTGTTGGTCGCGGTTTTGGTTTCCGATTTTTTCATGGTTTCTCTCACTTTGTGGCCTCGATAGACGGCTTGGATTTTTGTTGCGGCTTTTGCTGTAATTAAAAGTAGATAGTGAGAAATCGGAAATTTAGGGACGAACGTTCGATGTATAGCTATAGACTATAGGTTTACATTTTCCCAAGTAACGACTACAATACACGCATCGTTAGTTTTCAAAAGCTTTCATAAGATCTCTTGGGCATTCAAACCTCTTCACCTGTATACTTTATACTTTATACGAAACTTTTAGGATTCGCTTACAATATAATCGATGAAAATCGGGTTTATTATGGCCAAGCTATCATGTGTTGTGAGCTTCCATGTCAGAGCAACTTTTTTGTTTGGCACATCATCGACAGTTCATGAAACTTCGGTTGCAGCTTTCAAACAATTAACTTCAAAGGGTTTCCGTGCACTCCCCGCTGGCATCCAAGCCCCCAAACTACCCAATCGATTCCGAATCGAGCTGAGCGAATTCTCGGAATGCTCTGGCCTGGCCCCTTGCCAAGAGCCGAAAAGAACCGAAAACGGGAAGCTCTCCGTTGCTAATAAACTTCAAGCTGAACTTTTGCGGGGGAGCCGCCGACGAAGGAGCAAAGGACTATCAACAGCAAAGGAAGAGGAAAAGGCTATGTGCAATAAACAGAAATATATTGAGCATGTTCCTGTTCGCCCATTTTGTGGCCCACACTCTCGTTGACTGCCTGGGTCAGCATTCATTTTTTATGGCATTTTTCACGCAGATACCGAAAAAACGGATCGGCCGGCCTTGAATAAGTTATAATAAATTGACACGTAAGGCTTTTGCTGTTTCTGCCAAACACTATCAACAAGACCGAGCGCAGCCGAAAGAGAAACCGTTTCTAAAAAATAGTTGTTTGTGCTTGGCACAAGGTTGTCCCACACGGCCCAGGAGGTGGGTGGTTGGTTGCAGAGTAGGTCGGCGATAAGTGGTGGTGCAGGGCGTGGCAAGGTTGCCGCTGTCAAGTGGCGAGTGCTATGCTTTTAATAGCTGCCCACTGCCGACTAGAGTGCTCCGGCAATGGCTATTAAATCATCGACTCTCCAGTATCAAGATGCCAACTAAACGGCATTGAGCTTTAGTTACGCTTTAAGGATCATTCGTTTTTCAGCTGGTCTTTACTGTTTTTTATCGAAATCCCATCGGGTGGCCAACAATCCAATAAAAGCGTATTTACCTACTTCTTGCTTTGGGGGTTTTGGACCTACGAACCGGATGTGTGGGCATAAATCTCATCCGAAATGCGGGAAATCTGTTTTCATTCTTTTCATGAAAAATCCATAAACATCATAAAATTGTTTATTTCTTTTTCATTGAAAGAAAAATGTAAATTTAACGCCAAATTGGATTTATTGAACCAACAGCTGTGCAAACATTTTTATTGGCTGTGAGTGTGGGCTTTACAATGGCTTCTATTTCGGGATATCCTTGATACTGGGAAGCAGTATTGTAGTTTGCGAAGTTCTTTAAAGTTACCGTAAAACATCGATAAATTATAATTATAAACTAACTGGTGGCAAAATGAAAATTTATATGACCCATTCAACGCCGGCTCCTAATGGCCCTGGGTTTTAGTATGACTATAAAATGCAGTGAATTATGCGTGGCAAGGTTATTAAATAAATTTTGCATGCGGCTCATTAAACCTGACAGGCGCAGGGAAATGGATGTGGTGAGGCCAGCCAAACAAAAATTTCCAAAGCTTCACTCCTGGCACTCAAATGGCAAACAACAAGAATTGAATAACCACACGGGTGAGGATTGGATGGCTCCTTCACACCTGTGCGTCTCCCTGCCCCCATCCACTCGCGAGGGGTATGAAGTGCCTGACACTAAACGCAACACGCACCCAATTACCCATGGCGTACTCTCAACGCGATGGTGCGGTGCCAGGAACAGGCACCGCACGTGGCAGGGCATCCGCGGCCCCGACGCGCACTTAATTCATTCATAATTCGCCATTTGCCAAGCCGTAACCCAAAATCATTTCCGCTTCCGCCAGGAAAAATATGATTAAATTTGTCAAGTTCGTCGCATTTTCCTTTCCTCTCCTTGCGAAAAGAAGCTTGTGCTCAAGGACCCGCAATGACCGAGTAAGTTATTTACGCAATTAAAATTCATTTGCCGAAGGCTCTAATTCCCGTCCGTTTTCCTTTCTGCTGCTTTCTTATGACAATTGTCGTTTGTTCTGCTGGAGTTCCTGAAGTTTTTCTTCTGTAATGAAAGCAATTCCTAGTCTGTGGGGGCGAGCAGAGCAATTCTATGATAAACAAGACATTTTCCAAATAGTTTGCTTTGCCGACGTTGCTAAACCCCGCTCCAGGAACCAAGCCACCTCTTTAATGCATTCCATTTAAACGCCCACGAATCAAGCTGTCTTTCAATATTCCGTTCAAATTCCGTTTGCCCTGAATCGCCTGCAGCGAATTACGTGCAATTTATTATTTTAATTAAATTGTTGGTTGTCAGCCGTTGGCTGGTGCATTTTATTTGAATTTTACTCGGCATTAAAACGTACAATCAGGTGTCCCAGTTTGCTCGCAAAAAATAAAATGAAAACACGAGAAAAAGGCAACAGAAATGGTAACCGGAGGCGAACAATGCCTGGAGAATATTAAAAACGAATGAGTTATGCACGAGGCCAGACACAGAAGACCTGAAAGGAAAACTTGGCCCAGCTGCGTCTTGGCCTTAGCTGCTCCATAAACTGAGGGCTCAGTCGGGACGGAACTTAAATAAATAAGCGAAAGAGCAAACAGCGCGCTCAAAACAGCAGGAAGCGGGCACTTTCTGAGATTTCTTTCTATTTAAGGAAGACGTCATTTATTAGTGTTTCCGGTTTCCCAAATGGAGGAAATGTAATACAGATGGATTCATAACAAGGTTTCCCTGGATATCTTCCGAAATTTCAATTGGGTTAGAGCCCTTTCGCCCTGTCTATAGTTAGTTTAAGTAAACAAAAATGCTTCCCAATACGTTCATATAAAATAATTATAATTGGCGCCCAACATGCGAGCTCAGACGTTGCTGCGGAGGATCCCCCTAAGCCCACATGTCTCATTAAACGGACCGCCTGTCAGGACTGGCTCCATCCCTGACAGCGATTTGAGCTTGACAATGTCCATTAAATGCTCATATCCTGCTTGCCAAAACTTTTCCCATAGACATTCACTTATTTAGCCACTTAGGTCCATTTACCATTAACCATCTTCCCATATGCCACCTTCAGCTTTCAACGCACGTTTTGAAACCTGGCAGGGAGACTTTTGATATGGTCTATTTGTGGCAGAACGTATGCGTATAGTATATGCGACATATTTTAGTGGCAAATTAATAGTCCCAGAGCAAACTTATTTATTTATGAGCGAACTTTGTCGGGCTAGTCAGTGGTAATTCAACCTTTATCTATCTGACACTCGACGTTTTGTGCAGTCATAATTTATATACCCTGAGTTATTGTATTGTATTTATTTATTTCCGTGACTGCTTGTACATGGTTGGTTGCCCTGTTGTTCGCTGCTCTAATTCCAATCATTCCCAGCGCTTTGTCACACTGTGCGTGTTAAATTTAGTCAGACCGTGTGCAACCCATGACCTTGCCTGATTACAGTTTTGTAAAACGCAAACACATTTATCAGGCACTGGCGGAGGAGGGCTCACGAAATGTTTGTCGCACGTGCTGGCAACCACAAAAATGAATGGAGCTGGGAGCGGCAACTATTCTGATAAATTGTATGTAGTACCGCGCACCGAAACATTTGCGGCTATCGATTGCCGTACTTTGAGACATTTCAAGTCGCAATCCGAGGTTGTGCCCAAGTCGTCCAAGACACATGAACTGGGGAAGCTTATGTTGTGTAATTTGCCTAACCCGGCTCACCTAATTGTTGGGCTTAGCAGGGCGAGTTATGTGCAGACCCTACGGTCAAATTGTGTCATAAATAACAGACTCTTATCTGAGTTAAATGTGACTTACCAACACGGCCCGGCACTAGGACTGGCACTCGCAATCAGATTGCCCATAATGAACAGGCTTTGCATAATTAAACCCAGGCAAACCGCACTTTTTTCTATAATGCTCGCAGCGTATCGTCGAGTGGGGGAAAAGCACACCCGCATACATACGTAGAGCACAGAAAGCTGAGCGAAATGGCAGGAAAAACATCGGTCATGTGTGTGGAAATACCGATAAAAACCAATTTAAATGGAAGCAGCGGCAAGTGATTCATTAAATTCTATTATAAATCATTCCCTTTCGTAGCCCTTTTTGATGCATGTTTCAAATTCATTCTGCATTTCCCTCGATTTATGTGGGTTTATCTGTAAAATCTTCTTTTTTTGTCCATAGAAGGACACTCATAATTGGTTTTTATTTACGGCAATGGTCCGGCAATTAATTTAAATTGGACTATAAATTGAATGCTTAATTCGCCAATCAATCCGGAATCTATCTAAATAAAATTTTCCATGTTGCGCAAACTCAGAATGAAGGAAAAATGTTTGATATGCACGACGGCACTGCCTCGAAAAATTATGAAGACGGAAAGCTGATGACACTATTGAGTCCACGTCGAGGGCTCGTCGTCTATGAGCCACAAGCCAGTCACGTTCCACTTTACAGGATAAAAATAAATATTTCCATTTGCTCGCCATTTGCCTACGTGAGACGTAAAAGTTCCGCCTATTGGTTGAATAAACTTTAAAATTTCATTAAACATTTTGTGTCTAAAAGTAACTAAATTCTCTCTATTTTCAGCAGTTTTTTTACTGGGGATCTAATTTCTGTCAAAGACCAGCGGAAGTATTCAGATATTTTTATTATTCAATTTCCTTGTTGGTCCTTCCATTAGCATATTTCCTTTCGGTGAGCGCATGTTTATAAAACCGCTCCATATGCGAAAACTCACGAGAGTGCGCAATATTTATTATTAAAATTCTACTCAAAATTCGCTGCAACTTTTCGGCAACAAAATTAAAACAGGCAAAGCGCGCCAACGCAGCACAAAAAGTTTTCCCGAAAACTATGGCAAAGTGCAAAAAATTTCACCACCAGTCCGCATTTCGTTTGCAACCGTCCCGGCTCAGAGACAGAAAAAGTCAGCGTTTCGACCAAAGCCAGGACCAGAACGCTGCTGCCAGAGACCTTCAAACTCTTTACATTTATTTATAAAGAATCCATTGGTATGAGCGAAAGGGTGGTCTCCCCTTCCACAGCTCCTATCTATGCCCCCTGAGCATACTATATGGTCCTCGGATTGCCCACCATTGTGCAGGACAATTGAAATTGAAACTTATTACGCTGATGACGCGGCAGGCAGCAGCGAGAGGTAGCAACAAGCTACCAGGCCCATAAAAAGCAAGTGCAAAGGGATCGGCCGGGGTCCTTCGGCGACTCTCCTTTCGGCCAAAGGGCACAGTTCACCCGGAGAGCCAGCTGCAACAGCTTTTGGCTAGCATGCCAAATGGCAATTTTCTGGCCGGCTATCCTGGCCAGAGGTCCAATAATTCTCAAGGCTCTTGATGCGCGGCCACGTCGGGGTCATTGGTTGTTAATCATGTATGGCAGCTACTAGCTACACGGGGCCCGATTATGAGTCTCCCGTCGAAAGGGGGCTAATTGAATTCGAAATGTAGCAACATTTATTATTAAATGTAATATTAGAGTGGAATATTAAGAGAATACCATTTACCCCAATCATTTTGCAACTCAAGATACCTCGTGTTCTACTCTTTGCTAAAGATAAAGTGCTTTCTATATTTATAGGACGCCCCGAAATTTAAACCAATGCTTTAGCCAAATTATTCGTTTAATTGAAAAACTGATAATTAGGGAATATAGTATGATATTTGAAGTATTCAAAAATCAGTCAGCATATTTCAATAACTGATTTTTATTCAAAAACAATTTGGTTTTTTTAAATTTTGTGGTTATTTGGATGTGATGGCTTGAAATAATCCATTATACGAGTATTATACTATACAAAATTTATTGGGAACCCGATTTTAAGTACTTCCAAGTAATTGTAGGTATGAGATCCAAGCAAAAATTAATTTCAAGCTGACATGCGAAAAATTAATTTTCTTAAATATAAACGGAGCTTTACTGTGTGTGCTATACAGGCCATTAAAAAACTTAACGAAGCGTCATGCTTACGAGAAAATTTTTGCTTTTCCTGCCCAGCTTTGGCCACGCTTCCATTTTCATTTTCATTATTTTCCCGTGCAGCAGTTTCCGGTGGTCTTTCCCCCTTTTTCCATCTTTTTTGTTTGCCCCTGATGCGTGAGCTATTGACTGCCATTGTTTGTTTTGTTTTGTTTGGCGTTGTTATTATTTTTATTGTAGTTGGTAATGTTGTTGTTGATGTTGCCCTTCTCTGTTATATTTATTGCGGTAATTTATACTTAAAGTTGTGCTGTTGCCCAGGTTGTTCTGTTGCCCGTTTGCGTTACTTTCGCTGCCGCTTTTGTTTATGGCTGTCACCTTTTGTTTGTTCTTAAGTGATATGGTTATTGTTGCGATTGTGCAAGGGTTTCATTTCGTGTGTGTGTGTGTGAAAGCTCTTAAATGCCAGTTAAAATTAAGAAAACTGTCAGCCCGAACATTAAATAAATTGCAAATGAGAACGAGGCAAAGTACATTTTATGTTAGAAATCATTTGACAGTTGACGAGCGACAAGGAAGTGTTCAAAATGAGTTAGCGGGTTCGCAGTTGACAATGGCAATGCGGAAATGGGAGCAGACAGTAATCTGTTGTGGTCCAAAAATGGATATTAGCTTGATTAAATATTCCAGCTTGACCGAGAATATTTGTGCCATCACATCGAGAGTCTTAACCCCATTTCCCATTGGCCACATAAACACACATAATTCGGACTTGCAAGCATCCCAATTGAACTAATTCCACTGTCAGTGTCACAATATGAACGACAGGAAACAGGCTAACTAAAATTAAGTAGCTTGTCATGTGCGAGACCCGACGGAGACCTAAGCCAAGTGGCCTAAACATTTCTCTTCCATTTAGCCAAACAAGCAAAGAAACAGGAAAAAAGAAAGAAAAGCCTGACTGACCACTCAATTAGGCAAGAGAGCGGAATACAGAATTAAATTAACTCATGGCCTGGCCCCAAAAGAGTCATAACAAAAGTGAGTCGACTGCGCCACCCGTCCACCACATCCTTTGATGTATCCTTGCGTGTGTAGTCCAATGCAAACATGCAAATGTAAACACTAAGTGGCAAGGAGACGCCCGGTCTCGAGTGTCATTTTTAGCTCGGCGTGCTAACAGTTGGAGGGGGGCGAACAGCCAAGGAAATGAAAGAACAACAAGCTCATCAATAGCCAAAGACAACCAACACTGACAACAACACCCACAACACCACTACAAATCGCTGGGCGGCTATAAAGCGACAGCGCACAGTAGTTCCATGTAGTACTCGTATGTACGAGTAGATGCAGCAGAAAAAAGGCCGAAAACTGGATTAGGTTAAAAACCCAAGAATGGTGGCTCGGAAAAATATAGTTCTTCACAGCACAACTAAGATCATTTAGACTAAAATCAAGTATTAACATTTAACAAGTAGAAACGCTGTAGTCGAGATTTCTCGCCAATAAAATACCATTTTATAACTCCAAATTCCAATGATTCAAGACAAATGCAGAAATTAATATGTCGTCCTCCGGCATTAACACTGAAATGGGCAGTGCACTTGGCCGTATCTTCCTGTTTATTGTCCGATCTTTATACAACTTGGCACATGGCTAGATATAACAATTTTTAGCTGTAAGCTAAAAGATTTTTATCTCTTGGTCTAACCATTTGGAAGATATTGACAAATCTGCAAAAGAAAATATTGTTTTTTGAATATTGCAAAGGCGTACGCATCTTATGGACCTAAGTCAAAAAGCATTACGTTCCTTGCTCTTACCATCTCGTAGATCGACGTGTTCATACATACAGATGGACGGACTGACAGACGGACACGGCTAGATTAACTCGGTTGTTGATGCTGATATATTCGAGTTCTTTGCAGGTTCGGAAACGATTCCATGGTATAAAAACCCGCAATCTTTAAAGAATCTTTAGGACCTTAGTAATAGACTTTAACCCTAAAATGTGCCATTTATTGAGATAAAGCTTAGCAGAGCCCTCGCTTGCTTTGCGGTGAAAATAATTATGTGACTCCGATTTATTTGCCCAACATTTAGGAGGGGCAAAGAAGTTTCAGCGAAAAGCAAACAAGAGCTCTGAAAAGCATGCTTTAAAATTGCGCTTCTGCTGTCGCTGCTGAGTGGAAACTCTAAGCCGAATGGAATTTCTATTTATGTGGGGGAAAGTCAACAGAGCGCTGAGTGTGGGCGAAAAAGCGGCTGAGCTGAAAAGAAGCTTACCAAATTGTTTGTCACTCAGAAATGTTTGCCAACTGACAACACAGTTGTTTACAAGGACAAGCAAAAGCATCTCAAAATGCCACTTCAAAAGCAATTGGCAACATTTTGCCGAAAATAATTGAAAAACTCTTTATTTTCTCTGAATATAAATGTTAATCGCAATTTCTTGTTGTCTTTGATAATTGCGCACAAAAATCTTATCGACACTTTCCCATTTATCCTTAGATTCGCATGTGAAAATTCCCTTGCGCTCATTTTAAATTTATGGCTATGCATTTCACGTCGGCTACAGCCATTCCCACAGCTACCTTATGCAGTTTGCCAAATTGATTTTATGCTGGAAACTCTCCGAGCATATTTGCATTTCAATGTTGTCGCAATTAAATATTAAAATCAATTAAAGCCCCGGGGCACCTGCGCCATGGCTGGCTCTCGGTTTTTAGCCAAAGTTCAGGTGTTCTGGCGGCTGGATCTTCTGCCAGCTAAGCGAGTCTTGTCTGTTTACCCAACAACAATTTTGTTGTGTAACCCCCTGGGCCGGTTCTGGCGTAGAATGAGAAAATGCAGCCTTCGGCAATGGTTTAATTATAAATGCCAAACCCAAACACCAATATCCATCCAAGAGATTAGAAACCAGCCAATATCCCTGCCCCTCAATTGGATGAGGAATAGGATTTCGGTTTATTGGGCATGAAATTATTTGGCATGCATTAACTCATAAATCTTGCATACTCAAATTAAAGCTTGGTGCACCCCCTGAAATGTCCTTAACCTAAGTCCCCCACTCCCGGAGAAATTCCCTCCAATTAGAAGGAATTCCCCGAGCTCCAATCGAGGCCATAAATCAGGTCCTTGCCCACAACTCTTCTTTATGATTTCCTTCCGCGCGCCACCACTTATTTCATATTCACAAGAAATGTGCTGAATGTTGGTCATATTTTTTGTGTATGCCCCTAATAGTTCGTGGCTTCTGTAAAACAACAAAGGGAATACCCGAAATAACGATGACTCCCGACTCCCAAACCCCCGACCTTCCTTTGTAGTTAAACTTTCGAGTTTGAGAATTTGCAGGAAGAACAACCAAACAAACAAGCGAAAATAGTGAGCATCAAATTTGTAGCCCTAACAATTTTTCTAGTGGTGGTGGGAGCACAAAAAATACCCCGAAAATTACGAGTATCCACATGGATGGCAGAAGGACTTGCGAGCAGGAGTTGCCCCGTTCATTTCTCGCAATTTAAAAGAGGATAATAAAAACGGATTTACAGTTATGAGTGCAAACATGCCGTAAAGCAAATAAATACGAGAAGAAATCCAAGCTGTAGGTGGTAATTTCTGGTATTTACAGGACCTTGGTCCTCGGGCCATCGGTCCTTTGGTCCTGGGCAAACACGACCCGGAATCCCTTGCCCCAAATCCAATTAAAGTGAAAGCAATTTCACGAAATCCATTCGCCAGCCTTGAAGTCTTCTTCTTAAAAGCGAGATTCATTTGATAGCGTCTAAGTAGAGCGCTTGGTTTAATTAGATACTCGTACCCCGATGACGGGGCCGGGCCGAAAGCCAGCGAGCCCCAAAGCAGAGCTCTCCAGCCAAACCGATTAACAAAGGCCAAAGGCTGTGGCGAGCGTTTTGCCTCGCTTTGTCTTCGACGTCTTGAAGGGTTCGGCGTGGACAGTTGCATTGTCAGCAGTGCATTGGGGACAACAAAGGGCTTGCGCCGTGGGACACACAGACGAGGTCGTCCCCGAATGACACACTTAATGCACTCGGCAATTGAAAGGGGAATACGGCACCCTTCAATAGCTTTGGTAACGAGACCAAAAAGACCTGAATCGGTTACAAATCGGTTCCAATCTGTGGGGCAATGGGCTATTAGGTGGCTTGAGCGTTACAATAATAAAACTTGACCAGCAACAAATCATTTATTGCACAGATTTAGGTACTAAATGTTCACACCAGGATGCCAACATTAAAATCAAAGAAAGTTAACCAATTCTAGAGTACTTTGCTAGTCGTTGCTCTGCCTCAACTCACTTCCCTTTCGTCTGTGAATTTTATTTGAGCTCGCCGCCTTATCGAAAATGAGGGCGTTACGACATTATCAACGCTTGCATCGACGTCATTGCACATTAAAATTGCAAAAAAAGAAAATACGACACAGTCGAGTGGCTCCGGGTGGTGAAAGTCCTTCAGGCAGCCCAAGCCCACCAATACCAATAAGTAAACACACACACTTTGAGCCGCACGTAGGACTTTCAATCAGAGTGCATTGGAACGGAAATTCTGCGCTGCAGCGCAGAAAAGGAAGGAAGTACAAGCTCGACTGGCTGTCCGCCCAAGAGAGGGTCGGAAAAATGGACAAACGAGCTAACGGACCCTGTATTGAGTAACTTGTGAGCTGACTGACTTTCTTCGTTGGCCAAACTACTGTATCAAATGGCACCCAATGCAATGTCCCTAGGACAGATTATGCGGAGTCATCTGATCTGTCGGTTTCATCTGGAAAACAGGACCCCGGGGGCGAAGGGTCGTGGAGGTTGACATCTTGGCGGCTGCCACATAACAAGGTTGCTGTCAGTTTGTTACTGTGGCAGCAGCTACCAGTAGGTATGTATATGTGGTATAAAGTAACTTTGATGCTTGCCACTGACTTTGCATACTTTGAACTTTGTCAATACATTATAGTTGGCCGCTGCTGCTGTTGGCATGGCCGTTGCCTTGACTTGTTTCTTGTTGCTCTTGCTGTCTTTGGCCAATATTGTAAGAGGAAGAAATACGAAAGTATTGACAGCATGTCTTGCGGAAAATATGAAAGTGCACGTGAATGACGGGCGGATTACCTGGCCAGATTTCCTCGTCTTGACAGGGGTCAGGAGAATGCAACAAAATGGGTTAAAGTCAGCTCTCGAGAAGCCTTAGAATAATTGATGAGACTGGTTAGCCACCACAAGAAGAGTTAAACACTCCTGTTCGCCTGTCACTTACCACATTTTACGATCCCTTGCGAGCGCTCCAGGTTGCCTACCAGAGCCCCGAGATGTGGGCCCCACGCACGATTCACTGCTTTCAATATCCTGCGTGGAGTGAATTAATGGAGCACAACCGGGCTCAAAACAGGAAGAATCGCAGAATACAAATTCCACTTAATGACCGAAAATCCCTAACTGAAATAAATTTGATTTTATTGACTGCGAATCAGGATTCAGCAGGAGCAGCAGCAGCCTCGGCAGCACCGGCAGCAGAACATGATTTGAATTTGCCAGACAATGGGCAAAGGGTCTGATTTAGGAAATTACATTTTCAGCCCTCATTGTGAGGGCCCGAAACAAATGAATTATGATGTGGCCAAACAAAAAAAAGTGATTTCCTTTTTCGGGGCAACCCCTTGGCCCGCGTGCGTGGGTGCTTGTCAACGGGGCGTATAAATCTTTTCAGCCACTCAATCCCATTGCCCCCCGCCTGGCGCTCGCCCTACCGTATTGCCTTTCGTTTCGTTAAAAGTTCTCGTGCCGCAGCCAGGCCCATTTCTATTAAATATTTAGGCAATTTGTAGATCTATAACGATTTGCCCCTAATGTGGGTTATATTTATGAGCATGCCCTGAATAATTCACCTTGTTCGGCAGCGACGGACTTTTCGGACTCTCTGGGCATGGCATTCGACATTTGTGTTTGCGCTGGGTAATTTATTAGCCGTGTCTTTCAATATTTAATTGAATACGGTGTCGCAGCGTTAGACAAATGGCCAACACCACTGTGCGTGCCGTTGAATGTGACCCACTAAATTGCCGACCATCCGGACCAGACCAGCAAGTGGTCCCAAATCGAGGCCCAGGACGGAGGTATTCGTGTGTTTATTAATAGATGAACAAATGGAATGGTTACTTGGAAAACTGGCCGGAGAAAACAAGACCAAAATAGAAATGAACTTTAAAAGTTCTTACTGCGATTGACAGATCAGATATCCAATACGAAAATAACGAAATCAGTCTTTTTTCAATGAAACAGCCTTTTTCTAGAGTATTTCTAACACGAAAATAGGACTCTCCTTTGTTTGCATTAAATCAAGTCAAACCCCAGCCAAAAATCAACCAGACGCTTGGCTTAAACTTAAACGAAAGTCAAATTTATCCAGCGCAAAGCTGCGCGGGGCTCAACTAACCAATAAAGATGCAAAGTCAACATAAGCAGCAGCGGCGTGGCCCGGAAACTTTGCTGTGCATACGGGGCGTATGAGCAACGCAGCTCAGGGTCGGGAATTGAGTGGCGGCAATTTTACGCGCTGATTGACGGGCAAACACAAACACAAGTTGCTCTCGGCCACAGCCGAATGTCAAGTTTCTCAATGACATTAATTATGCGGCAAGCCCACAAAAATAGGAATAAATGCTAGCCTCAGGTTTGAATTATATTTCGATGACGTGCCATCGGGCAGGCTGTGAAAATTATATGTTTGCCAACTGTTGGCTCGACAATAACTGTGGCCACACAGCAAACCCGACGTGAACTGACAAAAGGTGTGCCGCAAAATGCCCTCCGCCGTTGTCACAGGATATCTGAAATTGAATTATAGCAAACTGAGTGCGCAGCACAAAAGTCAAAGTCAGTGTCAACACACGAGCCAAACACGTTTCCAATTTGTTAGGAATAAATGTATGTACGTGGCTCTCCGGCCCCTGTGCACAGCCAGAAATGACTATCGTTTCCGGATCGAGTATGCATAATTGAAATAATGACAGGAAACGCGATTTATCGTGGGAATTCTACCTACGGTAAAATAGGATTTGACAATAGGCAGTGGTATTTCAAATGGGTTTAAAAAAACCAATTTCATTTTTGATAGCATTTTCGATCAGTGCATATGCTAAAGTGGACGACGGGATGTGGCAATCCGAAGGGCTGCTACGTCACTTGACATCTGTATAAACAGGGGACAAGGCGGCATATACAATATGAAATGCTGCCGGGACATTCATGCGGCCCATTCTGCTCTCTGTTTTGTTGTTATGCGCCTGAATGATTTCTTTTGTGAAATTGATAACTCTGCTAGTGTGTGTGCACATGCGGAGAGTGAGTGAATGTCCTGGCTGGCAGTTGTGTGCACACTGGGTGTGGATGTGTGCTTAAAAAGCTTCAGACTCAGCCTGGCTTTGTGTGTGCTGCCTCAAGGACTGCGGATTATAACAAATTAAAGTTGTGTAAGGCTCCGGGGCTATCAAAACTCTGACAAGGGATTTTTTACGAATATTTTTGTCATTGAAGGAATATTGAGCAGTCATGCGGCAAGATAAAATACGTACTAAGGAGGGTGAAGTATTTCTGTTGCCGAGTACTTTGGAAATGCTAACATCTCATGAGGAAGGTTCGCATCATTAATATTGATAACACGATGAAAAATGAAGGAGTTTCTATCAATTATCACCCATGCGAAGGGATTTCCGGAACGTGTCGAGGGATATTAATCTTTACAGGAGAGATTTACCTTTAAGTCGAAGGACTCAGGCAAATACTTCACTCTGTTCGAACATCCGGTAATAACAATATCTTATTACACATTCGAGCATGTCCCAACCGATTCGCTTGTGCAGCGATCCATCACGCTTGTTTAATTTCATTTCGGGCCTCTTTACCGAATGCGATTCGGCGGCGGTGGGAAACGCTTGTCGTGTCTGCATTTGCATAACTTCTCTCGTTTATTTATTTTTTCAAATTATGCGCTAAGCGGGCTTGCCAATGATTGATTGGCCAAAGCGGCGGCACGGCATTAGCCGTATATCCTTGGCGCGTCCCGAAGCTCACGTAAAGCAAGTCATAAAAATATTTCACCGAATAATAAAAACTGAAACGGAGAAAAATAAGTGAACTGAACCGAGCCGAAATAACAAAACGTTGTAGGTCATGTGTCATCCGCAGAGTCCTCAGTTCCGTTCCGCTGTGTTTTGTGTCGCCCGTGGCTCGTGTTGCATGTGGCATGTTTGTTTGCACTCTGTTGGGACATAGTATATGGGTAGTGTGGTGTACAAGAATATGGCTCGAGAAGAGCCCCGGGTGTGACGAACTTTAACACAGGACAATTTTGTGTCGTGGCTGCCACGGGCTGAAATTGAATATTTAATTTTTGCTTTGTCGCGCTTTGAAACAAATTCCTTAACTTTTTTTAATACTTTTATGGCATGAGCCCGGGGTAAGCATTAATGAAATTCCCCCGAAGTTTGGACAGCTGATGCTCGGGAGCAGATGAGCCCGAAAATTATGGGTTGGGCCAAGTATTTGGAATAACTTTTACTAAGTTTCGCCAAAAAAGGAATTAAAAAAGGACGCTTTGTGTTTTTCTCAAGTATTTACTCGAAATTGTTATTGTCCTAGAATGTAAAATGTAAGCAACCCGATAATATTGAAGAATTCAAAATTATTCCAGATATGAACGCTTTATTATATCTGTTTTATATACTAATAATCATTAAAAGCTACTTTTAAATATTTACAAACGTATTAATAACTATTAAAGTTTGTATGGAATCGTTTTTTATAAAAGTATATTACAAGAGTATCTTTTAAAGGAAAGTTTCCAAGAAATTTCCCGAAACATCCATTCCACTTTCTAATCCCACCACCCTTCTCGAATTATCCCGGATCTTTTTTGGCGCCTTTTCTAATGCCACTTAATTAAATTGGATGCTTTTTTAGGGGCGAAAATGTTTAACCGAAACAGCTAAGCTGAAATACTCACTCCACGACATCAACACTCAATCATTAAGTCTACCAAAAAAAGAATCAGGTCATGACAAAGTATATGCATAACTACGAGTATATTTCACTCAGCACATCGAGGAAGCCCATAATTACGATTGTATGCCGACGTACATAATAATAAAATCAAATATGCCAACTTTGAGCGCCAATTTTAAGCTGATTAGATGCAAATAGCTGTGATAAAGATAAAAATACCAAATCAATATCAAACTAAGTCGTTACTCGGCCTCCACCCCGTCGCGAGTGGGATTCCCCCAAAGATGACACTTGAAAACAAACTACAAAGAGCAAGAGGAGAAAAATTGCACGGCCCGGGCAGATTTTATGTTTTTTTTATGTTAAAAATAGGGAACCCTGGACCGCAGGAAGGGGCAGCGGACAAGAAAGGAAGCGGGCAAGGAGGGCGGAACATACAAAAACTTTTATTTATTCATGGGCACGAAGGACTTGTGTGCGTCACAAGGAATGGGGAACTGAGATGTTACCCAACTGGGTACTGGATAGCCAGGAAATATTTATTTTGCCATCCGATTGGAGCAGATGTTTATGCATTTTGGCAGGCGCACCTGCAGGTCGTAAATTGTTTTTACTTCTTGGGATATACTGTTGTATTTGGGTCGGACAGAAATCTGGGATTTATAAAGCTACAAGAATTTAAGCAATTTACCTTAGCTCTTCTAGGCAAAAGTCTCTGCACAAAACACAAACTTTTTCGGTTGGATTCGATTCAATGAATATTTAAATTCGCGCGCACTTTCCCTTTTTGGGGTTCCTAAGGACTTCCGGCTGATTCTCCTTGCTGGCAACCTATCGAACCGAACGCTTCGCTTGATTTGTGAAACTGGCCTCGTTTGGCCTGTGGGTTTGGTTAAAAACGTGCTGCTTTTGGCCCTGTTAACACACTGTTAACGGGTGTTGCATGAAATGAAACGGTCTGGGAAAGTGCCGAAAGTAGGTCTGATGAGGAGGGGACTGACTGAGAGGGACAACTTGAGTGAAGTTGTGAAAGCTCCTTTGGTCCTTATTCACAAAAGCTTCGCATAAGCTTTCACGTTTATTTCCCAGTATTATCAAATGGGGATATTATACAACTTTAATGCAGTTTTAAATACCTGTGTTTTGTACTTATACGGTGTTTATTTTGATAAAAGGACTGCCCATATTTACCTGGAAGTAAAAATTGAAACAGAAATCAGTAACTGTACGCCGAAGCAAGCCAAGCAAAAACACACACATAGCAATCACAAAATACAGGTAACTTGGTAAAAAAGGGATTTTATAGATAGGCAAAGTTCGGTTATAATACTTGGTCAAGCTGTGTGGGTTAGTTGGGGAAATTATGGCGGCAAAGCTTTTGGTACAGCTTTGACGGTTAGTACAGTGTTGCCAGCTAAACAATAGTTTTGAACTTGGAGAAAGTAATGTTGTAAAGGAGTATTTAGTTTTGAGAGTGAAAGAGAAAACATGCCAATTAAAAGATTTCAAAGAACAATGTTAGTCGGGTTAGAAACAGTGTAAAAACGTGCAATCATATGAAGAGAAACAACTGCCTAAATCTTGACTACGTCAACGCTTTAAATTAGTAACATTACATGGAACAGCAACTATTTAATAGAGTAACAACAACAGCGACACACAGATAGATATATCATAACATCAGCTAGGACAAATATTTGCTAGAGAATTTCCGGTTTCTGTTGTTTCTGGTGGCCGAACCAAAAACGGGCAACAAAAACGGATGAGTAACTTTGGGCTAATCACACACCAGAATTTGACGAATTTGTTGTTGGCTAAAACGAATTGACATCGAATTTAAAGTCGAGATCCAAATTTTTCAAGGGATTTCGACGGATTTTTTTGCTGCCATGGTGATGGTGGTGATGAGGTATGTGGATCTCCACCTCCGGCTCTTCATCATCATCAGATGTTTGGGATATTACCAGTTTTTTGGTTTTTGGTTTGTTTTTATTTTCGAATCGAATCATTTATCAAGTTGTGTGAGTGTAGAGATAAATACAGAAGAAATACCATTAAAATATATACCATCAATATTATGAAAAATAATGTATGTATATTCCTTATTTTGGCTTATTTAATTATGTAAAATGATGCAGTCAGAAAAGTACAGAGCGAACGATAGCTTGAGTAGGATAATGAAGTGGGTGAATTAAATGTGTATTGAAGCAAAGTGAAAGTGGGGAACAGTTGCACATTCACATTGACAAGACACACGCAATCATAAACGTAGGGAAATGAAACGTGGCGTATGCGCGATGTTTGTTTTATACAAGTCAATTCCACCGAATCACGCACTCTTCGTCGCCCTGCTTGACGTCCGCTAGCATTTCAAGTGCCTTTTGTCACAATCCCCACGAAGACTCCCTCATCAACGCCTGGTAATACCATAAATTTTCAGCTAATTTCCTGCACACACAACTTTTTAATCATATAAATAGCAATAACGTGCAACTGGCTGGGAATGGCAGGAAAACTTTCGTTTTATTTTATGTCTGGAACAATGGAAAAAGGAAACTTCCCCAAATGAAATGTGAGCCCTCGAAGCTGAACATAGCTACTTTGTATCTATGAGCACGAATGTCTGTGTGAAGTGGCTGCTCTTGTGAAACTATTGGTATGGGGGGGGGAGGGNGGGGAGTGGAGTCGCTGAAGTTTAACTTAAGCTAAGTGCACTCCAAAGTACGCAATAAAAAGTTTGAATACCTGCGTGGTGGAGGGCTAAGTAGATAATGCAGTTTTTTGGCCGAGACCTTGCGAAATAAATTATAACCATACTGCTCTTGGAAAATTTAAACATTAAAGCTATAACGATTTAATAAACCTTCATTTGGGGTTCATCTAATGGCATCAAACTTTGGACATTCCCTAACAAGTTTTGTGGACGAACCCTAGGCTCAATAAATTTCGAAACAATATCGATTATGTGTGTATAAATTGTACACATTGATAACTTTGCCTGTGGCCTGGCATGGGAAAATTCATTATGGAATTAGCTTGTCTCCTGCAGTTTTCATTTCCTTGTGCTCGCCCCGGGCCCAAACATAAAAGCATTATGTGCCGGGCCGCCAATGACAAGGCCCCGGCACTGGCACTCGCACACAACTCATACTCGGGCTCCGACAGCACTAAGCAAAGTCTACCGAAAGTTAGACATCGCACAGACGGCTACGGCTACGTCTACGGATACGCCTGCCTGCCTCAACTTGTGTTCCATAAACTTTTAATCAGCCTAAAAAATGCCCTGCAACCTTCCAAACCCACCTCGCTTCCCCTCTTGAGGGCGCACAATTATAACCAAATTTGCTGAGCAACAAAAACATAATCAACTTAATTGCATAAAGAACGCTATAAAAAAGAGCAAAAATAAGGAAAGGCTTCAAAACCAGACACGAAGTCATGAGAGACCAAAAAGAGAAAAGTGTGTAGTCACTTGGTTACTCTTCCTATGAAGATGATTTGGATAATGACTTGTTTTTAAATTATTAGTAACAAGAGTGAAATTGTTCTTTGAATTTTCAAACAATCTTAGCAATTTGCACTAAATAATCTTGAGAAAATCAATTTCCCTATTAAAATGTCACACTTATTTGGAAAAAGTCGTAAGCTGCAAATGGAAATAAACGCACACGCCATCATTTATGCACCACATACTATACATATATGAGATATCCTTTAAAGTTGGCAATCCAATGACCATTGCCTCCGCTTATCAGCTCATAAAGCTTTTCTTGGATTACACACTTTATTCAGAATCGGATTTTACATCGAATGCGAGAATATTCAGCCATGCAAGGGTAGACCCATCTCCCCGATGGCGTTCGAGGAATTTAGCGTAAGCAGATAGGGTAGATCGGCGCCAAGTTTATTGTCCTGGCGTCGCAAAGCATAACATTTTTGCTGTATGGGCGGGGTGGGGATGGGGTTGTATGCTCGATTGCTACTTTATGCTTTGGTACCCCCGCCGTATCGGGCTGGTAATACAATCAATTTCCGCTTTGTTTGTCAGGAAAACTTGGCTGCGAAGGAACGTGAAAGTAGCCCAGTGCTTTGACTTTTTTCCGCGCTTTTTTCGGTTTGCTTGCGAAGCGGAAGCAACAGCTCAGCTGCCAATATTGTTCAAACATGACGTGTACGTTCACCATCCCCTCCCCAATCGATTTCCTTTAATGTTGTTAAGTAGAGAGTGTACGATTTTTAATTAAATTTGCCATTATAGGGATGTATATGTGCGTCTATACGTAATATCCATTATTGTGTTTGAGGATAACAATGGATGGCACTTCATTAGTCGCCGGTTTGGCTGCTCTGGGCCATTTGGTTGCTACAGAATGAGTGGAATGGCCCGGCATTGGCTTTGTGCAATTAGCCTTTATGTTGTGTGCTCTTGATTAGGAGGACGCTCACACACACGTTCGTCACACAGTCAACGCCCACGCACACCACAGCGAGCAGCCGGAACAAGGATACACAATTCTGAGCAGACAGAGAAATATTTTTCAATTTTCGGGAAGCCCGACATTCTTGTCTGCGTGCTTCAAATTGTTTTTTGGGGGATAGTTGTCGGGCCTTGTGGAGGGAAAGTTTCATTAATAAGAAATTCCAATCTACTTTGGGAAACCTTGGCCTAATTATGAAATTGAACGAAACGGAAGTAGGGCTTGGGGTCCTCGAGAAATAAGTAGTTATATTCAAGGGACCACTTAAGAAATTCATGCGTCATGTCCTACCGAAAATAACAACAGCATGTCTCAACCTATTTTTGGTATTCCTATACATATTTATATAATATTTTGATGACACCCGGTCCAAACAGGCAGGGCTTACCGCTCTTGGGCTTAACAGCCTATACGCCTCCATAAATTCGGCTTTAAAAATGTCATTCCAAGCCATAAAACTCAATTGTATCGGCAATGCGATAACAAATAATCGTTTGCAATTATTCACAGCTCTATTTGTGTGTCTCTGGCGTATTCAAAGGCCATGATATGCCTATAATGTGTATCAGCACAAAATACAAATAATATGCGCATACATTTACGTTTCAGTGACAAGCTATCCAGACAAAGGCGGAAAACACAGCGGGAGATGTGTCAATGTCTGCTGATAAGCATCATAAATAATGCGGGCATATCAATTGCTACATAATAAATTCATAAGCCAGTCGCCGAAACTCGCAGTAAGCAAATTCTAAAAGAAGTCCACTCTTGTTCTTGCTGCAAAAAATTGAGACATAAAACAAGGAGGAGCATAGTCCGGCGGATAGACTATTGATACCCATTATTGTATCTGTAATAATGTTTTTAACAAACTGCTGTCAAGTAAGTAACATAATTGCTGGGATCCTTAAGTTACAACCTGCCCAAGATGTCGTTAAGGTCGCAGTAAAGCTGTTGTTTACATTTAATAATACAAAAAATCATAAAATAAACAAACTGCTAGTTACAAAGTGTTCTTGCAAATAAGGTAAGAAATCTTTAAGGTAAAGAAAATCTTGTACCTTGAATATGAAACTAAACTCCTAATGTTGTAGGCAGATTTTAGGTATAGGGTAGGTAAATGGCAAACATACTTATGTGATAGCACAAAAAGATGCAGATGACTCATAGTCTTATGAATAAATAATGGAATGTATCCGAAGCAGCTAAAAGGATTTGAAAGGACACAGGCCAACTGACTCAACAGTAATTCGCGGAATCCTTTTGCAGAACACAATGCCACGGCAATCCCCAAAGGAGCATCCACAGTCAATGCGGAAGGATTCAAATAAAAACAGAACAGTGACAATAATAACGAATAAACCTGAACGAAGCACTTGCGGAGTTGGGGTGGGGTGTATGAACGCGGCGTAGGGGAAATGCTTGACGACGCACACCGGATACGGATGTTCAGTGAAACGGGCGGGAAGCATCCAACAAATGCCAATTTATCATTTCCGCTGGTGAGGCGCCGCAAATTGCAGAGCTTAGGAAATGCTTTGCGCGCCTGTTTAAAAGGCATTTTAACAGGGCAAACACGCAGACATTAGGACCGTTTTCATCATACATATAAATGGGCCCTAATGGCGCGGCGCACCCTCTCTGTCCCCCTCCATTTGAACCCGCCATCTCTGTGGCATGCATAATATTCCCTGGCTTGGCGCCGGCGTTCTTCAATTCGTGGCTATCCTAGAGTTGAATTCGGACTCGGGCTCGAAGTTGGATATTAAATATCACTCGGGCACGCATTTCTGGCATTTGTCCGTCCCTTTAATGCGGCCCCAGTGTCCAATTTTATGCATTTCTTTCGTGTGAATATGCCTCTGTCCCCGTCCCGCCGAATGGATTCATATTTGTGGGCAAGGCCATTGCCAAAAATAAGTATTTTTAGGGCAGGACGACCGGGTCGAAGAGTCGGCCCCTTTGCGCCAAATTGAAATTAATGCGTTGGCCCAACGCGGCGGATACGTGATATTGGTATTGGCTGGCTTCCCGGCCGCACCGGCTCGCAAAACCAAATTGACTGTGAACGTTCTGCTAAATTTGAATTTTAATGCTGCCTGGCTGGTAAAATTTAACGATCCAGGGATATCTCCGGGTGTGAAAATATTTTATAGTTATTGATTTTCCTCCTGCCACGAGCGTACGTTTCTCGGGGTGATTGAAAATATGTTTACCTAAAGTCGCACAACTTACATTTCACCGAGGTTCTATATCACCTTTTTAGCATTCTTTTCTCTACAACTAATTGAATTATACTCACAGCTCAACCCTTGGCCCGGCGTAACAGGCCACACCCTTGGACATGAATTGTGCTAATTAGACTGACAACGACCACGCACATCATCAGCATGACCACCTACCTGGCAGTCAGTCAACAAGCACGGGCTGCGTTTTAGCCACTCCCGCAAAAGGAACGGAGGGTAAACAGGATACGTGTTGCCACAGGAAATCATTTACCCAATAAATCAAATTGACTGCTCCGCGGCGAGTAGAACACCGTATTTACTCTCAATTAGTTCAGCATTAGCACGACGTTTCGGGCATAATTAACCAGACAAAACGAGGGCGAGGCCTAAATTGAAAATGCTTAAGAGTGTCACATGAAAAAATTTAATTAAAATTATGCAAATTTCTGCGATAAAAGCGGCTGCTAGGCTTATGTCGCCGCACTTCTTAGAAGAAGCTGGCAGGCATTTTAAGCTGTCGCTAATGCCTGCCTTTGTGCGAGGCAAATTAACTTTTGCTGCTCCTACATGGAGAACAAAGGGTTGCGTTCAAAGGAGTACTACTGCTTTAATTTTCCTTTGTACGAGTAAAATAAGGAAATATTGGATGTAAATATTCCCCCATTATCACTTCATGGCATAATCGTATTGATCGCAGCTTAGCACAAGCATTTCGAATCGATGTCCTGGATATCCCCTTGAGCGCATCTCAAAACCCTAATCCAGCTTTGGCCTGAGGGCGGGTGAACTCATTTTAATTGCTTGTCTGTGGACAAGGATCCGAGCGCAAACTCCGGATGGGTCTTATTTGCATTTCACATTAGGCAACGCCATTCGGAAAGGAGCTTTGAAGGACTTAGCATGTTTCGCCGCCCTCCGCACGACTGTTTGCTTAGGCTTATGGTTTGCATGAGTTGACATCTTTATTGGCTATTTATGTCCTTCCCGGCCGTCACCCGCGATTGTCAGGTAATGTTGCCTGTCTAGTACGGGTACATTAGAATCGCCCTGGCAATGGGCAGTGTCATCAACATTTCTCAATTAACCATCGCGGAAGCAGGGGAAGCGCAATTCCGACTTAGCCGTCAACGGATTTATGTTTTTAATTTGTTTTCACTTGACAGGGAAATGAAATCGTAAAGAAAAGAAATTGAATTAGGGCCTACGTGTGTGCAATGCGAAATGCCGACCGGCAGCAGTTTTATGGCTGATTTGGGTGCTGCCGCTTTCCTTTAGTTTCTTTTTATGATTTTTCCGCTGCTGTTGGTTTTGCTTTTATGCTTTGCCGGATGAAAATCAAAAAAGTTTCGAGGGCCCCGCCTAAACTTTATAGTAAGTAAGCAACTTTATGGGAGGCAAGAAGCTGGTAAATATTTATGAAACACTGCGGCTGAAATTGAATCGAAGAGATGCAGCAACGGCTTCGACAACTCATTAAAATTTCCCGAGCTCCGTTCAGTCTTTTCCTTTGTATCGCCCACGCCACCGTCGAGTTGGGGGCAACATCAAAAACAGGCCAAAAGTTCTAATTAGCTGGGAGCACCCAAAAGTGCACAATATTTCACCGAAATCCCCTAAATGCGCAGTTGCCTGTGAAAAACGCCCACGCATATATAAAATGTAAGAGTGCCTTTATGTATATATTTACATATTTTTCGCAAATTAAAATGAACGCCAGGAAAGCGGAGAAATTGCTAAGCAATAATCATAATTTGTGGCATTAGCAGGCAGCACCGTTTTCCGGGCAACTTTCCCCTCCAACCAACCAAAGCGGCCATTGATAAAGTGTCGCTACACAATTTATCAGCAGCACTCCCTGCGGGAAAATGAAAACGGGTACGGTGCGGAAAGCACCGGGGAAAGCACCAAGGAGAAATGCGTGGAATCGTGAGGGAAGGCGGGGTGGATGGTGAGAGAACAGCGGCTAAACAAACAGTTACTGCACCTGCCACAGGGGAAAGCACGTTGTGGTAATTTATGAGTCATTCCGTGGAAACACTGTGTGCTTTCCTTTTGCCTCCGCTGTTATTTCATATTTTCATTATTTCCAAAAAGCACAAATAAACCGCCCAAACTTTCCCCAAAAAGATGAATTAAATGTTTGCGGCGCCGACCGCCTCTCTGCTTACCCTGTTTCCCTTTTATTTCAGGCTGGCAAACAACCGAGCTCAGAGTCAAAGTAAAAAGTTATCGCGGTTGGTTGTGGCAAAAAAATACAAATCAACATGCAAATGCACAAAAAGTAAAAATAATTTATTTAATTACTTTGCATAAAATGCCAGCCTCAGCCGCAGAAATATGAAAATTGAAATCAATATCAATAATGGCATTTCCAGAAAAACTTCCAGCCTCAACGGTAGTCCGAATTCCTGCATATTAACGGCGTTTCACCGAGCTTTTGTCCGAAAATCGCTATAGTTATCACCCGAAATTTCACGCAATATCAGTCATAAACCCGAGTAGTGGCCAGAAAAGCAAGCTAGGGAATTTGTATTATGATATTGCCCATATCGCTGGCCATAAACGTAAATTCCCGGCCACGCTTATTAGATAACATAAACAGGAGCATGAACTGCGTTAGCGTGCATTAGGGCGTCCAAGGACCTTCATCCGGCCCCAGGGCGCTTGGCCGGCAACGCGGCGGCTACTTAACAAAGTTAAGGATCTTACACAAATTTGCCATCGCCATTGGCGCATAAAAATGCTTGCGGATGTAGTGGCGTGTAATGGAGTGCACGGTACACACTCAAATATATATAGCAAAAAAAATTTGATACATATTTATATTATATGCGTATACAGTTAAACAATTCATATTTGCGACACCATTAAGCAGGGGCGGGGAGGGAGCGCTGGCTTTCGGGGGAAAATGGGAAAAGTGCGAGGGAAAAGCCAACTGCGATAACGAAGAGCGCCCAGCATGTTGATACAGTAAACAATACCCAGACCCCGGGACACAGGACATCCTCTCAGCCGAATACAAATGGCACTCAGAAAAACAATAATAAATTGGTAAGAAGAAACATTTTATACATTTTAAAACAATCTATCACAAAATTATATTAAATAGATGTCGTGGTCTTTCATTTTTCTTAAACCAAACTTTCAGCATTTAATCTATCAAAGAAAGTGATTTATTATTTTTAATTTTTTCAGAAACTCAAATACCGAATATGCTCGTCAAGATAATGTAGTTTTCAAATTTTTTAAAGAGTAATCAAAACCCGCCCTTAATTGCTTTAATTATGATTTTTACTTAACCGAATATAGTGTCAAAATATGTTAGAAAGTATTGAAAATTATAGAATTATCATGTAAAACCAAATAACCACATAAAACCTGCAGGTCTTTTAAAATTTTTAAAATTATTTACAACCTTTAGGTTCCAACTTTGCAAGCGAATGAAAGACAAAAAAAAATTGTATACAAATCTACCTCCTCCAGTTTAACCTCTAAGACCATAAATATTCGAGCAGTTACAACACTTTTTTCGCACTGCATCCACGCACACACACGCACAACGAATGTAGAATAGGTGTTAATGTGAATGTATCGGCTATTGAGGATTAACGGGGCCTTACCTTCGTCCTCCTCGTCGTTGAGCTCGGTGATTGCCGCCTTGTCGCAGGGTCGGTCAATGCCATTTGTTGCTTCTGACTTGCCACCGCCAGCGGAGCCGCCCCCGTTCACCGCCTTGGCATCGCCGTTGGAGATAATTGAATTCGATTTGGCGTGATTTGTATGATTGTTCGAGGACTTGGACCCGGACTCGCCCTCCAGTGGCGGGGCGCTCGGCTCCGCATCGCCATTGCTGACCGCATCGATGGCGGCGCCATCCTTGGTCTTCAGCTCCTGGCTGGTGTTGCAGCCCATTATCCTGGTTTGGTTAAATCTAGTTCGCGGCTTCTTGATGGGCTCTCACCACAACCAGTTGGCCTAGGTAACTGGTAACTCGCTTTTGTTTAATCAATTGCACACTCACACACCGGCACACAGCACCACACGAACCCAAATAGTTGCTCTCGTCCCTGTTTGTTATTGTTATTTGTTTTTATCGGCTTAGTTTTGTGTGCGCCAGCTGCACTTTGACTTTCGCGGGCCAAAATCCGTTTGCGTAAAATTGCTAAAAAATAGTTAGCTTTGTCAAAATTTGTGTTCTGTTTACAAAAGTCGCTAGAAAAGGTGCGCACAACCACAGGTTAGCAGCCACAGACCCGCACCGGAAGCGAAGGCGGAAACCAGCTGAACTCACTCGCAGACTGACTGTCTCTGGCACAAGCTCGGCAACAACTGACAAAAGAGCCAGCGACGCGTCCTCACAGCGGATGCCACGGACCCGGAATGCCCGTCACTGTTATCCTGCAGGAGCTGCGAGCTCAACAAGCAGCGTTAGCCGGCAGTCAACGACACACACGAAACAGGATCCCGGGGTACCGGAGAGTGCCAGGAGCTCGGAGAGGGCATTTGCTCGGAGCCAAGCTTTCTGGCTCTCTCGCAGCCCGCACAGTGGAGTGAAACTTTCGAAATAAACTTATTAAAGCAGTTCCATTCACCAAAGTATAGCTGCACCGTACTTATTTATACTCCCAAGATAATTTAATCTATCGTATCTATCATACAGGTCCATAAAAATGTGTCTGCAACAAAATAGTTAATATCCTTTGAATGGAATTTCAAGGGGGAACTATAGAGACACTTACAAAGCTATTTGACCCTCTTTTAAAAGAAATGTTCCATGCGGACCTTTCCATTTCTAAGGTTGAATGTTTTCTCAAATTTCTATATCACGAAAAATGAATAAAGTGTCATTCTACACAGTTTATATAAATATTATTGAGATTTACAAAAATGAGTAAAAGATTCACTCGGACTATTGCATAAGGTTTAACCATTCCTCATAAGAATAAAATGATTTATAATTGGACTTTAAAAAAAACGTAAAACATATTTCTATTTATATGCACTTGTAGTCAAAATACTTTTTGCGTTCTCATTGGTTTTTAAAATGTACATTAATTAATATTTATAAGTACTTGGTTGTATTTATTTATTGTATATACAAGTTGTTGAATACAATTTTGTATTTGTAATATTAATTAAGTTATGTACTGTTGATGTTGAAGCACTGTGCAAGTATCCCAATTACTAAAATTTGTGAGCAGGCCGGAGAACCGAAAATGGAGAGACGCCACCGCTCTTGTTGGCCCGCTCGGGCTGCAAAGTTTTTCGCAAATAAACAAACCGACGGCCAAAGCCGAAACACAGATACACACCCATACCAGTAGCCCTGGGTTTTGGCTTAGAGGAGCCGCACACAAATCGTTGTGGTAGCAGCAGCAGCAGCAGAAGCAGCAGCAGCAGCCGAAGAGCAACTCCAAAGGCAAAGGCAATGGCATCATCATCATCGTCGTCGTCCAAACTGGACCCCCAAACACACAGAGCCTCGTGCGGTGGATGGACTGCGGGCAACCAGGCGTAAGCAGAGTGAATGGAAGGCAAAGCCAACCCGAATGCAAACATAAAACAGAGTTTCATCTATAACAGAAAACCTGGCCCATAAAAATATCAATGCTTACGCTTTTTGTGTTGTCCAAGGGCCGGCGGGGGTCCTTTGAGTCGATAGCAATTCATAAAAATAACTAGCTTTTATCCTGCTGCTCAGCTGTGCTGTCATTGGGATGGTTGTCTTTTATTTCTTGGTTGTATTTATTTTTGGGAGTTGCCTGTGCGGCTTCACATGAATATGTATACGTGTTCATGTTCAATGATTGTCTGTGGGAGACCAACCCGAAAATTTCCAGCCTTGGCTTTATTTCGACTACGCATCCTCTCTTTGGGTTTTGCTGCTTTTTTCCTTAGAATTTTCCTTTAAGGCCCACCTGAAACGGGCCCATGCATTTTTAAATTTTATGGCATTTTTTATGAAGCTACCAAGCAGATCAACTTTGGGCAAATTCGGGTCTTAATTTAGGAACCTAATGAAAAATAATAATCGATATTGATGGGGGATTCAATTAGTATCAAATTCAAAAGCTGAACTTTTCATTTTTCCCCTATAACAATAAAATTAATTGTAAGGCCTTTCTTTTAAGCGTTGTTTTCTGCGAGTGTCGGATATTTTTTATTCCAAAGCTGCAATAATCATAAAGGCGAAGTGCGCTTAGTCTAGTTGAGGTGTAAGCCACGAATAATCGTAAAGCCGGCTCCCTGAAAATGCAAAGCATATGGTAATTTTAATCAAACTTCTAGCAGGTTGCCCGCATTTAAACTACACCCACACACGCATTATGTGCGTCCTGCGAGTGTACAAAAATGCAAATTAGCTTTACATTGCAAATGTGGCATAAAATGACAGCTAACAAAATCCGAATTTGAGTTGCCATCCCTCTCGGCAATGGTGAATATTTGCAAATTGCGGGTACATTTTTAATGTGAAATTAAGCAAAATAGGGAATTAATTAAAAAGCGTCTGTGAATAAGGGAGAATAGGAAAATGTTCACAATTTAATTCAATTTTCCACCAAATCAAAATGCAATGAACAAACACCAGGACCAGGTTGACTTTTGAATAAAATTAAATATTCATTTCCCGGCAGCACCAGGCAAACTAAATATTGAATGGCTTTTGTAATCAAGTTAAATTTCTGTCCAAGGTTTGAATGCATATTAATTACGGGGCCTTAAATGTAAACACAGTTTGAATTGACCTTTTCGCCCTTTAAATTTTGCGAAATTTCTCATCACTTTTAGGGCAGGTTGGAATGCCGAAACGACCAGCAATTAAGTGCGAAAATTCGACAAACAACTGCCATGCCCATGCCCACATCTTTTTCTGTAGTTGCACTCAGCCAAACAAAAACCCAAAACCGGGACAAGAGCCAGAAGAGAATTTGTCGTAGCTTCAGCCTTGAAAGCGTGAAGTCTGACAACCCCGAAAGTGTGGGGACAAACACACAGCAGCAGATGGATGGCCATAGAAAAGTCGTGTGAAAATTCATGGGCGAAAATTCCCGAGTCCCTTGGCACTTGACAACTTCTTGGCGATGACAAAAACGCGCCCGCGACACATAAACCCTTTCAGGGGCTGATGAAATGACTGACAACTCGAGACGTCGAGAGTCTTAGGCCGTATCCCAAAGTTTGCGCATCATTTGCCACCAGAAATGCCGGGTCATTATGCTGCCGCCAGCTCATCCCATCCAGAAGATATAAATAGCTTTGTTTTTAGATAAAATTCTTGGCTTTTCGATTTTTTCCATCGCTTGCGCCTGAGTCTTTGAGTCTTTGACCGAGGATACGTATACGCCGCGTTGGCTGCCAGCACTCCAATGGCGTGCCCTTTGCTCTTCGCCTTCAGCCTTCAGCCTCCACACCTCCGCCCTCCTCATTTGCCGCCTTCTGACTTTGGGTCTATTTTACTTATTTATTTATTTTTTCATTTCTTTTTTCCTGTTTTCAGACCTCTTTGCTGTTTCCTACCCCCCCGGGACTGCTGCCAAATGGAAAGTTTTTCGCGTCCTTTTCAAGTCTGAAGTTCAGCGGCGCGCAACAATTTTGCAGGTCTACGAGCCAGCGAAAAAACTGGCAGTAAGCAAATAAATTTAAAGTGAAAATCTGTATGTGCCTTCTGGATAAGGGGCCTTAAGGTATTTCCTCAGCCGAATCGGATTAAGTCCAAGTTGAGAGGCAGTTTGAAACGGAACTAATCCGGCGAGAAATGTAATATATCTGTTTTTGCGCGCCCGCTGCCTGACTACTACGTTTCCGTTTCCGCACTCATTTCTCATTTCTCGCTGATTATCATTTTTATTTGCTTGTAGTCTTCCGTGAGGCAATTTATACACAATCTTGGCTCATTATTTATTCGGCTTTTCACCTTGACCATGTGTGACATGGCTCATATCTGAAATTCAGAATATCTTGTGTCATTTGTGCGATAAATGTGTTTCTTTTGTCACCTCCATTTGTTGTCGACTTCATCTCCTGTCGTTCGTTGGAAACTGTCGCTCGATGGCAATTGAATTAGTCCCGACATGATATATTTACGCATATTTTTTGCGTTTCGCTGAATATTTGCCTTTGCCATTCTCGTGTGACAATGCCAATTAATCATACGCCCTGTTGGCAAATGCGTTGAAATGAAATATCCACGCGTACGTGTGATTTCATTAATCTCGCCTTCAAATTAATGAACCGAACAATGGCTAAAGTCGGCGGGGAATTTCCACTGGAGCTTTAAAGGAGCGGCTCTCTAGGTATTGCATGGAAACCAGCACTCATATCCGATGTCCCGGCCCCTTGCAATTTTGGCCACATGCCAGGCCAATATTAAGCGGCAATATGAGCAGACAATAGATGGCCGAGGAGCTGGCGGCGAATCCGATCCGATTGGATCGGTGTGTCTGTCTGTTCGTCTGCCTGGCAGACAAGCGGCAAACCAAAAAATGACAGTTCGGATGTCAGGAGTGCTCGATGTTGACTTTAAAATCACATTCAAGAGCTCGCTCCGCGCACACTCAGCCGCACTCGCATAAGCAGTTCAATTACATACCCGTTGCCGCTGCTTGCATGCCCCTCACGCCCACCACGCCCACACTCCCTATATACTCCTCCTCCTCCTGCCCCGTGCACTGTGCACCCTACACCCTGCAACCTGCACCCTACACCCACTCCCCCCGCACGGGCATGTTTATTGAAAGGTTACATGAATGACACACACGCCAGAAAAACTGAAGCACCCGCCCAGACCGCCATCGACCGCAGCACACACGTCCCAACAGTGGAGTCAGCCGGACTCTGTTTGCATTCGAGTTATTAAAATAATTGTTTATAAATTTTATTAAGAATGGTATTGTCAAACTAGCTGAGGTAGTTATATAGTAAAAGAACCCACAAGATTTCTTAGGTTTAATATCGTATACAAGATTTAATCAACCAGTAAATACAAAAATTAATAAATTGTATAAAACTCCCAGATAAATCATACCGATGTTTGGGAAAAATCTAACAGGATCTTTACCATCAAGTAGAGAGATTAGTTATCGATAAGATTTTTGGGATAGTCATTCACTTAGAAATAGCACCTTATATAGAAAGGAATTTGGAGAGATTTTAAAAAACAAAATTACTAAGGGTATATTGGTGTTTAAAAAGATGTTGCACTCCGATTTAAGTTAAACTATCCATAAATACTCACGCCTTTCCCGAAAATGTTTTCCAAAAACTGTAATCATTTGCCACTCGGCTTTTTGACTTATCCCCTGCTGGCCAACGCCACTGCCAGATAGCCGGCGCATAGGAACATTTGCATTGTCTGTTTGGATCCCCTTTGAATCGCTCCCTTTTTGGTTGCTTTTCATTGCATTAAGTGAATGTATCTGCATGCATATGCGACACGACAATAGCCGTGCATTTAGGAGGGGGGGCAGCCTGCTGCCAATTGCAACAGACGCCGCCGTCTGGCAGCTCGTTACGTGCCATCACGATACGGCCCCATCCAACTCCCTTTGGAGAGCTACCGCCCCAACCGAAGCCCATTAAAGCGCCGTCGGTTCCGATTTAAGCTCCGCTTTTTGTGTCGGGTCATTGCCTACTTTTTGGGGTCCACGCGCTTCCTGTGTTTTCGGTTGCCGGTCCTCAGATTGCTTGATGGATGATTTTTTGAAATTGATTGATGTCCGAATTTTACAAAGCTGACAAGGATTGCGGATACCAACGGAAACTACAAAGTTTGCGGTCAAATGAGTTAAACATTAATGGGTTCATTGAACGGCACTCAAATACGAATCTCCACCTCTAATATTAACGAGGAAATCATATGGCTAATGGTCGAATAGGCAAATATTTGTCTCTCTGTGAGGAAAGTCAAAAAGCAATTACTTATCCTCCCCAACCCCGAACGAAAAATCCCCGAATAAAGGCATTAAAAATGTATTACAAGCCTATATCCATAGAACAAGCATTGTATTCGTATTAATGGTTGCCGCTCGTAAACGTATTTTCTGAACAATTTAACGACGGCCAATAAAAGGGTCGAACCCTCTCCTGTTCAAAATGATTCTGTTTATTTTCGGGGCATTTCTGTGTTTCCAAAGCTTTATGACTTGAATCCGCCACCTCGAAACACGCGCTCGACGTGACCGCAACGGCTTTTTAATTAACAATTACCACACCGAGCGAGACAAGCCCCGGAACACGTGTCAAATGGCTGTGGGCTGCTCGGGGCCTTGGTTGCCTAAAATTAAGATAATAGCTGGAAAATTAAAGAGTGAGCGGCCGCAGGGGAGCCATGGCAACTACTTCTAGTTTCCCTGCTAAATCTGCGGTGCGGGAACTGGCTCTTGTTCCTAATTCCAGGGCAAGGACGCTGAGCACAATCCACAACAGGACAGGACATAGAAACCCGGCCGCACCTAAGCGCATGACGCAGCCGGACACCTAACATCTTTCCAGTCTTGAAACGGGCGGCTTGCATTTTAATTACGTTGTTCTTTACACCTTAACGTGTTGAAATGCCATAAAGGACAACAACAAAGGCAACCACATAAAAAAGGACACCCACAGCAGCAAAGCCCCGGAAAGCCCCAAAAAGGCCAAAGCAAAGAAGGTAGATTAAAAGTAGTAATACCCTTTTGTGGGAATTGTATTTCGAAGCGCAGCTTGCACTTGCCATGCTAAGGGATATTTATTTATGACTACAAATAGGTTTCTGTACATCTCTTCTTAATTATTATAAATTAAAAAGGATTCAATAAATGAGAATCCTTAACCAAAGTCCGTCGAATGCGGGATCGATCAAGTTATTTACTCGTCGGGTCAAACTAAATTAAAGCACTTTTTCAAATTCCCATAAAGGGTATTCCTTGTGCGAGCTGTATTTTCGGAGAGAGAACCAGCCCCTTGCCTTTTGGAGCAATTAAAAGTTGCTATTTGCGATCCCACATGCGGACGGGTGAATCGCTGGCATTCCCCGCCCTTCCTGGCCACATTTCCTGGCCAAGGTGTGGAAATGGCCGGCACAACAGCAGCGGCAGTGACTTTTGCTTAGTGTGCGTGTTTGGCTCCGTTTTGGTTGCGTTTCTGATTCTGTTTGCCTTTCGCTGTCGCCTTCGCTGTTGCCGGGGATGTTGCGGAGCTGTCGAAGTGTGTGGTCAGCTGTGGTGGTCAATGATAAAAGCGAAACGATAATTTCCGTTCGTGGACCTGAGGGCGGCAAAGTGAGCATTGACATGCAAATTTCCATTTAGGGGAAAGCTTTCAGCCCGCACGAAAATGGAGTCACACTGGAAGTTTTTGTGGGCCAGCCCAGTGCTATGTGAGCCGCTTTTGTGGAGCAGACACCCGAAGGTCACAGTTCATTCGTTTGTGCAGCGACCTGCAGCCCAACTTAAACTTCCAACTATGAGCGATGGGCTAAAAATAGGAGTATAATGAGTGATGATGGTGCCAAAGGTGAGGCCTTAAAGGTATTAACAGTCAGTTGTGAGATATTGCACCGCCCTTGGCTTTAAGAAACAACTTTTTTATAGCGTTTCTGATAGAAGCAATGAGCCTCGATAAGTGTGTGCCAATACTGCACTCAACAAGATTAGATAGCGCTGTCGCCGAGGGTTTCGCATGCACTGATTGGCCTTCCAAGTCAATAATGGTTTGTCTTCTGATTCTTGCGGCTGCGGCCGCCGTAGCTGTCGGCATTGGTCTCGTGGTGATCCTTCCCGTTGCCATCGTGGGCGGTTTGCTGCTCCTCGCCGTGCTTGCGATCCCTTTGCTGCTGCTTTGGTTGCCATTCAGATCCTGGTGGCGGCGCCTTCTGGGCTCCTGCAAGCCGAGCCCTCCGCCAGCCGGCGAGAAGCCCAAGCCTCCTGCTTGCGAGAAGCCCAAGCCTCCTGCTTGCGATAAGCCCAAGCCTCCTGCATGCAAGGACACCCATTGGGACAACAAGCCTTGCAACTGATTGAAAACGCAGTGATAAATAGCACACCTCACACCCTCGAGGTGTTTATTCAAACGAACCCCCTTGAAACCCCCTTGAAAACCCCGTTTTCTTGCTTGAATAAAACCAGCTAGAGCTACCTTAACTACTCGTCGTCCCCCCAACCAGGCGCTCTGGGTGGAAGGACCAGGCCACCGCCCAGCGCGTGGTGTGGCCCTGATGGAACTCCGTGGTGCTGACATTAAACACCTCCCGCTGATAGAGGTAGTCGAGAATGCGGGGCAGGTTGGCCTTGACGCCCAGCATCGAGGTGAAGACGCTGCAACATGGAGCCGTAAATCCAATTTCGCAAATCCGGCGCTAATCAAGATTGACTCACCGCACGCGCAGCTTGTTCTCCAGGCTCTCGTCGACGATGCGCCGCACGAATTCCACCTCGCCGCCCGGGCAGGTGAGCTCCTCCCCGCTGCCCGTCTTGGCGTTGTTGGGTCCCGGCCGCCGCTCGGGGTTCCTCGTACTGGCCCCGAAGGGGTTGGACAGGTTGGAGTCGAAGAAGGGCGGGTTGCAGAGGCAGAAGTGGAACGGTTGCGGGGCCTGCTCCTGCTTGAAGTAGCTTTTGAAGATGCTGCCCTTGTCCGGCTGCCCGAAGACCTGCACCAGATCCTGCAGCTGGTTCCTCTCCACGTTTTTCTTGGCCCACTCGATGTTTTCCTGCTTGGACTCCAGGGCCAGCATGCGCCACTTGTTCTTCCTGGCGGCCAGCAGCGAGAAAACGCACGAGGAGCCGCAACCTACACAGGAAAGGTATAGATAGTATTCTCATGTCTCTGCTGCGGCAGGGCCTACCTATGTCTATGCCCCGGATGTCGGCCAGCTTCAGGGGCTCCAGCAGATCCTCCAGCCACAAAATGTAGTTCAGGCGCAGCGGCAACGTGGGAACCAGGCTGCCGGCCGCAAAATCCACCTCCAGGCCGAAGTACTCCCTCAGCAGCATTTTGGTCAGCTCCCGCAGCGTCTTTTCATTGCGGAAGTTAACCGAGACCTTGCCGTTGAGATCCTGCTTGGCATAAACAATTGAATTAATTCTAAAAAATTTGGAAGCGATGTCGGTTTCACCCACCAAAGTGCAGACGTGCCGGAAGTCCTTGTACTTGATGGCCAGCTTGGTGTAGTCCGGCTGCTGGCGCAGCACGTTGCGCGGGTGCATGCCCAAGTTCTGGCCCCTTGACTTGTTTTTGCCCATTTTGCAATTAAAGTTTCGTTTGCTTGCAAAATTCCCGGCAAAGCCCGGATAGCGATGGCCTTGTTTCGATAACGCTGCGATAACGATACTGCAACGTTTGGTATTGCCTGCATGGTGGCTTGCGGTCACACTGCCACCTGTTGCTGTTTGCTGTTCGTTTGTTTTGTAAACAATTTTCATGTCCTGCCCTGGAAAATTGCTAATTTCCTACGAGCACTTCTCAGCCGACGCGGCTGCCCTGCAGAATGAGGTCGCCCTGGGCGGGTGCCCGGCCGGCTGTCAGTGCAGGTGCAAGTGCTGTCGGGGAGTGGCGGAGAAGTACGTGGCATTCCACAAGGCATCCTCTTTCCCCGGCTTCTCGGCCTTTCCGCTCGAGTTTTTCTTCGGCGGGGGCGAGCCCCAGCGCATGATGCGCTTCCGGAGCTCGGACATGCTGCTGCTCCTGCAGGCCGCCCAGTCCCGCGACCGCTTCTGGACCAACATGTACTTCAAGGCCTCTCTCCAGGACGACTTCCAGCACATCATCTCGGCCTTCAGGGCCCGGCGGGTTTGCGTGAGCCCGGAGAAGCTGGCGGAGACTGTGGACACCATAACCGCCGGCTACCGGAGCGCCGTGGCCCAGCTTTCCGCCGCCGAAGCGCGAGGAGCCCTCCGTCCGACGGTGGCAGCCCCTTTCTTGCCGGGATTGCGTTGTGGCTGCGAGGAGTGCTCGACGCTGCCCTGGCGCAAGCTCCGGCAGGTGGAGCAGCACCAGCAGAGGCACCGCCTGCGGGACAACTTCCACTGCCGCATCTGCTACCGCCGCTTCTACCTGCAGCACTCGCTGATCTCGCACCTGAGCAGGAAGCTCACCGCCGCCTCGGACGAGCTGTCGGAGAACCTGGCCTACAAGCGTTTCCTGGAGGAGCAGAGCCTGCGGGAACGGGACGAGCCGCTGCCCCTTCAAGTGGAGGAGTTGGTGGTCCCGGTGCCGAAGGGCCTGCAGTTCGATTTTCTGGAGGAGTCGGTGAAGCCACCTCCGACCCGACCACGTACCAAGTACACAAAGTGCCCGTTCTGCCAGGAGCAGTACCGGTTCTCCTTCAGCCACCAGCTGCACATGCTCAAGCACAAGCTGCGAGGGACGCAGGGCGAGCGGTTCAACTGCTCCTCCTGCCCTCGCTCCTTTCTCACCGCCCACTTCCTGCGCAAGCACCGGCGAGGGCTTCTCGCTGCCCGCCGCCTGCGGCTGCGTCGCTTCAAGTGCCGGAGCTGCCGCTGGCGCTTCCAGCTGTGGTCCAGCCTCAAGGCGCACGTGACGCGCATGCACCAGCGGCGGAAGCCCTGCCTGATCTGCCAGCTGCCCACTCTGGGCCGCTGCTGCTGCGCCCACTCTGCGAAGGAGTGCCGGGAGGCCATCAAGCGGCACCGGGAGAGGCTGCGGCTGGAGCGGGGGCCGCCCAAGGTGGACCGAAGACAGCCGAAGCCGATGTGCGAGGTCTGCGGGCAGACGTTCGCCACCAACTTCCACCTGCGCGATCACCTGAACAAGAAGCACCTGCAGCGGCGCGAATTCACCTGCGAGATCTGCGGCGCGGCCTTCTACAGTCAAGGGCTGATGCAGACCCACCGGCGGGCAGTCCACCTCCTGATGCACACGGTCCACTGCGACACCTGCAACCTGACCATCAAGGCAAGGGGCAACTACCAGCGGCACTTGAAGTCCAAAAGACATCTGGACGAGCTGGCCAAGCTGGAGCACCAGCCGAAGAAGCACTCTTCAGCGGAAGAACCTCCAGACAAGGTCCCGAAGGTCCCGGAGGATGCAGGGGCCAGAAGCAGGTTCCAGAAGCCAGACAAAATAGATTTTTGCGAGCCCTGCGGACAGGCCGTTGTGGGACAGATTGTCAGACATTGCCGATCGAAGAAGCACAGGCAGAACCTAATCAGGTACAACAAAAACAAGGCAGTAGACAGCTAATATGTAGGTAAAAGCAGCGTAATAATGATATAAAAAATATCTGTTTTTTGAGCTGTCAAGAGTACTAATAGATTTAATTCTGCTAATTGAGTTGGTATTGTTATTGACTGAAATAATCATCTCCTATGCTTAGCAAAAATACTTGTTTACCCTATTAAAATGTTAGAATGTATATTATAATATAAGAGCTAAATAATAACGCTTTTATTCGCTTCGAATATTTTTGATGTTTTTCATTGATTGTACACATAAAATTAGGTATTTAAGATACTAAATAAATTTAAAGCAGACATTGCCGCCAATTGCGTTTTAAAATATCGATAACCGATAAGAAAGCCAAGGCGAGCGATAAGAGCGCCGATAGATAACACGCCGCATTTCTTCCATCGCTAATACAGCGAGGATTATTTAAAGAAAAAAATCCTAAGTCGCCCGATTTCGTAAACAAACAAGAGAAAAATGTCGGAAACTAGTTCAAAGGATAATGTCAAGACGGCCATGACCTATATTTGTGGTGGTAAGCATGGGAAAATGTGGTTCTTAGTGGGAAATCGATGTGTACGGCAAGCGCACATGGCATCTTGCGAAGCAACAAAATTTCTCGGATTCTCATGGTTTTATAACAATTTGTTTTCACTTGCCTTGCAGAGTGCCACCACGAGAACGAGATGCGACCAAGGGATCCGATTCGTTGCCGCGAGTGCGGTTACCGCATTATGTACAAGAAACGCACCAAGCGCCGTGAGTTGAATGTTTACCCCGGAGCCCCCTATGCCTCCCAAACTGTACTAATGATACATTGTTTTGCTGTTTCTTTTATTTTAGTCGTTGTTTTCGATGCCCGTTGATGACTTCTACACAAAATTAAATACCTACACCTACCCTTTTAAGGAATTAGTTTGTAATGCTTCCGCTTCAATAAAAGAAAACTTTTAAACACCTACATATGTATGTACTTGGGAACCCTATAAATGGGGTTTTCAAGAATTTTCTCTGGCAAAAATTAGGAAATTATTATTTCAAGCATTGACTGGCACACAGCAAATCTCATGAAACCCCTTCTAGACACTGAGAGATATAAATAATCTAAGCAACAGTTTGGCGTACGTCAAAATCACTCGTTTCCCGAAACCATTGTAGCAAATATTAGTAGTTTTGGGAAAAACGAAGTTAAAGTACTTTCACATTTTCATGTTTTTTTTCGGTGTATTATTATACATAAATATTTGATATATTTTGTGTATATGTATAAAATTTTTTCATACTAATATAAAATATATACAGTGTTTTATATTCGTTCATGCTGGCACGTTGGAATTACTCATAAATACTTTTTACCAGGCTACCGATTCCTCGTATCTTTTATACCTATGATATACACCATTTTTCTATTTTTTGTACTATCAATCGTGTCTAAATTTTCGAAATTGTGTCAAGCGTTTCTTAAACAAAAACCGAAAGTACCTAATAATTTTAGTAACAGTTTGGCGTACGTCAAAATCACTCGTGTTCAGAAACCTTTGCCACATATAGCAGTTTTGGGAAAACTAAGCTAGAGTACTTTCACATTTTCATTGGCTTTTTTTTTCGTTGTATTGTTATATATATATTTTTTATACAATTTTTTTATTTTATATACTTTAAATCAAAAGGAATTACATATCCAGCACTACTGTCTCCGGAAACGATGTGATCATCGCAGTCGGACAGATGGACATGGCTATATCGACAGCTTATATGATGATCAAACTACCAGGACCTCTTCTCTTTACATATTATACATGATAATTTTTAATTCTATCTACTCTTGAGTCCAATTTAAGAACTTACGGTTCAATGAAGTACGGGTATGTCACATCGTAAACATTACAGACCATTTTGAAGAGTAATTTCACAGAAATATCAAGGACCTGGAAAACAACACCCCGTCAAGTCCTTTGACCATATTTTTTTGACAAAGTATAGTAGATTCAACTTCTTCAAAAAATGTTTATTTCAATTAAGAATTTTATTATACGAGTATAAATGACTCACTTAAATATAAGTGTTATTCATGGTTTATACCTTTAATAAATTGAAGTGGATTCGGTTGTTACATATACGGTTTGTTCAAACAATTTTATCTGAGCTAGGATCCAGTCGCCATAATTCGGTGTAAAAGTGTACACACACGTTCCCGCGCGAGTTTGGGCGCCCAAGCTGACTATACCCAGCGCCAGAAAGCGATACTTTCCATCATAGTTCACCATCGTGACTAGTGGTCCGCCGGAATCGTATTCGTATACGTCTGTTGCTTCACCTTTGGCACAGATCATGTCTTTTGTGAGATAGAATCTATCCTTAAAATCCTCAAGGCATTCATCCCATTTAACGTGATCCGTTTGGACGGCTTTTTTAACTGGAATGTACCTAGGTAAAACGATAGGTGGCTTTCCCCAGCCAAAGCTCTTCAAAGGGGCCAGGGGTGGTGGTGCGTAGGTGGCATCCTGGAGCAGGCAGATCGGCTGAGTGTAATCTGGAATGCACAGTATCCTATTATTGATTGCAAAGCCATCTGAAACGGTTTTTCAAGTACCGCCAAACGAAATGTTCCGGTATAATTTAACCAGCGCTATATTATGTTCAAAGGTGTTTGGGTTAAAGTCCCTGTGGACTAGAGTTGCCAAAATAGAGTAATCCTCAAACGGCGGCTTGCCGGAGAAATAATTTCCGGCACCAATCCTTCGGAACCCCATGCGAGCAATATTTCTAAGTATCAAAAGAAATCAGCGAAAAGAATTCAGCATTTTAGGAATGTACATAAATATATTGGAAAAATTCGCTTACAGGTTCGTCTGGGCACAGATGGCTGATGCTAAAATGTATCCTACAAAAAGAAGTAAGCAACTCAAAAGTTGCAATCATATGCTTGTAAATATTTAATTATACTTTCGCTGACAATCGTTCCGTCGCATTGGAGACTTGAATTGCCAAACAAAACCACAAGCCAGGGCGCCCACTCCAATTCGGTTCTATTTTCGTTCATCATCCAGTGCAGGGGCTTGGGTTGAGTTACCAGGCCGCATCGTGAGTTGATGAAAGGGGATGACCTATTGTGGCAGCGGATCTGAAGGATTAGGCAACTCAGAGTGGAGATCAGGACGATCTTTGCAAATCTCATTTGATCGGTGGTTGTACTTCAACTGAAGTGTCAAAAATATGCAGCTTCTTTAACAGCCCGAGCCTTATCAGCTCTCGTTTTTTTGTCAATAGCCCACTATGTACATATTCCTTATCAATTTGTTATAATTTAATACAAACATTTATTTTATTTCCATCTAATATAGCTTTAGTAGGCAAAGAGTCGAACCTCCCAATTAAAAACGCAGGCATTCATATTTATATTTTAAACTAATTATGTTTTATTTTAAATGTTTTGGAAATATATAATTTTAAACTAAAAACACTCACATTACAGTTATTGTAATTATAATTTTTATTTTCTGCAAGTTCATTGCTTAAATAAAATTTAAAGTAATTCGGTTTTTGTTTGTTGTTTCCTTTCTCTTATAAATGTCTTTTTTCGTCTCAAAAATTTTGTCTAAATGGCTTGTCATCCAAAAATTTACTTTACTTAAGAATTTCTTGTCGTTTACGCTTTAGTTTAGTTTTTCTTTTTGTTTTTCTTGGGGTTTCGTGTAATAAATTTACGTTTTAGTTTACCACATTTAGCAAAAACACACATTTTACACTAAAATTGTTTATACCTTTATTCATACATGTATATCATATTTTCCCCGACACTTTTCAGTCAAATATTTCTTGTTCAGTGTGGTAAAAAGTTGTGTAATCTATTCCTTTTTTATTGAGTATTTTGTAAGTTGTTCTTGTGTAATCTTCTGTTCTTCCCCTGTCTCTCTCGGCTTTTTCTGACTTTTCACTTTTGTTTTTCTGTTTCCATTTGATAAAATCATGAATACATCTACACGTACAGTAATATATTTTTGTTTTTGTTTTTCTTTTTTATATTTATATACGCTTGTTTTGTCGTAGTTAAAAGGTTCCGCGCGAGAAGGTTGCTTTCCCAGCGCTCGAGGGCATCGTGGGCGTGAGTGACTGCTGCTCCTAGGAGTAAATAAATCAACTAAAACTAAATACGCAGTACATATACATATACATTATCGACTTTGCGTTAAAGCTTAAATGATAAGTAAGGCAAAGGGTTCGGTTCGGTACGGTTCGGTTCGATGAGGTTTGCGTTTGCGTTTTGCGTTCGCAGCTGATTATAAATTATAAATTAATAAATCCGTAACTAAGGACAAGGTAACTAGACGACGCTAAATGCTAGGTGTAAAAATGGCAATCATTATACTCGTAACTAAACGCAAGCTTTGTAAATGGCAAATTAAAGCTTTTTACTTCACATTTCATTGAATCAAATACAATACAATTGGAGGAAATCAGGGCCTTTTGTGGGACACATATTTGATAAATGCTCATACCAGCTAAATTACAAAATCTTTGAATTTCCGTGTACAAATGTTCTTTGTGAGTGTGTTGTGTTTGTGTTTATGTTTATGTTTATGTTTTGTGAGATAGTTTAATTGTAGTACAACTAAGTTAATGAAGTGCATTTGCATGCGACTGCAGACGCTTTTTGTTCGAGACACTTCGCCTCCGTGAATTGTGTTTGTTTTAAGTATTTTTTTGTTCGTTTAAGAGAAATCATATTTCAGGTACATCACAACTTAAAATTTAAAAAATTAAATGCAATTTTTTAAACGATTTTCAATTTTCAATTTTCAATTTCAATGCCTAGTGCATTCCATATATGGCAAGCAAACCTTTTCTAATCTAAATCGACAAAAGGGGAACCAAGGCGGAAAAACTACACGACCACGTCCACGGCCGCGGCTTGGGCTTCAGCTTCTGCTTCTGCTTCAGCCTGTCGTTGGCGCCTCCTCAGCAGAGCGGCCCGAACCTGCGCCCTGCGCCTGGCCATGGTTTCCTGGCGGCGGTGGCGCCAAAACTTATGCAGGGCCAGCGACCCCATTGTGTGGTAGTTGAAGCTGATGGAGCTGCTCCGCTGCGACTGGCTGCACTTGAGGCAGCCCAGCCGCTGGCGCACCATACGGTTCAAGTACTTGTCCCGGAGCGTGGCCACCACCATATCGGGCGTCAGCCGGATCTTCTTGGGCTGCGCCTGCTTTCGCGAGCTGCGCGCCTCCTCCGACTTCTTGCTAAAGTCGAGGGGCGCCGCCAGATACTCCTGCTTGCTGGCCGCATCTGCCAGCAGGGGCAGCAGGGTGGCCAACTGGTTGAGGGACTTGCGGGAGCCGTGGCCGGAGCCGCTGTGGGCAGGCGCCGCCGCCTTTTTGGGGCTACGGCGTGGGACGGACAGGTCCAGCTGCCGCTTGAGCAGCGATGTCTGGGCCGGCGGCGGCGATGCCTGCTGGGCCTTCGGGGCAATGGTCAGCGTAATGTCCTCCTTGTTGCGCAGATACTCAATGTACTCCTCCGTTTCGCTGAGCAGCCGCCGCCGCTTGCTCGGCGACAGGCTCTCAAAATCCGCATCTTGCAGCTGCTGCTGCTGCTGACCCGTAGTCGTGGCCGTGGGCAGGGCAGCGGCGGCTGCGGCAAGCATCAGAGGCGTCTCCGCTGCATAGTACTTGTTGATAATGTCCTTGACGTAGTTCTGGAACTGGGTACCGATGCGGTTGAGATTCTGGTACTCCATTTGGGTGAGAAACGGCGTTTGGCCGCCGGCGCCGCCTCCGTTTCCGGTGGCTGCTGCAGCGGCGGCAGCGGCTGCAATATCTGCTGCCACCGCTGCGGCGGTCGCGGCTGCCGACTTGCTCTTGCTGTTCTCCTTGTCATCCTGGTGGCGATGGTGATGATGATGATGGTGATTGGCATTTCTGTGTGACGACTTGTCCTTGTAATAGTTGTTGTTATTACTATTGTTGTTGTTGTTCAATTTATACGCGGGAGACGATTTAATAAGCTGCAATCGCTGCTGCTGCTGGTGTTTGTTGTCCTGGTGATGTGGCTGATACTGCTGCTGGTTTTCCTGGTCCTCATCATTCTGGTCGGGCTCGACCTTGATCTTGCGCTTGCTGGCCAGCAGCTCGATGGCCGTCTGGTCGTAGTTGGCCGCCTCCAGAAATGCCGTCGCCATCATCGCCTTGGTGGGCATCAGCTGATGCTGCTGCTGCTGCTGTTGCTGCTGCTGCTGTTCCTTGGACTCAGCAGCCTCTCCGTCCATCTTCTCCAGCTTGAGCGACTGGCGCGACAGCTTCAGCGGCGATGTGGCGCTCATGTTGAACTCATCGCCGGAGAAGCTGGACGACGAGGCAGACGAGGGGGTGTTCTCGTCGTCCTCGCCGGTGGAATGTTGTCGCGCCCGCATGCCGAACTTCTGGCGCTGGGAGCCGGCCGGGCCACCCATGCTGCTCAGGCTGTAGAGCAGTGCAGCAGCCTCTCGTGTCGTCCATTGCGAAGGCAGTTTATTGTTAAACAGGAGTTGATGATTGGCTGGTATTTTCAACTCGTGCACGCCTCCCGCCTTATGAAAATCCTGAGCGACCGAAGCGGTGTTGCGACTGATGGCGTCCATTTTCAGCAGACTGCAAGGGAAAACACAAATATTGTTAGGTCTCAAAGTCATGTGGAGGATCGTGGCGAACATCGATATACTTTGGAATTAAATAACGAAATTAAGGGGTAAACTCAATAGTAATATGTACAGATGACAATAAAACAGGGACTGCTCAAAGATTAGCCCCAAAATTGACATAAATAATGAGGGGACAATAACACAAGTGTTTGTAATCAATGTATTACAATACAAAAACCATCACTTGGTGCAAGGAAAACCAAAAAATCGGAGGGTTCGGTGAACAACAAATGATGAGGGAACTGAAACTTAAACTGAAACAGCAACTGCAACTGAATGTGAAGGAATGAAACCACAACACAGAAACGAACGAAAGCGAAACGAAAGCATTACGGATCGGGGGGATATATTTGGTTATGCAAAATACCGCGCATAGTCCTCCGGATCGCTGCCCTCGGCCTCGAGGTACTGAAACAGTCGCTCCGAGCCGCGCTTCTGTGTGGCGGCATTCGGCAATCCGCCGGTGAGCAGATCGTGCGGCGGGATCAGCGAACCGTTGGCGCTCAGCCGCCAGCCGACCATCGACGATGGATTCACGATGATCTCCTGGAGCGGTCCGCCGCCGCCGCCGGATATGTTCCCGCTGACGCCCCCGCCTCCGCCGCCGCCTGCGACGCCCTCGTTGGTGGTGGTCGTGTAGATGGTCACGGCACCGCCGCCGTTGCCGCCGCCGCCTCCATTCGCGTTTCCCACATTGCCACTGGACGTGCTAAGCGAAATGGCAATGATGGCGATGATGGCGAAGGTGGCCAAGATGGAGATTCGGTTTGGAGATGAGCATGGAGCATGGTGGTCATGGTGGTCAGAATGGGGATGACGAGATGGTTGGTCGTGGTCGTGGTGGTGGTTGTGGTGTTCGTGGAGAGAACGAGAGAACGAGGGTAGTAACTAGAGTTAGGAACGTTGTGCGCGCTCGTTTGGATTTTGGTTTTTTGGGGGCATTATTTTTTGGTTTTGGTTTTGGTTTGTATTTGTGTTGGTGTTGGGAAGGTTCTTGGTTAAATTTTGCAGTTTCTTTTTTTTTCTGGTAATTTATTTATTGTTTTTGGGCAGGGGGCAGGTCGGTCTGAGATTGTTACCCAAAAGCGTTGCCGGCATAGGTGTTCAGCTGGTTGTTGGCCACCAGGCTGTTGCCGATGGTGCGCAGCACATTGAGGTTCTGGCTGTGGCTGTGGCTGTGGGCGTGGCCGTGGGCATTGGCGTTGCCGCCGCCGGCGCTGCCATTGCCGTTGCTATTGCCGCTGCTGCTGCCGCCGCTCGTGGTGCCGTTGCCGTTGCCGCTGCGCGCCGGCCGGTTATCGTGCGGACTGAGTGGATGGGATTGGATCATTGGGGTTACGTTTGGGGGTTTGGGTTCGTTCGAATAGCGTCAACACGTCCGGGGGAGAGAGGGAAGAGAGAGAGCGAAGCGGGCGAAAGAGAGTTCAAAAGCTGTTTAGAGTTTTTCATCATTCCCAAGGTGGAGGAGGGGACGAGGATTAGCGTCGGCGGGCCGAGGCTCTCAAGGCCCTTGCAGATATTCTACTCCAAGCTTTGCCATGGACAAACGGACACACCGGGGATCTTCAGCCGGTCTGCTCTGCAAGGGCCTCTGAATACTTCTTCAAACGACCCCTGAATACTTACTGCACATCGCTCATGTGAGCCTGGAACTCCTCCTGCGTGTCCGCCAGATAGGAGCACTTGCTGCATGCCCGTTTGTTGTGAACCTTTAGCACGTGCGTGGCCAGGCGCTCGGAGCGCGCCGCCTTGTAATCGCAGAGCAGGCAGACGAAGGGCTTTGTGTGCGTGTTCAGGTGGCGCTTGAGGCCCCACTTGTCTGCCCCGGACCACGGGCAGTAGCAGCAGGTGAAGCGCTTCTCGCGCTTCGGCTTCAGAAGGCCGGAGTTGCCGCCGCCGCCGTTGCCATTGGCATGGCTGCCACTGCTTCCTGAACTGGAACTGGCCACGGGCTGTTGCATCACATGGAGGGGCAGCACTCCGCCGCCTCCATCGTCCAGCTTCTCTTGCTTGAGCTGGGCCAGCGGCATGTCCGTCGCCGAGGCCACCGCTTCGATGGTCTCCACGATGCTCATGCTGGTCGAGGTGGGATGCCGTTGCGCCTCCAAGAAAGCGTTGTCAATGTTGACGCCGGTGGCATTAATGGTCACGTTGCCGCGTCCCCCGGAGTGATGGGATGCGCTGCCGGAGGAGCCGCTGCCCGAGGAGCCACTGCCCGCGGACACATGGCGCCGCGTCTTGTTTATATCGTACTGCAATTCGCGATGCATGCGCAGGAAGTGCTTCTTAACATGATCGGCGCGATTGAATTGCTTGAGGCAGGCATAGCACTGGAATGGTTTCTCATCTTTGTGGATATTTTCGTGCCGAGTGTACAGGTCCCGCCGATCCGTCGAATACGGACAGTGGGTGCAGGCGTACCGCTTCTGGATGTGCACTCCATTGGCAGCGGCGGCCGCTGCCTGGGCCTGGGCCTTCTTGCGGCCTCCTCCGCCGCCCGAGGAGCTGGTGCTGCCGCCGCTGCTGTTGCTCGGCGCTGAGGTGGGTGTGGACTGGGCTAGGTTCTGGGCCGCATTGGCCGATGTCGAGGGGCTGGCATAGATCAGCTCAGCCGCATGCTCCTGACGGTGTTTTCTGCGTTTAATTAAGACAAGAGTACCATGTTATACAAAGTTAAACAAGTTGCTGCTGGCAGATTCACACTCACTTGGACTTGGGTGTGCTCTGATGCGGCTGCTGCTGCTGCTGCTGTTGCTGCTGGCTGACGTGGGCGTAGCTCTGCAGCTTGCCACCCGAGGTCCACTGCACCAGCTGCGGCTCGGCGGCGGCCGCTGCCACCAGACCCGATCCGTCCTGCGCCCAGCGTTGCTGCTGGTCGCCGGCCTTCAGCAGGCCAGCTTGGCCCGCGGCAAAGCCGTTCTGCATCAGGGCCGCCAGCCCGAAGGCCGTGCTCAGGTGGTCCTCGGACTTGAAGCCGCCGACCGCTGCCACACTGGCTGCCGGCACCACAGCGGCTCCAGCACTGCTGGCCGTCACCACCACGGAGTTGCCCGACTCCGCTTGTTGCTGTTGTTGCTGAATTACATTCGCCTGGGAGGTGGCCACGTTGTTGCCACCGGCGGCGCCGCCGCCCGCCCCACCAGACTCGTATTCAATGCTTGGCGCTGCCGAGCGATCGAGTTGTTGCTGTTGCGAAAGATCAAGCAATGGGAAAGCTTTAGAACCCCTGCTCTTGGCTGATTTTCTCTTTCTGCCTACTCACCAGATTTGTAAAGGAGCGCTGCTCGCCCTCGGGCACCGCTGTCGGCCCGCTGGTGGCCACCTGAGCCACCGGCGTGCCGAGCGTGTGCAAACCGTTTCCGGTCTCCTCGCCGTACAATTTGCGTGTGATTTCCTTGAACATATCTTCGTATGTGGCCTCCACATTGGAGGATTGTCCGCTCGCTGCAGGATGGCCGCCGGTAGTCGGTATTAGTGTGGCCATTGCAGGTGCTCTTCGTTGCCGTTGCCGTCGGCCTTGGCTAGCGGGCGCGTTGCACGGGCTGCTCTCAGGGGGCGGCTTCTGCTGCTCTTGCTGTTCCCTCCACGTCCACTCGCCGAGAACTGCAACGTGATGGAAAGGCCCATTAGATAATGACCGATTTAAAACCCCTCTTAAAAGTAATCCTAAAGGGTGAGGGGTTAAGGGTGAAGAGAAGTAAGTATCTCAGCTACATCCGGCCCCGAAATACCCATTGGCTCCCGGCAGCGACGTCACTTCTGGGAACAAGCGCTGACACATCGAAGTCATCTGGTCGCGAAGGGGGGAGGCGAGCTCTGAACCGGACTGCCTTGGGTCGGTTGCGTGGGGGGTTTCGGTCTCCGTCTCGGTCTCGGTCTCCGCTTCGGCTTGGGATTGGGCCTTTGCTGCTGCTTTAGCTCTGTATCGGGCTGAGCAGCAGCATCGCTGAGTCAGCAAGTCGGGGGGCTTTTTGTTTACGAATCTCTGCCTTATGGACCGCCAATACAGAACTCACACAGGTCACAAAACTTTCGAAAGAGTTTTGCAAGCTCACACATCCCCGAACCAGAATCATGCTTAATCGTATTTTAATAAATTATACGGCAAATCTCATCGAATTGGTGACCCATTTTAATTAAGTTCTTGGACGAAACACTCGTCGCCTGGACCCCTGCGATTTTTGTTAATGCAAAAACACTCTACTGTGGCTTTTTTTGGGGTACCAGCTGCATATATTAATAAATTTACCACCTTGACGTGCCCAACTGACGAGCCAACCCGAAAACCCATTGAGCGTCTTCCTCTTGCCGGGTTGGGCCTGATCACCGGCCACAGCATCGCCAAAAAAGACAAATTGCTAGACACCACAGAAGTTTTTGTTGCGGCCTTTTTGTTCTTTAGTGGGTGGGTGAGGTTGTGGGTGTGGGTGTGGGTGAGGATGTGGGTGTGGGTGTTGCACTAGCCAACTCTCTCTCTACACAGAAAGAAAAGTCACATGGAACATGCAACCGCAACTTCAAGTAGAAATCTTCGACGATCTCGGGATTTTGTCGCACATGCTGCTGCGCCCTTTTTCTGTGAGAAGAAAATGTTTATCTCTATTTTGCCACTTTGTGGCGACAAAATGCTTGTGTGTGCGACTGCCTGCTGGGCCCTGGGCACGTTCTGCCCACCCACTCACCCACCACCATCGCCACCGCCACCGCCACCGCCAACGCCACCCACACACCCACGACCGCCGCCGTTCCCAGTCCCCCAGATCCGTTCCGATACGATCCAGCCCAATCCGATACGATACGATCCCAGCAGCAGTCCCTGTGCCCGATTGTTTAGTTTCTTTTGAGTTCATATTTCGTATCTGAGTTTTGCATATTTGATTTTATGCTTCGTGTGCTTTTTACAGTGGGGTGTTGCTCAGGCTGCCTCCATGGGGGCGTTTGTTGTCGCTGCCGCTGCCGCTGTCGTTGTCGTTGTTACTGTGCCCTGCCTCGCCTTGCCTCGCTTTGCTTTGCTTTGCTGTGGCTGGTGTAGGGGAAGGGGCCGGAGTTTCGGGGCCCGAAGTTTGGCATCCGGGGCAAGGGGATCTGGCTCGCGGCTCTGCCCCGATCTGCTCGCTGACTGGTTGGCTGGTTGGCTGGTTGGCTGGCCTCACTCGCTCGGTTCTCTGCTCTGCGTGTGGTTTTCAAGCCAAGGGCACTCGCTGAGTTGTAGTTGTTGACTTTGGCCAGGGTCTCAAGATCATGCCGCACCACAAAACTTCACTCCGGCAGAAAAAAGTGCAAGTGTGGGGTGGAGAACCAGTTGTGTGCTTGCCAGGCTTGCCACATCCTTTGCAACCACCCGCCATAGATCACCGGGAATGCCTTGGCAGAGCCAGAGATTGCCTGCTAGCTATGTAAGCCGCGCAACGTCTATCAATACGCCCCAAACACCAGCCGCCCCCTGATTTTGATAAGCCTCCGTCGCCAAGGGGTCAACTGTAGTGGGCGAGACGAGCCGAGCGAGTATATAAATATGTGGAGGGTACATACATACATATGTATAAAAAACGGAAAAAGTGTCGTGCGTTGCCAACAGCAACAACATCGGCGAATATCGCGCGTGTGGGTGCTGGGCCTCCCCCTTTGCGGCTGCCCCACAAGCAGACCCACACAAGCAGCAGGCGCAGGCAACAACAACATCCGCTTTGCTAATAACAGACAGCAACGGGAGTGGGCTGAAAATGGGCGCGCAAGCGGCGGCAGCAACCAAATCAATTTACAACAACAGAGGAGCAGCAGCAAGAACAGCACCACCAACACCAACAACACCAACACCAACAACAGCAACCACGCGCACATCAGAACAGCGATCGCTGGGACGTGAGCAGCGCCGTCGACGTCGCGACGTCGCAGTCGCATGAGGTGGGTGTGCAAACAGACGCCAACTTGGGGGAGTTGATAAAGAGCGGGAGAGCGGGAGCGAGAGAGCTGGCGGCAGAGAAACCGGTTGGGCAGCTGAAAAATGCCGGTTGGGGGAATTTTCGCTGTTTGGCCGACTCTCTCACGTAACAAGTGAGAGCGCTCGATCGCCGGATCCCTCTCTCGCGGCCACCCCGCCACCATCCCTTCCGGGGCCCAGCCCCGCGCCCGCATCCCACACCCCTCGCTGAGGGCCGGCAGATGTCGTGTTTTCTTTTTTGCAGATGCTCTTAACGGTAAAACGCATTATTGGCTCCCCTCCACTTGCGGGGCTTTTGGGGTGTTTTCCATTAGGCTTTTTTCCTGCAGCTTGGGGTTTTTTGGGTTTTGCAATAATTGCCCGGCTGAGCCGCCCCCCACAACAACAGATGATCAAAAGTTATTGCCTCCGTAGGAGAGCGGTCATCAAAGTGCCAATTACAAAACCCACAAAGACACGCATTTACAGTGGATCTTGCTTAAGGAGAATACGGAATTGATGATGCAGAAACTGCGTAGAAAGGGTAAGTTTAGGTCCTCTTGAGTTGCAGAGAAATATAGAAAGAAGCTTTAATGGGAGGAATGGAAGGAATACGAAACTGTATTCATGGATCCCTGAATTGTGAAACTATTGGTCCTAAATTGCTTTACGGACTGCATTCGTAAAGTAGAGGAAAGTTATGGATCCTCCTGAGTTATAATCTATCTGCCATAAAAGAATAGATCGAATATAGGTAGAATCTAGCCCAAAGTTTTTCGACTTTATTCTCACTTAGATTTGACAATTCACATAATTAACAGTTACAGTCCTTTGAAAAGCTTTATTTTGACAGTAGCATATAAAAAATTGAAGAAAAAGTAGAGAAATAGTTCAACGTTTGGTGAAACATAAAATACATCGAATATTGTAGGTATGCTATACGATTCAAATTAAAAATTGAACATTTTGAGAGTCAGAAACATCTGAAAAGCCTTGGGAGGAAGTGCGATTTGCAGACGTACGACTGTGGCGGTTTCAGCCTTATAGACACACACTTTTAACGCCCGTGGGTTGGGCCAAGCGATCTGGCAATCTGGCGACCTGGCAGCTCAGGGTGAGCCACAACATTTACTTGTTGTTTTGTCGTGGCTGTGGCCGTTGCTGTTGCTGTTGCTGTTGTTGCGGTGAAAGGCCACAGTTGCGACCGCAGAAAGGGGCGTGCAGCGGGCGGACGGCGGGGGGGTCCGGGATGGGGGCGGAGTACCAGCAGCTACAGCAGCAAAGGCAGCTACAACAACGGAGCCACCGGCTAATGACATGTTAACACCGCAGTTCCACTCTACTCCCCCCCTTTTAGGCCCCTCCGCGGCGCAACCAGCACGCAGTTATTAAAAAACACTTTGGCGATGACGCACAGTGGGATGTACACCAGAGCCAGGTGTATTGTATTGCAATCGGAAGTTGTTCCACGCTACCTTCTACCTTCCAGAAGCATTCCTTGTGCGAACAACTTTCATGTATCGTATGTAGCATATTGTATGGTCCCGAACAGATGCATGTTTTATATTTATCCAATTAGCAAAGTCGCTTGCCTGCCAAATTCTTGCTTTCAAACAGTGAATCTCCACCCACAGTGGCAGGCAGCACAACTAGTCATCGAGGTGGGTGGGTGGCTGTCCGAGCAACAACACCACAACACCAACGTTCGACTGACCGCAGCTGTCCCATTGATCCGAGCGATTCGAAAACCGACAACGAAATAAAATCGAAGATTTTATAACGTATGCGAGCCGAATTAACACCAACAGCTAGGCTGCCAACGGTATTCTCGGCGAGGCTTTTAGCTTCTCTCGCCTTTCGACGCCCACAAACCGCGCTAAACGGCGACGCAGGCGCAGCTGGGTAGCTGGGTAGCCGGGTTGCTGGGTGGTTCCCAATGTAGCTGGGTGGGGCGGGGGGCCAGGGAGTGGACCGACCGGGGGTGGGGCTGCGATGAGGTGAAGTGAGGTGAGGTGAGGTGGGTGAGCCGCTGCTTGGAGCGTGTGTGGGCCGCGGCTGTTGTCATCGATTGCATTCGTTGGCCAATTCGTTGCGTGGGTCAAACGCTTCGCTTGCCTCGCTTATAGAGACGAAACCAATCATTTGTAAATACATTTCCTAATGCCATCTAGATCGGGATAAACTAAATATTTCCAATTGCATTGACAGCTTTTAATTGAAACACAAAGGAGTATCAACCCAGGTGCCCCCATGCGTGGCATTCCCACACCCCGATGCTTTGTATCCTTGAGGCTTTCTTGGGTAAATGGGCAGCCCCATTTCGAACAAAGGACTGCGCCGGATCCAGCGACATGTATATGGGCGGCAGGTGGTACTTTTTGTGGCCAGCCATGATGCGACGGCAGCTGCTGCTGCTGTTACTTCTTTTTCCTTTATTTTTTGGCGTCGTCTCTTCTTTTTGAGCTTGTTTTTATTTTTCTTGCCATCTTTTTCCCTCGCTTTTTTTTGGGATTTTGAGGCGGATGGCCAGCAGACAACAAAAGCAAATTGCTTTGGGCCAAAGTCTCCGGAGAGCTGGTTTCATTTGTTGCTTCATTCGAATTTTGGGTGGCTGCTGCTGGTGGTGGGCGTTCGACCACTTCAAGGGCAGGCCCAGTCCCAGTCCCAGTCTCAGTCTCACTCGCAGTCATCCGGCTCTGCGGCCGGACCACAACAGCTTGGCTCCGACTACAGCTTTTGGCTATGATTGCCCACTTGCTTTGGTGTTCCTCTTCTTTAACGGCGGCGGCAGCTGTTGGCAGGTGCGCGCCCTCATAAAATGGCCAACGCGCCAGCCAACAAAAAAATATACATACACACAGAGAGAGACTGGGAAAAATACTCGAACTCGAAAATGCAGGCTGGGCAGACGTTGCACATGCCCGTCTGGCCTCCTTGTCTTGGTCCTGTTTCTTGAGTCCTTCGTCCGAGTGTCAGTTGCACCCTCCCAGCAGCTCCTTTTCCTGTGAAATCTTTGCCTCGCATGCAACATGTGCTCGTCGCTGTCCGATCATCCATGGGGTAGCAATTTGTGCCACGCCGTTCCCATTGCCCGACGTTTTAGGGGTGGTTTCTTCTCGATCCTTCGCTAGCCGCATATAGTAACTCACAACTGCACAATCCAAGCCAAACCAAACCGACAACAACCTGCTGCCCCGAAAGCCGAAGGAGAGCGAGATCACTTTTAGGGTTGCCTGGATATAGTGTATGGGATGGGCTGGGCTGCAGGTTGTGCAGCTGCCATTTACTGCTGGTGGCTGGGGTGGCCGAGGGGTATTTCGAGGGGTGGAGTGGGGTTTTAAGTGCCGATCCTGTTGCTTTTGTTGCGGACCAACGGATGCGATCGCCGCCGACAAGTGAGGATCAGTTAGGATGGAGGGTGGTTCTTCGCTACACACAAGAGCATGATAAATGGATTTGTATTCGGAATTTCAGGCCAAGCCGAAATGCATTTAGGTGTGACTTTCTACTCCGTTTTGGAGGGAAAGATTGCTGTCGCAATTGGGAGGCAACGAGACATCCTTCTTGGCTTGTACCTCCAGTAATTATGTCTTTATAAAACTACGAGTACATGCAGTGATTGGATGGTTGAGCTGTGATTCAATTCTACATTTTTCGCATTTCAAGTTCTCGTTTCGTTTCATTCATGAGCCACGATCCGTGGGATGCGGAAAGATCTCTTCTATGCGGCGGCTCCCCTCGCGAAATGGCGATCGGGTTGAAAGCTTTAAGTCGGCGTCAGCAAATGACTGCGTTTCCTCCACCGCCCCGGCACAGTTTGGGTTTCGTGTTTTGTACTTTTTGGGTTATCATATGAACAAATGGATTTCCGAGAAACCACCTACCTACACACGAGAGATGCCACAGCCCAAACTGAAGCCACCATCATCATCCCATCCCATCCCAACCCATCTCATGCCGAACCAAGCCGTCCCATGGCCAGCCTATCCGAGCACATGCATACACATACAGATTGTATATCCGAGCCAAGCCAAGCCAAGCCAACCCAACCCAACCCAAAACCGAAAACCCAGCGCTGAAATGTTGACGCTGGACGCCTCTTAAAATAAAAACAACCACATATCCCACAGCAGCAGCAGCAGGCAATCAGAAGAGCAGGAGGAGTAGGAGTGGGAGGAGAAGAAGGAGGATGAGGCGGAGGCGGAGGTGGAGGCGGAGGTGGAGGAGACGGACCCAGACCCATAATGAAATTTCACAACAACCTTCAAGCAGACATCGTCGCCGTCTGTCGTACTCCTCCTCTTCGGCCCCACCATCATTTCTGTTTTTTTCTGTAGGTATTTTTTGTGTGGTTCAGTTTTTTCTGTTTTTCGGTTTCGTTGAATATTGAAAAACGGTCGAAACGGTTGGGGTTTTTTAGGCAAATTGTTGTAGTAGGAGGAGAGGTGGTGGTGTTTCTGTGCTGTTGGTGGTTCGGGTCGGTGGTGGGATAGAATGAGCCAGCGAAACGGAGATAATGATGATCGCCGGGCACAAAAACGAGACCGAGACGCCCAAAAGATTTTTGGGCCAACAACAAAAGAAGTTAAAAAGAAGAGAGGGTCTACACCTCCTCCCCCTGCCAGAACTCTCGCCATAGCCATCGCCATCGCCATCGCCCCCTTCTCCTTCTCCTTTTCCTCCCTACCCCCACCCACTCGCAAAGGGAAGAGAATAAAAGAAACGAGAAGACGAAATGAATCCTACGCAATGGGGTGGCCGCTGAAAAGGGGACGATTCCCCGATTCGAAATCCAAATCCGAATTCGGATCGAACTCTCCCGACGCCAACAGGTAAAAAGTGGAAACCTTGAAAGCAGCAAAACAAACAGCTGCTACTTCTGCTGCTGCTGCTGCGGCTGCGGCTGCTCCTGCCGCAGCAACCCATGAGGTTGGGAGGGCGAGAGAAAACAGGTAAGCGATGCGAGGCAGGTAAGTTTTTTCCTCGGCCAGGGGGCGGGTGTGTAACAGGAAATTCCTATGTGATTTTCGGCGAGATTGCCAACTGGGGTCGCCTCGCACGGGATAGGCCATAGACAGGGGTTTGGTAAAGGGATTATTTGGGCATACGAATTCCTCTTCACCGATCGCTGATGCAGCCAACCCTCTGTCACGGGCAGGTACTCCTTCCTGGCTCCCGCCGCCCCGTCGCCCGCCGCTCCGGCACCTCACCCTCCCCTAGCTGCATAAAATTGCTCTACCGCCGACGACGAACGAAACGGGAAGTGCGTAATTTATTTTTGCCCTTTTTTTGGGGTCGCTTTTTCCATGGGAACGTTCAAGTCCAACGACAGGGTCGGGGTGCCGGGTGGAAGCCCATAGGAGAGCGTGGGTAGGGAGTTCGAGAGCAGCGAAGGGGAAAGCAAGACGAACGATGAGTCAATGGCGGCGGGGAGTTGAGTGCCAAACTGTGTATGCTTCTTCACTCCCACTCAATCGGGGAAATTTAGTAATTTCTATGGAGTTCTTTTATTTGTAACTCCCAGATGGGAGTATGGAACTTGGCCAAGAGGAGACCCTAATTGGATGAGTTGATCTTTATTGACACAACGAAAATGACAACACGATCGCCTTGACTGCACTTTCCCATGGAAGAGCACTCCCCCGGGGCGACCAACCCTTTTCTTGGGACGATCGGGAAGACGGCGAAACCGCAAGGACGGTGTGTCGTAAGAAACGGGCAAATAAAGGAGGGCGACTACCGTGGGGCGGAATCCCAGCGACAAGGAGAGGGGTAGGAAGAGGGGGAGGCACGAGCAAAAGTGGGTGCAAAAATCATGCGAATGCAAGGCAACGAAAGCGAATGGGAGGCGGAGAGAGGGATAAAGCAGAGACGCTGAGCAACGCCAAAATAAGAACCTACAAGAAATCAACATTTGAAACAGCGGGCGGCGCGACGGTCAGTCGCCTCTCCTCCCCCTCCCCCTCCTTCTTCTTCTTCTTGGCAATTAAACAGCGCAACAGGGCGAAAAGCAGGCGGGTATGGAGAGAGAGCGACACAGAGAGTGGCGGCGGTGGAAAGGAAAAGGAGAAAGAGGGTGGGCAGGGGAGGGAAGGGGAGGGGTTGAGGAAGAGCAAGGGGAAGAGAACATGTGACAAAGCAGAACCGACCAAATAGGAGGCCATGCGAGTGTAGGCGGCAGCACTGCTTCGGCGACTCCAAGGCAGGCAAGATTTCTCACCCGACCGAGAGCATGTGTGTGTCAGAAGGAGGATGATAAGCGGCGCAAAGAAAGTAGGATAATGAGGGAGGCGGCAAAAGCAGGGGGAGGGGAGGCGAGGCGAGGCGAGGCGAGGAGGAGCACAAGGATTGATGGTACGCTGCTGGTGGTGGTGGCTTTTTATTTCATCCTCCTTTGAGCCCCTTGCGGCGTCGCATTCGTACGTGCCTGTGTGTCGTGCTGTGTGCGTTGGAATCTTTGTCTCTGTTTTTTTTTCAGGAAAGGGGTGCCCATCGGTTTTTACCCGCTTTTTTTTACTCTTTTTGGGGCGTTGGAGTGGTCGTGTTTTTTTTTGTGGGTTTTTGGTGTATAATTGGGAATTGGGTAACCGGTTCTGCTGGGCCTAGCTCTACCTGTGGGCCGTGGCATGGCCTTCGAATTGATTTCTCGATGGGTCGCCCCGATTGAGGGGGCTCGGGAGACCTGGCCTTTGGCTTTTTGGGCCCCGCAATTAATTAGATGCACCGAAATTCCCGGGAAGCCACCGAACTAGGGCTGGCTGGGACGTCGTCTAGGGAGGTTTACCTTTTGCCGTGTTGCCGATGTGTGTTCTCACTGGCCCTGGGCCATGGCTCGCTGCTTGGGAGATGTCAGCCGGCTAGATTTTGCCTTTCGCACGCTTTGCCCGGTCACTGTTGTTTACTCAATCACACTTTGCGCACTTCGCGACCTTCGCGGCGGGACAGCCCCTGGGCGGTGTAGGGGCGGCGTCTGGGTGACGTCTGGGTGGCTCTGGGGCACGAGTTAATGAGAATAATGCCGAAAATCTGCGGAAAACCTCGCGTTGCACTGTTCCGATAAAGAAGGCAGAAAGGCACAAATTCCGAAGCACAAACACGAAGCAGGCTGCCACAAACGAACGGAACGAACCGCACACACCGAAATCGCTTAACAGAATGAGAGGGACGGACGAACAACAGCGCTCCCAGCCGGGACGTGCTGCCGGACTGCGCGGCGCTGCCAACACCGACGCACAAAACAGCGCACAGTGGGCCGTGCAATGGCAAAGGTGTCGGCGGTGGTCCATCATAGCACGCTCCTTCGTCTCTCAATGTTGCATTGCTAACCTTGTTAATTATTAACATTAAGTCATCTTATTCAAAAGTGAGGATTTCCAATTTGTTCAAGTGCGAGGGAAAATCATTTTTGTATACAATTCTATGGAATTTGCTCTATAAATCTATGTCAGCGTAAATTCGTTGTGTATTTAATTGTATTGTTTAAAAGGGGAAAGCTGTGCACATCATTTTTAATTTAACATTTTTCAAAAATGATAATAATAAATTTCATTACTGTGATTTATTAAAAAATCGTAATGAAAGTACACATATTGCTATTGCACAATTGATGTCTTTATATTATCCCTCTAGTTTCGAATAATTTTTTTGTTCATGAAATTAACGTTTCAGTATTTATAAGGAAAGGTGGTAACGATCGCTTTATATATATTTGTTTTATGAAAAACTTAAAATTAATCATGATATACGAGTATTTAAAATTGGAAGCTCGCACCTAATATATCCAAAATTTTACAGTATCCACATGGGAAATTTGAAATTTGTATCGATTGTTTTTTTATTTTATAGGAAACAATGCAAATTAATCATAATAAGTAAAACCAATGCCCACTGTGCCACCTTATAAGCGAATGATCTCAAAAGAGAAATTGCAACAAACAAGCAGCACCAGGGCGTCTCTGTCGTCGTCGGCAGAAGCCGAAGCAGAGACCGAAGCAGAGGCAGAGACAGAAGCAGAGACAGCCACCCGCTCATTCACGGCGGTTTGTTTTTGTTGTGTTGTGGAAACATGCCCGTGTGCGAGCAGGAGGCGAAGAGCGGGCGGTGCGTAGGGTGGCGGTGGTTGCTTGGGCCGAGAATTTCGGACGGCGGCTCCGAAGCAGGTCAGTTTGCGCCGGCGCAGCTCGATTTCGTTGTTGGTGTTGTGCTGCTGTTTTTTATGCGCCGCCCGGGTTGCTTGGTAATGATCTTCGTGCATGTGGGTTGCTCCTACGTTCCTGTTGTTGCTGTTGCTGTTGCTGTTGCTGTGTGTGGCGGAGGAGGAGGAGGCGGTTGCGGCAGCGACTTCGCCTTCGACTTCGACAGCGAGAGCGACTGTTGCGTTCATTAGCGGGCCGGGGCTTTTTTGGGTTGGTTATATGGCCAGAAGGAGGGCGTGCGATACATGGCCCAGGTAGACACATAATGGATCTACAGTGCAAGCCGCCTAAGGCGGAATTCCACCGCCAGGGCTGGCTGGCAGTGTGCTGAGAGAGTATGCATTACAAACGTTGAGCTTTTCGAGGCTTTACCGTGCTTTGGGTGGTGCAGCCTGCCGATTTTTGGCGTGGGTTTTATTTTTGTTTTGGCCACACTCGCCGGCGGGTTCAAGACTCGCCTCTAACGCAACCTTTGCCTCCATGGCTGTGGCCTACTCCATAAATCGCGGTGCTATCTCCGATCCAATTGCCATGCAAATGGCATGACTCATTTCGAACGAGTGAATGGGAAACTCCCGCTGCATCGGGAACAGCGAGCCAATGAAACCGAAAGTCAATCGCAATCAATGCGACGCTAGTGCATCATCTTTGCTGACGCTGATTTCGATCGCTCATCTGGCGTGGGATATGCACAAGCTTATGTGAGTGCCGCCGAGTGGCCCGCAGAAGAAAGACAACCCAACCCAGGATGCGTTGTGCGAAAATGCAGTTGGTGCCATAAGGTGGACAAGCGGCACCACAGACTCGACCACACTGACCGGTGGTCCCGCTTCCATCTGTCATTTTAAAGCATACAGACAAACACAACTTCTAGCAATCTTACAGAGCTCTAGGTAGTACAGATTAAAAGGGACATGCAAAGGATTCTTTTAAAATACTTCTTGAAAGTGCAAATTTTTAACCTTTCCATATGCTTTTGACATTTTTTTTCTCTCTCTTAATATATATTTAAAATCTGTCCTCTTTTGGGACAATCATAAAATGTTGGGTCATTTTATTGGGGGTGGGATTTTGCAATTAGTAATTCTCAATTAGCTTTATTAGAGTTGTGTAAATCTAAACATTTTCATAGGCGTTTTAAGTCGCTATTAACTTGTTTGTTAATTTCCTATTCATTCCCTTATACCCAAATATTAATTCCCTAATANTTAATTTCCTATTCATTCCCTTATACCCAATTAAATAATTCCCTGTTATCTCTATTAGAACTGTGAATATTCGAACATTTTTATATGCGTCTAAAAATAAATACTCAAAAAACAATTAATAATTCCCAATTAGCTTTATTATAGCTTATATTATATACTATATTACCAGCTTTGGATTCCCTTTCATAGACGTTTGTGCAAGCCAAATGATCTTCTTGCAGGGCACCGAGGCACCGAGAAACAGGTTGGTCAGCGAAATGGAGCAGTGTGAGCTCGCTGAGCACCCTACTTTGTCTCTTTTAAGTGGAAGTGGAAGTGGCCGACGATGGAGATGGAGATGCGTTGATGGGGGCTCTTCAGCCGAGGAACAGCCTGGCGTCTGGAACCGGTTCCCGAACAGCGCTGCCCGACATGTGGGCCACCATCTCGGGTCCCCTGAGATGTTCTGTCATTGGGTGGACCGGACCCGTTAGTCCATCCTTGGACCGGTGCAAGTTGTGATATAACCATCCGACTGGAGCCCCGTAATGAGCCAGGCCAATTACAGCAGCACATGGCTTCCTTCGCACCAGAAAACAAAAAACCGAAAAAAATAAACCTGTTGCCCCTGAAGACCAGGCCGAAGCCCCGCTTTGTTTTTTTGGGAGAAAGTTCCCTCGGCTTGGGTAGGGCTTCCCACCTATGGGGCGCCACTTGTGGAGAGGAAATCTGCAGGCCTGCCAAGGGGTCGCTTGCACTTTGTCACGTCTCATTTAACTTTGGGTACCCCAGGGTGGTTGTGCGATCGCACAAGTTCCCACTGACGGGCTCTCCCTCCCTCGGACCTAGCCGGGCACCAAACTGCACGGAAAACCAAAGAGGGGGACTTGTGATATTCTTAACAACTTTTCAACCAAAAGGGAGGTCTTTCAAGACATACCATACATGTTGGAAAATCTACAAAAATTTATACATGCATACTTGAACATCCATCATACAATGATCGGGAATTTCTCTGTGTGTAGAGTCACCCCTTGATGAGTGGGTGTGGAACGGCCACGCATGCGCAATTCCCTCTGAACTCCCAACTCCACGCCGCTTTCCGTGAGTGGGTGGATGGTGTAAATGTGTTCGTTTTTTGTGAGTTTCGTGGTGGCCTGGGTTGGGTTGGATTGGGTTGGGTTTTTGTACAGTCTCCTCCGCTCGGCTTGGGTTGCGGTCGGGTGACTCACTCTGGGCCTTGGCCCCTGGGTGATTATTTTAGCCGTCGCATGTGGGGAGTGTGAATAAACTCGAATCAACAGGAAATAGTCTGTGGCTAAGAATCAACTTGATCGCCATTCCCAAAGCCAATTTTGTTAGGGTCTGGGATGCAACTCAAATGGAGTAGGGACACCCAAGCGACTAAACGGAATTGTAATTGTAATATGTTAGGCTAATTCAATAACAGCGTACATAGGCTGTAGAATTAAGTGCGCTTAGATAACCAGTTTGTACTTGGTTTCCATAACTACTTCTTGCAATTCCCAGGACACGTCTGGAAACTTGAGTTTTCCATCGAGTGTCGGAATGTGCGTTGGGATTGCTTCCAGCTGCATACATACATATGTGCATAGATACTTCCTTCGTTCAACTCGGTCTGAAAATCAATTTTTGTCGTCAAGTAAAAAGCAATTAAACTGTCGGTCCTGTACACAACTAATTTCTATATACGTTTGTCGGTATATAAATTTTGTGCATATGTCGAATGGAGATGCCGTCAAACAAAATTGCGTTGCCTGGTTTGGGTGCCGGTACACCCAACGCTCTGCCGGAAAATATATACAAGACACATAATCCCGGGCAAATGCCACTCGAGCGCATACAAATTGCATTTTCTACAACATATAATAAAATATATTGCATACAAATGCATAAAATATGTGCGTGTGGTTATATTTTTTATGTGTGGCTTTCGTGTGCAATTATTTGCATTCTGCATCAGACAGACACACGGACCGCCCACAAATTTTCCAAGCTTACTATATATAGCCTGGCAACCGAAAAGCCACACATTTTTAGGTTTCCATTTGACTCCATTCCGCACAAACGGAATTCGTCAAAGGCAAAATAATCAAATACAAATTATATAATGCATGTGCAGGCCCTGCCGTGGTGTGCGTGTGTGCATACGTCTTTATATAAACATGTCGCATATGTTGCATAAAAACTGAAACCCAAAAAACCATATGCAAAATACCGCCCACCACCCCCAAAAATCGAAATTGCAGCAGAGAGAGCCACCGCAGAGAGCGCGCATCCTGTGCCGTTATTTTCAGCCAAAGACGGAGAGAGCGACAGAGAGCTAGAGAGAGAGAGAGACGGAAGCGGAAGTTGAACTCTCAAAAGTGCAGCACAATTCCTTTGCACTTTTTTGTGTCGCGGGGGTGCTGGTGGGTTGGGAATATAACAAAAATTGTTATAGACACAAAATTTATGATGTGCTCCGGCTGTGTGTGAAAACCCACCACCCACCCCCAGGGCGGGTGGGGAGCGGGGGGTGTGGGGGGTGGCCTTAGTTTTCAAATGCCAAAACATTTGAGCCATTGTTGTGAGCGAGAGTCGGAAAGAGAGAGAGAGAGCTCTCGCCCAAGAGAGCCGGAAAAGGGGGTGGGTTGTGCATTGTTTGGGGGTTGCTATACCGTTACCGTTTGAACGGTTGCATAGAGCGCCTGCTCCACACACCAATACCACGGCAGCGGGCCCCATGTTTTCAAAGTATTGATGATGGAAAAATAGAAGTTGGCGCTTTTTAGTTGGGGTTGCTTGTGTGTCGGCGTGTCGGTGTGTCGGTGTGAGTGGGGTGTTTCTCTGGAAAAAGTGCATACCGAAAAATATACGCACACTCACACTCACACCCACACCCACACTCACGCAACGCATTGCGGAAAAATCAATAAATCACTCGACGTGGAAAATATCAGCAATTAATTTGCTGGGAAAATCAATTTGCCGATGGCACTCGATCATTCCTACTTACCAACATGTTCGCAGAGATTTTAGCGGCCAGCCCCGGAGTATGCAACACTGTGCGACCTTCTTTTTTCGCAGGGCCCCCAACTGCACACTATTGTTTAGTATCTTTGAACTCGATTCTTATTTCCGCTTCCGCTTCTGCAAGCCGTACAACGCACTTCCGTAACTGCACTTTCGGGGACTTGGCGGAACGGCACCGCTTGCCTTCACAACTAACCTCATCAACACTCACACACCGAATGAGATTTTGCGACTGAATGAATCGCCGCGCCGGAGCTGGAGCGGATCCTACGACCACCCCCTGGGCGGTGGGTGGCGGGGTGGTTGTTGGGCTGAGGGGGGGCCCTTGTGGGCGGACTCTCCTCACCCCCTCCCACGCACACACACACACACACACGCGCACTCACACACACACACACGAGCGTTGTAATGCTCGGTGTAGTTTTGTTATTGCGCTGCGATGCGTTGTTTAGTTTGCTGTTGTTGTCGCACCGATTGCCTGTCGCGTAATAATAATACAGCCGCTGCGACGGTTGTGCAATTGTTGGAAAAGCTTCCTGTCTGCGCCGCTCTGCGCCTCTGCCGCTGCCTCTGCCGCTGCCGCTGCCACTGCTGCGCCTTCCCCCGGACCGCCTGCTTCCTCGTTCTCGGATTCCCCTTGCGTTACAAAAAGCGCGCGCATTCCACAACGCTCGATGCTCCTGACGTCTGTTACGATAACATGAGTCTCTGGCGACATGTTCGGCTCTTTAGGCAACAGCAGTTCTTGCGCGGATTTTAAATCGTTTTCAATTTCATTTTACACCATACTTTTGTATGATCTGATCTTTACAAACTATAAATGCGGGTGAATTATTTATTACTAACAAATATCTTTTAAGCAGGTATATTTAGTTATTCTACTTTTGTTGGCTAAAAATCTTCAAAAGCGACAATCCCGGCATATATTTTTGGAAATATTTATATTTATGAAAATAAATTNAGGTATTTTTAGTTATTCTACTTTTGTTGGCTAAAAATCTTCAAAGCGTCAATCACGGCAAATATTTAGGGAAATATTTATATATATGAAAATACATTAGCAATAGGTCCTACAAAATATATGCTTGTAGAAGAATACATTTAGATTTAACTCTACTCCCTACCCGATTCCACACTGTTTTTTTATCCCTTTCTTTACTTTTAAGTTAAATCATTGGAATTTATTGAAATTAATTATGAAATAAAACTATAGAGTGCAGTAAAATAAACGAAAATCTCAGTTTTTAGCTGGCAAAGCACTCCACTCTTGATTTCAAATTTTCCCGCCCTAAGGCTGGCAACGCTTAAATGTTAGAAAATTATCGTTTCCTAAGTTATCGATTCTTAAATATACCGAGTTGGGAGTTATCTACATTTAATCTACGTGGGGTTTCTACATTCATTTGCTGTTAGTATGTAGAATTGCCAAGACACACACCTTCAGCTTAGACCACAACCAAGCCTAGTCTCTCAAAATCCAAGTGCTTTGGCCCTTTCAAGGATTTGAAATTTTTAAATATTTCAAATATGAGATTTTAACGTTTTCCCAACCGTTAAATGGGAATTTTATAGAAACATTGAAATGTAAGCCACAAAGGAAGCTGCCAACATAGACCAAGCAGCTCTTTCAATGGAAATTCCCCCTAAAATTGAGGAAAACTGTGCACTTTTCACCTGTCCTTCGCAATTTTAAAGGCATTTCAGTCGAGTGGTCAAACGATTGCCGACCACTTTGCCATGACGAGGTTCGTTTTCAGAGTTTGCAATTATTTCCTTTTTGACACAAGTTCCTTGAGTGGTGTGAGTCCCGGTCCTGGTTGCTCTTTATTCCATTTTTTGGTGGCATCCAAGTTTTAATCAAATTGCACATGTGACCGCATAGTCAGCCATAAAAGAACCACAAACTCCTTTGCTAACCTAATTTTACAGTTGCCTTTTCAGCTGCATACACTTACATACAAAGTGTAAGCTCACACTCACACTTACACGCGCACTTACACAAGCCGGGAGATTTTCATCTCCCTTTTTGGGAGCATTTTCTGCACCGTCAACTGTCTCACAAAGTTTTTAATCAACGTCACCAACACCAACAACAACAACAACAGCAAGCAGGCCACCCATTTTTATTTTTCCTACTTAACAATNCTTTTTTTTTTTTTTTTTTTTTTTTTTTTTTTTGGTTGTTTGCAATATTTTTGCCCGGCACCCTCGTGAATAATGGGTATATTGTGCGTAAGTAAGTGTTTAACTCACAATCCGTTTATTTCATTATTACAAATAGAGAATTAACACTAGGTAACACTCAAAATAAATCAAAACAATATCCCTTTAAGGTTAAGGATTAGAAAGTCTTGGAAAAGCGTTTTTAAACCTTGTTTTACAAATGTTTTCTTAATAAATTTAAGTTAATATGCCTAAAAACGTTGATCATTTTCCATTGCATTGAACTTATTGAATTGGTTATATAGTCCGTAAGTTAGCGTTTATGTTCAGGATCTGTTAATATGTTTACAACTTTTATCTATTTTTCCTGTGTCCACTTTTCCTTCATTGTGTCAAATAAATGAACAATTCAATTAGGTACAACTCGCATTCTAATTAAAATAAATCAAAATAATATCCCTTCAAAGTTGAGGACCAGTTTTAAAATTTGTTTAAAATGTACAATTGATACTTTTAATGCAATATGCCTAGATTTTCAATTGCATTGAACCTATTGAACTTACGGTTATATTGTCCGTAAGTTGGCGTTTGTTTTCAGGAACTGTTAATAAGTTGTATCTATTTTCCTGTATACAGTTGTTCTTTATTGTCACAAATGAATATACATCTTATTTTTTATTTATTTATAAGTTGCGTTAGGTAATTAAAATTAAGGGCTAGCAGTGATTTTGAGCAATGGCGACAATTAAAATAGGTAACCTTCTTAAAAAAAAATAAATCAAAATAATATCCCTTCAGGGTTATGGATAAGCTTCTTCAGCTTATTTTCAATCTACAAATGTTTGTTTAAATATCCCTAAAAACATTGATCATTTAGAATTGCCCCGAACTTGCGGAACTGATTACCGGGTATTTACAGTCCCAACGCTATGCCCTTACCTTATTTTTTGTAGTTTTTCCTCAGATGGCCTCGATTTTTGTGGGCACTTTTTGTTGGATTTTTTGAGATGCTGGGCGCATTTTCACCGCCAGCAAATTCAATGCAATTAAAAACAATTCATAATGGGAGAGTTGTTCAGCTGAGACACTCCTCCGCCGGCACCTTTCCCCTTAGTAATTTGTCCCCGGCTGGGAAAATTAAAAGGTACATGAAAACAAAACTGTGGCACTTTGGCCACCGCTTTGTTATTGCTGCGAAAATGATTTTCTGTGTCCAACATTTGACGGCAGGCGGACGACTGCTTTGGTTTATGCATTTAATTAAAAACGAATGGGGAGTGGAAATTCAAATGGAAATGGAACCGGGCAGAGGGAAGACCCAGAGCCGAGCCAGAGCTAAAGCCACAATGAAAACGCAATGAAAACGAATAAATATGAAAGGACTGAAAGAGGCAGCTGCAGTTGCAGGCCAAAGCCTCGCTTGGCATTGCCTGGCTTCGCTTTGGTTTTGCTTTAAAATATGCAAACAAGAAGCGGAAAAACTTATTTAGACGCCGCACCAGACGGCTGCAAAAATATATAAATATATAAATATAAATATGCACTCGTATGTTACGTGTTGTATTCCGGGCAGATATAGAAGAGCAGAAAAGCTGTTAAAGAGCCACAGCGGAGGCGAGTGGAAAAAAGCAAATTGTTTCTTTGGCTGCTTATGAAAATGGCGTCACACAGATACTTGCACGCGTGTGTGCACTCTTCTGTGTGTGCGTGTGCCTCCCACGCCGCTGCATCTGTGTTTGTGCCTGAGAATTGGCTGTCTTTGTTTTGTTTCGTTTCGGCTTCTTTGCAGCGCTTTTTTCGCTTTTTTCAACCAAACGCAGCACAATGGGCTTGCGGACGGTTTATTTAACCAAATGGCAAACACAAAAAAATGGTTTCAATTAATGGGATAATAAATAAAGGCACGGATGACCGATATCGAATTTCGGACTCCTTTGGCCTGAAATAATGCCAATAATTTACATATTAATCTCGCGCTCGCCAGGGCGCATTTTCTACAAACAATCGATGGCAGGAGGTTGTTTTTTAATTAAATACATTTTTCTCAAGGGTATTACATTTTGTATTTATGGATGCAATAGAAATGATTGACTTTGGTTCAAAGTTTTGGGCAAGCTTTATTCTAAGCTTTTCTACGGCCCAATGAAGAAAACCAATTAGGTGGATTGGATTAACAGCCAAATAAGAGAGGATGCTTATGCTTATGTTTCAGGATACGTTTCAGTAAATTTTTAGTAGAACTCAATGCAAGTAAGTTGAACAATAGTTTGGCGTTAAATTTGGTGTAACCTAATACTAAAGTCAAATATCGTTTGTGGGTTTTCCGCTGTTTTTCCTTCGTTTCCATAGAATAAAATTGAGAAATATTTATTTTGGTAACACCATTTGGAAGTCCACAAAATAGTTGAACCATAAAACTTCATCCCACTGTTTGTTAACCATTTTCCCCTTTTTTCGCTGGCGTTTTTGTATGCTTCTCTCGCATGTGGCCAAAAGATTTTTGCCCTCTTTTGCCAGCGTTTGATTGAAGCCGTTGCCGTTGCTGTTGCTGTTGCTGTTGCTGTTGCTTTGGTATTACCAATGCCTGGAAAACATAAAACTACGAAACAAAACAAAAAATTCTCTCACCATTGTTCGGCGACGCGTGGGAAGCGTTTCGAATGTTTTGTTGCCGTGTGTTTCGGAAAATAAACTTTTTATACAGCTCTCGGCTGTTGTTGTTGTTGTTGTTGNTTTTGCCAGCGTTTGATTGAAGCCGTTGCCGTTGCCGTTGCTGTTGCTGTTGCTGTTGCTGTTGCTTTGGTATTACCAATGCCTGGAAAACATAAAACTACGAAACAAAACAAAAAATTCTCTCACCATTGTTCGGCGACGCGTGGGAAGCGTTTCGAATGTTTTGTTGCCGTGTGTTTCGGAAAATAAACTTTTTATACAGCTCTCGGCTGTTGTTGTTGTTGTTGCACCCTCTGGCGGCCGCCCCCTTTTTCCCACCCCATTTGCCAGTGAAGGAAATTATTAATACATAATTCATGTTTAATTGTTCACCATTTTTTGCCGCTTCTGATTCTGCTTCTGCTTCTGCTTCTCTGCTGATTTCCTCGGCTCCATCCGCATCCGCATCTACATCTCCATCTTCATCTTCATCTTGGTTGAAGCTGCAGCGTTTTTGCTTAATTATTCGGGGAAAAGGACTGAGAAGCACTTGGTCTAATGGCTGCCAAAGTTGATTGGAACTTTCGCTGATTGGGCTGATGCAGCTGCATTTAGTTGGCCGCGATTGCAGCGATCAATGCCTGTCCCGATGACAGATGCTACGGGCAGCGGGGGGCCTGGCGCATCGCTGGGAGACAGACATTTCAATTAGCTGAAAATTGTGGCAGGTGGAAGTGGTGGGCGCGAGTGGGTGCCGGCAGGGCGGCAGGGCGGGACGGCGGGTTGGCGGGTTGGCGGGGGCGGCACTTTGAGTCGGATTTCGGGTCTTGGGTCGTTGTCAGCTACAGTTTTGCAGCCTGCGGCCAATGAAATATAGATGAACGAGTTGACGGGCTGAACGTTGCACGATTCACTGCACAAGAAATACATACACCCACAGAAGGGCAGGGGAAAGCGGAAAAGCGGAAAAGCGGGGCACTGCCAGTTTAAATACACTACACCCCAGGCTCACGCACAAGCCGGAGTCAGTTGATATTGTAAGGGGGGTTGCTCTTATATCTGCTAAATTCAATACTTCTAAATTCTTACTGAAATTGAGATTGGTCACCAGTTTAAACGTTTGGTGGTTCATTTATTCGTTTTATTTATATATTTGTATACATTTGTAGTAAATGATTTTAAATTAAATTAGGAAAGACTGAGTATCCTGAAAGCTACAATCTTTTAGACTCAAACATTTTATCAATTCATTATTAAACTTAATTTATGAATTTTCTTTATCGTACATTTATTCTTTTTATAAAATGTTATAAACAATGTTTAACATACCATTTTCTATTTCTAAAAGTAATTGTGATTTTTAAATTGTGTTTTTTGAACCTAAACAATGTTACCATCAAACTTTGAAAATCAAATACTTACACACCAATGTTGCTATACATGTATTTCAATGTTTAAAACAGTATGAATTACTATGGTGTCTTAAAATAATTTTTTTTTTTTATAAACCAGATTATGCTTCTTATATGTATAAATTGCCACAAGATAGAAACTATGCTCCGTCATCACCAAAAACGTCAACACCATTTTAAGATCAGCGCTATGGCAGCCCGTTATTTCGTTTGTTTGGAAACGAACGAGAGCGGATGAATAAAAAAGTAAAACACTTAAAAGTGTAACTTACAAAATTATAATATTATTATAACACTCTTTTTAAGTTACTTGGTTATCTGAAAAATCAAATACTTACAGACCTATATTACTCTGCATGTAGTTCTCAAATATTTTCATATTTTATGCGTTTAAGCTTCAACTTCACAACAATTAAGCCAACTAAAACAGTTTTGAGTCCGAAGTTGATAGCCAAATCTGGTTGAATTTGGAAATCCGATTGCCGCGACTTTAAACAATTAAGATGAGTTTTTCACAACCTGCAGATGGGACTGGAAACTGATGTGATTCCCCGCGGGACTTTTAACCCTGCAATCCCCCTTTTGCTCGCCCGTGACAGCACGCACACACCCCCGACCATATTTTCATTACCGCGCTGCGGGCTCACGAAAAAAGTTGCGGGTGGTCATGATTTTCCTTTCCTTTCCCTCCAGTCCCTCCTGTTCTCCTGCCCCCCCGGCGCTGCCACATCGGAAGTGCACTTCTCATTTGCCGATTGTTGGGAAAATCAGGGACGGGGCGAAGGGGTGCGGGCTTGGTTGAAAGGTTGAAAGTTTCAAGTGCAACAAAAACTAACGTCCAGTGAATTTAACTTCATGTCGACAGGGAAGTTATTGGCCCTTCTGGTGGCCGTACCCCGCACCCGCACCCGCACCCCCGCCCTCACCCTTAACCCTCTCATGGCCCATTGACTCGGCAGCGCGCACCCCCCCATGCTGCAGCATGGTGGAAATACTCGGTTCGGTTCAGTTCGGTTCGCTTTGGTTTGCTTTTAGAATTATTCAGATTTTCATTTGGCTTATGCATCCCCGCGCCACCAGCTCAGCTTTGGAGGAGAGCCACCAAATGTGTGTGTGTGTGTGTGGATATTTTTGGTCGCTGCGGTAACAGGCAGGCGGACTTGGAGATACTTTTGTGTTTCGGGTGCTCGCTGGGTAATTAATTTGTGAAAACAAACCAAACGAAGCTCGTAAGTATTCAGACGCGCAGACAAAGCAAATCTTACTATATAGCAATTGCGACTGCGATTGCGATTGCGATTGCGATTGGGACTCTGGCTGAGCTTGGTGTGGAGTCATTCCCGGACGGGGTTAATCCTGCTGCTTTGTGGTCCTTTGCCGAGACGAAGCAGTTTGGGCAAGCGCATTAGCAGAGAGCTTAAATCAGATACCAAAGAGCCATAAAAGCCGAATGAAAAAGATTAGCAGCGATATTGAGATGTGGGAGGAATCCATGGGGAGACTGCTGCCTTCAGATACAGCTGTCGGCTATGAATGCTCGAGTAGTGCATTTCCAGAGCTTATGAGCTTAAAAAATGTCACACAAATGTGGGCAGAGACTGCTTGGAGCGATTTTAGTTAGTTTATTAATTGAGAGACAAGTTATTGTTGCGTTCTCCTCAACAAATATTTTCGATTGATAAATCTAAAGCACTTGGGAAGATATTTTCATTTGTTGTTCATTTCGTGATACAATATTTGTATCCTTGTATTTAAGGGGCCTTGCCAGTTTGTGTGCTGGAAATGTGGTCAATTTTCGGGAATTTATAAAAGAAAAAACTCTGTAGAATATTTTCAAAAACTCAGGGAATATTTTGTAATTTTTGGACAATTCAAGATAAATTTTTTTGATAATTAAATATTTAAAATTAAGCGACTTGTGTGTAATCTTTGGAAGCTCCACAAAAAATGTCATAATGAACTTATAATCAAGTTATAATGCTATAATCAAAAGGCAATAATTTTTCGTTAAACTAGAAGATATTTCCTATACAATGAACTAGAATTATTGAAAAATATTAAGATTTAAGTCAGTTAAAATTTAAAGTCATTCGGACAATTGCTCCTTGAGTTATGATGACGGCAAATTTGAAAAATGTAATTTCGAGAAAAAGACTATTAATGTTTTAGGAAGCACTCGCCGTCGCCTGACGCTTCCAACATGAATCGACTATATCTTCAAAAGTTATTGAAATTTTCACTGGAAATTTTAAAGGAACATTCTTGAATACTTATAGGTTCAATTTAAATAGGAAAAAAAAAAATATTTTTTTTGGAATTGCACACTTATAAGGGTAACAACCAACATCCATTTAAAATGTTGTAACAAAATAAAATATCTAAAATAGATTTAATTTTCATACCGTAATATCAGGTATATTCCGGTTCAAAACTCATTCTTTTGCATTTAATTTTCGCAGTTTTCTCCCGGGATTTTCCGGCTTTGTTTTGCTTTTACCTTTGAGAAAGTTCGTTTGCCTTTCGCCCGGCTTTTCTCTCGAACCTCCTGCGATGTAAACAAAACCGAAGCCGGCAACTCGAACCCGCATTTCATACGCAACTGCTAATCCGGCTGAAACTGTTATACACAACTGATATTATACCTTATACACAACCGTTTGGCTTATATTCTACGTATATTTTCCGTAAGTGCTTCTTATATGCAACTTATAAGGGAGTTGTATAAGTCTGGCTAGCGGATACATCAACCCAGCACCGGCAACCGCAACATGTTGGACCGGTTGGATTTTGGCTTGCAAGTTGCAACTGACGCGGTTCGATTGCAAGTGCATCTGACGGATGCCAATGCAGCTCTCATGGATACAAGAACCCATACTACCAAAATGCCGTTGCTCAAACTCACGCCCAGGCAGCAGCGTTGCAACAGCAACAACATCAACAACAACAACAACAACAACAACATGAAGAGAGCAAAAGACGAAGGGCCACTCGCGTCGACTTTTGACTTTAGCTTGTTTTTTTTTCGGTTTTTTTTTTGCCTTTGTGGCTGTTTTAATATTTATGAAAAAATGAAGGCAAAGTCGAGGAGCACTGGGAGTCGCGCGTTGCAAGCCACATAAATATCCACTAAGCCATACACACAAAGAAACACTCATACGTTCGTACGTAGATATTCGTATGTTTTGGTGGCTTTGGGCCACCCCCAGCAGCGAAAGGAAGGCGTCCCAATCCTTGGCTGTTTCCCGTGGCCACATCAAGCATTTTGTGCAGCAGCTCCTTGAGGCTGTCGAGCGTAAATTCAATAAATATGAATATAAGATATGCACACACTCTCGCACGCAGCGACAGGGATACGGAGGAGCACTTGTTGTTACATTTTTCACCCACTTGGCCTATCTTGGCCACCCATTACAGCTCCCGCATCCGCTCTGCTGGTGCTCCAACTGCTCCTCCTTTTCCATCGCTACGATGATGACGTTGCTCAAGACTTTTTGCCCCGTTTTTTTCGTTATTATCCTGCTCGTCTTACTTACAGGATATCGAAATCTTTGTTTGTGCTTATTATTTGAAGCCTTGCTCGTTTTTGTTGTTGCTTCGTTGGACGTTTTACGATTGACAATGACAAAGAGCGATTGGGAGAAAAGTGTGCACTGGAAACAAGGTGTGGTCCTCTAATCAATCAAGCGAGACTGCTATAAATACCCGGTACCCACTTGGTTATGCAAAACCATGTCTCAATATTCAGAGTTTTTCTCTACCTTTTGTAGGTATCTGCTTGGTATATGGTTCTCTTCTGAATCGATATATCTCTGAGTAACATAAACTAATCATTTGAGACCAAAATTTAATTATTTATAGATTGTAAAGCCCGTAGTCAATAACAATATTAATTTTAGGGATACGACAAGTCCCTCACCGAATATTTCAACGATTTTGGTGTGATGTGTGCTATTTTTAAAACTTTAATCAAAAGAAGCGCATGAAATGATAACGAAATGAATTGATAATAACTTATGCTATTTCTCAGAGTGCAGCTGGCAGGAGAGTATCCAAGAGATTGCGTAGTAAAGTGCGAGGAAAATATGAAAATAATTCATTGCCCTCAACCCACTCTCCGGCGCGCCCCCTGCGACACCTCCCAAAAGTAAAAATGAAAGTGTGCAATCGACGACAGCGTCTNATCTCTGAGTAACATAAACTAATCATTTGAGACCAAAATTTAATTATTTATAGATTGTAAAGCCCGTAGTCAATAACAATATTAATTTTAGGGATACGACAAGTCCCTCACCGAATATTTCAACGATTTCGGTGTGATGTGTGCTATTTTTAAAACTTTAATCAAAAGAAGCGCATGAAATGATATCGAAATGAATTGATAATAACTTATGCCATTTCTCAGAGTGCAGATGGCAGGAGAGTATCCAGGAGATTGCGTAGTAAAGTGCGAGGAAAATATGAAAATAATTCATTGCCCTCAACCCACTCCCCGGCGCGCCCCCTGCGACACCTCCCAAAAGTAAAAATGAAAGTGTGCAATCGACGACAGCGTCTAGCAATAAACTCAATGGAGCCATCAAAAATCTTCGAACGCATTGAAGCTAAAACTTGCCAAAGTGTCGCATCCATCCATATACACAAACATACTGAAGGGACGACATGTGGGGGGATTCCCGGGGATATATCCCGTTCGGCAGATGTGTGCGGGACGAGTGGAGAAGCCATATGTTTTACTATGCATGTTTATAGACGTGAGTTAATGCAATGTCCTCCCAGATCCTCCGGCTCCTCCCCCACACCGATGATGGTGGTAAATAATAAATAGAGCGGTACGAACCACCATGATTAAAGTGAGAGCAGTTACCGGAGGAAAGGGGTTAAGTGGGCGGTGGTGGCTTGTGGGCTGTGGCTCGAAGATGAGTTGCACTTAGAGCAGAACTAATATAACTAATGGGCAAAGCCCAGGCAAATGACTAGGCAACAAAGGTGACTGTGCAGGGCATGGCACAGGGAGATATAGAAACAAATTTAATAAAAAGATAAAGGCATGGTTATACAACAATTAATGGCTGGATGAGAAGAAAGAAAAGTAAGCTAATTGAAAGAATTGCCAGTGTTTTATGCCAATATTTACATAAGCATGGGTATAGGGAAATTGAGATAAATTCATACGATTGGTAGGTAAGTAATTTCAAACACGGCTGCTGTGTAGATCCATAAATCTTTCTTGCCTTGGCACAAGCAACGCTCATTGGGACATTCTCAAACAAAAAGTGAAGGCGTTTTTGGCGAATATATTTTGCTGGAAAATGCCTAACTCGCAGCCACCCCTGTCAAAGGACCGGCCCACGCGCATTTAATGAAAATTTCACGGAAACGTACGCAGAACGTACCGAAAGGGCCCGTCTTTTGTAAGGGGGCAGTTGAATAATTCTTTTTTGTATTTTTATTATTATTTTTTTTTTGGGCTAGCCTAATAGGAAATAAAGCCGAAAGGCCAGAGGGAGAATCGCATATGATGGCTAGATTGGACAAAGAAAAACTTTCCATCGAAATTAAGCTGTCTGGCGAAGAAAAGCAGCGCTACAAAGGGTGGGGATTGTTAAAACGAGCAAACACGAGGCCGAGACCGAAGGCTGGTAACTTTAAGTAATTCAACTTGCCAACAAGGCAGGCACTGGCTTGGCTTGGCTTGGCTTGCCTTGGCTTGGCCTGGTCTGGCCTGGCTCTTGGATCTTGGAGGTGTGGGCGAGCCTCGAGTCCCAGCAGCACTTCGCCAATGAAAGGATTCAAGCGAAACTTGCCAAAGCCAAGAGGCTTGCTGATTCTAAAAAACTATGTGAAGCAGACGAACGGCAGGGCAGGGGTTCGCAGGGGCGCAGGCGAAATGCAAACTTGGCAGGAAAGCGCGGGCTGCTGGCTAGGAAATCGGAGCCGGAAAGTAGGCCAAAACTTCCTGATGAAGGCTGCGAATGCATTGGGATAAAGTTCCGGGTGTTGGCCAAAGAATCGCACTTAATAGATTTGCATGACTTAAGGCTTGGATGTGCGGCGGTAAAGTGTTGAGCAGCCCGGCCAATCAGCCGAACCCGGGGGGGAAGGGGGAAGCTTTTGTCTTAGAAAAATTTGTATTCAATATACTCGTATTTTGTAAATATTTGTGGCAGCATTTAACACTTTTAATCCAGCTTTATGTGCACTTTACGGCTAAGAATGGGATTGCAAATCCATTAGATCCTGCGACCCACTTGCGAATCAATTCTGAATTTCCGAGTAACGAAAGTAAAGTCCGGGAAAAACTCGCAAGAAAATCGCCCAACAATTCAGGGTATGATCCCCTGGTAAAAATGCAATAAGCACACGAAAATCGAAGGGAAAATTGGCGAGAAGAGGGGAATTTGGGGGGATGGGGAGGGAGGCGGTGTGGGTGAAAGCGTGTGAAAAATGGGCGCAAAAACACCAAAACCAACAACTAACGGCTGCCGCTGCTGCAGCCGCAGAGCGAAGGCAACAAAATGAATCCTAAACGGAAATGTCGATATTAGCATTGCTGAAGCAACAGCAACTAAAACTTCAGCCATGGCTGCGGCAACAGCGGCAGCAACAGCAACAACAGCACGCAGCAAGCAACATGGCTAACAAGAGGCGACGGCGACAGTTAGCGACACAGTCGCACAGTTTTCCAGTTGCAGTTTACAGTTTACACATATGAAGCTGCAGGTTCACTGACCACACCAGCCCAGCGATGGCAGCGTGAGCCCGGAAAAGCGAGCGAAATTGTAAGCGATGATGTAAAGCAAGTAACTCTTAAATTGTTACTCAAGCAGCAAATTGGCGGGGAAAGGTATCCGAGTGAATTCTTGTACATTTATGGCTATACGAGAGTTAATATGAGTGGCAAGCTTGAGGCTTTTAAGTTTTATATCACTTGTTTTCCCACATATTTTTGTAAGAATTAAATTGTATTTCCCTAAAACAATCTTTAATCTTTTTAAACTTGAATCATATAAATGAGAAAATGAGGCTATAATTTATTGATATCTATTGATATTAAGGTTTCTTGAATGAATGTTTGTTGGACTTTTATTTTAAAGTTAATGTAACATAAACACGTATTATATGATCATTGGGAGTATCCATTCGACTTTATTAGCCAGGATCGAGGGAAAATATTAAAACTTGGCAAATTAGAAACGAAATTCAGAGTTATTGATTCGGAAGTTTAATTTCCAAATTAATGTATTTTCGCAAGGAATTAATTGCCAATTGAGTGATGAAAAACTAGCATTTCTCTATTGATTCTGTTTTAAGATAATACTGTGAGGGAATCTCATATTCTTTTTACATCTTTCAATGCTTTTCATGCACATCTTATTAGTTTTCGGCACAACTTGCCCCCTTTCGAATTCACCAAAGATCCCAAGAGCTTGCTAGCTTTTTTCCGGATACCTCTTTCGCTGATCAAAACGAAAAGCTCCACCGGGGCCTGCATCGAGTATGCTTCTCGGGGTCTTTCCCTTATTAATACCCACTACAGCTGTTAGCCGATTCCCACACACAACATCTTTGATACAATATGCACAGCCCTATCCGCCGCAGCACTCTCACGTTTCCATCTCCCGGCCGGCCGGGCCGAGCAGCCAAAAAAGCTGCAAAAACAGAAAGAAATTCAAAAAAAAAAGAGGGAAAAACCGGGGAAAGCGAAACAAATGGGGAAAAGTGCGCCATATTGACCAAACGAGTGCAGCATGCAGCATTGCAAAAGCATTTCAATGAGTGCAGGCGGCGGCAGGGGCAGGGACAGGGGGCAGGGACAGGGGGTATGGACAGGGGCATGGCACTGGAGGGGGCGTGTTGGGGTAGCTGCCTATTCGTTTTGTTTTAGCCAAAGTGCGCGAGCTGTGTTGACAAACGCCAGTGGTTAGTATCTGTGTGCGGAGTCCATCTGCGCTCCAGTGTGCGTGTGTGTCTGTGTCTGTGTCAGTGTGCTGGCAATTCAAAATGGCATGCACTTCACTAAAAACTGCGCATTTCCGGTCAAAATGACGACGACGACAACAAGAGAACGACCGTCCCAGAGTCAGAGCGAAGAAAGAAGAGAGGGCAACGCTGCTGACAGCGCTAGCCGCATGTTTGTGTGCGTGTGTTTGAGAGTTTTTGTGTGTGTGTGTGTGCGTGTTTGGGAAAACTTTTTTTACAGCTTTAATAGTTCCACTTGGCAGTTTTGCGTCCCAAAAGTTTTCGCTACTCCCACCCCGCAAGCTCTGGCTCTGCAGCAAAGTGCGTCATAAATGTGTGTAATAAAATATTTACTTTCTTTTAGAGCAAAAGGGACACGGGGATGCAAACGGCGGGGGCGAGGGCGAGGGCGAGGGAGGGGACGTGTTGCCTGAGCGGGGCAGACACTAAACCATGTCTTTGGGGGCACGACCATATATTAGCTAAATCACACACAAAAAAGGAAACCCCTAAACCCTTACCCCCCCACACACCCACCGCGCATATCCCTCGCTGTCCTCGGGGCAAATTGAAAAGCAAATGAAATTCAATTTTTAAATCCTGTCTGCAACTGGGGGAGGGCGGGGGTTTGGGTGGATAAAAAACCGAAACGAGAAAACATTTACCCACATCAAAACGGCATTTTTCCCGAACCTTTTGGGTTTCCTTCCATTTTTTGCCGTTGCTTGTGCAATTGTTTACACTGTTTACCGAGCGGGAATTGTCCTTCTATTTTTGTGGCGTCTAGAAAACTTCAAGTTGGGTCTGACACGACGATTGCCAGCCTTCGCTCATTGTTCCGCTCTTTGGGGTTAGCTTTTCCCGTTTCCCGTCTCACATTTTCCGACTGCATGTCATTGGCAGTAGCCAGTAATCAGTCGCGGGAAGCAGTAACCAGTAACCAGCAACGAGTAACCAGCATCCTGTAGCGAGTACTACCTTGTACGGCGGGAATGAGACGGCCTTGCATAACCCCGAATATATTTTTGCCCCGTCAACCTGGCTTAGTGGCGGGCTTAACGCGTTTGTATCCCCCCTTCTGGTTCACCCGAAAATAAGATGTCTGACGATGGGGTTGAACCCCCCCTAATGCGTAGATGTCGCTGCCAGACATGTTTCAGCTTGTTTCTCCTGGGAGTTGATTCCACCTGAAGGATTTTCATCCTGATTGTCTGCAGTGTTCCGTTTGCCTTATCAGGATAATTGGCTGTTACAGTTGATGCCCGGATGGGTTCGGCGAAATCTTAGAGCAGCAGACCCGGGCATAACTTTAAAAACTTTCAGCAAACTATGATAAGAGAAACTACGGCAGGGAGTGCAATAATTGGGTGTATTCTATCCAACTTAAATACCATTTCTGCTTTAACAAATGCATTTGCAAGTATAAATCGAGGAAAAATATGAGAATCTGTCGGAGAGCTCTACTGCCACGGCTCAGTGGAGATTGCATTTGAAAGCACACGACGAATAACAACGAGGGAACAATACGTTTGCTAAGCTAGAAAAATAAGAGAGATCCGCTTGGGGAATTCCATTGTATCAATTAAAAATGTGCTCCAACCGTGCAGCTGCAAGCGTATCTACCATCCTGCAGGCAGCACGGTTGCAGCCTCTGAGCCCTACGAAAATCCAAAACAAAATCAGCCACAGGGAGCTAACTATCCGCACATCCTTCGCCTGCTGCTCGGGAAAAATCAACAAAAGCCATGGGTCGGGCACAATGAGGAAGCCTATTAAAAACAACTTCTGCTGTTTGCGGCTTCGCATGTTTTTTGGGGAACAAAAAGCGGGAAAACGCATAAGGCAAACATTCCCCTGAAAATCCAAATAAAACACACACACGCCCAGGGAAAAGTCGGAAAACCCACTGAGCAAAGCTGGCCAGGACAGAGCGGAGCGGAGCAGAGCGTAGCGCGGCGAAATTGCAGCATAATTGTTGCCCAAGCATTTTATTGTTTGGTTATGGCAAAGTTTTATTTTTTCCTCCCGCAAGCTCCGGCAGAGCTTTTCCACTTGAGTCGCAGGGAAAAGTGTGCTCGACCAGGCAGGGTAGATGGCGGATGGTGGATGGTGGATGGTGCGCGAAAGAGGTTCTATTGATAAGCGTAAGTTATGATTGACTTTTAATTGAAAATAAATGAAGCCCGTTGTTGTGCCCTAATGGCCACGAAATGAAGCAGAAAACTGCAAAGGAAGCAACTCCGGGAAAGAGCGTTGTACTATATGCGGAAATTGGAAAACTGCCGCGGCTGTCCACTTTTCGCATTCAAGGAATTTCCATTGAACTACAAGCGTTGTTTACTATTGCTGGTGTTTGGGCGTTTGTTGTTCTAGGAAGTGCTTTCTGGGATTGTGATCAAATTAAAAATAAACATAATTCCATCGAATTATCGGGAGTAGCTGCTAGGGAAGCATTCGAATGACCTACCTCACGTGCCCGCCCCCAAAGCTCCGACTACTCCCGCCCGCTCTCGGGCCATTCACAGTTAGACACAATCAAAAGCGCGTATCTATGACAAGTTCAATATTATAATTTGTTTACGAACTTTCTACGCCGCAAAATGGGGCTGCCACCAAAGAAAAAAGCTAAAGAAAAGAAGGGAGGAACAAGAAAAAATACGAAAGCGTAAGAAACGATAAGCAGATATGGCGAGCCTTCCTTTCTCAAGGAGCAGGCGGCGGAAAGGACAACAGCAATAACAGAAGGAGAACGGCACAAAAACACAGCCCCGCAACGAAACTCAATTTTCATGAAATAAAATCAAATTTAAATAATACAATACGATTGCCAGGGGATGGGGATGGGGACGGGGACGGGCGTAAGGATGGCGATACCGAAGGAAGAACCAGACACCAGCCAGGATAACAAGGAGAACAACAAAAACAAGGAAAGCAACAGCGGGAGCAGCAGAAGGAGCAGGAGCAGGAGCAGGAGCAGCCGTGAGCGCGACAAGAGCAACAAGGACATCATCAAGTGTATCGCTGCTTATTTATCTTTATCGCAATTCGTTTGTCCCCCTCCTAGTCCGCCAATCCGGGAATCTCGCCAACGTCTTAGTCCTGGCTCGCCCTGCCTTGCCCTCCCCTGTCCTGCCCTGTCCTGCGCTGCCCTGCCCCGGCCTGGCCTGGCCTGGTTTCGTCCTTTTTCCTGCTGGCAGGCATACTCTTTTGATGCGGGTTGCTTAGCAGGGGTTACAATTTGTGAAAAGCCGAGGCAGCCAGCAACGGGGCGAGATAAAGGGGGTCTGCATCCCCGAGTCAAAGACGACATCAATATTATTGCCATAAGTTTCATATTTGCAGCTTTAGATGCCGTTTAAAATTTCGCCTGCCTCTCTGTCCCGGCTCAAGGATTGCCAGGACAAAATATAAACCGAAACGTAAAAGGGAAATCGAAACGAAGGGAGCGCAGGGGCAGCGGAATCGAATCGAATTGCTGGAATGGGGATCTAGGAATGCTGGGCGTACAGTTTGTTTTTCATTTCGCCGCTGTGGCTTTCTATGGATTCGTTTGCTTTCGCTCGTGGCTTTCCCTCAATTTTTCCATTTCCCGGTTTTTTTCTTCCTTTATTTTTCGGTGCTCCCCCCATGCATTACTTCGCATAATTTTTTATTGATTTATTTGGTTTATAGTCCCGACCTTCCGCCCGCCAGCGCTTCTCCCTTGGCCCTCGCTGATGAAATGGAAAAATGTTTGCGGAATTATGTGGATGTCGGTGCGAGTGTGGGTGTGGGTGGGTGTGGGTGGGTGGGTGTGCTGGCTTGGTGGGGTACCAGTATATGGCGGTCTTTCAAAGGAGAATCAAATGTAGACAAGTGAAAATTTGAAACGATTTACGCGCAATTTACGGAAATTGCAGCAGGGCATATCAAATTGACAGCGACGGGGGTGCCAGTGCTCTGGCGAAATTTAAACAAGCGGGCAGGTCGATATATACACACGTACCGCAACAAAAGGAAGTGGAAAATTCTTGTGCAAAACTAATACCGAGCGAATGACTACGAAATGTCAACGTCAATGAGGAAAATTGAAATGATATTTCCATTAAAAAGTACTTACAGAATGGAGCGGCAAGGCGGGAGGACATTTCCAATTCAACTGACAGTTGGGGGGCCCTGAGCGGGTCCGGGGCTGGGAAAAGTGACTTAATTCACATTTTTATGGAATGTTGGCAAGGAAACTTCTACTATACTTAGTATTGTTCTTCCCTCCGACACCTGAAATGCCAGAAAACTTTTGTTCTTCATACTCAGGCCGCTCGGGTAGCATTCGATATAATAAAATGCAATTTCAGCACAGACCATTGTCGTTTATAGTATTGCTAAATTGCCAAAATATCCAATTCCAGAAGTGAAATGAATTCTCCATTTTATCTGATTTTGCGTTTCATGTATAAATTCATCTCTGGTGCATCTCTTGGCAGTCGAAGGAGGAAAAGAAACAATTAAAACATAACTCGTATTTTCGCTTTCATCGCACAAACGGCGTTGAGGCAAATGCCGAAGAGCTCAAAATGTCATTACTCCGGCGACGTCCTCGCCCTCATCCTCTAATAGCTTTCCTCGTGCACTTTGACAATGGCCACGTTTCGGATTTTCCACATCTCCGTCTCGGCGTCTCTGCATCTCTGCGTCACTCGCATTTCATTTCCCTGGGTTTATTTTTTGACTACGGCTTCATAACAAAATTGGCTTACCACGCATAAACAGAGTCAGACTTCGCCATGGCGCTGTCCTGGGGGCATTCTTTGAGCCTTCTTTCAGCCCCTTGCACTTGAGAACTCAAGTTGCTGTGATTATCCTGCAATTTTCAGAGCCTGGAAGGAGCTGGATGGGGGCAATGACAATGCCTGCGTCCTGCTGCACACTGAGAAAATCCACGATAATGCATAAAACTCTAGAATAATTAATTTCGCTTTAGGATTTAGGGTTTCTATTTTGCCTATCAATGTGAGGGATATCAATGTGAAGGATAATATGTGTTATTATTGTTATTATTATATTTACTATTAGGTACTATTATTATTGTTATTATAAAAATAGAAAAATTTACAAAACTAGACTAACTTATGTGACATTGGGCTTATATGATATCGGTCTTGTAACTTGAAAATGATTTTGTGATGGTATGTTTACATATTGTGTAGTAACTTCGTCTTAGACATTGCATACAATTTGTTTTCTTTGTTTTAAGTTTTTGATTTTGTGGTATAATTGTGTAGCTTCTAGAATGTAGGATTCTTAAATGTTGCCTGGATTAAGGTCCCTGAGAAGGTCCAGCGGGTTGGAGTTAGTAACTCCAGGAAATTTCTGCTAATACTCACAGAGTTTTTGCGAGAGTGTCTCCGATTTGGGCTTCGTCTTTGTCCGTGTCGGGGCATTTGACGTCACGGCTACGTGTTGAGGCGTCGGCTTTCCGTGATTATCACCGACTTACGCTTCAATGCCTGCTTGCAGCATTTCCATGCCACTTGACTTCAATTTCTAAAAAAGCGTATTAGGCCCAGGCAAGTGCAGGCTTTGGAAAAGGCATAAATCAGATACGGATGCGTTTTGTCAAAATATTTCCATTATTTTCGCTTAAATTGCGTTAGTTTTTGCCAGATCCTAATTGTGTTTGTTAAACGGGTCGTAGGGTCCAGCCCTAAAATCATTTTACTGACTTTTAAGGGGTATCATGAGGTGCCTCCTCGAGGGCCGCTGCCTGAATTTCGCTGTCAGGTAGACGGACTCCCCGAGCGTCTTTGACAGCGCGACGCATCCTTTGTGTGCGCTCCTTGGGTCCTGCATCTGCATCTACATCTGCAGTTGCGTTTGTGTCTGCGCATTCTGTTTGAATGCATTCCGGCCAAGAGAGCCCCCCCCCACCTCACCCAGAAACGTGTGTCTCGCTCACTTTGCTTAATTAACGCGCGCACACAACCGCACAACCTACACCCTCGCATCCGCATAAAGGTCGCGTCGGGGACTTTGACTTTGACTGTCTTTACCTTTTACCTTTAGGTCTGCCTCTGCCTCTGACTCTGCCTCTACCTCTGCCGGAGTCGTGGCTGTTGCCAATCATTGCCCCGCATTCAAAAAAGGCCGTGCAGTGGCAATGACAATGGCAATAGACCAATAGACCGAGTCACAACTGTCGCATCACGTTTCGTTGCCGGTTTCCCAGGGACCCCAGAAGTATCTGGCACCGATTATTTTGGGCCACGTTTGCGGCATCTTGTGTTTGCGTAGACCGGAGTCTTGAATTTTCCATTGCCACAATGAATTTCCATTGAGAATTGACTGACTCAGAGTGTGTTTACCTTTTGCTCTCGTTCATAATTTCGTTTGCATGTTAATTACCTTGATTATTGTACGGCCGTCGTACGCACTGGATTTTCGGGCGGCTAATACGCCTGGGAAAACGGCCTGGACATTGTGAGTGCACGGGAATCCCAGATATAGTATTCCAGAAGCTGTGTGAGCGGGGCTTGTGGGGGGCGATTTGTTGTGAAAGATCCGAGATGCATGGCATTGAGGCTGGGAAGGAGATTTTGGATTTTGTGGCCAAAGCCAAGACAATGGGGCATTCGAATAATGTGGCAATCGATGCGTCGCAAGTGCCCAAATATGGCAGTTGCAGGCCGGGAATCAGGTCTAATTGTTTTCGACAACTTGATCGGTCCGGGCACTGGTCACATTTTAATTAGCTCGCTGGAAAATCTCGGGCGACCTTTTACCTTTTTCGCTGCTTTCCGCGAAGCCCGTCGGGGGACTGGCGCGGCGCGCTCCTTATCCCAGACATAAAATCTGCTCAGGTTCAAGAAAATTGGCCTGACCCCTGGCCTAGCGAGAAAAACTCAATTAAAAGACGACAGTCGCCGAGCGGGCGAGCGGGCGAGCGGGCGTAGCTTTATTTATTTTGAACAATTTCGTAATCAAAGTCAACCAGGCAAACAATCAACATTACTTTGTGGCCCAGCGGCGGAATAAAAGAAAAATAAAAACATTAAATGGGTTCACACGATGGCGAAAAAATTGCGCCAAATTAATGAAAAGCACAAAATGACAAAACGAAGGAAAAGTCAAATGAATTTCGGAGTGGACAAAGCGGGCAAACTGTTAAAGAAATTAAATTTTCAAGCACACAAAAAGGAGCGCCAACTGAAAACAAATTCCGGAAAGGGAAAATTTATTTCAATGCAAATGCAAATGCGATGCGAATGCAAGAACTTCGCGAGAGACGGGAGCGGGGGGTGGGCATTATAAGAATTAAATAAGTAATAAAGAAATCAGGCAAAAGTTAGCTTAAAATACGAGTACAAAAATCATTTGCCTTCGGTTGGGGTCTGCCGCTAACAAAGTTTGCCACTTGTCAGATGTCCGACGTTCAGTTGTCAGTAAATGTTTATGAGTTAATCAACTTGTAATGACCAAAAGACGGGGCGAAACTCCGTCGGACGGACACTTAAAGTGCGGGCAGCAGAGCTCCGGCGAACGAAAGAAAGGGGGGAAAAGTCGGGTCGGCGGAAAACTCGGCATTCAGAAAGCAAACTGGAAGAGGAGAAAAATAAAACTTAATTAGCTTTCATTTAAAGGCAGACAAGAGCGGACAGCGATTGCAGTGCGGGCACAAAAAGTCCGGCTCCGCTTTTCGCCACCGCTGCTCCAGCATCCCAGCATCTCAGCATCTCAGCGCCTCGGCTTTCGAGCTGCAAATGATGAAAAAACATCGGCAACATCAACATCAACTGGAATGAGCGACAAATAAACAAAAGTAAAAGTTTTTACCCACGTTTTCAGCGGAAATGCGCAATGCCAGAGTTGTTGGCACAAAAGCGTGGCAAAGACACAGCCCCGCGTCTCAAAAGAAGAAGCCGGCTGGGTATGAAATCTACGAGTACAAGAAGAAAGCGGGGGGAAATGTCATCCAAAAGTTTTTGGCCCCGACCATTTATGGTATTTCGGAAGTGCCAGCCCAGCACAACCGCCCGTCCGACTACACACAATCAAAAATAGCGACCGCGCGTCCGACCATACCATTCTATATATTCCCGGCCCGCACACTCTATGCAAATGATGCGAAAAATGCCAGAATTTGAAAAGTTTCGCCGGCAGAGCCAAGCGATATATGTGCTTGGTATCTACCCTCTAAATGGCTGTTATAGTTATAGTCTCTGGGAAACTTTACCCATATATTCGGTTTCTTGAGAATTTTGGGTATCAGGGAAATACTTTTCCTATAAACTTGTAGTCAGCTTAAGTGTAACATGGACTTTGAAGTTTGTTCTCGGCAGGGTTTTCGGGGATTTTGGTCCAGAATTTCTGAATTGGAAGATATAACTTCTACATGTATAAAGCATAGAAGGTCAAATCCAAGCGAATTTAAACATATTTTATCTATAATTTGAAAGTGGTTTAACTTTATTGTATTTTGAGAGAGATATAAGATTTGTTTTTAGGCGGCTTTTGCGGATAATGTCCTAGAATTGAATAGAAATTGGAAGATATAACATCTATAAAGCAGAGAAGGTCAAATTCAAGCGTATTTAAACATATTTTATAGAGATTGATCCATACTATTTGAAGATCAATCGAGTTAGATATTTCCACTTGAATGGTAAAACGCTACCTCTCTAATCCTCAAAGCCATTATCCCTGCAGGGTTGTCTTAAGTAATTCCCGAAGTAATCCCCTAAATAAATATCAATTTTCAGGGCAATTGGAAGCTGAGCTGGCAGCCCCTTTGCTATCGAGACACCAGTCGAAAACAAGTTTCCCGGCTTCGTCCCGGAATCTGTTTGCCCAAAATCCCATAATGTGACTTCGTCGCCCCAATTAAGTGCTTGTCTGCTTTAATAACTGCGGCAAACTCCATGCGAACTACTGTTAACCCGAAAACTGTCAAGCTGAAATCATATCAAGCAATTTGCAAGCCAAACATCGGGTGCTTCCGGGGAGAGACTTCTCCGAAAACTCCACCACCCGCCCACGCCACACAGATCCAATAAAACGTTGAGAAATTTGCAACAAGCGTCGACAATTTGCTCAGGTAACAACATTAAACAGTTAGCATAGTTGCCTGACAGTTGCCCGGGAATATGGCCGCCCAGACCCCCATAACCCCCCCCGGCCCACCCCCAGCAACTTGCCCACTTAAAGAGCTCCAAAGGTTTTTGACAACACAAAACACAACAATTACTTTTACGAGGTCTCTGGCTGCCTCAAACTGAAGTGGGGGGAAGGCGTGAGCTCCAGGAGCACGATATTCTGCGCCAGGAGCAGGAGCTGGAGCAGGAGCAGGAGATGGAGCTGGAGATATCCCTCTGTGTGCACACTAATTTCTGCGAAAGATAATCAAGAGTGATAATTATTTTTGTTGGACTTGTTGGCGATGCGAACCGCAGCTAACTGCGAGCACCTGCTGTGTGAATTACTTGAGCGGCGACAATAAGTTGGCACCCGAAAAACAACCACCCAGCGACCCGACCCACCAACCCACCGGGGCACCCGTCTACCCATTTCCGCCACATAGTTGGGGTCTTTTTGGTGTCAGTTCTGCAGATGATAACATTTTGCCATAACGTTGACAACGGCCCCTAGAGCGGGCGGAGCGTTTATTTTTGGTTAGCTAAGCGAACGAGCGACCGGGCAAGAGCCAAAAACTTTAGTAATTACATAAAATTTTTCAGGGGGTAAATAACTTTGAGCCACGAACGGAACTGGCTCCTAGCTGTTGGCTGCGAGCTGTTGGCTGCTGGGCACCTGCCAGTGGCTAGACCGATTTCCGTGGGCCCCCGCTTTGGGGTTGGGTTTGGGTTTGGGTTTGGGTTTCGGTTTTCCAGTTTTCAGTTTTCGGCGCTTCGGCGGGACTGCAGATCGCGTGACCCCATAAAATGTTCACTAAGTGCGCCCGCACATTTTGATGTAATTAAAATTTCTGTTTATGTTTCCAGCTCTTGGCTCGCTCGTTGGTCCTCCTCGACCATGAAATATTCAAATACATATTTCTCGGGAAAAACGCTGAACAGAGCGGAGGAGAACAGAAAATTATTGAAATAAGCATTATGGTTTTAGATGTGTGTGTCTGTGGAGGGAATTATTCACGCGGTGGCTGCTTTCTTAGGAATTGGGTCCATTCAAATTTTCTGGAGACTACATTTTTGTTTATCTACTCGAGACTGTGTTGATTTTGTTTGGAAGCCAGGCCTTGATAAACTTTTAAGCCACTCAAAACTTCAGTGAGGCAGGGGGACGTGAAACCCATTAGAACTATATATTTTTAAAATATTTAAGGAGAAGGAACATGTGGATAATTTAGTCTGCATTTAGGGTAAGTGGTTTGCATATTCTCTTATTACTTTGCAAAGTTTATGCTGATTTTCTCATTTGCATAATTTTCTAATGGAAAGCGTATTCTAATTTCGTTGAAACTCGTTTCGTTCGCCGTCTTATTAAACAGTCAAAACGCACTCATCGCTTCCAATGTAGACGCATTTTATTGCTTCTCCCCCCAGTTAATTCTGACCGCTCCCCGTACCCCCCTACCCCCCCGTTCGAGATACGAATGGATTCCCCCGACCCTGAAGTTCACTTGTCCAGCCATCGCCACCGGACTGTCTTCAATCATCAATTCCGATCCGAGTCAGTCAGTCTCTGTGCGCGAAGAGCACGCGAGGCGCGACAATTAAATTAAAAATAATTAAAAATTATGAAAATGGACAGGGCACCGGCAGAGGCAGAGGCAGGGGCAAGGCAAAGGAATATATAACTCGAATTTCAGCTTCATGCTCATTGGTAGGGCCGTTGACCCATTAAGGCCGCGCCCTCCGTTTTGTATGTCCTGACATTTTACATCGACGTGCCGGCCGAGACTTGACTCACAAGTCACTGGCGTTTAATGAAAATTTATTCTATGCAATTTGCTGCACAGCGAGGGGGGAATCCTCGGTTCCCGGGTAGGTTGGATGGTCGTTTGGTTGGCCGTTGGGTTGGTTGGTTGGTCAGCTTCTGCTCCGATTACACAGTCGCTTCGCTTGTCTCGTGTCAATCCAAATGTCTTTTGCCTTAATTAGAATTGCTTGCTGGGCGGGAAAAGCGGAGTGAGAAAAGGCGGTACTGCACAAGGCGAAAATTTGCAGAAATCCGGGAACTCTTACAGAAATAGCAATTAATAACGATAATAGTCGAGTGTCTCGACTATAAATACCTGGTTCTTGGTTTCCACCTGTTTGCGGGGGTGAGGAGAGGAGTAACTGTGTCTTTTTTTGAACAAGATAGGTATTGTCTATTCTAATAACATATCCTGATTTGGTAGCTTTTTTTAGCTTTCAATTCGTATTTGTAAGAGATATTTGGAGTTTGCTTCCTATAGAATACATTTGCATTATCAGAGGTAATTATAAACGGCTGGTTTTCGCATCATAGATAGGTATTGGCTCTACCAATATAATATCCGAATTTAGTGTCTCCAGTGTTAAAATTGTGGACGCCATAGAATTTTGCACTTTGTGGTTGTAGTGTTAGAGATTTTCGAGATCTGTGGCTGCTGAAGGGTAACAAAACAATCAGATTTAAAGAATATTTTTCCTCAAGACTTATCCAAACTAAATTGCCATTGCACTCGTTTTTTTTAAGTGTAGCGCATTTCCAAGCGGAAATAATTTTATGCATTGGCAGGCCAAACGGGAGGAGGCGATGTGGGCGGTGGGCGATGTGGCTCGGCTGGCCTTTGATGCTAAATGTCGCCAGCAAATTGTCGCCCCATGTGGCGTTGTTTTCTGCAATTAAATGGGCGTGGCACTTAGTTGTGCGGTTGCAATTCCGTGTGTCGCCCTTTCGCGGCGTCTCCATTTGCGGTTCCCGCCAAAGTCGGACCGGAGCGGAGGAGGAGGAGTGAGAGTCGGAGTCGCAGTCGGAATTGGCATTGGAACCGGAGTAGGAGTCCTCTGCCTGTTGATCTTATCTAATTGTTGCCGCCGTCGTCGTCGTCATAGTCTGCAGTCGCCTCAGCTTGACCGGTCGGACGGCTCCCCGCGCCTGCAACTCGAGAATACTACAATTTCAATTCCATTTCGCTCCCCCAAGACCCGGCATATTGATAGGGAGTGCTCAGATGTTTTGATGTGGTTCCGCAACCCGATTGCGGTAAACGTTTATAGTTACTCACTGTGGTCGGGGGCTCCGGGGAACTTGCCAGCTGTGTGCACTGCTTCTGGCCACCAAGTGCTCTTGTTTACCTGCCCCATCACCGCGCCGTTGGGCCAACTTTGAAAAGTTGCTCTATCTTATTTTCGGCTGCAAGTGCCGGGGCAACCAGTAGCTCATTGACAAACAAATACTTGTCGCTTTCAATACTTTCTTATAATATTTCAGCTGTTCAGATAATTGGCAAAATTTAGAACTATAACACTTCCATTTGCAATGGCAATTTGTGAATATTTATGACGTCGAATTGCGCTCTCTTGCATTGCCCGACTTTCTCTAAATTTTGCACATTTGGCATTTATTTTCCATATTTTAAGGATGTTTAACTTAATGCTGTTTTAATGCATTGTTTTGAGCTATCGAAAGCCGAAAGTGCACCACAGAAATTGCTGCCGCATGCACATTTCAAATTAAACAAATGCATTGACATTTGAGTTATGGCCGCAGTCATTCAAAAGTTTTTAATTTGGACTGCAGCAGCAGCAGCAGCAAAAGCAGTAGCAGCAGCAACAGCAATAACAAAAACTGAACATACTATAAATCAAACAACTGACTGCCGTCGACGGATGGAAATGGTGCCGCATGCGTTTATGGCCCAAATGAGAGCCCAAAGTGGACCGACCCACATCGAGAAATAATTGTACCTTTTGTCCTGGTCCGTTGCTTTGCACCTCAGCAATTTCAGTGACAACCTGTGGCTGTGGCAGCAAACCTCCGGAAACATTTGGTCAAGTGTACACATATTCCGCATGCTGCCTTTTGTGTGTGCTTCCCCGGTGCAGGCTGCATGCTGCATGCTGCATGTGCGTGTCTGGGGGTCAAGGGTTTTCGGTTTAGGGTTGAGGCTTGAGGCTTGAGGGCTGGGGGCTGGGGGCGTGGTGTGTTTAGAAAATTGCCAAGAGACGAATGCCGTGGCACTGCCCTGCTGGGGCGACTGTGGCTCGTTATTCAGCGTTATAAATTTGTTAACCACAACAACCATTTGGTGTAATTATATTGCAATCCTCCCCTAAAAGTTGATTACAATCCCAATCGCCTCGACGAACAAAAGGGGGTATATAGGACCTAACATAGTTGAAAGCCCGGCTATTGATTAAATTGCACACCACATGCCAAAGGCACTTGAATTGCTGTGGATAACCGGTGGCTCAGGGCGGCCAAAAGTTGAATAATTACAATAATGGGCTTGATAATCGGTTGGGCATAGCCTGTAGACTCTGAAAAGAAATTTGAATTAATTTCAAATGTGTAACTAACCCTTGGGAAACGCATGGAATATTCTGTGCATAATAATGGGTTAGTTGCATATGCTAAGTATCTGCTCATTCCATACGATCCTTTGCCTATCCTGGTCCCTGTTGCAGCCCCATTATTCGGCCAGCCGTCTGCTGTTTTATTGCATGTCCTCTACATATTACGAATTCGAATATTATTTGTATTATTATTGCTGCTCGTATTGCCGTGTTGGCTGTAACACTTCTGTTTGTTCTGTGTTATTTATGTCCGGCATTAACTTGCCGACTCCTTCGCTGCATCGGCATCGGCATCGGCATCGGAGGATGCAGCCTCCCCAAACAAACCCCCAAACCGACTCTCATTGTCTGCTGCCTTTAATAAAGCGGGAGCATTTTAATTAACCACGCAGAGGAGCATTTACATTCGTTTGAGCTGTGTACTTTTTACGGCCTGCATTTACGGGCCAGTGGCGGAGGGCCCACCAATTATGTGTGGTGCAACCCCCGGATGAGCGAAGGCTCGACCAGAAACCAAAACAAGTGCAAACGATTATGCTCGAGTGTCTCGACTATGAATACCCGGTTCTAATATACCTACTTTTTCCATTATTATAGCATTAAAATTGGGGGCGCAACACATATTTGCCATTTTCGCGAGCGGGAGTAGGCGTAACCGGATGATTTTCCCAACTCAGATAGATATTGGGAGTACCAATGTAATATGCGAGTTTGGTGCCTCTAGAGTTAAAATTGTGGATACCACAGAATTTCGCGGTTTTCAGTGGTGCGGTGGGTGGTGGCTGGTTTTTTAAACAAACTTGCGCTAAACGGGTATCACGCAATTCTGAATATGCATTAATTTTTTCTCTATCTACTAGAATCTCCACAATTTAGCCGATCTTACGGACAGATGGACAGACGAACATGGCTAGATCGACTAGGCTGTTGACGCTGATCCAGAATATATTTAATATATGGGGTCGCAAAGCTTCCTTTTCCCTGTTACATACATTCGTACCAATTTAATATACCCTGTTATTTTTAAGAAGCGGGTATAAATACCCATACGAATCCCGGACGGAACCGAACCGCAACTGCAGTCAAGCAGAGCGCACTGACAGCCCAAAACAATGGACTTGGCCACCACCACCTGCAATTCAATCCAGCCAAGAGCCACAATGTTGTTAATTAAGCAAGTGAGAGCTGAAAGGTATGAATTCCCCGAAACACTTGGCATGCGAGTTTGACATGTGGCAAGAACTGAAGTTGAAACCTGTTTGGCCAAAAAAAGGGCTTTCAAAAAATGGTTCGTATTCTATGGCCAATTTTAATTTGTAAGCGATTCTAGGGAAACAAGTCTTGATAAACTATTTTATAATCCAAATAGTGGCGCGTGGATCTACATAATTGAGAGTGACTGATTTTATATTTTAATCCATTTTCTATAGGCATCAAAAGTTAATAAACACATTTATTATAGGCCTAACATTGAAATAGAAAAAACTGAAAAATAAAGCCACAAGCAGGGAAATATATATAAATCAAACACAAAACCCATACAGATTGTGCATGCAGAAGTCCAATAGCTCGTGTTTATAAAATGATATGGCAAATTGTGACACATAACATTTCGAAATCACTTCCGATCTGAGCTTTATTTGTTCCGTTCATAGTTTATCACGCTCGCCCCGGCCTTTGACTTGTTGTATGCAATTTGTAGTTAATTTTGTTTATTAAAGCACACTTTTGCATTGTTCTGGCGCGGCAGCTCGCCCGCCCGCCAGCCCCTTTACGTTTACAGCATCATGGGGGTAATTTGAGCCGACGACCGGCTGAAGGCATCGGGTTATGCGAGAGCCTATGTATGCCCAGGGGCCGTCATCAGGTCGACGATGTTGCCGCTGCGGCTCATCAAGGCTCAAGGCTCAACTGCCAGCCTGCCGACCTGCCAGCCAGCCATCCAGCCATCCAGCTAGTCAGGCAGTCTGGCACGTAGAGCCGGGAAAAAAGCCGGAGTCCAAAATTGACAGCAACAGGAGCCGCTGTGCCGCTGCCGCTGCCGCTGCCGGCGAGAGTTTTCAAGTGCCCAACCGTCTGGCATTTGCATCCCGCGCCACCTCCATCGGCGGGGGTTCAACCCCTGGCCGGCAAAAATGCAAAAACCAGGAGAAACGTAAAAAATCCACTACCCCGGCAGTGCAAACATTTTGGCTGTGTACGTGCCATGTCGCTAAAAATCATGGCCCGCATTTCTTGTTCATCGCCAGCCCTTCGGGATTTTTGTATTTCGCATTTTTTTTGCCGCTTCTTGTTTTTGTTTTAAATAAACACCGGCTACACCGACAACAACAAACGGGCTCTGGCGCATATTTATTTGTTTATTGCCGGGGAGGGAGCGGAGGAGCCCTGGCTGATGATTTCTGCCTTGCTGTGCGTTTTTATGCGTTTGCTGATTTATATCAACAGCTATTTAATGTCAATATAAAACGGTCGGGTGGATGCGTGCTGTGTTGGGTGGTGGGCTGGGGGCGAGAATAAATCCGTTGCCTACATTTGCGGGTTGGCGGCTGCTGCTGCAGCATTGTGCCGGTGTTGCAGAAAAGCGATTGAAATGTGGCGGCACATGGTGGGCCGAGAGCGCCAGTGTTTGGCCATTCAACGCTTTTGGTTTAGCCAGATGAATCAGCGATGGAAGTGATTCCAATTGAATGTGGTTGCGCAAGGTGGTGAACGGGAAGTTTATTCTGAAAAAAGTCCGTATAACATATTAGACAGCATACTCCTCACACGTCGTTCTCCGAGATGGTATAAGCTAGAAACGTAATTCTTTTTGCTATATATTTATAAGAAGATCGAGCATATTTTAAAATTTTTGATACGCCCCTTAGCGCACTCGTAATTGGCTTTAAAGTGTATTTGCTTCCACCAATTTGGCAAAAGCCACTTGGTCACTTATGCTTTTATGTATTTTGCAGATTCGAATATTATTTCATTTTGAATTGTAGTCACTCCCTTTCCGCCTTTTGAGTTTTCAAAAAAACTTAATTTTGTTTAAGTCTCCGAAATGCTTAAAGCAAGATATGTAATCCTTTTTGCTTACTATTAAAAATTGGAATATCTAACCATGTGGCAAGTTTTTTAAAGCTCGGTCAATAAATAATGAAGATACGGCTTCTGCCAATGTCAGTGCCGGATGAAGTCTTTTCAATCAACTGTATGTGATGCTGTAATGCATGTGCACATACAATTTGGGGCTAAAATATTTAAACGGAAAAACTAATTGATAATGAAAATAGGTTAATGGTATCTTGTTGTCGAGATATATGTATCTCTGCTATACTTGTATACTTTTTAACAATACAAGGGAAAATATCTCTGCTCCAATACAATTCTTAAAGCGCTCACAAACCTTTTTGTAATAACCATAATAATACCGTTTCTCCTAATTTACTTGCATTCCTCTGTAAATACATACGTACTCTCATACTTTCTTTAATTCATTTGTTGCTATTAATTTGTAATACAATTTTGGAATATATTTTAAGTAAGCTTGAGGCCAACGTTGCCATAGCTTAAGTCAATGTTGGATTAGCCAGTTTTGTATAATGGCAAAACGTTAACTGCTTTAAACTGTTTGTTTGATCATGTATAAAAGGATTCTCTATTATTTGTCAGCAAAGAATTCAATTCAAAGTCGAGTACCACCTCTCACGCGACACCCTATCAACTCTGTTGCCACATGCAACGTGTTTTGCCAACCCTGATTAACTGATTATTATGGCAAAAAAAATTAATTTGATGCATTTGCGGGGTGTGTCCGGATCAACGTGTGCTCATCGCGTGGGCAGCTGGCCAAGCGACTCGTTTCGTGGTCAGACAACACAAATTTACATTCACATGCGAGTATAGTACTCCTGCCCTGCCGCCCAAGCCCCTGCCGAAAAGCCATCCAATCTCCATCCCGCTAGCAGTTCCAATTTCCATCAGCAACTGCGAAATGAATGTGGCCGGCCGGCTGGTTGGCTGTTGGCTGGGTTGGCTGGGTTGGCTGCCTTTGTCAGGCATTGTCTAGACTTGATTCGAGTGCTGGCGTTGATTTATAATTATTGTTTGAGTGCCGGCAGGATGGCAGGATGGCAGGATCTGCCAGCTGCCACACCTACCAGGCCAGGCCGCCAGTCCACCTCCCGTATTTGCACACATCTTTGCCATTCGTCGCACGCTGACTAATAACCAAATTTCATTTCCTCAATTTTTGATTTCCTGCACTCTGCGGTTGTGGACTCAACAGCAGCAGAAGCAGCAGCATCAGCATCAGCACAAGGACGACCATGAGGACCACGACCAAGAGCAGCAGCAGGAGCAGGAGCAGCAGGAGCAGGAGCCTGGGCAAACAACAGCATATTTTATTATTTTAACACGCGCCAGCATCAGCACATAGAATGCTAAATTTTTGGCACGCACAGACAAAACCTTCCCCCGGCCATCGAAAATCAAGCCACCAGCCCAACGACGCCCCACACAAATCGCACGGGGCAAAGGGTTAACAGCTGCAGCCACGCCCTGTTCGGCGCCCCCTTTTTTGGGAGCAGGCAGGCAGTTAGTCCTGCCATTTGTATGAGAGTTTGTCAAACCGAAAATAATTTTTTCGTTTTCTTTTTATTGCGGGAAAGGGAATGGAAAGGGGGGACGGCCGGGACGGGCCATTGTTTGTTGCCAGAAATCATATTCATAAATAAAATTTGCATTTGGCATTCGGGAGGATGCGCGCATGTGTTGCCAAGGGGCTGAACGAAAGGTCCAAGGGACCTCGGCCACGAACACTAGGAGATGCCACTAGCTAAGAAAATTTCGAATTGAATCGAGAACGAGCAGGGACAACTGCTGTGTTGATTCCCAGCCTGTGGCTCTTTTTGCGGGCCCGTGGGTTTGTGTGCTTGTGCGCTAACTGCCCAACATTATGGGACAATGGAATGTCCTTTTTAGTTACGTGCCAGGCTAATATATATAAATATGGCCTGCCCCGTCCTGACCTGACCTTTCATAATGCTGTCAATTTGCTCGCCTGCCTGCACACACAAATGCTTACGTAACAAAAGGGGCATGCACTTAAATATTCATATGGCCTGCATGCACGGCGCTGGAAACACGCAATAAAAATCGAACGGCAAACACTCTGAACGGACGGCTTGAGCCGTTTTATATTTAATATTTGCCCAGGCCGCCGATCCCAAGTCCACATTTTTCAATCAAAAGTTAATGTATTCATTCGATTTTGGAATTTGCATTTCCACACCCCGCCCAATGTGTAGTATTCCACCTTTTATGCAGGGCATCAAACAGGACGGCCATTTTTGTAGTACATTTGGAATAATAATAACCGAATTATGAATATTTTATATAGAAATAATAATGGCCGCTTCCTGTATGTGTCTTGCCCTCAAATTGGATGCCGAAAGGAAAATAATAATGACATAAATTCGGGGATACCAATTCGAGAGGCTGCCAATTTCTCAGACACTCAGTGTCACCCCCAGAATGTCAATAGCGCAACCCAGCCATCCAGCAAGCCGGCAACCCAGCAAGCCAGCGCACTGCGGCGGCATCAAAATCAGTTATTTCGAAGGTGAGCAGCCATAAGACCATCACCGGCAGCTGTCAGTGCCTGTCAGGAGGCCACAAGTCCACCCACAGCCCACAGCCCACAGCCCTCCGAGCGGAGCCATTCATGTGCAACAGAGTTGATATGAAAACTAAAACATTCAACAGCAAACTAAAACAAAAACTGTGCCGGCGAAACTGTCGTAGGAAGATTTGAGCCAAGTATGTAAGCCCTTTCGAACCAAACACACAGCATTTTCCGCGCAAACGAAACGGAAGAACGAAACAGCGGCATTTGAATAATGCAGGGTCTCCAAACGGAAATAAAGCCGGCTAACAGTTTCTCTCCGTACTGAAAGTTACTTCTTATGAGGGATTTGAGGCTAGGCTGCGGCTTTGCTAATTAAAAATATTAATTAGCGGCTAGCAGTGGCCAGCGTTGAGTTCTCGGAAATTGTGAAAACATTAAAGGTTAAAGTTAAATCTGTTTTGATTATATTTCCGGGAACCGCAATGAAAAAGAACGTTGGTGAAAATTGTATGGCTTCTGCCGCCGTTGAAGTGCTTTCAGAAGCTTTCTATCCTTGAAGCTGCCACTTGAGAAATCCAGCGACCAAATTTGGCTGCTTCTTGCACATCCTGGCTGAGGGACACAATGGAATCTATAACTCTCCGCGCTCCTCTGTACTGGCTGCACGGGATGCTACTTAGATGGAGCAGCAACCAACGGAAGCGGAAGCGCGCGGCAGGCAACTCGAAGAACATATCAAAAGTTGTAGCGCGACTTTAATTAAACTTTGCAACGAACCAACTGAACAGAGAGCTCAAACTGGCGCAGGAAGGGGGCAGTACTTTTGGCAGTTCTGTCAAGCACACACACACACACACACACGCAGATACACATGCAAGGACATAAACACACACATGGCACACAAGGACCTCCAGGAGTAGGACACAATGGCTCTGTCTAGCTGAGGGTAACAATGGCTTAGAGCAGAAGCAGAAGAGGCGGTTGGCTGGAGAACCGAACCGAACAGGACCCAGAAGTTGGCGAAGGAACAGGACTTGCACACCAGGTGCCACACAATGTCATCCCAGTCATTGTTGTTGTTGCTCGTGTTGTAGTTGTCTGATTTGAAACAAACTGTTGATGGCTTGTGGCAGGCTGAAAAACAGAGAAAGGGAGCAGGCAGCAGGGAGCCGGGAGAAGGGAGCCGGGAGAAGGACGCTGTATTAGGGCGACACCCGAGACAGTTAAGGATTAAATAGTAAAATACCACAAATTGCTGAAAATGCCGCAAAGTTTGCTAAAATGTAGTGCCACTGTCTTGTATCCCCGTGCGGAACTCCCTGCTCCTGGCATGCTAAACGCTTGCACTCCTCCGCCGCTGGATGTTGAATGTTGATGGCAGATGAAGTTTCGCCAGGGGTGCTTCGTGCAACAATGTCGCAAGTGCATAAAAAGAATACAAAAGCGTGGAATTAGTTGCAATGTGTGCTGCAACTTTTTCGCCTTTATTGTGTTCCTGTTTTTTTTTCCCTCTGTTTTTATTATTCAGCTAATGTTTGGGGGGGAGCAGATGTCTAGGTTTTAGGGCCTTTCATCAAATAACTAGAAAGGGGGGATTGGGGAAATGAATGTACTTTTTTATTAGTTGACTGTCTTGTTGTATATGTTTTCGCTTAAAATGCAGGCACATTAGTCAGATTCTAGCTTTCGGGAGGGCCGATATTAAAATATTTTGAGGTTGAGCTATTTTTCCACGGCTTTACGTTCTTGTCTGCCAATTTTCGGTTAACCATTTACTTAGTTAAGCCCTGAAAATTTGCGAAACTAGACGAAACTTAAATGGAAATTGTTGCCAAGGAATTTGGGCTGCCGGTATCGGCAGCGGCGACGGCAGGATACTCAAGACAGGCAAGTTTGACGAGCTGCATCGGCTTTCCGTGCTGGTCTTGGTTTTGGTTTCGCTCTCAGGGCTCCGGCAGCACCTCATTGCGTGCTAAATGGTTTCACGCCGCAAAATTGCACTCAGGCATATACAAATTCCTGGGCCCACACAACACGCACACCCCAACCCACCACACTCGGGGAGGAAGACAAACTGCTGCGCTAGTTGGACTCCTTGTGGGTCGCAGGACGAGGAGGCGGAGGGGCGGATGTAGCGCTTGGATGCTTTTTTGTATTCCCTCATAGGCAAACATTTGCCTAAGAATCCACCGAAGCTGAATAACAAAGGAAACTTGTGGATATCGAACCGAAGCGGCAGTGCAAACTTTAAGAATTTAAGCGCCGTGTTTATAGAGCTTTTGTATATGAAAGCCCGAGTTCTGAATAAATCAAATAGACAATATAAATAATAGATTAACATGGTTCCAGGGGTAGATGTGTAATTACCTTCTAATTGTAGTCTTTCCGCGTCAATCATTTCTTCTCTCAGAGACAGGCTTAACCTTTTTTCGGAGGATTTAAAAGTGTAACTAGTTCAACTTAAGGCCAACGTAATTGAAAGCTGGGTCCTGGAGCAGCATCCCGAATCCATTGAATATTCACGAGCCGTTGCGCACGGCAGGTGACCCAAATAGGAGGAACCTTTCCGATTCCACCCGCCATTGGGCAAGTCCGTTTGTCCCTCAGGATGCCCGGGATACCCGGGATCCCTAGGATTCCCCGGATCAAACCATCACATTTGCATGCAACATTTAACCGGAGCGTTGAATACGAAATGCTTTTGGCAAACGGCTACGCCAACAGCAACAGCAACGACAACGGCAGCGCCAACGCCAACGCCAACAGCAACGACAATTAATTATGCCATTCTTTCTGCAAGATTTGTGTATCCGCGCTGCCTGGGTGGGGGCGAGTGTGTCTTGCCATTTGGAGCATGTGAAACTAGCCGAAAAACTCATTAAGATCTTACGCTCGGCTCGCTTTCGTCCTCAAGTAGGCAACATATAGTACACAAACTGAAACTGAAACTGAAGCCCAAACTGAAGCTGAAACTGCAACCGAAACATTTTGTGCTCGGCGCACTCCCCGGCCCCCGTGGCCCCGTGGCCCAGGCAAAAACGCAACTCAAAAAGAAAACTTCATTTTAATTGTTTTCGAGCTGAGCCACTTGACTTGTACGCTGTAACCCTCCTTTTAATAAATAAAATTTGCGAGCGCTCGCTCAGCTCAGTGTGACGTTGAACGTGGAACGTCGCCCGTTGTGTGCCGGCTCTGTTCTGCAACAAAGTCAACTCCAGAGTTTAATGGAGTGCAAGCCGGGGGAGGGGCTTGGGGCCAGGGCTTGGGATGGGTCCTGGGGTCCGCTGGAGTTCTCTGCTGCGAAATGGCGGCAAAGGATCAAGTTGCCAGAGAGCGCAGGCTAGCGGGTGCAGTGCACCAACAGGGACTGGGGACCAACAAAAACAAGGAGAGAAATAAAAACAATGGCAAAGATTGCAAATATGCAGTAATTGACAGGCCGAATGAAAGGTGCTCTTAGAAAAGAAAGGGTCCAATGTTTTATAGCCGTTCATACGATAAACAATGGGAAAATTCACAGTCTATTTATGAAATAAAATACGAAACCTAATGAATTAGAATTTACTGAAATTTTAATGATCCTGAAATCCCAAGGATGGTGAATACTAACCTTATTTTGAATACATTATTATTAAGAAATCACAAATTTCAATTTCTTCGACATATATAAACTTAGGATCTGAATATTCTATACCATAATCCAAGATATTAGGACCAAAGCTTATAAAGCACTTCAAGCAAATCAATGAATATTTTCAAGACCCTGCACCACCCATTTGGGCTGATTTAATTTAATTTAACTAAACCTCAGCATTCGAAGGGACCCCAGAAAGGCTGGGTAGCCGTAACAATGTTTTCGTATTGCCGGCTTGGCCCGGCATCGTTATTTTACGCTTAGCGTGGCGCGAGCGCATAAATTTTTGAAATTAAAAGCGGCAAAGAAAACATGAACCCGGGCAGGCAGGCGTAGCCCCGTCCAACCGGTCGTCCTTGTTGTTTTCGAGCTTTGTTGCATCGCCGGGCAGGAGGCATGGGGCAGGAGGGCGGGGAGGCAGGACGTGGCAGGAGCGGAGTCAGGCAAACACTCCAAGTCTCGCTTCCGGCAGCCATGGCGTATACTTGATGCGACTGTTGCTCCTGTTTTGGATCGCGTCGCGTTCGTTGCACTCAATTTTGAAGCGTTAAGTTGCGCATAAATTTAAATGCATATACAGTCTTCCTGGGAAAAAGACGGCATACCCATGCCACCTACCACCATGCCACCTACCCCTCTGCATAACAATGTGAGCTTAAGTCCTGTGATTGGTCCCTGTGATTGTTGCTGCCTAAGAGGCTGGCTTCCAGGCTTCCTGGCTTGCATTCCTCTCTGTAGCCGAGCAATTAATATTTTTGTAAATTGTGCAGAGGCATTTGGATGCGGTATACGGATTCCAAGTAGACCATAAACAACTTTTAGCCGGGCCATAAACATGGAAACTCACTTACGGATTTCATTTGAAATTTAAATTCCTGTTTTCAGACAACATCTTGTTGTTTACTTTCCACACAGAGCCATGCTCAGACTTTCAAGGTCTCACCATGACAATGTGTCCAAATTTGGCAGCCGACGACCGATCATCTTTTGTTGGACTCCAAGCTGAGCCCTCCTCCAATAAACTTTAATCAGACGTCCATAAAGTGAAGTTATTGTGCGCCACCAAATGGGCGGCGCTCGCTGTTTAAATGCCATTTGAAATGGCAGCGAACAGCAATTAATGCGAGTTTATTTCGCCACTTAAAACGAAATCTAAATTCATTTAATATTGCTCATTAAGCGGGCGCCCGTGAGGAAGTCTATAAATTTATATATGTATGCTCTAAAATCGTGCGTGTGTCATGAACCCATACATGGACGACATTATCAACTGTTTGCCTGTATTTCGCACAGTTGTGCCGGCCAAAGTTTTTCGGCCGCACACTAAATACTCGTATGTTCACATTTTTCGGATAGTACTCGTAGTCGGTGAGTTGCAGGCGACAAACATTTTTGTGCATCTATGCAAAAATGTTTGTAGTTAATTGCGCATAATTTATATGCTGCATGCCGCATAATTTATTACTGCAGCTTATTAGCTTTGGTCGGGAGCGGGCGGCGAGTCACTTAAATGTGAAATAAAATAAATGACAATAAATATTATTGTCCGAAAGTTGCTATTGCTCAGCATTTGTGGAATGTAGTCGAAGCCAAAAATCTGCTGATGCCTGCACTTTCTTGTGCTGTCTGCTGAAAATTGAATGAATTTATGGGATGACCCACAGGACGAGGACTAGGACATTCCGGTCCCATTGCCATTCCACATCCGACGCCTCCTCTTCACTTCGTATGGTAACTTGATTAAGCTCCAAATCAGGAGACAACAAAATCCAAACCCAAATTGCCTCTGTGGCCCGGGCTTGAACTTGGCTTTTTGCATTTGTTGGCCGCAATGGTTTTGCCTGGTTTTGCCTGGCAGTGAAATTAAATATGTAATGTTGCCTTCGCTCTCTATTATCCTTCGTTTTCCGGAGTGAAATTACAACACAATTAACTTTTCTTGTATTTCAATGAGCCACTTAAAATGTCAGCCAGAATTATTCGATTCAATTGCATTAAATTGTTCGGTTTGCAGATGGACATCGATATTTGGCTGATTTTTATTGCCTAATGACGTTTAATGTTCAGAGCTCGCTTAGTTTGGTGACTAACCAAAAGTTTAAATTATAACCATGCCCATTATATATTGGATATGATAAATCACCATTTTATAAGCTGGATTTTCAGCTTGAATTGCGGCAATCCAACCTCGATTGCGGTAATGAGCCTGAAAGTGAACCCGTGCCACTGCTGGTGGGGCTGCTGTAGTTGCTGTTGATTCTGGTGTAGTTCCGCTGTGGCAGTCGTTGAGTTGTGGTTTATGCCCACGGAGATATGGCACAACCATATGGGGCATAAATATATGGCGAGTGTGTCCCTGGTCCTTTGGATTCCGATGCTCTGCCACAGCCACTGCTGCTCCTTCTCCTTCTCCGACTCCTGACCCCGCCGCCAATTCTATTTCTATTTCAGCTTCTGTATCTGCTTCTGTTGTTGCTCCTCCTAGCTGTGGCGACGCTGATGCCATGGGGTCCGGTGCTTCCGGTGCTGTTCGGTCTGCGTAGGGGCGATGGTGATGGTGAGTGCGAGAGTGTGGCAATAAAACACATGAATGGGGCGAGAGTTGGCTATCGGGGGGACTGGAGTATAGTATGCCACTGACACTGGCATCGAGTGCAGCCCCGTCCGACAGCTACCAATATTAGGAATGAGCGCCCATGACAACAATGGTCCAAATGTTCACAATGCACTGCAAACTATTCAACAAGTCCTGCCGAACGAATTATCAAAGTATCAAGCTCTACACTAAGTGTTTCCTCACAAAATCCCAGCCTGAATAATTTTGTATATGAGTTTCAAATTTCAATAGTATTCAAAGATATTTAAGGGAATTCTACTGTAAATTTTTGCCGTGCACGCCAATGCATCCACATTTTGTAGTGAATGCGGTGGCACAATCGAACTCCTTGCCACTGACCCAATGGTCAGCCGAAAAAAAAAATCGGGAAAAATACGAAATCAGTTCCAAGTATAATGAGCACTGCCCCCTAACCCCCGCCCGCCCGCTATATAGCTGATAGTTGACCACCAACTGACCAGTTTACAGTCCAACAGAACCGAACGGGTGCGGCGTAATGAGCAGATGCTTTGACAGTTTGCTGCTGCTGTGGGGCATAAACTTTTGGCGGACACTATGTGTGATTTATCGCCGGGTATACTGAACATTGAGCATTATAGATGGAACGTTTTCCCCTTTTTTGGGTGTTTGTTTTGGTTTCATACTGAAGCTAATAAACAGTTCGAGCTGCAGATCGGGAACTTTATTGAAAGATTCTGATTTATAGGACTGTGTGTACGACAGTAAAATAATTAGGCGCGGGTCCTTGGGAGCCGTAAATTCCTTTTATCTGAAAGCCACAAAAGCCTGTGGCTTAAGTTTTATGGGGGCTGGATCGGGAGCGGGGCAAACTTTAATTGAAATGTGAAAGTGGAGTCTCCGGTTTTTATTTACCCATTCATCGGCGGTTGCCAGGCAGCTCCCGGTTCACCCTTTCACAGATTCTAGCCATCCAAATAGACAGGCCGCATGGCTGTCCTTGAACTTAGGCGCTTCCCATGAATACCCACCCCACCCCACCCCATCTGCCCACCCGTCAGCCCTGCTCAATTTTTCAGAGCACAAGCAGACAGTTGGCAGCAAAACTTCGCACAATGGCCTCGGAGACGCATTGTAGCGCATAATTAGCTCGATGAATAAAAACCGAGAGACAAAACCAACGGAAAAACAAAAAAAACTGAAATCAAATGACAGTGTAAAAGAAGGGGATGGGGGGGAGAGGGAAAACCAACTTTTACTTCAATTGAGAGGGCTCTTGAGGTTCTGCGAAAACACTGCTTGTTTTCCACCAAAAAACCCAAGATTTGCGCTAGAAATTAATTTGCCCTGCAAGCAAACTAAACAAACTTCCGCGACGAAACGAAATTAATGCACAAAACAAATTTCCATCCGAGGCGGCAAAGCCGTGGCAAGTGGCAAATGAACAGGGACAAATTGATTTGCATAATGAAAAGTTGCTTAAAATCCTAGCTGGCGTATAAATTACTTTGTTCGCAAGTGGCCAAATCCGTGGTGCTGGGTGTCGGAGCTGTAATTTTCAGGCAGGTCACACAACATTTTTAATGACGCCATTTTTTGCCGCTCCTTGTTGTTCTCCCCGCCAGTAATTGAATTAGAAAATGGGTATGTATTTCGGGAAAAGTAGCTCACCGATATAAGAGCAAATGACAGTTGTTACGGGCGGGACAAGGACTTGACTCGCATCTAAACGCGCGCACAGCTGCCATGACGTCTATTTTGCATTTTATCTGAACGCGCTTATCCCCCCCTCCCCCCGCCGCACACACACTCGGCCCCAGAAAACGCCAACGCAATGGAACGCAACGCAAGTACATGGGGTGTGCTATGTGGCACAAAATGGCGTCGTCTGTAATAAATTACGTATACGCAGCGTTGCAGGAGACTCTGGGTGAAATACACGCGGATGCCCACAAGCCCCCACCGCCGAAAACCGGTTCCCATTCCAAGGGCCTCCTCGCAAATGAATGCAACCATCCAGCCAGCAGCCCTACCCATCAACCAATTGGGAATGGAAATGGCTGTGGAAATGGTCATGTGAATGACAATGGTCATGTCAATTGGTTTGGGCTTTCTGGTTGAATTCTCCATCTAGGTGGCGGTGTAGTCGCCGAAAAATGTGCACAGCGTCAGGCGTTTCATTGTTATTCTAATTCCCTGCTGTTCTCGCCCGCGGAAAACGTTTAATTGCACAGGCTTCTCTTAACTAGGCCGAAAATTTTGCACTAAACGAAGCAGATACGGCCCGGAAGTGGACCTGATTGATGGTTAATCGAATGAATGGCGCACATTTGTAGAAGCTTTTAGGGGACTTTGTGCCGAAGCCATTTAAAGGATTCGCATAGCATAGAGTAGCTACAAGGCTGTTGATAGAGACGCGTTTGATTATTTTGCTATCAAGGATACTAAAGGTTAGTTTTATTCGGAATGTAAGAAACGAAGCACAATTATTTATTGTCATTTACTAACAACTCAGTGGTTCGTGGGATTAGTCGAAATCACTTCCCGTTAGGGCTTAAGCTCCTCAAATCTTTGCAGTTTTCCATTCTACCACTTGTTCCAGTAACGCTGCCAGTTTCGAGGCATTTTTCTAACAAGATAATTCACTTTTATCCCCTTCCCCCCTGAAGGCTCGTAAAATGAAACATCCTGCAATCCTGGAGCTCCACCGCCGAGCCCGAGCTCAATTAGCAGCCGTTTGGCTTCCTGAAACGAGGGTTGATTCCGCTGAAAGCTTCCATCTGTAGATCATAAAAACTTTTTCTATATTTATACAATTAACACGGGCCCAGCACGGCTGGCGGGCTGGAGGGGGCGCAGGAAATGTTCGCTTATGTTTATCTTAAAGTCTGAATCGCTGCACGGTCTGTGATTAGAAAATTGCCAGCGTATACATTAAAGGCTTTTCTTGTTGTTCCCTTTTGGCTTTTTTACTCCGCCTCCCAGTGTTTTTTCGGCGGCCCGAACCGGAAGTTTTGTTTTCCTCCTCGCCGTCTGCAGTTGATTTTTGTTTGGTTATTTCCTTCTTTTTTTGTGTGTTTTTGTGTGTTTTTTGGGAGGCTTTGTCTTGAGTTTAATACTGATAGATGATGCTGATTGCAGGGAGAGTGATGCGACGGCGAACCAATAATCAACTAAGGACCGCTTTTCCACAAGCCCTTCCAGGAGGAGGTTAATGGTGCGTCGGGTCTTGGAAGTTTTTGGAAGCGGCGGTTGCCAAAAATAAAGCGCGTCCTTTTAGCCTGTCGACGTCGTACATCTCGGCAAAAACACGGACGAAAATGGTACGGGAATGCCAGATATCCCCACGCTGCCGAAGCCGAAGCAGGAGCAGGAAACAGAAGGAGAAGGTTCCTGGGGCAAGCCACAAGCCGCAGTGTCCTGGCCCTGAGCATTGCTCTTTGCTATGTTTTGTTTCGTTTCACTTTTTGTGTTCTTCTTTTTGATTTCATTTTACTTCTGGTTCGGGGTCGCTCAGCTAGGAAAAGCGGAAAATTTATATGAAATTATGTAAGCCCTCCAACCGACTTTTGTTACCAATAATGATGTTCTCTTTAAAAGCTCTCTATGAGAAATATTTCTGGAAACTTGTGTCAGGGTATTCCACTTTCTTCAAATCCTCTCCCGAATATGTTCGGTTTTTCCGTGCAGCCACCCCGGTCGCCTCGTTTTCTTTTGGGCCTGTTATTCATAGCTTATAAAACAATTCCCCTGGCTATTGCGCTCTAATGTTGGCCAAGCTTTTGGCCTGTCCCTGCGACTCCCACGACGGCAACGACAAAAAAGCCAGGGAAAAAAGATTGGGGAGACCGAAGGCAGTGGTCGTATGACTACTTAAGGTAAATAGATGACACTACCCAACCTGGGACCCTTCGCCGCTTGGGCCTTTGGGAGAGATTCCAACCCCGTCTCACCTTACCGATGCTGATGATGATGTTGCTTATGTTGTAAACATTTTAAGCAAATTGTTTAGGTAAATAGATAAGACGTGACCTTTCTGACACGGGCCACGCAAATGCATTGTCAGTGTCAGCGGCACCACCCACCACCCACCACCCGCAGCCATTTTCGGGGGGGTGATGCCGGGCTTACGTCTGGCTAATGTATTACTTAGCGTTATTATGCTTTTTACTTTTTCCCAAACATATCTTCTCCCAAGTATTATTGTCAATTATAAAAAAGAAGAAAAAGAAGCAGGCACACCCTCACAATGCACATACAGGGACAAGAATAGTCCTCCTCGACTATTGTTGTTGCGGTTGTGTCCTCGTACTCCCGGGGCTTTTGTGCCCCCAACAATGGTGGCAGCGTCGTCTTTGTCGTCGTCTTTAAGTTGGAAAATATGCAAATAAATAACGATAAAGTAGGTAAAATTGTCTGGCCAACAACCCGAGCGAGGGGTTCAATGGGGTTTGCATCTGTCCCACAACTAGACCCGAGAGGTTTCTACTTCTTTTCTTTTTTTTTTTTGGATCCCTGACGAAATTGTTAATGATGGGGGCGGAGAGGGTATCGCAGCTGGGCCTTATATGACCCAGGGGTCATGTGCCAAAAAGGCGTGAGACGGGGACCACTTAGCCGCCGAGCTAGAGTTGGTGATGGTGTTCGCTCCAAAGGTTTTCCTTCGTTGATTTACGTGGCCAGGGCCCGGTCACGATGGCTAAAGCGCATTGGAAACACATTTCGGAATTGAATCCTGAGACATTTCGAATTCCGTATTATCTCGGTTCGGTAATCCCGCAATTTTATTCGCTCGGCAGCAAACTTTTTAGGCACTGTCTCCACAGCGTCCTTGAAAACCACTTAGCCGTCTCTGCGTAAGCGTAAGCGTTAGCCTAAGCCCGATATCGTCGGCCAGTGAATTGTTTTTTCGGCGTGTTTTCGGCTCGCTATTTATGCGTCTTTGATGCCCCTCAAAGGCGTTTTTGTTGCGTATTCTGTGGCTCAGCTTTTTGATTATTTCCATTCAATTTGCCCGTTTTGCGTTTTGCGCGCCTTCAACAAGTTGTAGCCTTGACAATATCCCGAGGGGAAGGCGCGGGAAATATGAACACAAAACAAACAATTACCGCGGCAACAGGGCAACTGGCTAACCAAAGACCACACCTTCTCCGCCCCCAACCCAGGGTCCCGGCGAACAAAAAAAAATGATTGGGAAAGGAACTTCCCGTCACGGGCCTCAATTTTTGTGCTTATTTCTGGTATTTTGCAGCTGCCAAAACAGTCAAGTGTTTCCAGGCTTTGTTGCCGGTGGTGTTATTGTTGGCGGAGCCGCCTGTTTACCCTCCCTCGGCTAATCGAATTCGATTGCTTCACACTGATAAGAGCAGCTGCCATGCCTCACTGCCCCGACGGCGGCGGTTCCCCATCCGAGCGCGGCACTTGAACCCGTGGAAGCCCTCGAAGCCCCGAAACCCCGAACCCGCGCCTTGGAAACCCTGCCAGCACTCGATTTTTATTGCGTTTCAGTGTTATTGTATTAGCCAAAGCATCCGCATCCGTGGCATATGCTTTAAATAAATATAACTCTGCTTTTTCCCGCTTACCTGGAATGGTTGAACGTAGAAAAGGATGATGAAATTAAGACCCCATTTGGGACGTCAAATGAGGGAGAAACCAAACACGCTAAGAATTTCTTCCCAAATTTTGATAATATTCAAGGCATTACCCTGTTATGATCATCCGTAAGCTCCTATTACTCGTGAATCCTTAGGTATCCCGCAGGCGAATCCTTGCCTGCCAACTGACCCTTGAACTCCGATCTTTTGTCGGATTCGGCGTTTTGTTTGCTTTGCTGATTTCATCGCCGATTTTTATGTGCTACGCGTTTATTATTCTTTACGTTTTCGCGCCTCCTCTTAACCCCTTTATTTGATTTCCTTCCAGTTGGCCAGGATTCATTGGCTCTTTCGACGCATTCAGCACTGCGAGCGCGCGTGTCGACCGGAAATGCCTCATTTTTGTTCCAAAGTGTTTTGCATTTTTGTGACTTGTCCCGGTTTGTTGCTGTTTTTTGCTGTTAGATTTTGCCTTTTGGTTGTATATACTCCTATGTTTTTTTATATTTCGTTCTTCTGTGCGATATGCAAATGTGTTGGCAGTTATTTGTGTTGGGGATTTGTTGCAGGCGCCCCTCGCTCCTGTCCCGCGTTCGTGTTGCGCTACTCATACGCCGAGTATTTGTGTTTTAGTTTAGTTTTGTCATCCTGACATGGGATCTGGAGCGGGCTCAGCCCCGCTTTGGATTTACTTTCGTACAAATTGGTTTGGGCCGGCTTTTCGCTTGATTTATGCATTTCAAATGCAAAAGCCGGCAGTTTTGTCGTGCTCGATTTTCTTAAATAATTTGCTGGAACAACTGGATCTATTGACATTGCTATACTACGAAACAGGACCTTTCAAAGGGGGCGCAGAATTTTGGTGGTCAGTCATTTGAAGTGAACTGAAAAATTGATTGCAACCTATATTGAACAAGTAAGAACGATTATGGTCGAGTGTCTCGACTGTAAATACCCGGTTCTCAGTTTTCACTTGATTTTTAAAACATTGATAACCACTGTGGATAGGAAGTGCGCTTCATGTTTCCATGGAGAACCGGCTGACAACCGGCAACCTAGATAGGTATTGGCTCTACCAATATACTGTCCAAATTTGATGCCTCTGGAGTTATAATTGTGGACGCCACCGAATTTCGCGGTTTTCGGTTATTGCGGCGGGTGGAAGCCGATTTGTAAAACAAACTTGGGATGAACTGGTTTCACACAATTCGGAATATTTAGCTATTTTTTCTGTATCTATTATACCCTCCAAGATCTAGGTCTTCTTAGGAACAGACGGACAGACGGACAAGGCTAGATCGACTCGGCTAGATCGACTCGACTCGTACTTTATGGGGTCAGAAAAGCTTCCTTCTGCCTGTTGAATTCATTCGTACAAATTTAATATATCCTTGTTATTTTTAAGAATAGGGTGTAATATAATTATAATTAATATAATTAACTATATGTTTCTTTGCCTTATTAATTCCAATGCTTGGAGCAACATGTCTGGGGCTGGGGAGTTTCGAAATTTCCGAAAGTATTCCCGATTAGATGGCAATCCTCAAATTTATCGCCTCTGCAGTCAATTGGCCATCAATCACGGAACACGAGAAAAACCACCCAGAGCCACTCCACAACTCTCAGAGTTCATCGGTCTGTTCGACAGAATTGAAACCTCAGTGAAGGCTTAATGCTGCTGCCGCAGCTACTCGAACCAAAAGGCGAACGGAGCATTTTGGTGTCATAAATAAAAGAAATGAAATCATTTCAAGCAATTTGTCTACAATTTTGTGTCACACTTTCTGCGCCATTTCTCACATGCCATAAAAGTGCGCCACACACACTCGCACCACACACACACACAGGAACCGAGAGGGCGAGACACTGGGACACACCACAGGAGGTGTACCAAGGAAGGGGGCGGGGTGAGGGGGAGGCGGTACCCAGGGTACCCAGAACCGAGAGCAGTGGAACCCGTGGCCAACTTGGCCACCCGGCAAGGTGTCACGCTGATAAATGGCTCTGCCTTACTTACGCCAACTTCTTCACTTGCCGCGCCCCGCACCATACCCCCGATTCCCCGCAGGTGCCTGTGGAAAAATTCCAGCGTTTTGCGTTTATTTTTCACCCCAAAAAACTTTACCATTTTTCGCCCTTTTGCCGTGTGCCAATTTCAAGAAAGATTTCCCTTTAAGTATAATAAAATGCAGTGTCGCTGTCATAAATCTATTCCGCTCGATTGTCGCCGTCGTCTTTTGGGACGCCGACAACAACGACGGCGACGCGCCACAAAATTGAAATGCATTGACATTGAAAAATTCATAATAAAAGCTAAAAATTTGCTCTTGGGGGGCGGAGGCGAAAAATTCAGCACAAAGCGCTTCAAACTTTCTGGCATTTTGCGCAGTGTTAATACGGAAATTAAATATTTTGAATAGCAGGCGAGAAGCGCCAAAGCAAAAGTGAGCAACGAAAAAATAAAAAATGGAAGCCGAACGAAACCGGAGAGCTTCGAAACAATTTCAAAACATTTTAGTTGACAGCGACCCCGGGCCCCACCACACATCCATATACACACGTACGACGTATAGACGCTGGTCATGTTTGCGCAGGAAAGTATGCTGCATACACATTCATATTCCACGGAAAACAAGCGATCCTGGCGACAAAAGGATGTTCTTGGTATTCATTTCGCTGCTAAAATTAGCTGCGGAAAATTCCCGCTATTTTCCCCATCGCCAGTTGCGAAATCTATTGAGACCAAATTAATATTAGCAGCAAAACTTCTTTCAGTCTTTGCGGCACGACAAACATTTTTGTCGGAAATTAAATTTTTGTTTAAACCCCAGAGCCGGCGACGAAATTAATTTCCAGAATTTTCTCATTTTATGCAAAACCTTTTGCATACATACATATAGTTTTGCGACGTCTGGCAAAAACGTTTTTGCGAGTTGGCTTAAAAATTCTAATAACACAAATATTTGCAGATGAAAGAGGTACTAAAAGGCATTTGGCCGCATGCTCCACTTGTCAACTGTCCGGGGGACGAGGCGAGACAAAGGAGGAGTGGTAGGGAGGGGGGGGGAGGGGCTGGACCCACCACCCACCACCCATGACCCCTGACTTGTGACCCCACTTCCGTTTCTCATCCCGAAATCCCGTCCATCAGTCAGTCGGTTGGAGGATCCAATGTTGGCACACTTTTTGACATCGTCAGAAACTGCGACAACAGCAAAAACAGCAGGGAAAACAAGGAAAAACAAGCCGCAGACGAACGGACAAGTAATAGCAACATACCAAAACAAAACTCGGGGAAAAACACACACTTCCCCCAACACTCAGCTCTCATCCCTTTGCAGCTTCGAATTTTTTTGTTGCCCCGTAATTTTCGGTGCATGTTTGCTGCGTTTTGCACTTTTGGTGAACATTTTTCATCTGCTGGGCTGGCAAAACTTTTTGACATGTTGCAGTGCAAATTGAATAAGTCCGCACAGCCACACACACACACAACACGACGGAAAAGATATGGCAAAATAATAGCTAACACCCACGCACACACCCCGGACACACACTCGCTTTGTTTTGTGTTTGTTTTCTTAGTCCAGCGTTGCCCCAGGTCGGAATAATCAAATTTGCAGCATCCACACACCTCTCGTCGTCAGCATTGCAACTTCTGCACTGGCAGGGGCTGACAGGTTTTGATCCGCTTGCAGATGCATTTCTGCAACTCGACACTGAGAAAATAGACACACCAAATAAAGCCTGTACAAAGGCCAAAATAACATTAGCAAACATATGATTAAACTGCTAATTTTACAAACATGATTTCGAACCCTTTGGGGCGGGTATTAAGGAGTGTTTTTTAACGATATGCTCCGACTCACATCGAGTCGGTACTTATTATTTTTGATGAGAAAACAAAGAGATAATTGCACCAAAAAATACAATCATTATCCTAAGGATCTATTAAATAGTGTATAATTTGTACAAATGACTCGAAAAGGATCGGGTAGTTCACAATTATTCCGTGAATCTTTAGGCTTAAAGGTCAAATAGTTCGAAAAAGTAGCGAAGGCACTGTGAACTAAAGTTTGTGGAGTAGATACAATAAGACGACTTGCCAGAAAGTTTATTCAGGAAAATTCCTCCCCAGCGAGTTGGAATAATTTTAAGACATGGTTTAGAAAACATTAGGAACGCATCCTTTTTATAAATTTTTTTTTTGGTTTAATGCGATTCATATACATCATCTAATTTATTTGCGACATCTTGGGCCTTTTTCGCAAATTTTTTCCCATGTAGTCTTGTAATTTCGATGCACCTGGGCTGAACTTAATTTTCCAGCTCTTGCATCCATTGGAACTGGGTGAAATCTCGGAATTCGTCAATCATTGATGTCTAGCTGGCCAATGATAAACTGCTTTGTGGTCGCAGTCATAAAAAGAGCACTGAGAGGGGTTTTCTTTCACTTGGTAAGTGCCCAGAATGAGTTGTAAGCCTCTTTTTGAGGGATTCTTAGAAAGGTAGATGGGACCCATTGGCTGCCATGGTTACTTAACCCATGTGCCATTTAGTGCGTACTTCTTATGTTCCTTTCAAAAATTGAGTTCAACTACAAACATCTCCTCCCATGTTTATACCTTCTTCTTGTGCTCCATAATCGAGGGCGTATACGATTTTTACTAGTGTACGTATCTGCGAAAAGGATGCATTTTACATACTAAAGATCAAGTCGAATCTAGACAATCTTACCTCATTAGATAAACATAAAATTGTTGTAGAAGAATTTTATTTTTTAAGCCAAATTTTGCTACGCCATTTTTTTTGCCTTCGAAATCGCAAAAAGGTTTATCTCCCAGATGGAAAAAGCTAGATTTTTTATAGGCACAATTCCGCTGAACACTCTACAGATGTTTACAAAATAACATTTAGATCGAACAATATTTATAAAAGTTACGGCCAAGGAGAGTTTTGCACGTCCTGTTTATTTTTTTGAAATGGTTGATAATGAAAATAGGTACATGGTATACCAGTCTCGACTACAGCGTTTCTACTGGTTTTAAAGCTATTTTGAACTGAGAAACCAGTATGTATAGGCGAGGCCCTCGACTACGGCCGTTATTAATGTTGTTGGTTTGCATTTTTCAATTTTTACTTGGCCACATTTCCATTTCAGCAACTTTGCATTCCCAACCGACGGGCAGCCATTCCCTTTTGGGGCTTGATAGAAGACACCCGCAAATTCAATTCATCGTCACACAAAGTGCATGGCTAGAAGCCCCCGCCCTCGGCCCTTTTTGTTCCTTCAGTGAAAAGAGGTAAGTGCTTTTAGCAGGGCCAACACTAGCAGCCGATTTTTCTGGCCCAAAAGTGCCCCCAGCCGTTATCCAATTTCTGTTTTGGCCATTGCTAGGCTTGCTGGCTGCTCACTTTGTCTTGGCGTTTTCGACACGATTTTTCTTCATTTTCTGAAATCAATCAAATGCAGGCAACGGCAACGGCCACGGCTCTGGCTCCGGCTCCATTTTGCCAGGACTGAGCCCTTTACATTTGCTCTTTTTGGGGCCCAGGGCCCAGGACCCAGGTCCTGCCTGTCAGCGGCGACACTGGATCCATGGACCTCTTGTTTCCTGAGTGCCAGGAGGCAGCCTGTGTGCCTGTGTGCCTGCGTGTCTGCGTGCCCGCCTGCCGTCCTGCTTGTTGGACATTCATCAAGCCATTTCATCTATTGACTGATTGATAATATTTTTGATAAATGATTGGCGGCCAGTGTGTCCCAGTTTTGCAGTTCTCCCCCAGTTTCCGGTGGCGTAGCTTCCGCCTGCACCATTATTTACGGCGTGCAAAGCGGCAGCAGCAAAAAAGGATTTATAGGTGAGCAGGCGACGCCGCATGCAATATGCAAATTGATGGATCTCCGGACGGGTCACGTCCGTGTAGGTACATATGTGTACATACATATATGTATGCCTTGGAGCTTAAGCTTGTTCCTGATTGAGATGCCGGACAGCCCGGGGAGTCCCGGCAGTCCTGGGAGATGCCAACTATTTTGAAGCCCACTACTTCCCAGATGCTGTGTCAACGTCTCCATTCTGCACCATTTTTCATAACGAGTCCGGGGCTAATAAAAATTAATTGATACATCAGTGGCAACACCATATTCCTTCAAGCGATTAGAATCCGTTCCAGGAGGGCGCACACACAAAGGTGTTAATACCGCTGCTGCTGCCTTTTAGCTTCGTTATTATTGTTGCTGGCCGTTCGGCACGCGCCAATGTTTACACGGCTGATGGCACAAGCCACACGGCACATGGCTAAAAGCTATATGCCACCGCTACAGCCCGCACCCGGCACTCGCCATCCGGCATCCAGCACACAGCATTGGCACAGGGCTAAATGGCGACACAGCTCCAAACGTTGCAAGCCCACTCGACCATATGCGCCCGGCCAAGAATCAAAACAATCAGGCAGAGAGGTCGTCGGTGGAGGTAACCTGCCAAGCCAAGCCAACAGCCCGGCCATGCGATACGCCCACATTTGGACATGCCAGACCTCGTCCAATAAGCCACCAGGCAGGTGAGCCGGGCGGGCGGGGAGGTTGGGAGACGGACAGCTCGGCTGGGACGGCGCCTGGAGGTAACTAAATTCTTTCGTGCAGAACTCGCCGGTGTCTCTGCTGAATTGGTTCTCCCGAAGGTACGTGGGCGAGCCGGGGCATCTCGATTGGTGGCCTAACAAGAAATTAATATAAAATTCCAGCGCCACCAAAAGCTGTGACCACCATACGCCAGTTCTTTCGGACTACTTTTGCATAACCGCTTTGAACTTAAATTAAATATTGCGGGCCATTGCAATTTACATATATAGTAACGAAATAATTCGTATGTTTTAGGTTATTTGGTCTATTTGGCCCCAAGCTCAATAAAATTAGTTTCTGCTTCCATAGGTAGAAAAACAAATACTTGTGTGTAAATGCAACAGTTCTGCTTCCAAATTGCATTTAACAGCCATCTCGATTTTCGGACATTTAATTTTCAATATGGTGGATGAAAGCTTTGCAAACAATTGTAATTTCGTGCTAATGTTTAATTAAATTGCTCCGCCCCCACAATTTGCAGCTTCAATTACACATTTTTCGTGTATGGTATGCAACTTTTTGCCGTCTCTGATAAGGTGATAAAAATGTCTAGACCTGACAGCGTAACAATTTTATTGTTTTGTAACATATCAGGGCACAAGGGAGCGCTGCTTTAAAGCGGTTTTGTATACTTAAATTCTTCACTGGAACTGCCATGGCTAAATTGGTAAATTTAAGTGCATCGTCCAGTTCTTTTCGGTTAATCCCCAGATTGGCCGCCCATCAGTGTATCTGAGCTTCGGCTTCAGCCCGAGGCCTGTCAGTGCCACTTAGTGTTGCAGTTGCCTTTGCGCCGGCCCTGCTTCGGCAAGCTAAGCGCCGCGTGACTTATTTGATTGTTAAACAACATAATCTGTTGCTGCCGCTGCTGGCCCCTGCTGGCCACTGCTTGCCACTGCTAGCTTCCTAATCTGGCCGGTTGGCCAATTGATTTTTTCTGTCCACTCTCCGGGGAGGACGCAAACAGTAGACACCTATCGAAGGGCCGGCCGGCCGGGAGGGAGGGGACTCCCCGGCGCAGGCGAGGGCAATTCAAACAATTTGCAATAAGGCGCCGCAAACCTGCAAGCTGTGTGTCTTTGAAGGAGGTCTAGTGGAAGTGGTAACCGATCGACTGATAGACAAAGTCAGAGTGTTGGGCCACTCGCACCCATTTACTTGCTGGTAATGAAAATGCAGCGTTGCGGAAAATCGCACCGAAGTCACTGGGCAAACCGAGTCGTTTTTTCTCAGTCTGTCTGTGTGGAAAGTGGAAATTGAAAAGTAACGAACTTCTGGGCAGCTGCAGGCTAACAGGGTGCACTTGAAACAATTCCCCAGTCCAGAGTGGGTGTAAGATTACAGGAATCTTTTCATCATCTTGATCTTAATCGAAATAAAATGCAAGCAAAACGCTACACATGACTCGAGTGTTCCGCTTGATGGGAAAGCGACTCTATGTTATGCATAAATCATTTTCCAGTCCATTAGGGCATATTTTTCCGCGTGCAGAAATATTGCAAAAAGGTATGAAAATTGTCCGCTCAAAATTCATGCATGAATTCAGAATGGTCCAGTGGGGGGTGGAAAATGGAATTTTCGCAGGACCCGGAGCCGGAGAGTCGCCAGAAGCCGACCGAAGTGGTTTTCATTTTCCGGCTACTTTTTTTTGGCCCCCTTCTTTTGGGGCCAAGCCATGGGATGGCGAGCACTTTCCGGCAGTCAATATTGCGGGGCGGACAATGCCATTTTAGGTGTTATTGTGTCAATGTCTCGATGCCGGCTACTCCCTCCTTCCCTCCCTCCCTCCACTTGCCACCGCCCTGAAGGCCCCCCCTCAAAAGCACCCTTCTACATGCACTGAGTGGTTTTTGCTGTTGCAGCTGCAAACAGAATTGGTAGTTCATACATTTCACAGCAATTTCCATTTGGCCATATTGTCAGGCAACGGAGGAACACTTTTGTAGTATCTGTATCTGTTTCTTCTCCGGTTTTTCACTATCCACGACTGACGGTTTTGCAGTTCCTGCTGTTGCACTGGCAACCGTCCGTCCGTCCACCCGTCCGGCAAATCAAGGCTAATTTTATGTAATCAGGAACATTTGTCGCATGTCGTTCGTTGTCAACATTTTGTTGCGTTTCCGGCATTCAACGAAAAATCGTCTCATAAAATGCAAGAAATCTGGTGCTGAAACTGAAATAGGGTCCGAAGCGTGTCTGGTCTTGGCCATATACTACGAGTACATACATACTCGTATGTTGTGGTATATGCATGTGGTCCCCAAGATATGTATGGGCTGGCGGTTGCAATCAGTACTTCTGATTGCCAAAGATATTCTCTAGAATTTATGGTATCGTTGGCTACGTGCCTGCTCCTTCATTATTTGGACGTTGAAGGCAGGAAATTCCTGATTTCAAATTTAACAGCCTCGTTGGATTTGCAATAAATTTGTTTGCAACTTGTCAATGGACTTGATTTAAATTATATCAATTTAATTATGAATTTGGTAGAGACAAGTTTACTCTGAGACTGAAAATTCAAATCAGAACTGAACTTTAGCAGTAACTCTTACTTTATGCTCCGAGTTGGACTGCTGGTCGCATCGTAAAAAGACTCAGGCGAGACAGCTCATGTGCGCTTTTCCATACTCATTAAATAGCCACAATGTTGACCAGTTCGCTTGATGTTGCTTTTCTTGAGTCGGTTCTCCCTTTTCTTGGAGCAACCACTGGCCGGCCACTTCCTTTAAGCAAATTAAGGCCCGCCCCCCGCCGCCCCAACTCCCGGGCCAACTCCCGGCAATTGGCCACAATCAAGAGGCCGGCCGGCCGGGTTGGTCTTGGCTAAAAATAAAATTGCTAGCAGGGCTGAGCTGAGCTGGGCCGGGGGAGGGAGTAAACTAGTTCTGCTGCTGCAGTTAATCAATGGGGAAAGTGCGTGGCGGGCGGGGGGGGACAGGGTACTGGGCCGGATGCTGGTAATAATATTTAGATTTTTAGCCCTTGATGCAAAACTTTATGCTTGTTTAGATAACATTATCGCCTTGCCGCGGCGGCCCGGGCTTGCTGCGGCAAACAGGTTTCCTTTCGGGGGAAAAGCGGCCGAGCGGCAGAGCGGCCGAGCGAACGCGGCTAATTTACGATTGCATTGTGCGCATTGGACTCGCTCATATAATTAGAGAAATTAATTTGTGTGCTTTGGCGCAGCGACAATAAGGAGCGGAAAAGGAATGGAGTAACGAGCATAAACTTTTTAATTTTCATGATGCAGATAATGCCCATTAAAATATGCCGGAAAAGGGCAAGCGCGATAAAGAGGCAGCAACCAACACCTGCCACAGCCATGGGCGTGCAAAGATCCTTTTCTATGGCTCCCAGCTTCCAGCTCCCAGCTCCGGTTACCCCTTCCCGTTCCCGTTCCCTTACCGTTCCCAATCCCGGCTTGAGGTCTCTTTGGCAGCGCAGCTATGTCTTCTCAGCCGCAAACTAAGTGCATTAAAAATGGCAAAAGGAAAATAATGCACAGCTCGGTAAAAGCGCGGTGGGCAAAAAGAGAAAATCATTTTTTTATTATGCAACAAACGGAAAAGTCGTCCTTTGGGGCCAGTTGTCCAGACGTCCAACGTCCGACAGCAACCAACGACCAAATGAACGAGCGAGCGAACGGCGATGCTTGACGACGGCCTTTTGAACTCCGTGGCTGGGGAGTCCAGGGTCCGTGGTCCATGGACCGAGTGCACCGGGTGGAGTCTGGGAGTTCGGAGTCAACGAACGCAGCAGAAATAAGCTGCAAAAAGTTCCCGCCTCCGGCTGTGGCCATTATGCATTATTATTATCCTGCCACTGCTCCTGCTCCTTCTCCTTCTCCTGCTGATGCTGCTGCTGCTGCTGCTGCCTTTGCTACTGCTACTGATTTTCATTCTCATTCTGATTCAGATTCAGATTCGGATTCAGTTGGTGCCGCGCATTTTTATGACTCTATATATATAGCACGCGCATACTCGTGTATAGGTATATCTGCAGGGATATTTTATCCCCGGTATCGCTCGTGCTGAAAATTACTGCTCGAAATCAATTTCATGCGATTGAAGCACTTAATTTTTACCAATTCATTAATTGATTTCGTTGCCCGGTCGTCCGTTCGCCCGTTCGCCCGTTCGCCCGTTCGTTGCTCCCGTTCGCTGGCGCGAAGAGCCGTGTTTGTATTTTGTTGCCGCTCGAGGATGCTTCCTGGCTGCAACTTTCCACTTTCCACGTTTCATCCCAACCCAACGCAACACAACCCGAGTTCATTGAGCACCCGGGCAAATTATTGCAAAAACAGAAAAGGGCCATCGCGCGCGCAAATAGCGCAATCCTCTGAGTTTTTAATGAGACTTGACGATGCCCTCCTGATCGGGGTGCAAAGTTTTTGGGTGAACGCAAATATAAAATTGTCTTCAAAGTTCGGGAACTCGCAGAAGTTGTGCCAGAAAAATTAATTTCATGATTTTTAACAAAGTTCGGATCGGGCGCGATGATAATTAAGAGCGTCCTGCTGGCAGCAGGGTAAAGGATTTCCCTCCGTTTCTGTTGACGCATTCAAATGAGCGGTCAACGGCAGTGAAAGAGTTCACTGCACACCGCCCCGCCAATTTATGGACTTAAAGACACTTTTCAGGGCTTTAACACAAATGGGATTGGTGCCAGGGAGCATTTGTTGTTAAATTTAAAACTGCAAGCTTTGTTGGCATTTAATTAATCCCGAATAGCTTGTTGAGAAAATTGCAAATCGGTGTGGGGCGTGGGGTGTGGGGTGTGGGATGTGGCGAGGGCTTTGCGGATGCTTTACGTGTTTTTGCGCCGCCAATTTTACTATTCGATTGCTTGCCAAGCCACAAACAACATTTGCGCAAATATTTATTTACATATTTGGAAAACAGAAACAACAAACACCAACCAAGGGCGGCAAAAAAAGAATTCGCTGCGTTTATTTATTTAATTCCGTTAATTATTCAATCGTTTTTTAACATCCCTGCCCTACAGGGCTTTAAAATGGGAATCGCAATTCCAATCGAAATGCGAATAATTAATCATTAATGTCCAAATTGATTACATTAATGTGTATTTAAATGTCTCCTGTTTTACCGAAATTTATTTACCAGTACGGTGAGCTGGTCGATTTCCTGCGAATATAATTTCGGATAATGCAAATTGCGGGCTCATTAAATATTAAGACATTTCCGTGGTTCGTGAATAGTTTTGAATAATTGGGAAGCTTCCCATTGCCTGGGTAATTTCATATGTTAAATTGGCAAAAATTAATAAATGTAAGTACACACAAAAAGGCTTACAATTCATCTTTGACATGCGGCGGATATACTCGTATTAAACTCATCAGTAATAACTTATTAATAACACATCACTTATCAAAATAATTAAAATTGTCGAGGCGCCGGTGTCGGTGTCGGTGTCGGCCGGGCAGTTGCTACTGTCAGCGCTTTGAAATAGCCTAATTGATGTTGTTAAATGCTTAAATTAAATTAAAAAGCATATTAATTAAACCCATCTTTATTATTTCCAGCATGTTTAAAGTGCTCACCGTGTTAACGCGAATTATAATCTGCATTGTTATCATATTGCAGTTTTTTGTGGTTTTCCCCCGGACACCTTCACGTACATACATGTATTTTCATCGCCGTATATGAGTTTTAATTAAATTATTTCATATTGATTTAATGTATTTGGATTAATGTGTTTTTTTTGCAGCCCGACATTTATTTCAGTAAATTGGTTTTTGCCCATATATTGACACTTAATGCAGCCTTTTGAATTTTTTATCGAAGGCTGCGTTTTTTTGCAAACAACTTTAGAAGGCATTCAAGCCGGACAAAAATGACCAAAATCGGGCATTGGCACTGGAAAAGCCCTAATGCACACAGCAATTTTCAGTGCCCATACCCAATGCATCATTATCCCCGCACCGTAAGAGGACGTGTCTGCCGTCGACGGCTGATTTTTTAATGAAACGCTGAAGTATAATTTATGAATTTTAATGAGTTGCCAAATGATGCCGAAGCGTTGATTTTCCATAATTATTAACACAGCCTCGTCGGCTTCGTCGCGAACAGCGGTCTGGTCTTGGCCGAGCCCGTGTCTGGGCCTGGTGGCAAACTGGTCAGAATGTGCAACAAAAAGGCAAACAATACCGCAGAGAACAAGTAAAATCGCTGTAGTCGAGATTCCTCGACAACGTGATACCATGCATATACCAATTCTCATTATAAAATAGTTTTTCAGTCAAAATATAAGTATTAAACCCATATTACATGATCACAGACATAAAACCAGATCATGGTTGATATACCGTCAGCAGGCATTGACACTGGAAAGGGCCGTATCATCATTATTTATTATCCGATCTTTATAAAACTTGACAGATGGCTAGATATTTAAATGTTTAACTGTGGGCAGAAAGATTTCTCTTGCTCTAACCATTTCGGAGATATACCCAATATGCAGGAGAATATATAATTGCAAAGGCGGGAGGGGACATTTAATACGTATATGCTAAACGCAACTAAAGCAAAAAGAATTCTATTCCTAGCTTCTACCACCTTGAGCTGTTTATACATACAGACGGACAGACAGACGGACAGAAAGACGGACTGACAGACTGTCAGACGTACATGGTTAATGCTGATCCAGAATATATATACTTTGTAGGGTCGGAAACGCTTCCTTCTCCCAGTTACATACATTTTCACAAACTTAATATACCATTTGCATCTTAAGGTACATGGTATTATAATGGCCAAGAGGGAAGGCAGTTGTGTGATGTCCACGAGCGGACAGGTCGAACTTTTTCGGCTTGCTGGCCAAAATAAAATACATCCATTTTTGAGGTAATAAGGATCGTACAATAAATATATCATGGATACAATAAATAGAAGTCAATATGAGAACTTTGTTATAAAAGTCGAGCATGTTTTTGTGAAGTAGTCCCGATTGAAATATACTTTGCATCCAATCCTCAAGAGTATTCGATTTTCGCATAGCTCGGTAAGATTTTTCCATTTAATTGCTAGACTTACGTGAATATGAAAATGAGGAAGCTGCCTTGACTGTTTTTCATCCATTCATCGCTTGGCTCCGCATTAAAATGTTTGTCTTATTTATTATGCCTTTATGGCCGTTTGTTTTTGTTTTTTGGTTGTATATACTTTACAGATTATAGGTACTTTCACAATTAAGCGTCCGTCTCCGCTTAAAATTCTTTAAAATCATTCAATTGCCTGCCGGTCGCGTTCCCAACAGGGAGCAGGATCATTAATACAAATTAACACATAATTCACGCACACGGTCAATAATGCGTGTGCACAAAGCCATGGCTAATATGCGAATGCTGCCGGTAATACCTAATTAAAGCCAATAACAATAATAATAACAAAATGGTGTGGTCATGGGGACAATGGCGGCAGATAGCCGGTTGCGTTGCATAATGAAATTAACTAAAATATGCCGCGGCGCTTGCTTAATTAAAACGGATTCAAGCCAAAGGACGCGCCAGCTTAAGCGTGTGAATGACAGCACGCGTACAATGGTCCATGTCCGGCAAATATGTATATGGTACGAGTATATAGCACCCACTCTATATGGGTATATTTGTAAACGAACATTCGATTTTAATGCAAAGCGGCTTAGCCAGCTTACTGGCCGCATGATTAATTGTAATGTCCTGCATTACATTTCTCGCAGCACTCGCCAGGTTGGGGGATTAAAGCGCAATACTGAACACTTTTGGCCATACTTTGATTACTTTCAAACGTCGAAAACAATCAGCCAATAATGCATTTTACCAAATAATTGAAAAGCAAATTGGAGAATTTCACGAAAATGTGTTAAACCCAATTACAGGCAACTCCGGAGAATGCTAATCTTTTGCAGTTCAGATTTAATTAATTAAACGTCCCGAAAAGCCGAACGCCATTAAATTGTTGCATTCCTCGAAACGTTCAGCAATCACTTGGGCAAAGTAAAATAATTAAAATCAAATTCGGAGCTCGTTCAGCAGTTAATTATTGAATCAATATCCAATCCCCACAATGGGAAACCGAATGGAATTGGATCCAGCTACGATTGACAACCCAGTCCGCCGTTGAATAGAGATGCCACACCGCCTAGGAATTGTTTGAGTTTACGCAAACCAAACATTTTCGGCTTCGGCCAGGCCAACACTAATTAAAATTTCCCCGTTGAGGCGGCGACAGGTGGCGCACTCGAAATGCAGGCGGATTGCAATCGGAGAGGCTGCACGGCCGAAGACATGGCTTTGCGACTTAAGGTTGCCAAATGGTAATGATAATGCCTCACAAAGTCAACACGTTGCCAGATGCGACACTAAATCTGTCCGAGGACAAAGATGAGGACAGGGACGAGCATGGGCATGTGAATGTGAATGTGGATGTGGACAAGTCGAGGATAACGTTTAGGAGACACTAGGCCGGCGAGTGCGGAGCAAATGAACTCGTAATCCACCGACACGTTTATGCACTTAAGAGGGGGGCAGGCAGCAGCTCTCTGGGGTGGCGGCGGCACTTGTGGCACATTTAGTTGGGCCCTAACGGCTGTCTCCTCCGACTAACAGTAAACAGCAATCACTGCTAATGAGTTTTATTGTAAATTAAAATTGCAATCAGTGTCAGGCCCTGGCAGCTGAAGTGAAGGCATTCGGGGCGGCGCGCCGGGGAGGTAGGCACACACACACTCTACTGTTCGGTGTGCACAGTGGAGTGGAGTGGAGCGACGCCTGGGGTCGATGTGCATCCATGATAAATGCAATAAATGACACGTCGGGCGACTGTGACTCAAATCCTTGCATAATAAATTTGCCAAATTGCAAAACATTAAATAAAGACAATGTGCAATGACAAGCCAGAACGCAGGGCCAAACACAATGCCGCAGAGAGAGTGGCAGCACAACCCAACACAACACAACTAGTCAAAGCCGGTGGCATGCCGCTCCATGTGCCACATGCGCTGTCAATTTAGGCGTCGGGTTGCAGCGCGGCAGGCGGGGCAAATCCTGGAGTGCTCCCAATAGCTGGCTTGCTGCTTTTTTCCCGCAGGTTATTGTCCGGGAACTAAAGACAACGGCTCATACTGTGATTCCGAAAACGTTTAATTCGCAAAACCATATTGGGATGCACTGATCAATCTACGATCAATCAATTAACTAGACTCGAATCAATTTTAAATGGATTTCCTTGCGGCAAGTCGACCGGAATTCAGGCAGCACTGATGCTTTAAATTCTGTGGCACCCACTGGCACGGCCACAGAGCACTCCTACAATGACAAACCACCCGCAAACACCCAAACAGCCGCACACACCCACTCGCAGGGCCAGATGGACGCATGTGATGTCATTAAAAGGGCATTCATCATCCAAAAAGGGAAGTGCCGGAGAGGATCCGAGCGGTGCGGGCTGCGAGTGCGAAATGAAGTCATGCTGGAAGGCTGACTGACTTATCGATAAGCCAAGTTAATAATTAAAATCGCAAAATGCGTTAAAAGTCTATCAGTTTAATTGCCATTCGTGGCTACAACTATCAGCGAACAGCAGGCGGAGTTAACCACCGACGCCGACTGCGACTGCGACCGCGACTGCGACCGCGACGTTGCTCCTGTCAATGACATCCTGATGAACTGCAGTCCGTCCTGCTCCCGCTCCCGCTCCCCTCCGGGTCCTGCTCCCGCCACGGATTCCCCCATGGCAGTACGATGCTGATGCTGCATTGATATGCAATTAACGACATCGAGGGGCCAGAGGACTGCAGGGCAATTGACGCATTGGGGATTTATTCTATGGGCGCATGCATTTTTTATGATTAAATGATAGTTGGAGTCGTCCTTTTTATTCCCGCTGCGCCAGCAGTCAACCGCCAGCCCCAGCCGCCAGCCGCCAGGCCCCGGACCCAGGCCCCGGACCCAGACCCGGGACCCAGGAAGCCAGGATACGCCAATGATCCACAGAGCCGAGCCACTGTGCGCAATAATTGAACAATTGCCAGCTGTCAGTGGGGGAAATGGTCGAAAAAATAGAGAGACGTCCAACGACCGGCGACCAGCGAGCAGCGAGCGACGAATGCCAACCAAAAACTTCGCAACTGCAGCTGCTTTAAGGGATTAAAGTATTACCAGGACATTGGCTATTGGATGGCATTTAATGGGGATTATGCGGACCGAAGGCGCAAACGTGCAGCGCACTTTAGTTAAGCCCTTCGGGGATGTGGGTAATATTGGTTTTTCCTTTTTATCACATATTCATTGATTTTGAATGGGTCTGATTAAATTAGCGGCGACATAAAAACAAAAGCTCGTGGGGGTTTGGGTAAATGTGACTTAAAATGATGGTATGCTCTTTACAAAGGATTTTGGAAATGCCATTCATTGGATATCAATATTTCGATCTGGCTGGAAAGATTTCTCAACGAATTTTTTCCAGAAGATGCTTACTGATATATCTTTTTATACCATATACTCTAGGGGACAAATGGTATAATAACATTGTATGTAACAGAGACAAGGAAAAGTTTCGGACCGCATAAAGTATATATATTCTTGATCAGCATCAACAACTGATGCGTCCTGCAGGCGACACATCGTTCTGCGAGAATGGTATAAGCTAGAGACGTAATTCTTTTTGATTTAGGTCGTTACGTGTGCGCGCAGATAGAGTTTATTTTAAATTTGATCCACACCCCTTACCGCCTTCGCAATGTGCATAAAACTGTATTTACGTCCACATATTTGGCAAAATATCCTACAAGTATATGGTAAAACTTAGAGACATATTTCTTTTTGGTTTACGAGCTTTTGCGCAGAATAAGTCGTTAAAGAAACTGCATTTCTACTGCAGATTGGTTTATGTCTTCAAAATGGTTGGACTTCGAAATGGTCGCCTGCAGTTAAAAATTTTAATATCTAGCCATGTTCCAAGTTTTACAAAGATCGGACAACAAACAATGAAGATATTGCCAACAGAAATGTTCACCATCCCTTCTCAGTGTCAATGCCGGATACCGTCATATAAATTTCTGCATTTGATTCAAATCATTGTAATTTGGGGTTAAAATATTGAAGCGGAAATACTAAATGGTATCTTGTTGTCGAGAAATCTCGACCACAGCGTTTCTACTTGTTTTATTCATAATTTCTGCGCACGCTATTATAATAATTCACGAACAAATAAATCAAGATCCACTAACCATTAGTTATAAATTTAAAACAAAATTCTCTCATTTGGTTGCGGTTTGTGTAAATTTCTTTTTTTCTTGTATTAACAAGATTTGGGCGTGGATTATGACAAATCCCGCCATAAAGGAAATCCCATACATATAAAAAGCAACAAAATTTCGTGTTAATTTGCCCTGCTTACATTGTACATGGGAGACTAATGAGCGAATGAGCTGATATCCATTTAGGCTTACTATACACAAAAAGCGTTCCAGCGGAGCTGCGACTAAAGCCGAACTAAGCCCCCTGTCCCCCACTCGCTCCCCGCTACGCTTCCGATACTCGAAAACTATTTATGCTAAATGAGCAACATGTCTTAATCGGCTATTCATATGGAAATGCATGGATTATTATTCAATTAGTTACGTTTTCAAAGAAGACCCGGAATAGAATGTAGCTCGCAAATAAAAAATGTATAAGAAAATAACAAGAAACCGAAATGAATCCATGGGATATACGAGTACCTACACACACACGCGCTGGCTAAGAAAATAAATGGGCGGGTAAGCAAAGTTGCTTCGCTTCAGTGAATTTTATTAATGAACTGTGGCCAACTGCGGCTGGAAAGTAACTCGAGAGCCATGGCCCAGGTATTGGCCACGGGAAACGGGCTAGAGATACACCTGCGAGCGTCGTTTCTTGTTCATTATTTGCCCAGGAACCGGGCGAGCACCAAACACCAAAACACTGAGCACCGAACACCAGTCACCTCGCCCGCCCCACATGTTCAAGCTGCTCTCGTATCTTGTATCTTGTATCTTTGGCGAAGCATATTGCGAAAGCCACAGCAACATCACGGCAACAGCAACAGCAACAGCAGCAGCAGCAGCGTAGTAAACGCAAATGGCCATGGGGAAGCAAACTGTAGCTGCTGTTGCCACTCTCATTCATTCATAAAAATCCCAAGCGCCAAATCCAGTTTGAGCCATGTATACAAACCAGATTTCACACACATTCGCTGCCCGAATCAAATTCAGGCTCCGCTTTGCACAGTGGAGCCAAGTTTCAAGACACGAATGCAGCTCCAGAAAGTTGTGGGAATGTTCTGAAGAAGCCTTAGGAACAAGATATTTGTAGGGAACTCAATTAATTTCAGAGACAAGCAAAATACAATGGAAATAATGGTAGGATATATCGCAAACTCATGGTATTTCTTTAAATAAAAACTGCATGTTTTATAAAATATTATGTAACCAGAAGGTGCAACATTAGGAGGTACCACCTCGTATAATTTTTCAGCACTGGACCGATTGAAAACAACATGTTGTAAACTAAACAAGACACCCCCAAGACCTTTCAACATTTCTCTATGCTCGGCCAAGGAAAGGAGCTTTGATCCCAGGAGATTGGATTTCCATCTCTGCATACTCCATTGGGAGCGGGCACAGGTATCGCCCCCCTCGGCTCAATGGGAACCCCGGGAACTACTGTGCAGGGGCTGTGTGGGTAGCGGACAGCGGGCAGCGGACAGCAGCGGATGTGCGGCGGTGAGTACAGCAGCGTGTCCAACAACAACAGTGACAACAGCAAGCAGATGATGATGGGGCTTTGATCTCTCGGGTTGAACCTGTTTCCGTCATAAAGTATCCGTATCTGTATCTATAAGTATAACTTTCGGATGGCTCAACTTTTTATTGATTGAAGCCTGAAGAACGGCGCGTGGGCCGATGAAAAGTGGCGTTGCGTCGGAAGAGTGGGTTGTCAATTTCGAACACGCAATTAATTATAACTGTTTGTGTCGGCCCATAAAACGGGTGGGTGTCAAAGTGTCGCCCCTTTGGCCCCGATTTTTTGGATCACTCTCGAAATTTGCATATCAAAAGCAGCAGCCACCGATGAACTATGATGACGGTGGCAGCACCGGCAGCAGCGCCAGGTTTCTGGGCTCCGGGGCGCGGGTGTTGCACTACTTGCCCGGGCGTGGCAGCTTATCAATGCGTTCTTTGTTTAGGCCCAGACACATTGGCTGAGCAGCCACGCCCTTTCGTCCCTTTTTGGTTTCTTTTTGATTTTTTGCAGACACGCAATGCGCGAGCTGTGCGACTTTTCCCAGTTTTTCCACACAGCTTCTTAATTTAATGAGTTTAATAAATGCTTGCTTGACTTTTAGCGGTAGTAAGTTTCTCAAGTACAAGTACCAAGCAATTAGCGGCATGCACCGTCTTTGGGAACGGAAGCCTTTGGCACACGCAACGCGCAACAGCGCCGCGAGTCCCAGTTAGGGCTATAGGGAAGTTACCGTTTGGGTCGGAGTTGGTGATAGTGCACTGCGAGAAACAAGTTACCCCACCTTCCGGTGTTTCCCTGGCATTGATGTATTAATAAGCCCAACAAGTAACATCACTCTTCCCAACAATTGTTGGCATACCCAATTGATTTTTATTTGTAGGACATCAGAGTGTTTCTCTTATTGAATAGTACTAATAAAGATCCTTGCGATATACACCTCGAGTATCATAAAACTATATCCACAGCCGGCATAAATTTCCACAACTTACAAACATGTAACGCTTAAGGAACCCTTCTCTGCTCAATTCTGTATGATTCTCCATGTGAAATGTGACTCTGTAGTTGCGGCAAATGAGGCATTTGTGGGTTTTCTCCAGAAGTCGTCGACTCTTTGATTGCAGGGTATGGGCANTAATAAAGATCCTTGCGATATACACAATATTAACCTCGACTGTCATAAAACTATATCCACAGCCGGCATAAATTTCCACAACTTACAAACATGTAACGCTTAAGGAACCCTTCTCTGCTCAATTCTGTATGATTCTCCATGTGAAATGTGACTCTGTAGTTGCGGCAAATGAGGCATTTGTGGGTTTTCTCCAGAAGTCGTCGACTCTTTGATTGCAGGGTATGGGCATCTTGGCAAAGGGTTTGCCGCAAGAACCGAAAACAGGCGTTCTCAGTTCCTGGACTCAATCTCTGTGCACTCAATCTGCAGCAGATAGGATATCTGATTGTCGTTCACTCCCCATCGCTGGCAGAGTATATATAGTACAATTAAGTACGTATGCATTTCCCCACCGATGCTTTGTTTTGATTTTAATTCGGTTCACACAATTCATTTGAGCTTGGCCTAGGCAACAGCGGCGTCTTCTCCGGTGTCTTGGCAGTGACTCGGTAACTTGGCTGACTGGGCTGACTGGGCTGACTGATGTGATGTGCCTTGCTGTGCTGTGCTGTGCTGTGCTGTGCTGTGCTGTGCAGCGCTGAGCTGGGCCGTGATGTGATGTGATGGGGAGTGACTTGCTCAAGATTCCCACATAAATTATGTGAGAGCCCAAGTGTGACCAATAAACCAACTGTCCAGACGCAGACGAATATGGATACGGAGCGTCCGCCGAAAGGTTTCGTATTCCAGCGACCTGCAATAAAATATGCCTGGCAAGGCCCGGGGATTCGATTCGAGTCTTTAAGAAGACACCCCACCGCAAGGGCCCCGGCCGTGCGATGCGTTTGGGAGCCGAGTGTGTGTTTGTTTGCGCCTTCAACCCTTTTCTTAACTTAATTTAGAGCTAAATATTAGAAATTACCTCACGTTCGGGGCATCAGGCTGGAAGGGGAGAATAACTTTTAAGTCATGCAAACTTTGTTCCGCACTCGAATACAGTTCAGCTCTGTTCGCTTGAGTTGAGCCAGAGTTCAGTTCGGTTGAGTTGAATTCAGTTGAGTTGAGGTTCGCTTTTGGGCGCCAAGGAGGAGGCAAATGTGCCTGCAAATGTCTTTTCAATTGGCAATCGAGGCGGAGGCGCAAAAAGCGATGCGGTAATATCCTGCCCGGCACATGCGAGGGTGTCGGCTGTTGGGGCTTTGATGCGGTCCTTAAGCAGGCGTAATCCTGTCAAAGTGTTATCGCTAAGCCCAGGCCCCCACACACACACTAAACACATCCAAAGCCGGTCCGAGTCGGCTCTCTGACTTGCATGCAAATTTTTTGCTAACGCCACCCAGATTTCCCTCCTTATATTCGCCTGTGCTTTTTTCGATAACTCGGCCTGATACTTTGCCTGCCATTCCATTTGAATCCCTCCTTTTTGCTGACTTTGCTCACGAGTTTTACGCTTAAATAAAAAATATCTACACTTAACACTTTTTGTTGCTCACCTGGCAGTGAAATCCTTTTCCCTTTCGGAAGGAAAAGGCAGCGCGAGGCAGGGCAGCGACGGGCTGCGAGGAGGGAAGAAGTCGGGAGTTTTCACGACTCTTGTATCGAACAAGTCATCAGCTGGCGAATGGCAAATGGCATCGCTTGTCGCCATAAACTTGAACAAATATGCAGCCCAGAACGTGCCACTTATGCTGCCGCACAATCGCCTTCACATTTGCTCAAGGTGTGTTCCGGCACGTGTGTGTGCCGAGGGTGCGGGCGGCTTGCGGATACTTCGGGTGCCGTGGCCTCCCCCCGCCGGGGCGGCTGGTGTCAAGTGCAGGGGCAAGGGTTTCGCTGGTTCGTCCCTGCGCATCGCTGCGCTTTTTGTTTGCACTGCGGTTTCTTGCCACTGTGGCAACAACGGCCAAGGCGGCGTCGGCGTCGGCGGCGGCGGTGGCTTTGCTGTTTGCGCGGTCTGATTGAAAGATTGTCGTGTCCATCTGCATATCTGGATGTTCCTGGCAAATGCGGTTGCATTGCCTCGGCAAACCGAGTGAGTGAGGGATTATGGCTGTTTAACCAGCAAGCTCTGTGGAATTATTTGCAGCAATACAAGATAGATGCATGGGAATACAGATTGGTGCACGGCAAACAATAGGAGGAATAAGAGGAATGCCTGAAACTGTTTAATTTGCAGGGGAAATCCATAAATCTAATTGAATTAATTTAACAACTGCGGAACTTCTAAAATGCGTGTAAAATGCTCGACATATAATCAAATTAGCAAGCATTTAAGCATTTAATATTCAATAGAGCACCACACGCATGTTGCTGAGAATTGGTCCGAGAGTTTATATAAAAGAGATTTAAGGACGCCAGACGCTTTGCCATCCAAAGCAGGTCGTATATCATGTGCCAGGGGTATTCACTCGATGTCGTAATTAGCTCACTGGGGCCTGGGGCTTTGCCACTGCCAGTGCCAGTACCAGTGCCAGTGCCGTTGCCATTGCCAGGGAGGAGCTCACAGAAAGCTCATTAGCCGGGAGCATATATTATCAAGCTGTCAGTAGGGCCTGCTACTATGAAACTGGCACATCATCAGCTCCGGCTCCAGCTCCAGATTCTCCGTAGAGCAGAAGCACAAGACACAGTAGCTGCCAAGGATCCAACAGGCTGTTGCTCATGCAAATGAAAGTCGCTCGTCCGCCTTCTCTAACTACCTACTAAATGGGCTCATTTTTCAAATTTTATAGCTACTTAACACAACATCAAACAATTTTTATTTTATTAACGCTGCGCGCACACACTCCCCGTCCACGTCCCCGTGCCCATGCCCATGCCCATCGTCATTGTCGTAGAGGAGATCCATTTACATTTCACGGCGTTAGGCTAGCAACTCAATTTTTTTCGGCAGCCTCAGCATCATATCTTGAAGATATATTTGTATCTATTCATAATAAGCGGCGTCGCTTGTGCTCGAATGACTACAGACTAAGGGGCGAACAATGTATTGAAATAATTGTGTGTGCTCACACATGAACGAGTCGGGCTCAACAAAAAATTGATGTATATATATATACGAGTATGGTATATGGGGGGAGGAGGAGGTCTTTGGAGCCAGGATGGGGTGCAGAGGCCAATCGAATGGAGAATAAAACAAAAATCATATGAACAATGTATGCTGAGATGTACGAGTATGCGTATAAAAATACACTACATGCCCCAAAGGGACTCACTCAGCCCCTGACACGCACACACAGGCAATCCGAGGCGGCATCAATAAATGATTTCACAAAGGCATTTCACTTCACAAAAAAATACCAAAAAACGACGAGGCAGAAGCAGGGACGGCTGAGGAAAAAAGGCGAGCAACAGCAGCAGCGCAGGGAAATGAAAACCCCCGCAAAGGTCATGAAAACATCATTGCCAGAGACAAAAACACGAGACCCCGAGTCAAAGGCAAAGGCAAAGATACATACAACATACAATATAAAAATACTTGCGTGCGTAAAAGAAGTAGATACCCTGGAGGAGGAGGGCATTAAAGAGACCCTGCGGGCGTGTTGAGGAATGTGCGGTTTAAAAATAAAATCCAAGACAAGATTGTGCCACATGGGTGCTCGTCAAGCGACTTGTCTCCCACATCTCGGACTTGGGATGGTGTCGGGTCCAGGGTCCCGGGTCCCGGGTCCCGGGTCTCAGGTCTCGGGTCTCGGTCTCCTAGCCGGCTAATTGTTGCCTGCCGGCGTTGGCAAACAAACGCAGCCACTCGAAGATACATCCTGCAGGATGCCTGGCTGGCCAATTTGGGTTCTTATTTATGACCCAGTGACATTAGTTTAAATTCAAATATCAACACATAATCCCAATAGGTCGGCCCCGGGCCTGGGCCTCCCAGGAAACTATCACATTGCATTGCATGCCTGGGTGACATTAATTAGTCAACAGTTTTTGGGGTAATACGATCTCAGGTTACAGGCAGCTTGACCCGCAAGGACGAACGGAAGTATTGTTTACGGTCGCCTGTGTTTGTGTGCTTCTGTCTCGATGTCGATGTCCACTCGAAGAGAATCCTTTTGTTGTGGGATTTATTCAGATATACAGTGGTTTGATTGTCTATTTGAAGATCGAATTACAGTCGCCCAGTCGCCTTTTGCTTCTCTTCAATTAGGTGTGTTTGTCTCCAAAATAAAAGTGAATAATCCCATGGAAAATGCCTCCGACGGATTGTGGAAAAATGTCTGTGAGGTGGTGTACAATTACATCGAAACAGAAAAGAATAAGCCCCTGGCAATCTGTGTAATGAGTGCCATTTCGTTTTAATCCCTTCTAATAGCTTTTCAATTATGTTCATACAATGCAAATATGTTATATATTTTGGATAATTAAAAATGTGAATGGCCACCACTGCGGCAACCTCAAAGACTCCGCGAATCCGTGTTGTGTCAGTTCTGGGCGAGTATCCGCATCCTTGACGCTCATCAACGCCCGCACCCAAAGTTTTTCACTTTTTAATCCCGTCAATCGCCTCAAGTCCTTCGCCGAGGCGCTTTTCTTCCCGCCGTGCTTGTTTTCCCCTTGGTTGTTGCTTTTTCTTCTGGCTTTCATTTCATTCTGAATCAGTACGTACATTTGTATGCGTCTGGTCCGCTGTCAGTGTGTTTGTATAGGGGAAGGCACGCGGAGGAAAACCCGAGCGCGCTTTTCATCATCGTCATAATCTCAACAGCAACATCAACAACTTGAAGTGATTTGTGTTTTTCATCCGCCTTGCGATGGTTAAGGCTTACCCACCTGCCGGCCACCCTGCTCCCCTCCCTCCTCGGAATCCCTTCATCCTTGCATCCTTCCACATCCTGTGGCAGTTTTCCTTTCGCCACTTTCCGGCACCCGCACCGGCTCCCATCCCCGAGCCATCTTATCCTTCGGCGCCAACACCCCCACCCTCTTGTGGCAGTCCGCCTTTTTTATTTAATCACCTCACAAGGCGCTCGAGCACACAACACGGCTTTAATCTATTTTAATTAAAAATATAATTATTTAATATAGCTCAAGGAGGCGGCGGCTCTCGCAAGGGTTCCCCACTTGACTCGCCCGAAACTGTGACTTGTTGCGGAGGATACCTGAGCGGCGATGTGATCACGTTGCTGGCCACAAAAAAAAGAGGTCTAAACATAATTTATCTGATGCGATTTCTTCTCTCTAAAACCACCAAGGCAGTAACTTTCACTTAGAATAAAAAGGACTGATAACCACAAGCTCTTAGCAAAAGTGTGGGCAAAGCCGCTTTTCAACTTCCAAAAATACCAATCACCGCTCACTTCCTGTGACTTTGCCAATTCGGCGGGGATCGCTCCTTTTGGGCCGCACACAGAGCCGCAAAAAATGGTTGGGAATCCCGAACACATGCCGGCAAAATTTCGCATAAAATTATAAAGTATCCTGGCGGCCGGGAATGGGAGGGATAACTGGGGTAAGTGCTTTAGGAAACTTCTTCTTTGCTGTGCAAATTTACGCCAGCAAATCTGTGCAGGCTTTTGTCACAAACTCCAAGCACATCATGTGTAGAATTCATTAAGGTGACTAAATAGGTTGGGGCGGCGGCAAGGGCGCTGTGCGGCGTGCGGCGGGGAATGTTATTTTGTGATTTTCCCTCGGCGATTTTTTTCCCTTGCTGTTTTTAGGAGGGATGATGAGGACTTGGCAGTTTCTCAAGCTGCGTGTAATTTGTAGCAAGTGGCGGCAGGTAAAGCGATGCCAAAAAGGAAGAGAAGCTGCAGCAGCAGCAGAAGCAGCAACAGATATTAATTTCGTCTTGCGAGCTAAAGCAAAGTAACTTAAGCTTCAACTTGTAGAAAGAAGATTGAGATACAGGCAACACAACCTGGGCCGCTGTTCAGCTTCCTTCCAGACACCGACACCTTGCCCTGCCAAAGTTGTTGCTGCCGTTGCCGCTGCTGCTGCTGCTGCTACTTCTGCTGCTGCTGCCGTGCACATTAATTCGTGGGAATTAATTATTCTCAGGCCTGTGACGATTCCCAAGACACTCGCTCACTCATTCGTTCGTTGATACCCAGATCTGTGGGCCGTTCCCCCAATCCGCAACGCCGCTTCCTCCTCGGGGTCCTCCTTGGTTCGTCACTTTGCCTCTGCGGTAAGGCAAACATTTTCCGTATCTGTATCTGCAACACTTCACGCTCTCTTTTCATACCGACCAGGCAAAAAAACAAGGGTATACTAGATTTCTGCAAAAATATAAAACATGAATATATTCAAATCAAAGAAACACTCTTAACAAGCCCAAAGAGTGTCTGAGGTATGGTAATAGGGTTACAGGGGTTAATAGTGATTGGTTTCCAAGCAATGGAATAATTTGTAATACATTTTTCACACTTTTATTACAGTTTAAAGGTATATACTCTTACTGCCCCCACATGTTTTTGAGTTGAGGTAGTCTTGGCTCTAATAATTCACAATTAGTACCGGGTATAGCCTAGTCGATGCCTGTACCTAGTAGGTACTACCTACTTGGTTATTTGTGCAAATGTGAGCCTGCCACCCGGCTTATTCGTATACGAGAAGTTTATGTACTCATTGTAGCTCTTGCCGCTCCTCCGCCCTCCGCCCTCTGCCCTCAGCTCCTCCGCGGATAAGCGTCGCAATTACAACAGGGCCTGCAAATCGCTTCATCTTTTTTTACGGTCGCCCTACAACGACCGTTTTGGGATAGCCTTATGGATGACTTGGCCCTGTTGGCCAACACCGCCAGGCAGCCAGCCAGCCAGCCAGCCAGCCAGCTGGCTCATAACAAATCATTGGGCCATGTTAGCAGCGTGTAAGTAAATTTGATGATTTGCACTTTGAACTTTAATTTGTTGCTCCCGTGTCTGTTGTAAACTAATGGAAATGTCGAAACTGCACGGCCTCAAATAAGAAGTTTACTGTGTTTCCTAATGAGCTAAGTCTTCAGATGTTTCAAAACTTCGGGGCTCATCCGAGGGTCATTCCCCAAAGCTAGCAAGATGGAACTTGGAGCTTGTCTGGTGATTATAGCACACGATTTCCGACATCTCAATGCATATTTTTCCGCAGGGTCTGTGCAAGTTGCCGCAGCCTGGTCCAAGCCTTCGGCTCAGGTTTGCAGCCCATGCACCCCGACTTGTATCCGTCTGTATTTCTGTTGATTCATTTATTTTTGCTCCCATCTCCGCAGCACATTTTGCTTTTCTTTTCGCCACACCACATTGCATTATTTATGTACATGCAGGGGGCGGAGTTATTCTAGAATTTGTTAATAATTCTTACCAGCTTGTGAAAAACTCGTACATAACTTCGCTTTTTTCCCCGGCTATTAAGCTGACGATTTTAATGAGTGAATAATGTGTTTGCTTTCCCTCCTCAAAAGCGACAGCGTCGGCGGCGGCGTCCCCCCGTTTTTCTGCTTTAATTTTTTAATAACCTTCAAACTCTCGAGTCGAAGTTGTGGCTGCCCCTTCTGTAATTTGTTTGTTGACTCTTCGACATGTGTTGCGGGACCCCCGCCTGGAAAAGTTCTCAGTGGCATTCGCATTTCCATTTCCATTTCCATTACCATTCCCGATCTTGCCACCGCTCCCGGTTCCCGGGTCCCGGTTCGAGTGGAGCATTAAATTTGTCATTAGGTTTTGTGGAGCGCTCTGAAAATTACATCAAGTAGTTGGTGGTTTGTTCTTGTGTTTGTTATCATTTTCTAGATTTATCTTTTTAAATATTTAAACGCTTTAATTGGCTGACCGTCGGGCACTTGAGGCATTAATTCCGCACTCGACTGCCCGCCCTGAGAACATATTTCGTTGACATAGACAATTGTGGCGCTTGCGATTATGTCACTCAGATTACGCCTCTCAAAACTGACAAATGTCTCGAGGAGATCCCCGAAGAGAGGACCAAGGCACGTTGCTGGTTGCTGGGCTTTTTGTGATTCCATCTTCAAGTGCTGGGGGTGGGTGTGGGGTGGGAGTGGGTGTGTGAATAACTATAATGAGCCAGAGTTGACTTTTCGTTTTGGCTTTGTCAAGTGTTCTGGGCTGCTACATTTTTTAAATGCCCCCCACACACTGCACTGCACTACTCCCTGTCACCATGTACTATACTGTTTCGTCTTGAAAATGCGGCTCCCTGCCCCATTGCGGGTCTATTTTTTTTGCGCTCCACTCGGGGGGAGCTGTGACATTTTTTTATGGCCTGTACTGATGTTTTGACCCAGTAATTTAATGATGCTAAATGGCGTGGCAGTTGATTGCCGGAACATGCGGGCAGGTCAAAGGGGACGGGGTCGGGGGCGTGGCATCAGGAGTGGGGGCGGAGTGGGAGGTGTGAGAAAGCTTCTGGAGTGCAGCAAATGGCAGCAAATTCAATTTGTAGCTTGAGCTTTTGAGACATTACAGAGTATGTAGGGCAGAAGACCGTTGGCTGTCTAAGATTTCTATCTGGAAGAAGCGTACTATATGTCTTAAGCTGGAAACAAAGTGCTCTACAAAATGCAAGCCAGCGAGCGAAGGAATTAGGAGCGTAGAGCCTTTGACTTGCAAACCATTTTCAAAATCTCCCATTTAAGGCATTCCCTCTTATCCAGTCCTTCCGTTTCCCAAGCTTTCCCAAGCCCTTTCTCCTCTGAAACAATTCTCATGTTTGCCCTCGTCCGTCCATTTGTGGTCCATATCGCTTCCCTCACATCGCAGCACAAGCTGCAGCTGCCCGCGCTCCTCCTCGGAGCACCACCGAAGGGACTTGGAAAAAGGAAGTAATCCATTCTGAGTGCAGTTTTCAATATCACTTTCCAGAGAGACAACTTCCTGCCCGGACCGGGCCTTGCCGGGCCAGGCCGGTCGCATCATCATCAAAAGCAGCATAAAAAGGAAAATGCAAGAAAAAACTGTTGGCACTTTGCATACAAATGTGCGCTACCAAGCCAAACTTATCGCAACATTTTAATAACTGGCGGCCACAGTAGCCAGTAGCCAGTTGCCAGTTGCCGCAGATGGTGCAGAAGATGGAGCCTCCATCCCGAGGAGATGCGGACGTAGAGGAGCAGCAGCCAAGTCAGCTTTCATTAATTACCACGAAAGGCTAGTTTTTTGTCTGTTGGGCAGCTTGCGCTTTTCCTGCCAGTCAAGTATATTTTCCGGCAAACTGGCCAGCCCGTCAACAGGTTGGCCCGGGCCCTAACTGGGCTCGCAAACTGGCTCAGGCTCAGGCTCAGGCTCAGGCTGAGGCTGAAGCTCAAATCCCAATCCCTGGGCTCTTATCTAGCCCCAGCATCACGCAACTGGCGCGTAATTTTATGAATGAAGTGTTTGCTGGCGGCCAGGATTCACAATCAAAATCCAGCTAGCCAACAACTGGCCAACTGGTTCGGATTCGGGATCGGGATCGGGATCGGGTTCTGGTTCTGACACTTAATTGCAATCGCACCTTGGCAGAAGAGGAACAGCAAGAGCAGCAGCAGGAGCAGCAGCAGCAGCAAGTGCAGTAAATGCTGGTGCATCAACGCTGGCCGCAGTTTGTCAGTCGGGCTAACAAATTGCGTTAAGGCTGTGCAGTTGTTTAACCGGTTTGCCGCACATCTGTGCTCGATTCTGAGGCACTTGTTGCATCAACTCCAGATTCAGTTTTAGCTGCAGCTCCATCATCATCATCTGCAGCAGCAACAGCAGCAGCATCACACACTTGCAAGTCGCTTATTAAATATGATTATGTGTTCGATTCTGCGCTCGTCTTCAAGTGCATGCAGCACTGAAAAAAAAGGCGGAAATATAATATGCTCCCTCAAATGTATTTGTATCTCTAAGAGGAAACAAAAGATAAAGGTAAGCTCTGAATAAAGACTGACTTTATATAGTATTACCCAATCAGCAGCAAACCTTATCCATAAGCTAGTCAATCGTAAAAATAATAAAGGCCTTATACAAATTGTGCCAGCAATTAGGTTGACCTCATAAAATCCGAAACAAGTCACAAATTAATTATAATTTGATTATTATTTTCGTTTCAGTGTGCTGCCTGGCACTGGCGGTAAAAGCACGGAAAGTCACAGGAAGTGCGGCCGCGCCAGGCGTCGTCACATTGGCGGCCAGCCCCTGCCCCCCGGACCAGTACCAGCCCCTGCCCTGCCCGGCCCGGCCCGGCCCCATCGCCTCCCCCTTCGACAAACAACAACTACCAACTGCTGCCCACTTTTAATGAAGTTTTCCGTTCCGTGATGGTTCTGTTGACTCTCCAAAGCAGCGCGCGATACCCTAAAAACCGAGAGGCTTGAAAGCGCTAAGCGGAGTGGCGAAAGGCAGGACAGGCCAGGATGGGGCAGCACTGGGACCTCGACAGCGCGCTGCAGCGGTGTTAGGGCATTAGAAAATCGTTGAGGCCGAGAAAATCGTGGAGTGCCCTGTTATCCCTTTGCCAAGTGCTGCTGTGTTGTTGGCATTGCCGGGGCCGGGCTAAGTTGCCAGGCAAAATAAAAATCCATTGGCCGTTCAAATGTTTTAATTAAAATTTAATGAATTCAGTGTACTTAATTATGCACTGTTGTTTTTGTCGCTGCTGCCACTGCTGCTGCTGCTGCCACTGCTGCTGGTATTGTTGGCTCCTGGCAGTTCGGAGGCAATGTAGAAAATTAATTTTAATTGTTTTATTTTTCAACTATTACTGCACACGAGTAGCAATCAAGGCGTATATGAGCCAGAAAAAAGCGCTTCGAAAATATTTATTTGCCAGCACGACAAATGCGCCGACTGCCATCCGAACGCGGTAATTAAAATTAAATTTATTTTGGATTTGATTCGATTATTAAAATATGTCAATGCTGTTGATGAAGTAAGCCAAACCTAAACAGTATCGGAAAGCTGTTTTAATTAACCGGCTTCGTTCGGCCAGCGAACAAACAAATATTCAAATTATCTGCCACAATAAGCAATCAGATCTTAATAAAATTTCACACAAACACGGATGTACATACTCGTATTTCGGCGTGTAGTTGCTGCGAAGCAACCCTTTGGATGTGGTAAATCAATACAATAAGTACACAAATTATTGCAGAGCCAACGTCGACAATAAAGGCCGAAAAATGAAAGGCAAAATCGAATTCTACGAAATTGATTATTAATTAAATCGAAATCATAGCCAGTCAGCAAAATGCAAAATGCAAAACAAATAAAATGTGGTAAAAGGAATCTCAATAAGTGGTTTCCCAGATTGCAGATTTTCAGATTTTAATGCAAAGAAAGTCACTTGCCATTGACTTTCGCACCAAAGAGAAGAGACTCCGTGGGCCACCTGCTAGGTCCACCGACCTCTGGAGGCTGTGAAAGCCGTGATTGCCCCAGACCATATCCGCAATCCGTTAATTCCGTCTTTGGAAAATCAAAAATACGCATTATTAGAGTCACCATTAATTAAGCCAGGCGGCGAGGCTATTAATTAATATGATCTCCTCGAACAAAGTGCCGCCACTTTGTCTGGCCCCGAAAAGTAGAATCAATTAGGCGGCACTTAAGGTGCAAGTGCCACGCCCACCCAGAGAAAGCCCTCGGGGGCGCGGAGAAAGATGAATGATGACCCGCGACGACGGTGGTGCCGCTGATTGATGACACCGGACAAGTGTCGGTGTTTAAGTAAATTCTGCGGAGACCTCCAAGGTTGAGGAATGTTTAGAACCCGAATTTCTCCCAGACCAGTGATAGAAGATTGGCTTAATTTGAAAAATTTGTAATTTTATTCAAATATTTTTGTTTGTTTAAAGATACAAAAATTTGTTGTCTTTTTTTGTTTTAATTTTTTGTGTTTTTTTTTAGGTTTTTGTTGACCTTTAAGATTTTAAATATTACATTTAAATATAGATATATTTTAATGAAATTTTTATATAATACACATACTTAGCTTGTTCGATTTCGATTTCAATTTAAATGCAAATGCAAATGCCGTTGTCTAATTTATATAATTAACAGTTTCATTGAATTTGTATTATTGAGTACTTTAGCATAATTTTTGGCGCTCACGCGTGCATGTGTCAACGGTTTCTTATCGTTTTTTACCATGTATATAATTATTGTCATGCATGATAAAAAGAGGGTCGGCGAATGATGTAAATACGTTACTATATTTCAGATTATTTCTACGCCCCTGTCTTAGGTCTAGCAAAAATCATCACACTTACAAATAGTTACTCTTAATTGATGTTACTATTTTCGCACTCGTTTTGGTGATTTCGAATCGCGGGGTTCGCATTGAATATCCTTTAGGCGTAGGGACTGGTTTCGGGGTGTATATATATTTAGATTTATGTATAGTACGTATATTGATAAATATTGGTATGTTCTATAGCTTAAACTTGAACAACTGCTAATGAGAATGAGTCACGACTCGACAGACTCGATTATATTTATGCTAAATGCTAAAATGCGTAATTCCTACTACTTAATATCGAAAGACCTTACTACAAATTAATATTTTGAGAGTGTTCTGTTGATTCTTTTCGTTCATATATGTATGTATATAGATTTTCGTGTTTGCTTCTACTAATGCTGCTGCTTTTTATGGTTTCGCTGATGTTCAGGTGTTCCGTGGACTAAAACTGGGTGGAGGGCAAGCATTTTGTAGAGCGGGTTGCGCACCTGCCCCGTGGCCAAACCAATGTATCCCCAATATCACGGACTCGCAAGATTGATGTCCGAAATGTATCGGTTCCCTCTGATTTTCTTCGATTTTTTTTTTGGTTTTGTGGCGAACGTGGCTCGCGTGTTCTCTGAGTTTCTGAGATGTGAGTCCGGATTTGTTGGCCGCTGATGGTGGTGGGGGCCAACGTTTGCCAAGAGCTTTGGGTACAGGTACTTATCACAGCCTTCGAGCGCCGCATGCAAATGTCTTTTCTCAAAACACACTCAACATGGTTTCTCCATTTGCGCTCCGTAATAATCAACGTCGTATAGTAATAATTACAAACATAAAATCATAATGAAATAAAAATACCCATAAAAATAAAAATTCAATATAACCAGCAAAACGGTTAGCCAAAGAGACACGAAACGCTGCTATCGTTGGAAGTCCAGTCCAGAGTGTAGTCTGTGTTCGTGTTTTCATCGGTTTCGATCCCATCCGAAGGTGATTATGAATGATGTATGTCAATCAGTCTAGCTGGGTTTGGCTGGGTTGTGTTCGGGTTCGGACTGGGGGTCGGGACCGGGTTTGGGTTCTCCGTGCCCGTCATTGACACTCAGTAGGTCTGTGAACGAGAAGAGCCAGAGCCATTTTATGAGAAATGCGATAAATACAGGTTGTTCTAACAAGCTGTTAATTATGGGAGGAGTGGCTGCGAGATCTTTGGATTGATCCAGATCATTATCTTAAATAGCATTCATTCTAAACTATTAATTGTCGGCGTACTAAGCAGACGATTCTTATGTCTTTAAGCTGATTTTTATCATTATTCTAATAGCTCAAAACACGATTGACACTTTCAAAGAACTATTTTCCCACAGTTATATTTATCGTAGTATTTATAGACTTGTCAACTCACCACAGGCGGATAGGACATGTATTTGTCGCTCATATTGAAGTAGGATCCATCGGCTGGTGGCGCCGGCGAGGGCGAGGATATGTAGCTGCCCTTAATGACCAGAGAGGAGGCGGGCGACGGCGAGGGGATGTACAAGCCGTTCGAGATCAGCATGTGATCGTCCTTGGAACGCATGGGCATGCCGTCGATCAGGCCGGTGGCACTGTTCCGTTGGCTGTGTCTCTTCGGGTTGGGAAGAGTGCGGGTAAAGTCGGGATTGCACAGCGGATAGGGGGGAGTGCACATGGAGCTCTCCTGGTACTTCGGCGGGTACGATGTCGACTGGATGATGTCCACGTTCTCCACGAGGTAGGTGGAGGCGGCTGCTTTCTTCTGCACATCCGCCTGCAAAGCAGTGATGGGCAGCTGGTTAGAGTTAGCGGAATTGAAGAGGTTACAGGTCAGTATGGGTTAGATCGTGAGCAAGCGGATTAGAGATCTGATCGGGTCTTACCTTGTAAACCGACTGGTTGTCGTCCTTGGAGTAAACGTCATCGTTGCTGGGCTCTGCCTCGCTCTGGGACTTGTTCTGTCGCCGGATCACAAACCAGGCCACCAGGGCGGCGTTCAGGACCAACAACACCATGGCCGCGGATGTGATACCGATTATCATCACATTGGGCAACTCGTCCTTTTCCGTGTATTCCGCGGAAAGGGGCTGGGAGCCCTTGGTCAGGGTCAGCTTGATGTCCGGCATGAATTTGCTGCCTCCAGCCTCGTTGGCCGCCATCACGGAAAAGTAATAGGTGGCGCCGGGCTTCAGGCCATCCAGGGATATGTTCAGGTTGCCCGGCTTGGCATCCACATACTTGTACTTCTCCTCCCCGTGCTGCTTTAGTCGCAAACGGAAGTACGTCTGCATGCCGCCATCGAAGCCGGGCAACCAGTTGAGCTCCACTCCCGTGTCGCTGACATTGCCCACCCGCAGCTGCAGTGGAGCATCCGGTCGCGTGGGCTTGCTGAACTCCAGTGTGGTGCTCGCCTGTCCCAGGGCATTCCGCACCACGCACTCGTACTGTCCGTAGTCATCCGCCACCGTGTTCTCGATGAGAAGTGCAGACTCGTAATTCAGGGCATCCGCCTGGCGCTCCACGGTCTTGAACTTGTTCCTGCGCTGCATCTTGATATCCTTGCCGTGGCGACGCCAAATGAAACTGGGCTGCGGAGAGGCCATCGCCCTGCAAATCAACTGGGCCCGCACCCCCAAACGAGCGGCGTAGCGTGTGAAGCCAGGAGTGTGGTCTATTTCCGGAGCAGCTAAGCGGAGGAGGATAGAGTATGGGAACATTTAATTTAAAAAATAAAACAAGAGCTCCCTTAAGCTTGGTTTAAATGGTTTAACTGAAAGTAGAAAGAGCTTGCCAAATCCTTTACTTACTTTGCACAACAAGCAGAACGTTCTGCGCCGCAGGAGCACCCCTCTGGTTGTCCACAATGCAGGTGAAGTTGCCAATGTCACTCCGCTCCACGCTGGCTATCTGCAGCAGGGCTGTGCCGTTCTCGAAGCTGGTCATGGTGCGGGAGGCCAAGTCGTAGCCGTCGCGGCTCCAGCGGACATGGGAGGCCTCCAGGGGACGGGCCTGGATGTGACAGGCCAAGACGGCCGGCTCCCCGGCCACAAAGCTGCGACCCTCACTCACCGCCGTAATTGTGGGGGCATCTAGCAGAAGCAAACACACAAAAAGCGTAATTAAATGAAATGCTTCGAGGCCATTTCGAAGGCAAATCCAATAATGCTTACATTCCACATCCACTTGGATCTCCAGCAGCGCGGTGCCTTGGCTATTCAGAGCCTCACAGACATAGACACCCGCATCGTTGCGACTGAGGCGACTGATATTGAGACGTGGCCCGTCGGAGATCAAACGCTGCCCGCTCAGGCTGTTGCTGCTAATGGGCAGGCCATCCTTGGTCCAGGTATAACTAATTGCCATCGGGTTTCCGCTGGCCATCAGCTCCACATGGAACGGGGCGCCTTCGACGCCCACGAAGCTGGTGGACTGCGAGGTCTCAAACTTGGGGGGATCTACGGGTGCGGCATGCATGCGTTGTAGGTCAATCTAATCAATAATCAAAGAGCAATGCGAACTCACAAAGTATGTCCAAGCTGATGGTCTCGTGCACACTCCGCTGCAGCACCTCGTTGTGACTCTGGCAGGTGTAGATGATGCCGTCCAGATCCTGGGTTATGTTCACGTACATTTCCAGCGTGGACACCGAACCGCCCCAGAGACCCGGCCGGTTGGCCAAGTTCAGACCCTCCACGGGAATGCCGTCCTTCCACCAACTGATCTTGGCCGGCGGATTGCTGGAGCTGGAGTCGCAGATGAGCTTGGCGCGAATGCCAGGCACCAGATTCCTGGGCACCACACTTATCTTCACCGTCTCCGGGGGAACTGAATCGAAAGGAGGAGTGGAGTTATGGTAAAGGCAACCCTATGCCTAGGACTAGGAGACTTACAATGCACACCCAAAGTCTTGGTGGCAAATAGGGGTATATCGATGGCTGCGTTCTGGACCTCGCACTTGTAGATGGCATTGTTGTCGGAGGCATTAACCAAAAGCGAAAGCTCTGAGGTAATCTTGCTGTCCACCAATTTGGAGGGGGCATTCAGTCGTTTGTCGTTTTTGTACCACTGCAAAGTGGGCGCCGGATTGCCACCCGCTGAGCTGCACTGAAGTTTCAATATGGAGCCGGATACCAAAATATCGCCGTCGTTATAGCCTGTCAGCAGAGGTGGGGAGGGGGCATCTGGAGGGAGAGCAAAGAGGTTTATCATAGGAAAAACCCTCCCAACATCTTTATAAATCCGGACTTACAGAGCACATTCACAGTGTGCGATCCGACCACATTTTGCGTGAGCTCCGTGTTCAGGGCATGACACACGGCAATGAAGGTCCTGCTCTGCGAGTCAATATTCAGGCTTATGTTCGAGCTGCTCACCCAACCGCCATCGGAGCTGCTGGTGGTCTTGTAGGTGCTGTTGGCCAGGGGACGTCCGTTCATGGACCAGCTGATGCGAGCCGGAGGATTCGAGGGCGCTGTCACGCAGCTCAGTTGGACCGTGTCGCCCAACTTGGCCTGATTGGCGCCAGTCAGATACACGTCCTTGGGGGCATCTGCAGAAAGCGCATGAAAATTGCGTTATATTTTAATAGACAATGAGCTTAAGGGGCACTCGTTATCTGGAAAACTTACACAAAACCGTGAGATTGAGTTCAGCGCGCAGGGGCGTTATCGACAACAGATTCTTGGCCTCGCAAACCAAATTGGCTCCGTTGTCCTTTGCCGAGGCTGTGAACTTGTAAATGTTCTCCGAGAGCCGGCCCGAGGTGCGCTGCGGCGAACTAACGGCCACTCCATTGCGGTACCAGGTCAACTGTGCCGGAGGATTCCCGCCGCGGCTGCGACAGGCAATTTGCACATCCTGGCCGCGGTGCAGGCTCTCGCCCTGGCTGTATCCCTCGAAAAACGGCGCTCCAGGTGGGTCTGTTTTATGAATAGAGTGCGGCAGGAATGCACGTGTGTTTTTATTAGAGACTGCTCTATGGCGCGCAAACCGCGAGCTCAATTCAACTCCACTTACAAAGGACAGAGAGCTGCACTTGGGCGCGCATCGGGACATCGGGGGGCAGGGCCTTGTGGCGGGCCTCGCAGGAGAAGTCCTTGTAGTCGTCCTCGGCACTTGGCTGCAGGTGCAGCGTGGAACTGGTCGTAAAACGTTTTGGGGCAGTTTGATTCACTGAAACAATGGCAGCTGCACGAAGAGAAAATAGGCAAGCAAGCATTAGTGGTACGAAAAACAAAGAGGTTTTCTACCCTAAATAGAGCTGAAGTTTGGAAGGTATTTAACACACTCTGTACTATCAATGGTATAATTAAATGAACACTGAATCGATTAAACTCACCCGTAGACACGGGCACATCACCCTGGAACCAGACAATCTCCGCCGCGGGGTTGGCGTTTTCGGCGATGCAGTGCAGCGTCAGGTTCTGGCGCTCCTCCACCTCCACCTTGGCATTGCGGGCGTATCCTTCGATGACAATGCTGCTCGGGGCCGCCACAATGCTCAGCTTGGCGTTGGCCCGGATGGCCGAATTTCCCGGGGCCGGTCCCACCTGGCACTGGTACTCGGCGTCGTCCTCCAGCGTGGCGTTCTTGATCTGCAGGTTGTAGGCCCCCTGCTTGGTGTCGACCAGAACCGAGTAGCGGGGGAAGCCCGGAATCACCGCCGAGAAGCCGAGCGCAAAGCCATCCTTGGTCCACTGGACTTTGCCGGCGCGGGAGGACACTTCGCAGCGCATGAGGGTGTCGGTGCCCTCGAGGATTTGCAGATCGTGCGGGGTCACTCGGAACTTTTGCACGGCCGGTGCCGGGGCCACCTGGGCAGCGGCGGTGGGACTCGCATTTGGTGGCGTAACGGTGGCCATTCCGCGGCAATTGGCGGCAACTGCAGAGAGAAAAAATTCGAATTAATTTCCATATGGAATTGTTTGAATGGGCGGCTTCAGCACGATCATTGATTTTCAATTTTTGCTGTTGTACAAAATTCGTGGGAACTGCACGTTTTTCCCGAATTCAAATGAAAATTTATGGCTTGAAGTTTTTTCCTTTGGGGAGCAGCCGTGGAATTTTCCCCTGTGTACATCAAAACGAGCGGCAGGGAAATTCGCATGGTTAATCGGCACGTTCGACATTTGCGCACGTAGTTTGCCAAGTGCACCGGCAATGGGAACAGTTCAATTGGCATCGAATCGACGTAGATGTCGACCTGTCAGAGGCCCAGAGCCGGAGAATCTGAATGGGAGGAGTCGCAGTCGGAGGCGGAGGCGGAGTCGGAGTCGGAGGAGTTGGAGTCCCAACGGTTACCCAGTTTTACAGCCCACACATAAAATACACATTACTTAAGCGTAAGCCCCGACGACGTCGCTCAGTCACATCGCACTAATTTGGAACAACTTCTTTTTTCTCGATTTTTTCCTGTTGTTTTGTTGTTTTGTTCGTTTCCTTTCGGCTCACATGTGTCAGGGGTACTCTCAGGCTGTCATTGAGACATGGATGTATCTGTCCGCATGTCCGTCCGCTTGTCCGCCAGTCCACCATTCCGTCCGGCCGCCTCGTTCCGAGTTCTCCCCGCAGTCTGTTTGACGCTATATCGGCCCACACCTAAGCCAAAGTAGGTCTACAGCTTGCGGCTCATTAGCATTAAAATGTCTTAAAGAAACGACCGGGCCACGTTCGATACCAAATTGAACAACCTACTCACTCTCGTGGCTTACATATAGGAATAGGTATAGGTATCGGAGCGGAGTAGGTATGTGTCTGCTTATATTATATCTGCGATGGTGTATGTGTGTCGTGGACAACCTAATCAGCATTAGAGCAATCTACATAGGTATATAAAAGCATTGACAGCACACGCACATTGTCACCGAATCGTAGGAAATACGTCCGAATTGTGTGGGTGCCATTTCAAAGGGAGAAAGTTACCAAATTCGTATTATCTTTGGTCGTGGTTTTTTTGGGGGAACTCTGAAACGCCATATCCAGCTGGCCTGTAAATCATTTCGCGATCAAGTTCTTATAAATTAGCCAGCTAAAGACCACTGTCGCTTTTATCGGGCGATAAATAATTCCGCGCATTCGCTGCTCTAATGAATTAGCCATTTATCAAGCTCTGCAAATCTCTAATAACATTTTTAATTCTCCAGCCATGGAAACAAGTTTAATTCGATTTTGCAGCCGGGATTGGTCAATCATCAACTGGTTTCCTTGTGCCACTGTGCCGTGCGGAGCGCTGCGTGTGCCGAGGGGGAGCTACAAATGGTCGGACAAATAAAACAAAGCAAACAACTCTGTCGTGGACTTCATCAGCGGATTAATTGATTATTTGTCTTGGAAGACGTCGAACGGAGATGGTCTTGAAACTAGTCCGCTGCACACTGATGGCCAGTGGGGGGGAGACACGGTGGAAAACGGATATGATTTGGTCACAGCGGAAATGTGAAAATGTGGCCACCCACAGGCAAAGTTAGTCATTCGTTTTGAGGGCGCCTCGATTTGCATTCGGTCATTATTCTCCTGCCCGCCCTGCGCTCCCGCCCGGTCGGTTAAAGTTCAAGCAATTAAGCCAAGCGACAGTTGACCAACTCGGCACTGGCAGAACATTTCCTGCGGCAATTAACCAGCGACGTCGACTTGAAAACACAAAAAACACAGACAGAAGGCAACAAAAAGCAGCGCAACTTGACAGGTTTTTGCTCTGACAATGACGACAAAAACGGAGAAAGAAAACTGAGACCCAGCCCAATGCAACTGCAACAGCAACGGCAACTGCAGCGACATGCATACAACTCATTTAGTGTCATTACGGGGGAAGAAGGGTAGGTGCCACACTGCCACAAATTGTAGGCAGCAAACAAATATTGGCAGCAATCGACCAAGAGAACACTTCTTGCAGGCTCTTGAGCTCATTTTAAAGGGGAGCAAAAACCTAAACTGGCGGGAAGTCAACTAGACGTTGTCCTATGTGCCCGGCTAATACTCGTATTCTCGCATTTAATCAATTACTAGTCTAGGGCAGAGCATTTTCGTTTTCTGTAGAAACCCGGCCAAGAGGGCACCAAAACGCTGGTGGCAGGGAAGCCACCCGCTGGCGCAAACAAAAGACAATAAGCGGCGGGTAATTGTCACACATATGCAGCCGGCCAGGATGGCCAACAAAGAAATCCTTGAAGTGTGACAGGAGGAAGCAGAAGTAACAGAAGCGGCAGAAGCACCAGCAGCAAGGCAGGCAGCAAGGCGGGCAGGGCACACATGCACCATAGACTCCGACTCCCGTGCGAGTGAAGTAAGTGCAAAGTAAATGAAAGATGAGCAGCAGCAGGCTAAAGACCCAACCGGTTTAGCATTTCATTCATGGGTTTCTGGCCCCTGTCCAGGCATCGGAAGGCATCGGAAGGAGGGTCCCAAACCGGGGTGAGCTGCGGGCCAAGGAGCCGGCCCAAAGGCAGCTGTAATTGTCCACTGGTCCCACAAATTGTACGCAAACTAAACTAACTGCTTAACCGCAAAGCGTACGTATACTCGTACGTCCGCAGTCGATGAAGACGGAGATGATGATGTCGATCCAGGGGTGGCCGGTGACCCCATCCCAACCGCCGGCTTTTCATGGGCCTACCGGCTGAGCCTATGCCAAAGTCGATCCTGGCCACAAGCTAAGTGAGTGTGTTGGCCTGCATTGGCCTCAAAAGCCTGCTAATAGTTTTCGAGCGGGTCCTGCCAGGACATAGAGATGCCCGGTCTGCTTGGCTCAATTCTGAAAAATACAAAGGCCTGACTCGGAAGCCTTATAATGGGAGTTTGCGGTTTTATCTGAGTTGAGAGTCCACGCGAATATGGTGTCTCAAGAACCAACAATTCTCGGAGCTTACTGTACCTTAGCAAGCTCGTCAATAATACGAGTACTTGACATTTCTTCATTGCAATTAGAGATTAACCTTATGGGTAATGATCTGTGGTTATCCCAATTTCTTGGGTAAGCCTCGCAAACTTTCGCAACACTTTGATGGAGTTGGCCAGCCCAGCTCGCGGCCGCTCATCTCTGGCGTGAGCTGCTTCGTGTGGCACAAACCAAGCCAAGCCAAGCGCAACGCCGGATGTCGCACTAATGGTCAACGCAACGTACTCGAAAGGTCCCGTCCCCGCTGCCGCTTCCTCTCGGTGTGGTGTATCGTCGCATCGGTGTGGCATAGATGGCCCGCTGGCTGCTTTGTAAGTTAAACTATCTACAAGTCATTAACTCATACAAAGCCGGCAACTGTCGCAGGGGGCGGCTGTGGGGCTGTGGGGCGTTGGGTGTGGGGCGTGAGGCCTAGAGACACTAGCCAGAGAGCCCTGCATCCGGAAAACAGTATCCAGAATCCAGTGTTCAGCATCCAGAATCCCGAGTGAAGTGGCCTGGACTAACACAAGGCACATTTAGCTCTTGTGCGCTCTTCTACGCCTTTTGTTTTTCTTCCTTCGTACCTCCTTTTCCTGTGCGTATGTGTGTGTGTGTGTGTGTGTGTGTGTATGTGTGTGTTCTGGGCGGTTTTATTTTTTCTTGTTGTGTTTTCCTTATCGAGACCAGTTTCCAGTTTATTCGCTTTCGCTTCAGCTCTCCTGCTGCCACTTTCTGGCAACTCCAGCGCGTTAATGGAAAATATTGTGGCATATCACAGGAAATCCGGTGAGGTTTTTCGTTTTTTTTCGTCTTTTTCTTCGCCTTGCCTGATTTTTTCCCCTCCCTCGGCCTTGGTTGTGGTGGTGTCTCTTGGCGCACTCCTTTTAGCCGGCAGGACACTTAGCCAGCGGCAACAACAACGAAAACAATATCATAAAAACAACAAGAAGAACAGGGCCAACAAGGGCAGCAACGCCATCCACTCGCTTTGACAAAATTAACGGGCACATAAATCTCCTCTCTGGGTTTTGCGGCTTTGCGTTATAAATTTAATTAAATTTTTTTTCTGCGCACAATACTTTACTTTACTGTGCCTGCTAGCCATTTTTTGCCGGCTGCTTGCTAACCTAACAAATGTCTTTTATTATATTGATTAAAGCGGCTTTTGGTGTGTCAAATTTGTTGTCAGCCGTGTTAAGCGCCCCGGCAAAGTGTTTCAAATTGTTTTAAATGGCAAGGGAAAGGATTTTGCTGCGGCCATAACAATTATTTTTCACATGTGCCTTATGGAAGGGGAAGTGGAAAATCGGGGGCTAAAGTGTAAGCCAGGCCGATTTTCTGCTGACACTTGAGCGGTTTTCAGCATCCTCCTTGGCCCTGGGAAACTGTCTGTGGCGATGGCGATGTGGATATTAGAAATCCGAGGGCACATAATCATCCAAACATTTTGGCAAATTGAAATTGCTACTTGGGAAATACTGTTTTCAATTTAAACAAGCATGTTGTGAGGCTTAACCAGAACCATGGCTTTTGGTTCTCCTCTTTCAACTTCAACTCGGTTTGAAAATATTAAATATTCACCTACGCCTGGGAGCACCTCCCATCGCCCGCTTTGAATAATTTCGGTTTCCGGGCTCCTCACATTTCGTGGCTTTGCGGCGGCTGCTTGTGGCCAAGTTTATTGCTGACCCGAAGCCGCCTTAATCATCTCCGGCAACCCGCATACTCGAGAACATCTCGACTGGTGTGTCACCGGCCAGGCGTTTAATGTTCGCCCCGGGCACGCTTAATAAATTCACAATAAAACGCATTTGAGTCCCGCGGATTCGAAGAGGCCACTAACGACTAACGACCTCGAAGTGTTTGTTTATTGTTGCTGCCTCGTCCTGTGCTGATCCCGCAGATGCTCCTCCGCACTCCACACGCAAATTGCCGCATTACCAAGTCTCTGTATCCTGGATCCGTATCTGTATCTGTGTCTGTGCCGAGCTGTGTGCGCACTGATTGAATTATAAAATTTGCAGCTGAGCAAATGGCAGCAGACACGGCCAAATACCCGATCCCAGTCGATGCGTGGCCATCCCGAGCTGCCTCCTCATCGACGTTAAACTAATCAACTAATTTGCCATGAACTTTGCGGTCTGCACAAATTAGAGCGTTCGAGAGACCAAAGACCGGGCACCGGGGACCGGAGACCAGGGGCCGAAGCTAATGCCCGCCCGGTCCCACACCGATTCCATTTGGAGGCATTAACATTAATTATTTTCTGCTTCATGAGCATTTTAGATGAACACGACCCCGGCCTGGGCCTCAGCCTGATGGAGATGGAGCTGTGACCCTAGCCCTCCCTCTCAAGTGGCTTTTCTCCCGCACATTCGGGACTTTCATCTTTCGTTAATTAATACAAAAATTCGGTTGCCCCCGGCCCCCTTGGGTTGTGTCAACTATTTTCCATAGAATGCCATAGAATATTTTTGAAAAATCTTTCGTCTCACCGCAGCCGGGATGAGCAACGGTAAATATGTATCTAAATTTTTTCCATGCGAAATTGAAAGTATTTTGCGGGCTGGTCAGCTTGAATCTGGATATTGGCAGGAATTTTTAATGGCATTTTTGCCAAAAATTGTGCACTCCCGCCAGAGTGCCGGATAACCGGGTTTTAAAGCTTTAATGAAACTATAAATTCGTGTTTTTAAGCCATCAAAGTGGAGGCATAAAAAATAAGAGCGGCATAACTACGAGTATAAAAACGTCAGCCGAAATTAAACAATTTCGTTCGGGCGGGAAAAATAAAAATCAATTTTTTCGTTATGTCGTCCATAATAAAAACGAATCGAGAGGAGCTGTAATAGATTTGATGATTTTATGACTGTAAGCCAACTGAGTGGCTCGTCCGGTTGTCAGTCCTACAGCGTCCAACCAGTTTTGTCAACTGCCGCATGCGTGGGGTTAAGAGATTTTGTGTTTTTTGTTCGGCTTTTCGAACACCCACAAGCCAAAACATCTAACATCCAACATCTAACAGCGACAGTCTACGAAAAAATTGACAAATTTTATTGGTCATAAATTGAAAATCATAAAACTCGCTGAGAGAGCACCTAGATGCGAGTCAGTCAGTATCTTTGTAGTCCATGAAAATAAATTAGTCAGTGGAAATGGGATGAAATGGAAAGTAAAGCCGCTGCCGCTTCCGCTGCTGCTGCTGCTACGAGCTTAAAATATGCAAGAAAATATTATTTAGCAGACTCGTAAAACTTGGTGGGGTGTTTGTCTGCGAATGGCTAAACTTTTTCCTGCTTAGCCAAATTAATTTTTTCCACCCCCCCACAGGAAGCCATAGAAAAGTTTAGTGCGGCGAGCTGGGAGATCCCTGCGGTCTTTAAGCTGAAACCCGCTCGGATCGATCTCGGAGCGGCGGGTTGAGTGGGAAATCTGGCTGGCTAGCTGACCAGAGGTTGTAAAAAATGGTCCAGCAATAGACTCATAAAGAAATCAAAGCCAAACCAGTTCGGCCAGGCCAACCAACTAACTAAGAGAGCCGTCGACACAACCTACGTGCTGTGAAAAGGTAAAAGACATCGACGGGCTATGAAAAAACTACGGGCTTATGAATGGTTGCCCGCCATATGAATGGCTACACAAAGACCACAAAAGACGTGGGCTCTGCCTCAGTTTTGTGGCGCATATTAAACTGAATTTAAATTTAGCTGGCCGATGCCGTATCCGAGGCTAAAGCCAGAGCCAGAGCCAGAGCCAGAGCCAGAGCTAGAGCCATGGGTATCGCTCTGACAGTCGGAACGGAGCTGGAGCTTGCGAACCCAAAGCACGCACCTGGCTCTGGCTGCTTTCTTGGCTCACTCGGCTTGGACTGGCCTGGCTTGGCTTGGCCCGGCTTAGGTTAATGCCGCACTGAATTGGCCAACAACGAGTCGATCGACGACGGCTGCACTTGTCGCTTAGCTGAAATGCCAAGACCCGTCGATTGCAGGCCAAAAGGCCCCCTTTCCTTTGCATCCTCTCGCCATGGGTGCTTGCAAAGTGTAGTATAGTAAGGCATGGTACGAGTATATCGGGCTGTGTATGTGGCAGCTGCATAATTATAATGTCTGGGCCCCGAGCGGTACACTGGGCACATTGGAACCATTGCTGTCGCGGCTCTTGTCGGGCCTGTCTCGCCGAAAGGTCAAACAACATATTTCTGTCGTTTTTATTGAAGCTCTGAACTTTAGAGACAGGTACAGAAATTAGTTTAAGCCATCGCCACCATCGCCGGCTGCGAGCAAAATGCAAAATTCACCTCATTAACCATTCAGTGATCTCAAGAAATGTTTATACAAAGTGTGTATCGACGGAAACGCCATAAACCAATTCATAACTATGCAAATGCGATTGAAAAATTAGCAGCATCATAAAATCCCCCAACAAACAACATGTAAACACACTCATCGCTCGCATTTGTGTTTGTTTGCTCTTTGAGAAGAAAAATATGCATTTCCGCTTTTCAAAATATTGCCAAATATAATCAATATGCACAAAAACGATCGTGTTTTTCTACACTATTTTTCTTTCGACCCGCACTGGATGGCGGAAGGCTTAAACATTACCTTTTTGCCGCTGTTGGTTTTTGCCTAATTTTATTTATGTATGCAACCCAAAACGCTGTGTTGTGAACTGTGCGACTCTGTTCGCCCATTTGTTTTTATAAAACTTAATGGTCGACTGATTGCCGGGCACCCATCGCCCAGGCAACACACAATCGCATAAGTAAATTCATGTATATATTTATTATTTCAAGGATGCGTTCATTAACTTTTCGAGATTTATGTAGGCAGCGTGTGAACAAATGCGGGTCGCTGAAAAAATACCCCATTCGAGTGTACGGGCCGAGGTGCAATTGCCAGAGATTCCCAAACAAATTTAAAAGTCCCAAACAAAACACAAATTTTAATGGCGCGACATAAAACCCATTTTTATTTTGCACTCTTGGCCCATAATGAGGCTTTATACGGCCACAAACGGGGACTAAAATATATACAGCACAAAAAACTAAAACCCAAAAAGACAAAAGTAAAGAACCACAAAGCCAGTCAAGCGTCACCCGTCACCCATGAGCCAGAAATTCAAGTTATCTGGCGGCGTTTTGGAAACTGCTCGCGCACGGCGACTTCTCTTGGCTTGAAAGTTAGATAACCCGATGCCGAGATAGCCCCGATACCGCTGGAGCTGCATTGAAACGAGACACTATAGCCAGATTAATGGCTCCGAGCTGATTAGTTTGAGGCCAAGACAAAGGCCAGCTCCAGCTCCAGCTCCAGCCCGATTGGCCGTAATTAAGCAGAGACAACGCAACATGGTGCCCGAAATCGTGTGTGTCTGCTCGAGGAGCCCCTCGGTGGTTAGTCAGAACATGTAAATTATAGATAAGCTGCCTCTTAGCCGTTTGCTCTACATGCCCAGCAACCAAAATGTTCATTTGTCAAAATTAACACCGAATCAAATACGCCGCCAGCGCTCCCCGGCCCAAGACTTTCTATAAAAATTCTCCGTAATTTGTACCCCGGTCGCCCCTGTCCCTCGCTGAATTCATTAGCTAGTTTTTCCTCATTTTTCTCGATGTCCTTATCTCCGGCAAAACATCCTATTTTTTGTGAACTTCCCACACCCCCATCAGTCATACGATCCCCCGGTTATTGTCGTTCTATTAACTCTGCAATGGCCCGATATTTGGGCCATCAATCATCCGATTTTTTGGGCGACTGTATGAAAAGTTCGTTAGTGCGAAAAATTAACTTTACATTCTTGGTATCGGTAGCAACGGCAACGACAACGACAACGACAACAACGGCAAATTGAAAACACTTCGTGCCAAATAATTTTCACATTGTCGCGTCTGGTTATTAATTCCGTCGTTTTTTATCTGCCAAGTGTTTTTCTTATTATTTTTCGTTGGCCAAAGTTACCGTACACTTTTGTGGGTTTTCGACCACGTCCCTGGCAGTTTAATTGAGGCAGCAAAGACAACAAAGACAACAACAACCATAATAACAAACAACAACAACAATAACAAAAAAAGTATAACAAAATACGAAACAAAAAAGTTACAGCAAACAACTGGCAACTGACGCTGCTCAAAACCGGCTTAGGTGTGTTTTTCCTGCCCGAGTGTGTGTCGGTGTTGGCCATCCATCATTATGAGAGGCTCGCTAGTGTGGGTAAGTGGTGCACCTGCTCGCATTTCGAGGCGATCGATGGAACGAGGGGTTCTCGGGGGCCGAGTCCGGTTTTGGGTCCTCCTTCATTGATAGTTTCGAGTGCAACTTTCGCATGCGCAAACTGGCCGGACAACATATGCACGAGTTCTGCTGCCCGGCCAGCGAGATCCCAATCCCAATCCCAGCTCTCGAGACTCGGTTCCCGACTTCCCAACTGCCCAGCTTTCCCACTTCCCAGCTTGCCAGCCAGCTGCTGCTGCTGCTGCTGCTGCTTCTGTTTTTGCCGTGATTCTGATTCGAAGCCTGGCCGGGCCTCTGCCCCGTTTTTATGGAGGGGCATATACTTATTTTTTGTGCGCCCAGCGTAAGTTAATATGACTTGTAGCACGATGATTGCTTCCTGTGCGCAAGAGAGAGGGCAACTTCGCCTGGCCCCGACTTGAAAAACCCGCTGACAGGCGGCGACGACAACGGCAGCGACATCGACAGCGACAGCGACATCGCCAGCGTTGGAGCTTCATCAGTTTCAGCTTTTGTGGGTTTGTTTTTTATGAATGAAAAATCTCCGAGCTCTGCTGCTGCTGTTGCTGTCCCTGTCTGCTGGCGGAAGTTATAAATTAATTGAGTAAATATCGATTGGCACACACACACACACACATACCCGGGGCCCGGGCAAAGTGTCTAGGGCTCTGCCATGTTAATTGGCAGCACTCGAAAGGCAACTCACAAAACACGGCGAGCATTCAACTTCAGCTATTTGCATAGCCAAATTGGCTATCCGGGCGGAGGATCCCCGTCTGCGAGGATGGGGCCGCGGTGGGTGGGGCTGTGGACTCAAGCTGGAAACTGTTTAGCAGGCAGCGCAGCCGTGCACGAGATTAATGACCATGGAAGTAGTAGATTCAATTGCTCATCGAGTATTCTCGATTCGGCTTTGATAATTTATTGAAAGCGCTTCAAATGAATGTTTATGTTTGCCCCTGTTCGCTGGTCGTGCTCGGTACTCGGTGCGCGGTGCTCGGTGCTCCTTCTGCTGCAAGTCCCACTCACGTTCTGTTTGTACGCGTTTTATGGCCGAGGAGCTTTTATAGCATACGCTTGCCGTCAACTTAAGCTAAACTTTATTAATTACCAAGCGTTGTTTGGAAATATTAGCTCGTCGTCATAAATAACGTCTGTGCTGAAGCTTGGTGTCGCTTTCAACGATTAATCGCAATAGTTATGAATAGCTCATCGTAAAACAATCGATAGACACTACAAATTACCATCAATTATCGATAGATGCTTCAATTACTATCAATTGTGGATTGGCCTACAGATAATCGTATAAACTTCGGATATGCCATAGTTTGTGATCCAATTCCCACCAAGACATGGTCCAATTTATTTGCGTGTCTTGAATATGAGCTGTATTGATGGATGACTGTAAATTTCTAGGCCTCATTAGCATACAACGCTCGTTCTGAGAGCCCGGTTATCTGGCTTTAAGATTGCCAACTTCGCACGTTACACATCTTTAACCCAATATATTTTTTTCTGTTTTTTGTGGCTCGCCCCGCCGGCAACTGACTGTATCTTTGTATCTTTGTGCCTTTCTGAGATCTGAGATAGCGCGTCATGCATAATTGCATATATCAGATATGAACACCTAACTGTACGTACATATGTGCAAAGTGGACAGACAGTGTGTATATGTGTGTTTGTTTGCTCGTTACCGGCGCGTCATAAGGAGCGACAAGCATTGTTGCTGCCGCCTCTGTGTGTTGCTGCAGTTGCAACTTGTTTGGTCTACCTGCCGCTGCCGTTGACGCCACCTAACTGTCAACTTTCTTTTTCCACCCGTGTTCATATAATTACACGGAGCTCTCCGCGTGTGCTGGTGTGCATGCAATTAGCATAAAAAATATCAACACAGTTTGCATTTATATAACGCTACAAATTATGCATCATTGAAGCTGCCACCGCAGCAGCAAACTGCAATGACGTTGAATAATGACCGAAAATGCAATGGCAGCCCAAACCCGAATCTCCTGGCCCCGACCACGCCCCAAGCGTGGCCTCCCTGGCCCGCCTGCCTGCCTGCCTGCCTGCCTGCCACCCACCCAGCCGCCTCTCAAGTGGCAAGCTGGCAGCAGTCAACAGTTCGCCAGCAGAAAACAGAAAACACAGCCGCCAGCAGGCGCAGACACCGCACAGCCTCCCAGCCTCCCAGCCTCCCAACCCGGCTGCAGCTTCAGCTTTGGCTGCAGCTTCAGCTTCGGGCTCAGTTTTCAGCTTCAGTTTCAACTTGGCACCCGGAGCCCGGGGAGGCGCCAAGAGGTGGCGGGCGGGCCGGAGACGTAGGAGTATCAACTTGTAGCAGACGTCGTCGTCGTCGTCGTGGTAGGTGCCACTGACACCTTACGCACACCCACTTGCCAGCATGTTGCTCAGCCGCAGCAGCGGCTGCAATTGCAATTGCAATTTCTGTTGCTGTTGCTGCTGCTGCTGCTGTTGCACTTGCGGCAAGGAGCGAAAGGAGAAAGGCGAGGCGATGAGCTCGTGCCAGCAATGCGATATGGTGTACATAAATAAGTTGCAGATTAAATGAAATCATAAAGAAAGGCACACACATGCACCGAAAACAATTTGCAATAAGTTAACACAGTCGAGCGAGCCATATCAGCTGCACTGAATGTTTTTACGGCGGGTTAACGTAATGAATGCATGGCCCAGGTAGGGCAAACACAGCAACACCGGAAAGGCATTGAATAATTGCAATAGCATTTATTGTAGCCACTTTGTTCGCGTATAAAATCGCGCAATCTTTGCCATCGCAAAATCAGAGCTGCGCCAATCCGGAAAATGGATTAACTTTGGCGATTTGGCCGGAATTTTAATACCCTTTAGTAACGATCAAATATCCATCCGCATCTAATCGGAATTGGCCTTAAATTCCGAATTAGCCATGATGGGCCTTAGAGGCAACGATTATGATTCGACATAAACATAAAGTACAACAATATCAATTTCATGGCCTCGCGCCCGCCTCTCTCTACCGCTAACAAGCTTTGGGTGGTGGAATATGCGAATCTGGAGGATGTGTGTGAGGCGAGGGTCTGCACCAGTGCCCTGCCCCTGCCCCTGCCCCTGCCACAAGCTGCGTCCTGATGTGTGGCACGCATGAATAGGCAGCCGCCGAGCTTTGAAAGCGCATTCGCATTCACACTCGTGGCTGAAATCGTATTCTACGGCGCTGGGTGGGTTTTCACTCACTTGACGTGCAAAGTACTGCAAAAAATCACAAAAAAACATCCAACATAAAGCAGAATATGTTTGTAAAAAATAGACAGCATAAAAAACAAGCCATATACACGGAAAAACCAAATGAAAGCGCAATAGGGAAAACAAGAGGCGGAGCAAAAAATTGGTTCAATTTAGCACAAAGAAAACACCGGCTGTTGGTCGGAATGATGTGGAATGTGGGCGGGAAATGGGGAGTAAATCTGGGCTTGATTTCGCGTTTGGGCCAGGTCTCACTCACTCACTCATCGCATCTCATCGCATCGCATCGCATCGCATGGCATCGCAGGGCCTATTGAAGCGGCCTGAACTCCGTTTGGGCAAAGCAAACAACAACGCCAACTCGTTAGCACAAATTTCCAACCGGGCCCGGTCCCCGTCCCTGGCCCGGAGCCGGAGCCGGAGACGGGAACAAATTGCGGGGGGAGAGTGTCAACGCCTTTTAAATGGGCAGCTTTGTAGCTTTTTTAGCTTATTTTCTTGTTGGCTTTTTTTGTTTTTTGGCACAATGGCTCTCGTTCTCAGGCCGCGCCAAAACAGGAAAAGTCACTCCACTTTGTTCTTGTTCGCTGTTGATATTTTTTGGCAAATTTTCATAAACTGTTATTTATTTTTACTGCACAAAGAAAATGCGCTGGAAAGCAGAAGAAGTTGCCGGCAATTTGCTGCTGCTTTGCTGCTTTTGGTTGCTCATTTTCGGCTTACTGGCGGAAGTGAGCTTGCAAAAAGAATGAAAATAATAAGGAGCATGTTTTGCGCTTTCTGACCAAAAAAGATGCCCGAAACAAAAAACTCCAAGGCCCAAATAGAAATGTTTACACCAACAGAAAGTATAAATACTGCTGCGACTGCTCCAGGAGATGGCCATGGCTATGGCAATGTGTATAAGCCAACATAACAAAAAGGAACTACACGGCAAAGCTGTAACCGAAACAGCAACAGAAACAGCAGCAGCACCAGCACCAGCACCAGCAGCAGCAGCACCAGCGACAGCGACAGCAGCAAGATGGCAACGCATTTTATATATTTACATAAAAACAAATGACCAGCATTTTGTGTGTTGGGGTCGCAACTTTGTGATCACGGTCCCGGGGCCGGGGTCCGGGGTCCGGACGGGGAGCGGAACCGGAGCCTCTTCTCACAAATGAATGGAAGGTAACACCAGCGCCGCACCAGGGGTTGTAATTATGCGGCACTTTCCGATGCAGATGCAGGCTGATGGATATACACATCCCGGCAAGGAATGTGCTTGGGAAAAAGTTGCAGACATGAGGTGGCAAAAATGCTGCTTTTTGTAGGTGCCCAGATGGATGATTAGATGCGGAGTAGAATAAATAAAACTGCAACCAGGCTGGGCTGGGGCTGGGACTAAGGCTGGGGATGAGGAGCAGAACAATTACTTTCCGTCCTGTTGATGGCGAAATAATTTCCAACTTCAAGTAGCATCTCGGGTTGTTTTAACCCCAACAAGAATAACACGAATATTCAATTTGTGAGCATTGTGCATGGGGAATCCTTGGGCACTTCGGCTTGAGGATAACTTGGAGCGCATCCAACTGGAGCACATTCATCACCCGGCTCAGCGCTGTTCGGCTCAGCTCTGCTGTTCCGGTCTGTTCTGTGGCCAAAGCCAAATGCGGTCAGTTAGCAACTTGAAGAGCTATTTGCCGTATGTAGGCTAGTGCTAGTACCGACATCATCATTTGCTCTTTATGGCTTGGAGCTCTCCGGTACGCAACCCAGCCCCAGTCGGCTCAACCCCATAACCCGTTCGTCATATAATTTGCACTCATTTTTCTGTTTTTTAACTCCTTCTACCTTTCGACTGTGTGTGTGTGTCTGTGTGTGGCGTGGTTTTTGCTGCCTTTTTAATCAGAGCAAGTGGCTAAGTAGTCCGGCTAAGTTGGGCAACCGATTAGCCCGGGCTTATGCTGCTAGTTCAATGCACTGCCTCTGCCTCTGCCTCTGCCTCTGCCCCACTGTCACTGCCCCTGCCTCTGCATCTGCCACTACCTGCTCGGCGGGCTAAGGATTTATGCTGAAAAGTTGTGTGCTAACACATTTTAGCTTCGGCATTAGGCCAAATCGGGTTTTAAGTCCACAGCGCACTGTTTGCAGTCCGAGGTTTTGCAGCTTTAATTCAATTTGCCTACGTAAATCGTTTGCGGATTATAAAGCTGACAGTGTGCGCTCCAGCTGGAGCATATGGACGGATGGATGGCTGCCTGGATGGCTGGATGGTTGGCTGCCTGGATGGATATATCAGGGCAGAGTGTGTAGTGGCCGAGTAGGAGCTTGTAAAGTAAGAGCTCATGTTGTATGTGGGTAAAAGAGATTTGTGAATTCCACTCGGCATTCTCGCCTCGCCTCGCCCCCCTCCCAGCTAACCACATCCTCAATTTTCTAGTTGTGCCACAAAAAGAGAGGCCAAATAAAAGAGTTTTCTACGTATACCCCCGACCCGCACCCGTGCCCGGCATACCCATAGCCGTATAAACTAATTTTGTAGGTTTGCCCCATGCTACACATGTTGAATGAAAAATTTCGGAGTGCGCCCGGGCAGGTGTATTTCGCATTTCGTCTTTTAGCAGCTTGACTTCCCGACTTCCCCTGGGCAGCGCAGGTTCCTTAGCGGTTTTCGTATTTTTCCCTGGCTTTTCAGGTTTGCCTTTTGCAGCTTGCTGGCTGGCTTGTATTAATTTTCGACGCGTGCAAACTTCTCACACACACAGCGTCTATACACACCTTTCCATCTCGTGGATACCCAAATATATATATACCACTGCGGTACATATTAAAAGGCAGGTGCTGGGCGTGCGCCACAGAGGAGTCTGCCGGTGGAGTCTTGTAATGATATTGCCAACCTGTCAGGGAGCCCATTTTCTTCCTTATTTTCTGTTTTGCTTTTCTTTATTATATTTAATTTAGTGGATGCGAGCCGAGACATCTAATGTTTCGGTAAGTGGCTGGCTTCTGGGAAATTTCTCATCATTTGCCAAACAGAGAAATAACCATAAAACGTATGGGAATATTCTGGGAACTACGACAGCCTATGCCATTATTTGCCACTGTAAGTAAGCAGGTAGGCCTTAAAAAACTCATTTATTTGCACTATTTATACGATTCTTTTTTAACAGCGCCGCCCGTCTCGGCCACAATGTGTTAATTAATGCTTTTTCAATGCCCACTAATAAATTCGTCATGTGGCATTAGAGAAATCAAACAAAGAGTCGTGTCGGCTAAATGCCCCCAAACATTTGGTGCACCAAGGCCGGTTGCGGTCCGAAATGCTGCATCAACTCTTAACACCGAGCAATTAGCACTCGACTTATGCACGAATTTAAAAAAGAACTTTTTAACGCCCTACAAATTTGATATGCAAATACTTTTCAATTAACAGACGAACAATAAAAGACCAAACTATGCGAGACAAAGCGCCAACTTTGTCACACAACCACCACCAAAGTGGCGGGTAAAAAATAATTAAAAAGCACACGGCAACAATGTTTGGGAGTTTAAGTGCCGGTGCACCACCATCATCCATCCACACCACCGGGCCGCCGTCGCCGTCGCCGTTCTCTTCTTTTTTGACCAAAGCTGCTCCCCCTTGAAGTGATGGCAAAAATTAAATTATGTGTGCCACAAAGTTCGCCTGAATTATGTCGCATAAATCAAATAAACAGCAGCCGAAGCAGGCGGAAAAAATAAAAGTTGAGGCTGCAGAAATTGTTGAGGAAAATAACTGAAACTGTGAAAAAATTTATACGAAAAACTTTTGCATGTAAGGGGGGAGAAGACCGGAGGTGGGTGGCTGTGTTCGGTTGGCATGGGCTACCCCGTGTGTTAAAGCAACACTTGGCTGTGGCAAGAAATTATTTTCTATATCTATTTGTTGTCGGGCAAAAACCGCAGCAGCAGCAGCAGCAGTGGCAGCAGCAGTGGCAGCAGCAGTGGCAGCAGCAGTGGCAGTAGCAGTGGCAGCACAGCCTCAGACAATGTTGACTGGGTAAGCAAAAAACAAGTGTTTAAATGTCAACAGCAAACAAACTAAAAATCGCTGGAAAAACCAGCGAGATGTGAGCGGCTGAGGCAGCGACAGCGGCACACAAAGGAGTATCTAGAGTCGACAGACGAATCCCAGACCCATCCTCGACTAAGCCGCAATTCATATGGAAAGATACGGGGAGACTGCCACTGCGACAGAGAGTCTGGGACTCATCTTCGTTTTTATTTTATTCCTATTTCATTTTGTGTCGGCTGCTGCCTGTTGGCCTGTGCAAAATGTCGTGAACTTTTGCCACAGACACCACCGCAGACATTTTGCAAGCGGTCACTCAGCCCCGGCACAACAACACACTCGCATCCATGAGATACATTTGGTGCGGTGCGGTGCGGTGCGGCGCAGTTCGGCAGTTTGGCAGTTCGGCAGTTCATATGTTTTCAATTTTCGGACCTTCAAGCCCGATAACTTACCCAAGAGCAAAGCAAATGTCAGAGTTATCCAAAACTGCATCTTGTAGGTTTAGCTGCTGCTGCTTGATGGTTGTAATTTGCTGTAAGATTGCGACACTCACTCACACACTCGCTCGCTTCGACCTGTTTGCGTGTTTCTCTGTGTTTCGTAGCTATTTATTTATATTTTTCTTGTATTTTGTTTAATAACAAGCCTGGGCCAATTCTAGGCTGGGCCGGGGCAGTTGGCAACTCATTGCGTTTGACATTTCGAGCACTCGTCGTGGCACTTGGCGCCGCCAGTTAGTTTCGCACTTGACGTTCGTGAGTTTTATTACTTCGCGGTAATATTTTCGACTTATCGTAAGGTGTCGTCTTCGACCAGTAGCTCTCGGACTTGGGCGCTGCCGCAGAGCGAGACACAGAACATAAACCACGCGCAGACCGACAAAGACTAAACGCTGGGTATCTGTATCTGGCGGATACAGGTCCAAATTGAAGCGCGGCTCGCGGGCGATTGAAGCGAACTCGAACCGCGGCTGAGCTGCGCTCAAGGGGCATGCAACACGTGCAGGCACGTTCGAACGCAACTTATACGCAAGTAAAGAGGTTTATTTTTGGCTGGGAGGTTGAGGTCCCCGCTAAGGAACCTATTTCAGGCGGAAAATATGAATTAGACGAGAATATATAGGCGGTCTTATTAGCTACAATTTCATTTTGAAAACATGGGCGTTCAAAAAATCTATTAGCAGGCAAAAAACACATTTTTCCTCTGCTAGTCACCCCCGAAACTAGATTTCTTTTAGCAATTTCCTATGTATCCTCTTATATCTAAAACCATTTTGATTGCTGCAGTCCGGCTTCGTGTTTTTAGATCACGGCCTTCGGGTGCCGCATCCCTCGGACGTGCTCGGATGGTCCTCTCGCAGCATCCTTGCTTCGGCGCCGGAGCGTTTGCAGACTCACTCTTATACGTGCCTCTCATACGGGACTCTTCTACTGCCATAGCTGAATAAGATTTCGACGCTCAGAGCACTACAAGAGGCGCCCTATAAGAGACTATAAGAGTCGTACAATATAAGCTTATAAGAGACGGCATGGAGTTAGAAGACTCAAGGTATAATATAATATACGAGGTGTATGCGAGCGCCTCGGGGTATAAGAGATATAAGAGATAATGCTTGAGAGGGTGCTCAAATCAACGGCAAACTTGTTTGAAGTGTTTGCTGCTGCTCTGTTGGCATTGTCTCAAGTGCCAGGCTTTTGGTTATGAAAGTAAAAGTATTTTCCGGGCCGCGGTGTGGGCTGGAAAACTACTCGTCGCACATCGGGGAGAAGGAAGACAAACTTCATTCAACAACAGGGAAAACAAGCCGGAAAAAAGATTCCAGAAGTTTTCGACTTAAGTGAAAGTGCCAGCGCACTGCGATGAATTAGAAAAAGTTTAGGCCAGCGGAATTATTTGAGTTATAGCAAATGAATTGGCCGAGATTCGGGATTTGCCCGAGGAGAGAGTATCAAAAGTTATGGGACATATCACAATATCACATGTGAACAGCCTATAATCTTGTTGGCCAAACTTATTCGGGGCTCAGGAGCGTTTATCTTTGACCGTTTGGAAAAAAACAAAGGGACGGGAAATGGGGGTGGAACCAGAAGCCAGGTCAACAGAATTTCACATCATTTTTATAATTTGACTGCCCACTTGGGCTAAATCTTCACAGGCCATCGAAACAACAACGGGATACGAGTAAATATTGAAAATCAAATAAATTCCGACACTTGCGATGAAAAGCGGCGGCTCATTCAGTCTCGTATTTTCATCTGGTAGATTTATACAATATTTTTCAAATTAATTAAATATCCGCAGTTCGAAAAACACAAATCGCAATGCACTCTAGCGTTTGCTGTTGCAGCTGATAAATTGCAATAAAAATGCACTTCAATTGCCAAACAAAAATCGGCTCTCGAAAATTGAAGCCATTCTACGGGCTCTACTATACTGCCATCGGTTGCCATCGGACCGGCAGCTGCCCCAACTTTCCGCAGTCCCATGGCCCCCGACACCGGAGAAAAAACAGCAAACAACCCCGAGAAGAATCAACAAATATGTTTGTTTGTCTGTGCTTTTGAATAATAAATATAGTGCACGCCGATGCCAGGAGGCGGCCGATCGATGTGTGTTTTCAAGGATACCCCCCCTGTCCACTAGCCCCTTTCAAAGGTTTAGCACTTGAAATTAGTTTATCAAGCTGATTGAAATTCGAAAATAAAATAAGGGAATTTGAATGTAATTACCAGAGCTCGCATCGCTCAAGGAACACAAATATACGAGTACTACGAGTACTACGGGAGATCCTCTTGCCTGATTTTTGATGTGTGAAATGAGCTGGCCCGGACAGATAGATATATGTATAATATGCTGCTGGCTCAACTGGTGCACGGGGCTGGCTTTATTAATGGCTCATAATGACTTAAGTGAAATTACTGAAGCGTAACTGGGCGCGCTTCTCGCCATCCCCCTCCCCGGCCACTGCCACTGCCACTGCCACGGCCCGGACTACCGACTGCTGGCCCAGTTCAGCTGCAACCATAAACGGCGAGAATTCCCACGCGGCATTTAATATTCTGTTGGCCAAGTAAATTCAGAGCAACCCTCCCTGGCAGCCGCCTGCGCTCCGCCGCCAGCTAACATGTTGCTTCTTCCTCTTGACGCTTGTTGTTGGCTCAGTTGCTGCCGCTGTTGCCGCTTTTGCCGCTGTTGCCGCTGTTGCCGCTGTTGCCGCTGCTGTGCAAGTTGCTAAGGTCAGTTCATATATTATGCTTTGCCAGGCAAAAGGTGCCATAAGTCTGCCACCATGTGTAGGTCCGGAGCAGGGGGGGTATAAGTAGTTTTTCCACCCCCAGCCAACCACCGACTCTGCTCCGGCTTTTGTCCCTTCCCGGGGCTTGGCAGGGCAACTGTTGCCTACTTTGCTGCTTTCCGCACCGTTTTTGTTCTATTCTGCTCGGCTCCCTTTTGCCTGCTAATTAAGCGAAATTTTGCGTAATAAGCTTGTCTGTAATTTGCGCCATCTTTTTGTGCCTTTTCTTTTGTGCCATCCTGCACGGTTCCCTGTGTGTGTCTGTATGTGTCTGTGTGTGTCTGTGTGTGTCTGTGTCAGGCACTTTCCCTTTTGGCCCTCTACGGTTTCTGTTAACTGTCATCAAGGTGTTCATTGACTTTGTTATTATACCTCAATGAATTCCGGACCTGTAACTATTCCGTCGGAAGGGCCGGCAACTCAAGGAGATAGATGGCATGCAATTTCTTGGCGAAAAAGTTACTTAGGCCTTATGATTAACTACTATTTTCGGTCCGCCCGGTGGGGGGCGGGGATATTAATTAATCTTGCTTTGTGCACGGCCCGCAACAGCGTTGTTGATATTTTCCCAGAAAATCTGTTATAAATGGAAAATTCCGGTGGGTTAAATTTCCAATTTAAGAGCCTCACATTTGGCTGGCGCATTTGGGTGCGAATTTAAATCACATTTAGCTTTTGAAGCGTGATTCAGCCAAATTAGCGCCGCACTCAACCGGCCCAGAGCCCCTGAAAGATACTCGCATGCACTTCAATTCCATTCCAACAGCTCTCGGCTAATATTTGGCCTAACCTGCGCCAATGTTTTCAACTGATAAGTCCGCATTATTCACGCTACGCCTAACTCGGCGGCACACACGCATAATTTCATCAAAAATTCACACCGCGCCAGACAGAAGCCCTGGCAGTGGTGTATATTATATATGTAATCATCAGAAAAAATGGCGAGCAGGCCACAAAAAATGTAGATAATCATATTGTGAAATTTTAACACCTGCTGCTTGCTGCTCGCTGCTTTCTGCGGTTTGTGTCCCCGCCCATTCCTTTCGGGTTTGCCCCATTTTTTTTTTATCTGCTGCGAGTGGATATCAAGCAAAATAATAACAACATTATTTACACAGGCTGGCTGGCAGCAACAAAAGCCAAAATGTCATTACAGCGGCTCCCACACACGGCGACACGGCGGGCTGGTGTTGTTTTAACACATGTAAACAAAACCATTGAATTAAACCGAAAATTAGCATCGATTTAAGTCAAGACCCGGCGCATTATCCCCTTGGCTTACCTATGCCCCGACCGTTCCAAAAACTCGCCGCGACTTGGCCCGCTTATCGGTTTCAGGCAAGAAACATAAACACGCCACCCACCCCCCCACCTCCCAGCTCCCTTTTGGCGCTTTAACAAATTTTGAGCATAATTTAAACATGTGTTGCCCTACACGAACTACCTAACATGCCACCTACTAAGCGACACGTACACGCTGCGTATACTTAATCCCTTTTAATCCGCATTTCGGCAACGGGCGCGCCTACATAACCCCAACAAGGATAACACCAACACCAACACCAACAGCAATAGCACGGCAACACCAGCCCCAACAGCACACAAAAACCGGCAACAGCAAGGCCAACAACAAGAGCTCAAATGCAAATGCAAATCGCGCCAGAGTCGCTGATAAGGTGGCCCAGGATCTCCAAACCAGAGTGTCCCCGCGTTTGCGTTTTCCCTTTTTTGGCGTGTTTTTTGCGGATTTTCAAGTGGTTGGTCGCAGTTGTCAGCCGGCGGAGATTCTTGATAGATGAGAGTGGCTCGGAGCCCTCGGAACGAACTGGAAGTGTGTTTTTCGGGGAAAAAGCCACATAAAAAACCTTTAAACCCCTCCGACAAGTTGCTTTTGTTCCCAGGGCTGGTAGTTGTGCTGCAGTATCGTCTACTTATCATATGCTAATATTTGACAACATCAAGCTGCCTCATAAAAGCAAACAAAAGTGTTCGTTCTGGTCGCATTAAATTATTAGCAGCACAAGCATACAAATTGCCAGTGCTGCTTCCACTGAACTTTTCCCTAAACAACGAGTACAAAGGGAAACTCGAGAATTTCTTTAAGATCTATTGTCATTTTCAAATTAAACACTTGCAAGCAGTCTGGCTGAGGCTGGGGGGGAAAACTATCCTGCACAAGACACAAAGGAGCGAAACATTCTATCTTTTGAAAGTGTTGCAGTTGCTAGAATTAAATTCAGAGCAATAAAGTGAACGAATATTGGGGGAAATTTATTGCAACGCTCGCATTTGCATTGAAATTTAATATTTGCCTTCCTGTCTGTTAGTTAAAATAAGCTAGTTATTTAGTTATTTACTCAATGACAACCCTACGTCGCCCGCTCAACTGAATTTCATTCTCGGAATCAATTCCTGAGAAAAGTTTCTGATTTTCCTTCGCTTTGACGTGCAATGACGTTGCAAGCTGCAAGCTGCGAGCTGCGAGCTGCAAGCTGCAACCTTCGGACTTTGGACTTTCGTTGCTTATTTTGATTTGATTCGCTTCGCATTTGCCTGAAACATTTAATATATACAATATTAATTTCCATCATAAAACGACTCTGTGTGTCCGAGAAATAAAACATTTTCTACAGATAGATTCTATTACTCTGAATGTCATAAATGCTGCATGAACATAAAGAAATGAAAGGAAAATAAAATAAAATGTAAGCCCAAAAGTAGTAAACCGTAAAGCTCTGTCCGGGAACAAAGGGAGGGCCGAAAGCTGTAACACAATTTATGCATGGCTAACCCCACTCCCGTGCCATTGGCCGAAAAACCCCCGAGATATCCCGATTCTGTTGCATTCAGCGCCGCCTTGGAGAGCCTCTTGCACTGGCTCTTGCCTATTGTAAATGCAGCTTAGAATTTGTTGCAAATAAAGTGAAATGGCAACGGCTGCTACAAAATTCCACATCCCCGGGCACACGGAGAGAAACTGCCGGGCAGGTTGATGGTAAGACAATTGTGATTGATAAATATCGGGGACAGTGATAGCACAGTGCCATTTAGCATGGGGTTTAACTCTGCATAAAACACCATTTCCGAATGATATCACCACTTCCTCCAAGCTATCCTCTTACATTTTCCAAGCCCTGATTTAATCCAAGCAAAATAAACATTTGAAATATTATGACATTCTTGTTCCATTGTCTTTGCTTTTTTCGCTCGTGCAACATGCCACAGAGTAGAGTAGCCAAGGAAGCAGGGCAAGGCGGGGCGAAGCGGGGCGAAGCGGGGGAAAGCAGCAAAAAATTGGCAATTTAACATTTGACGTTTTCTACGAGACTTGTTCAAACAATATACTTGGGAATTTGTTTTAATGCTCGGGCGGGTGTCCAACGGGGGGTAGGGGGAGGTGCGAAGGGTTATTCCCTGGCTTTGCTCCTTCTTGGTGGACCTTCTTCTTGAAAGGAGCCCGCCCGAGGACGTTGGCAACTTGCAATAATGGCTTTAAATTTTTATTAGATGACGACGCTTATGCGCCTTAGTTGCCTACAGTTGCCTGCCACCACTTTCCCGCCACTGCCACCTCCTTGGCCCCCTCCCAGTGGCTTGCAGTCTGAAATGTTGAAATGTTGTTGAGAATTTCAGTGAGTGTGTGCATGTGTGTTTGTGTGTGCCTGCCAGGGAGGTTGCCTCTTGGTTGTTCACGTCGCACTGGCCACGTGTTCAGACATACTTATGTGAATATTAGTAGCCAGGGGGAGCGAGCCGAGGCGGAGGCCATGTAGTCGACTTTCAACCTGTTCATGTATAAATATATACACTAATTGCCAAAAATAGAGTAAATATGCAGTGTAATCCAATTTGGCAAACAGGTCGATTGAGAAATACACTTTAATTTAAGGGGGATAGAGCAAATCCTAGGGCTTACACTTTTAATTGATTATAAACCCAATTAAAGAGATTTATTTCATAACAATATGAGGAGATTGAAGGAGGGATGTGGCTTATTTAATCAAGATACTTTAAGCTTTCTCAACCTCCGAACAAAGAGCAGAGCTTTCCTGCACTACTCGGCTACCGAATTATATTTCATCTCGCTGCGATTGGAGTTGCTTTAGCATACTTTTCGGGGCGTATGCATCCTGCTTACCCAGCATGCGAAAGCATAGGACACTGAAGAGCTTGTTAGGGCGCCGCCGCTCTCCCGACGCTAACCTGTTTAGCTAGTTGCCCCAGAGCGTATGCTTGACTTTATTTAATGTGGCTGTTGCCTGTCGCCTAATTCGCATAATTACGCGCTTATTATTTTTGCCAACTGTCGCTGTGTATCTCTCTATTCGCGTATCTGTATCTGCATCCGGCTATCTGCCCCCCCATACCCACTCCGCGCACATCCCGCTCGACGGGATCCCGTAATTTTATTTAGCTTTGCGTGCGGAGATGTAATTGTGTTATTTGCTTGATTTTATTATTTGCCCCGGCACAGCCGCACCTAGCGGCCATAATTAACCAAATAAATAAAACAGTCGAACACTGTCTACTCGTGTGTGGGGTTGGGAAACGTGTAAAACTAATATGGTAACGCAACATCGGAGCACGCCCCCGCACTCACATTAGTGTCACATTTTTTGCCCTTTGTTTAGTTGCCTCTGCTGACTTATTTGTTGTATAGTATGGCCCGCGGTGTTTATTTTGGGGTTTTTAATGTCCTGGCCTGCAGGGTCCAAAAGCAAATTAAATGGCTGTCAAATGTTGTTTTATTTCAGCTGGCTGGTATTGTGTTTGCGGGACTACTTATTGGCATGTTTGCGAATTCGGTTTTCGCAAATTCGGTTTGCTTGTTTTGGCTTCCCCATTATGAAGTTGTGGGCATAACTAATTGAAAAGTTTTTTGCCCGTTTGCCCGTTTTCCCTGCTTCCGCCTCTGTTTTGGGCTGGGCCAGGCCTGGCCCGGCCCGTCTAACTTGGCTCAATTTTCAAGGAGTTCCCGGGGCTAGTTCACTCTTTTTCATCGCCTCTTTGTTTTCTGGTGCTGGCAATCGGGCAAGTTGGTTCATTATGCGAGCAAAACCGGGTTAGCCGTTGTAAGAGCTGTTAGCAGAAGGGATTAGCGAGACTTACTATACGCACAGAACAAATAGTTCAAGAAGCTCGCAGATTACTCACTGGCCCCAAAAAATATGGAGAAATAATTTACCATGTAAGCATCTGCTCAGTCCCAGCTTGCATCGCAATCAAGCAGAATTCACCTAACACGGCCATCCATCTGTGCCGGAACAATTAAATACCTGGGATTCGAAAGCCTGCCACAAAGTAAACGGCAATCACAAAGCATCAGGGCTTATGACAATTAATTTAATCACTTAACAACCAAACATTCTCCCAAAATTCCAACTTATTGACAGCCTTGGCAAGCCTTCAGGAAAATCCTCTCCCTGCCAGGCACACACACACACACACACGGCAAGCAGCAGCGCAGGATGTAATGTTACTTGGGAAATTGAATTGCCTCCGACAGAGCTCGGGCTTATGGCCCCGCTCACCGCCAATAACCGCAGCAAATTACATTTATTTAAGTTCCGTCACATCAAACGTTTACGCCTCGAGACTGGAAAAGGTGGTGGCGCGGGGCAAGGGTGAGGGCGAGGGCAAGGGCTCATAACTCACACAGACAGAGCCCCGAACAACAATTGCCCATCTAATTCACTCACCAGCTCAACTGCCACCTGCCACCTGCTACCTGCTACCTGTTGTCGCGGCCCACATTTGTGCTGAGCATCGGCGACGTCATGATTGGCATCATCGGCAGCCTCAACTGCCGACGGCGCTGTTAATGTTGTCTGATTTCATTAGCGCGCTTGGCCCGCTCACGGTGTCGCCTCCGTTTCCATCTGCGCCCTCGACAGTGGCTCCATCGCACCTATAGTATCTCACCTGAGTCCGAGCTTACCCGGCGGCCCAAAATACGTATTGACATTATTCGTCTTCGATCTTAACACTAAGCGCAGCCAAAGGGGCCAAATCAATGCTTTTGAGACCAAGAAAGGTACACCGAGGGGTTCTGGGTTCTGGATATTCTCGAATTTGTGATTACATCAATCATATTCCACCTAAAGATTCTAAGATTTACATAACCTCGAATGAATATGTCAAACTGCAAGCCAATTATTTTAATTTAACAAGGCATGTAAATGAGTTTATAGCATTTTNTCATGTAAATGAGTTAATAGCATATTAAAGATGCAGCCTCTCTATTGAAATGTTATATTATCCCATTTCTGAAATGTTATAGAACATTTTAACGAATATGGGTTGCACGTGTATTCTTCCACCCAAAGATTCTGGGACATATATAACCTGTTAAATTAGAAATAAATTTTTACAAGTTTGGTAACTTTGTTAAACAAGTCATTTCAAGTCATATGAATTCAGTTTTAGGCATTTTAAAGATACACTCTCTTTTGAATTCTGTCTTTTATGATATGTCATATATCATTTTAACTAATTTGACTCCCAAAGTGATTTAATCAGTAATAATGCTGGGGGATTTACATTTGAGGGATTTACATAACCTCAAATAAAGATGTCAAATTGCAAGCCAACAAGCCATTTAAAGTCATATAATATATGTATTATATGTATTGAATTGTAATATTCTCTAACTTCTGAAATGTTATTTAACATTTTTTCACGAATATGAGTTGAAAGTGATTATATCAATCATATTTCACCTCAAATAAGTATGTCAAATTACAAATCAATTATTACNCTCCCAAAGTGATTTAATCAGTAATAATGCTGGGGGATTTACATTTGAGGGATTTACATAACCTCAAATAAAGATGTCAAATTGCAAGCCAACAAGCCATTTAAAGTCATACAATATATGTATTATATGTATTGAATTGTAATATTCTCTAACTTCTGAAATGTTATTTAACATTTTAACGAATATGAGTTGAAAGTGATTATATCAATCATATTTCACCTCAAATAAGTATGTCAAATTACAAATCAATTATTACAAGTATCGTAACTTTGTTAAAAGAGAGAAATATAAATGAGTTTAAGGCATTTTAAAGATGTAGCTTTTCTATTGAATTGTAATATTCTTTGCCAATTATTATAAGTAAAGCCACTTATTATAAGTAAAGAAGACATTTAAAGTTATATGAACTCCGTTTTAGGCATTTTAAAGAAGCAGCCCCTCTATTGAGCTATAATATTCATTTGATTGCTTATTCGTGCTGTGTCCCAAAATGATTTCCATATCGATTTCATTATGAATTCATTACAATTCGATCCGAAACCATCCGATTGCGGGTTAATGAAAACACGTGTAATTTATCTGCCCGGCTTCGGTTTCTTCTGTCGCCCATCTGCTTCACACGCCAATTAGCCAACCGCTCGAGAGACAAGTGTCCCCCATCGGCCCCAACCACCAGCCACCCGCCGCCGGCCCAACCACAGCCCAGCCCCCCTCGCCCCACCGCCATCTCCACCGCCACCTCGGGAATCGTTGTTGAGCATTTTACATGAACTTGAACGAGGTTATTATTGGTTTGCCTTTCCTCTGTTGCTATTGTTGCCGGCAATGGCTGTCAATATTATTGCCCGCCGATACTATAATCGCATTTTGTGTGTTACTCTTCATGGGCATGTATTTATTTATTTCTGAATTTTCCCACCCTCTCCCCACTCCCCACTCCCCCGTCCCGGGTCCCATGCTGGCTGCGGCTAATTTGCTTTTATTATTGGCATTAAATTTTATGCTTACGTTTATGGATTTTTCTAATAAAACGTCGGGAGCAGAAATTGAGACCTTGTGCGGCGGCAGCGCGAATTAGCCGGAAAGTGTTTTCGCATCATTTTGCTAGGCGTTGTGCATTTTAATGGCCGCTTTAGCCGGAGCAGCTGCATCGGATATCCCTGATATCCTTCGAGCAGGAGCCTAAGGCCACGATTAGCTTGTCAGGCGGGTGAAGCGTGTCGAATGTCTTTCATGGCCAGTTGGACAGTTGGCCAGTTAGCGGGGCTACCGATTCCCCAGGAGGTCACAAGTGAATTCACTAGCCTGCGAAGCACAAATTGTGCCATAAAATTAAAGTAAAATCAAGTTGATGAAATTGTTTCAGATCGATCTTAAAGCTTTAAGTTCTACGCTTCGCTTTGGCGGATAACAATCTGCTTATTCAAATTTCAGGCAGGAGAGCTGCTCCGCACCCACCTCACGCCCTTAATTAAAACAGGGAAAAAATTTCAATTATATGTGTGACCTATCAGTGACAACAAATAAACAAGACGGCTGAGAGTCACAGGCCTGCGTGGATGCTGCCTGCCTGCCTGCCTGACTGCCACACGGAGTCCTGGGCCGCCTGCATTTGCATATGTGTCATAAAAACGGGCAACGCACAACTCCCCAACCAAGACCCCAAGACTCGTCGTGGTAGTACTCGTACTCGTACTCGTATTTTCCCCATTTCTGCCGCTGCCACTGCCACTGCCACTGCCACTGGCGATGCCGATGCCACTGGCAACGACCCCGCAGCTGGGGCGTTTGTTTTTTATGCCACACCTCGATGCAAATCATTGCCACATCTGACGCACATGTGGCACGTAACAGACACACGGACCCGGACGGAGCGACAAGCTCTCGTTGTCGTGGTCGCTGCTGCCGCTGCCGCTGATGCTGCCGCTTTGGATTTGTCTGTTTTGTGATTGTTGTTGTCGGTCTGTGGTGCGGGATCCGCTGGCGCTTCGGCAGACCCCCAACCTGTGCCCCAAGCCGAACCTGCCACCATCCATTTCCCCATACTTTGCTGTGCGACATTCTGTAGGCGCTATGGCGTGCGAAATTGTAAATTTTTCGTCAGACGCGACTTCTCTACTTCGACTACTGCACTCAGAGACGATATTCACAAAAGCAACTCTTGAACCTGACCCAATTCTTCAAATAACACGAGACCCCAAGCAACAAGGGATATTGCAAGATATTCAATTAAACTGCACTCATATCTTTGCGTACTATAAAAGTATAGCTATACTTTCATTGGCTAAACTATCTTAAACCAGTCAGCTAAAAAAATGCTCCACAACTTTTGTTGATTTAGTCCCATCGAGAGCCCTCCGGCGGCCCTGATTTAATAATAATGAAAAATGTATTAACAATTTGCGAAGAAATCCCCTCTTTTTTACAGTACCAGCTACTTGTTGTTGTTGTGGTTATTTGGTGTGTATATGCATTATTAAGAATACACTCAGCTGTCAGCAAGCGAGCGTCTGGTGTCCCAATCTCTGTTTGCAGTTGTGCGCGGCTCCTCCTTGTGTCTGGGCTGCCTTGAGCCTCCACTCGAGTCTCGATGCCACATCCCGACGACTCGACGACTCGACGACTCGACGGCTTTTTTGGCCTGGTAGGAAGACCCATTTGAATTTTTAACATTATTTGCCAGGCTCCTTCAGTGCGAGGTGGTGGATATAGTGGGAGAGGTCCTTGATCCGAGGACAATTCGCCATTGCCTATGTTTGTCTAGTCAAGGTCGTGCGCCAGGTCTGGCAAGTGTTGTCTTTGCCGCGAAGGAGTCTCGAAATGCCAGGGCCTTAAAGTCAAGACTTCAAGCCGTAAATTGAAAAAATGTCTCCGGGGCTACGTGGCAATCGCCGGGATGTTAATGACCAGGTTAAAATATCGAACTCATAACCAACAGATTTCGGCTTCCGACTTTTTATTTCCCACCTCGCCGCTCGGTTAAATCATTTGTACGTGCCAAAACTTTTGCCTTACATTATTTCATACTTTTCATACCTTTTTTTCGATGAAAGTTGGGGCTGGAATTTCACAGCTCTGCCACAACCCACCAAAAATGGCGCAAATATAATTTTATATTTCCCCCGATGTGGTAGCCGGTAGCCCCCGCTGTTCTGCTGCTTTGGTATTTGCTTTTCATTTATTAGAAAAAAGCGCGCAGCGGCAGCGACTGCGACTGCGACTGCAAGTTCGGCTCTTGGCCCGTCACTTCTGGCCATTGCACACGTGTTCACAAATATTTGCGGTACGTGGCCGGACACCTTTTGCCCAATAACCAGACCAACCGACCGACCGCCACTCCAACTGGCCAGCCCTTGGTGGCCGCGTTCCGCAAAAATAATATTCCGCTATTTTCTTGTGTTTTCATCCCATAGCGTGGTTTAATAATCCAAGCCGTGGCTTTCGGTGGCCAGCATTTAGTTGCACGTCCGTAACATATTTAGCGTTGGCAAAACAAGGAAAATTTTGATGAATTCCCGTATTCTGTGATATGTTCAACCGACTTTCTGCAAACACTCGTTAGAGGTTGCTGCCTGGTGGTGGTGTTGGTGGTGCAAACCGTTTGCGATCTAATAATTTCGCGATTTTCATCCCAAGCCGTGGCAATTTGATTCCGGCGTTCAGCCCGAATTTTCGACCCGGGCCGGCTATCGGTGATATCGGTTGGAAAACCGTTTTGGCTGCCATCGAAGGGGAAATTTAATTTCGAGGTGGAACTGTTAAATGTTTGGTTTTTCGGGCGGTTGTTTGGGCGGTCCAACGGGTCGCATGCTTAACATTTGACGGTACTTAAAGCCGAAGCCCGTTTTGCGGTTATTGCAAACTGTTTGGCTCTGCTGCAGAATTTTCCTGTCATTTATCGTTGCCTGCTCTGTGAGTGTGGAGAGCTTTGATAGGGCTGGAGAGGGGTGACGAAGGGAGGGGAGGGGGGGGGAGAAAGGTGGAGAAAGCAGGCAGTTCAGCCGGTGAAACGGTGAAAGGCTGTACAGTGTGGTGTTGAGCTGTGTTGTGTTGGCTGTGTGTGTGAAATGTCATTTATTGTTGTCTACTTTCGGGGTAAATATTTGTGCTCGCCTGCTTTCGACTGTCGTTTATTGGTGATTACTTTCTGCCGGTTGATTTTGCTGTTTACCATGGCGCAACTTGGCCCGTTGCCGGGCAAATGCATTTTCTATTATCTCTGCCCGGCGTGTGTGTGCTGGGTGTGCTGGGTCGGGGCGCGGGTCCGGGGTTATAGGTGCTCACGGCTCACAGCTTGTTTGCTCGCCAGCCGTTTAAACTGTATCGCTGCGTTTTAATTTTTAAAGCCGCCGACCTTTGTTGACTTTTGCAAATAGTCCACTGCATTGTAGGTGGCTGCTTAAATACATTTCAGCTGCCGCTTCTCGGTTATAAATCAATTCAAATGCATTTCCAAAAAAGCGTTTGCGCCCTAATAGGCTTGGCTTTCACAGCGTTTCAAAGTAATTTAACAAAATGGTTCAAAAGCTTTTTACGGCCCAGGGCCCATATTTGCATAGTTTTACATAGAGTTCAGGCTTACATGATTTTAAGCTCTAAATGGAAAATAACAATTCACAATAATCAAATTAGGCTTATTAACATTCCGATTTGAGCACATCTTTCGTAATTGCATCGCATTTCACTTTGCTCTGCAAGCAAATGAACATTTTGAGTCGGAATGGTATTAAACATGGTGCTCCTTCCCCTGGACACGCTTAAACCATCAATTTATTATAGTGGCTACGTTTAAGCTGGCCAATTTAATAGTTGACCAGAGGCGCTTTTTCCTGTTTTGCAGTTTTCCAGTTTCCCAGTTTTGCTGCCTTTGCTGCCTTTGTTGCAGTGCTGCTGCTGCTGCTGCTGCTGCTGATGCCGGAGCCTTTTTTTTTTGTTTTCCACCCGGCAACGGCTTTTGGCAGATTCCGTAGCCCGAATTTGAGACCGGCTATTTATTATTGATATCGTTACCCTTTAAGCGCACACTTTATGGTATTTGGCAGTGTTATCTGTGTAGTCCAAGCACCTGTCTGCCCGCCCGTATGCCTGCCTGCCGCCTGCCGCCTGCCGCCTGCTGGCCACCTATTGCAAACCGTTGCAAATTCAATTGCATATTGCTGAGGCGCTCAGCGCTCAAGCGCACAAAAGCCGAAAGGATTCTAGGGTTTGGGTTGTAACTTCTCGACCGGCTCCCGTGCAGCGCAGCGCAGTGCAGTGTAGTGCAGTAAAATGTTCACTGACATGCAAAGCAGCAGAAAAATTGTCTGGCAAACTTGCCAGTCAGCCCGTCAGGCAGTCAAGCAGCCAGGGAATCGCAGATAGACAGGCCAGTCAGAGGCAAAAGCCAGCTGAAGAAGCTGTTTTTATTTGTTCCCTTTCGTTTTTATCCCATCTTAAGGATTTTTAACCGCCCGCACACGAGCACCAGCACTGCTGCGAGCATCTCCTGCACTCACGCCCGCTGCTGCAGCGCAAACTTGTCGAAAATATATACGAAAATTGTTTAACAAGTTGAAGGCTTCTCGGCAAACTTTTTCACCTGCTCAGCTCGAAGTCGGACGGACGGGTGGGAAAGGCTCCGGAAAGAAGTTTGCAATGATCCATAAGTTTTGTCGTTCCCGTTTACAGCGGCAGGAACACATTTTCCATGCAACTTTAGCAGCCGCTTCAGTTTCGGCTTTTAATTAAATAATTCTGCCAACTGGACGGAGTTATTGTTGGCTGCAAGGATGTTTCACTGTGCCCCCTGCGCAATTATTTCGGCTTGCAAAATATTTAACTGCATTTCCTATTGATTTTTGTGCTTTGTAATCAAGTTGCCTGCGAGGCAGCCAGGAAATTGCCGATCTCCTGCCATTGTCATTGTCATTGTGATTGTGATTGTGATTGCGATTGTGTTGTGCACACGGCGGAGTCCTCCCTCAAAGCGCACTCTTTGGGCCAGGAAGTTGGCCCAACTGCAGTTGTGTCTTCCTTTTTCTGGCCCCCGTTCTCCGTTCTCTGTGTGCCAATACCTATACGTAAATGCCACGGGGTGGGGCAGCGTTTAGAGCCATTTCATTTGGCCTCCCGCTCGTGTTTGCCGATGGTCAATAAATGAGCGTAATATTTGGTCTTTGATGCCTGCGGCTAAACTGACGACGATGAGACAGTTGCAGCTCAGGAAGCTCAGGAAGCTGCCAGGATGCCAGTCTCCGGTCGTGAGCTTAACGATTGAAGTTTGCAGGTGTGTGAACGGAATAGTCGCATTCGCAAGGAAATGCCTTAACCTTTTAGGTCATGCCTACAGAAATACTTTTTTATAATACGAGTATCGTTCAGTTAGAAAGATTAAACTTCGAGAGTATCTGCACATGTCGCAAATTTCCCTCATACTTGAATGCTATTTACTTTTAGGAATACTCATCATATACATACCTACATATTTCTGTATCCAAAAGTCCAATATTAATTAACCATAAATACCATTAATATGGAGATTAGGAAAATGAGGATTATTGAGACCGTTCCAGCATCTATTTTCTAATAAATCTATAACATTTGTTCCATTTAAACTACTCGCAATACCAGCACGAACGTGGATTTTTTTAACCGCCGGATTTTGGCTACGCGAATAGTTTTGTATCCTACCAATATCATATCGGAATATTTCTAAAATGAAAACTAAACACACCACAGAATTTCGAGGTTTGCGGACGTGCCGGAGTAACCGATTTAAAAAACAATTTTGTATTGAACTGGTATCCCCAGAATCATAATATGCTATTATTTTATGTCTATCTACTATAATCTCCAAGATCTAGGTGTTCAAATGAAGAGACGGACAATCGGGCAGACGGACACGGTTATATCGACTCGGCTGTTGATGGTGATCCAAAATAGATATACCTTATGAGGTCGGAAACCATTCCTTCTCCCTGTTCTTTTTAATACCCAGCATTATGTAAACATAAATACAATTTGGGGCTCTGGTTGGATGGATAATTAAGACCGCTCCAGCATCTATTAATTAATAAATCTATAACATTAAAGATACTCCCAATAATATTAAACGGTGGATCCCTAATCAAGATTAAGCGTTTCCGGCTGCTTTAGTCGAAAACACTAAAGCTATTTCGGATTACCATCTTGATTCATGCATGATTACCACTCTAGTGTTGATGGGCGAGCAAGTCGAAGGTGAGAGTGTTCATCTGGAGTGAATTATTAATAAATGGCTAATAGCTGGCAAGGATCTCAAGGAGATAGTGGCGAGGCAAGATGCTAATGCCCATAATCCCCAAAAAGCTATGAGAGCTTGTCGCAATCAATGTTTTTGCGGTGGCCGAGATGAAAAATGGCATTTCCTTGATGCTTAGCTTAAGTGACAGGCCAAGTGCTGCCGGTGAGGTCGAGCGACCTCAGCCTGGAAAAGCCACTTGGTCGAACTTACTTAACACATGGCGCAGCAGCTCAGCAGCCACCAGCCAGCAGGCAGCAGGCAGCAGGCAGCACTGCATGCCTTCACCTGCACTTGCTCCTCGGACACACAAGGTGAGTGTGCGTTGCCATTGACCATTCCCACTGAAACTATGCAGCAGCACTTTTGCACTACTGCCGTTGCCGTTGCTGTTGCTGTTGCTATTGCTGTTGGTGCTGCTGCGAAACGTGGCCACCAAGACGGTATTGTGGGGCAGTGGAGGGGTTAATTCAGAGGCAGCGTGCGCTGCGCACACAACAATGCGGGGACTACAACAACTGTGGCAATTGTAGCGCCAGCTCCTCCATTGTATTATGACAGCAGCTGCACCTGCAAGTATGCAGTGATTGTGATTCTTGCGTGCTTTTTTCGTTCTGCTTTTTTCCTCCTAGCTCGCTCACTTACTCACTCGCCTGCGAAACCCCTCGAAAAAACTGTAAACAAAAACCAGGACAATAGTCCTCGGCGGCGGAGTGGGAGTGCAGGGCTGTGGGTGGCATGGCATGTGTTCATTGTCCAAGAGCAGTTCATGCCTGGCTACGCATTCGCCAGAGTGTGAGTGTGAGTGTGAGTGTGGGTGCGAGTGTGAGTGTGGGTCGAGTTGGCATATCAACTGGTCGGACATGGTGTAAACACGTTTAATGTTGTTGCCGTTGCATGGCTGCAGTTGCTCCTCCTGGCCCGGCCGGTCCCTCGCTTGGAACGCATCCCTTGGCACAGCCCCTGGCTATGGCCCTAGCTTGGCTCCGGCTCTGGCTCCAGCCTCGGTGTCTCCTTTGCTACGTTTAATTTAATCTACTGGCCAAAGCTGCAGTCGCTACCTTGACATGCCCGGCACTTCAATCTGCATGTGGGTCTCACAGGGCGGAGTCCCTAACCCGAATAGGAAACTAAATTGTGAGCTCGACAAAGTTTATTTACGAATTCCTCTAGGCAAAGGATGGCCCCTGTCTGCAGGATATCCGCAAATCACAAGCTCTTGCCACATAAATTCCGTGGAAAAAATAACGATTCAAGACACTTCAAAAGGTTCGAGTTCTTGTCTACAGGATCTCCAAAAATGTCCGCCAATCACAAGCTTTTGCCGCATAAATTCGATCAAAAAGAGCGCTTCAAGCCCCTCAGGATGACCCACTCCAAGAAGTTTGAGTTCTTGAGGTGCCACTGTAGTTGTTGCGAGTTGGCTCGAGTGCACCGCAAGTCCATTTAACTTAGCTTTGGCAGCAGCGGCCCAGCCCATAGGTAGCTGCCTCCCTGCGTGCCTGCCTGCCTGCCTGCCTGCCAGTTGGCTCCTTGGTATCCCGGCTCGTAGCATCACTCAAACTCCCGGATCTCCTGCCCGACGGCCCGCCAGCCCGCCATCCAAAATTGAGGCGACAGGAATGCGTGCGCCGGCGAGTGTGGGCAACGTAATTTGCATGGTCAGGCTTGCAGTTTTGGGACTCACACAGAGTGGCAAGTTGTGCCTCGTCTCCGGCTTAATTGCATGCAGGAATAGCAACGGCAATAGGAGCATGAGCCGGCAGCATCAGCAGCAGCAGCGTCATCAGCAACATCAGCACCGGCAGCAACGTCGGCAAAGGCAACTTCATCCAATTGCCGTGGCCCGGGCCCGGGCCCGTCCCTGCAATTTCCTGGGGTAAGCGATGCCACTTTAAAGTTCAGTTTTTAAGTCCTAAGAATAATACAAAGCGAAGCGGCGAACGGGCTTGGCTGGACCAAAAAAGGAAAAAGGAGCAACAATCTGACAACGATACTCACCTGGCAGGTGATTATGCCGCACGTGGTCCGACACATGGAGCTGGCTCGTTATATACGTATACGGAACATTACAAAAAGCGATAATAACGGCAGCGCTACACAAATGCTGTGACACGAAAAAATTAAAGCCTCCCCCTCGCATTTTTTCCGCCCACTGGACAGACATTCGAGCTGGAGTCAAAATCAGACAATGTGCGAGGGCATATGGCTCCCATACTCGTATAGGGCGATAAAAAAGGAGCAACAACACGGCTGGCCAAGTTTACAAATGGCACTGCCTCTGGCTGCATAAACGTTCGGATTTTTCAGATTCTCGGCTGTTTTTTAGTTGGCATTCGAATCATTTGCAAGCGATTTAATTTCAATTGCATGGGCGTTAATCAAAGGCAACAAAAGCCTGGATAACTAACCAAAAAACAACAACCACTGGGGTTTTGGGTTTATTGTACGCTCGGTAGCCTAAAAGAGGAAGCAAGATAGGTTAAAGCCAATTGGCATTTCGATTAAAAGCCAGAACAAATAACTGCAATTAACCCGAAACAAAACCTCAATTGGATGGAACTATCGGTTTTTGATTCCTTATACAGAACAATGTAGCCCTCCTAAAGGACACAATCTCTAGAATAGACAGCATTAAATTTACGCGACTTCGGATCGGACACACTAAGCTGACACATAGACACCTATTTGACAAAACCACACATCCCATTTGCCTCAATTTAAACCTATCCCACATATTCTTAGAATTTTTCAAAGTTTTTTTATGGAATAGGTATTTTTTAATTTGGTTAAACAAGTGATAGTTTTATATTATAACCCGTATCAAATACCAGTTCAAAAATTGCACCTACTGGCAAAGTAATCGTAATAAATAGTATTTTCACTATGCTAGGTGACTTGTCCTCGTGATTTCATTCTTTATCGTTAGGCATGCAAAGGTCCTCAAAATCTGATTATTCTATCACTCTTATTGCTTCAGAATTTCACCCTTTGGGAGGGCGATTACTAAAACAAAAATTTGCTGAACTGTTACGACACGACTCTGTAATTACTTTCATCCAAATACTATAGATTTCGAGATCTCGGCGTTTGCTCCGGACTTTTATGCTCATTTTTAAACTCACAGCTAGTTACATATAAACTCTTTCAGCGTAAATATCAAGTGAACGTTGAGATATTAACACAATTTAAACGTACATTTAAAAAGTAAATATTTAACAAATATGAAATGTATTGATTTATTAGCAACTTAATAAACAATTAAAGTGAGAATCTTTTAAAGGTAAACTATTTTTTTTTTTTATTATAAAGTTTTATATTAAGTTAGAAAGGTTTACCATTACCTTACTGCAATTGCATCATTTGAGGAAAAGATTAAAATTCATTGATTACTTTAATTTTTTCGCAATATTGTTGGGGACTCGTCGAAAAATTTCATGTTACATGCGTGTTTTAAATATCGAGCTTACAAAATTTCCATGAATGTAAAGCTTAGATTTATTTGATTAGATCTCATTTTCTTTCTGTATACTATATTATACTATATTATATTATATTACACAAATTTCATATTCCACATTAAACAAAGGCTTATCAGGTTTTTGAATTTCCCGCCCACTGTCGCTGGTATATACCGTGTTGGTATTTTTCGCAATATTCGCTTTCTGGATTTTCCCGAAGTACAGTCCTATCGACAAGGACCAAATAGTAAGTTGGCAGCACCCAATTATCCTTCGCAGAAAGGGATACAAAATCACAACAAAACAACGGTCCAAGGATCATAACTTTTCCGAGTGCTGTGCGTTAGGGACTTTCTGTTGCACAGACAGAATCACACCGACCTGTTGTGGCTTGTTTTTGAATCCCCGCCCGCTTGGCGCCCAATCATCTCAAATGAACGGAACAAAACCCCTGAAGCCGCTGCGAACGGTGCGCCTGGGGGACCTGCTCCTGGACGAGAAGCAGCGCTTGCAGGTCCTCTGTCGCGGCTGCCAGCGGCTCTTCCTCAAGCTAGACTTGCTCCACGACCACATAACTAAGTGCGCGGGCCTCAAACACATCGTCTCGCCCTCGGAGCCGCTCACCTTCGAGGAGTCCAAGCGGAAGACCAGGCCCCTCAGCAGCCGTCAGGAGGTATACCCCTTGCAGGGGCTCCTTGCAGACTGCAGACCCAGCTAACCACCCATCCAACCATTTGCAGCTGCACATGTACGACATCGAGGCGGTCAACCATCCCAGCCGCAGCATCATGGACTTAGTGGCAGAGCTGGAGAACCCGCGCTGGTACAACGACGACCCCGGCAAGGGGGCCAAGGAGAATGTGCAGGCCAAGGAGCGGCTGCAGGCGCCGCCTGAGCCGGACAAGAGTCTCACAAGGCGACACCAGCGGCCCGTTCGCGGCACTCAGACGCAGCGCAGGAAGCGCTCCAGCCTGCCGGCGCCGCAGGCTCCCAAACAGGAGAAGCTCGTGGTTCCCAATGTGATTGAGGACCTGCGCCGCTACCACGTATCGCTGGACGGGCTGCGTAGGCAGGCGGCGCCACCCTCGGCTCCTCCGAAGCCGAAGCCAATGCCAAAGCCGTCGACGCCCGTGAAAGTGAAGCAGATACGCACTCAGGAGATCCTGGACAGACTGCGTACCAACGGCGTGCAAGTGAGGCGAGGGAGCACCCGCCTGAACCCGAGTCCGCCGCGCGAGGCGTCGGGATGCAGCAAGGAAGCCCTGGCGATAATGCTCAAGCTGCAGTCCAAGGGAATCAAGTGCACCAAAGTTAAGAGGCGTACTTAGAGGTGTACTTAGGTGTACTTAGAGATACGAATAGAGTCTAGAATACAGTGGGGCGTTGAAGGCTTATGTTAAGCGATCCCCGAAGTTTTACTGAGAGATAGAAGTAGAATACAGTGCGCCGCTGAAGGCTTATGTTAGGCAATCCCCTAATCCCTGTTTTATTGCTCGCTCAGGGTACCGAACGTTGGGTATTTGAATCGGCTTGGGGAGGTATTTCCCCGGTGTGCCAGTGTGGCCACTCGGGCGGCAGGTATCGATAACTCGCATCGATTGCCGGAGCGGAGAAGAGGAAGCAGCTTGTTGATTTTTTGCCCGCACGTTTCTAGTCGAAAGTGATTTTGGAAATTTTGATTTAGAGGCCGGGCCCTTTATATTTTGTATCTGATCGCAACACTAGTGCAACCAAATCCGAAATTCGCGAGTGTCCACCGCCGAGTCAGTTTCGTTCGAAGGTGAGTCGTCCGAATTCGCCGCCCGACAAACTTACATAATTTGGGCCCGAATTTTGTTTTCGTTCCGCCTGCAGTGCAGTCAAAGTGACATCATGCTCCGATTTTTAGAACGCCTGTCACAATAGTCTTGTGCATTTGCCAATCCTTGCCGTGTGCCTGAGGCCATGTCATCAAGCCAGAGAGGCCTTGAATCTGTCAGCAATTGAGGACAGATTTGAACCTTCTGCGTCACTTTAAAGAGGAATGATAACTTTTGAATGAAAAGTTCGGTTATTTTTGAAAGGGTCTCAGCATTAAGTTCCTAAGGTGGTCTCCCGAATTCACGATCTTCCATTCCCAATCCCTGATTGGAGCCTAAGATTCAGCACACAGAATAATGTGCTCTTTTTCAGAGGAATTACAAATTCCGGTTTCCTAAAGAGGGTTTAGGAATGAAGTTCTGCAGGTGGTCTCCTGAAAATGCAACAATCCCAATGCGATATTTCGATATAACATTCAGGATATGTTAAGGAATGCGCTCTGTTTGAAAGTAATGATAACTTTTGAATAACTTTTAAAGTTTCTTTCAATCCCAATCCCAGATTTAGACCTATTGGATGATAACATCTGAATCAAAAAGCTGGTTTTATGATGAAAAAGAGTTCCAGAATGATGTTCTCCATGTGCTCTCCTAAAATAGAGATTCTTGCCATCCCAATCCAAGATTTAGACCTACTTAGGATTTAGACATTCAGGAAACATACAGTAATAAAGGATGATAGCTTTTGAATTAAAAATCCTGGTATTATGTTCTCCAGGTACTCTCCTGAAATAAAGACTCTTCCACTACCACCCAAGAAATGTAGGGGAATCAAAGGCTCCCATGGTGATGTTCAAATTGCACCTTCCAAAACCCAACAGCAGGGAACAATGTAAGATTTGAATTAGAATGCAAGTTTATTATTTCAATTGCAATTATAATTACGCATGTAAATACTTCATTCCCTTATTCTAGGGCACCGACCAAATCTTTAGACCTTCCTTTGAGAGTTTCACTTAGTGGCCCAATTGAATTCCTTTCATCCGACAGTTTTCTTTTCTTTTCTTTTTTCATTTTCTTTTTTTGCTTGCTTGTGGTATTTTAGGCTAAACTATTTAGTGCATGTGCCCGCTTCGATTTAAATTAGTGAGTTTGCCTGGTTCGTTACATTTAACATTAACTTAAAGCTGCTTATTGTTTGCATATCAATCAATCCATATTCTTCGCTCGCCTCAAATCACAAAACATTTACATAGTTAAAGTATCAACAGCGAGAAACAAGAGACATTTGAGATTAGAATGTAATCAACATTTATACGAAAATAGACGTGTGTGTAGACTTATTGAGAGTGGTGCACTTAAATGCGGCGTTCAACGTTTTACAATTACTCGTTATTCATTTAATATAAACAAATCTGATGATATGGGCCCGCCCCCCTGGGCGGCCCCGGTGGCTCCGCACTATTCCAGCGACCGCCGGCGCAGCTGCCTCCGCACGCCCCCCAACGCAGCACTGCTGCGGTCTAGGAGCTCGTTGGACAGCCTGGCCAGGAGCGGCAGCTCCCGCATTGAGACGTTCACGGATGGCAAGGGCGCCAGCTGCTGCTGCAGCTTCTTGAGGGGCGTGGGCGGGGCGAGCTGCTGCTGGTGGTGCGGTGTGACTGGCAAGCTGGTGGGCACCACTTTCACGCCGGCTCTGGCGGTGGCCTGGACCTTGACCTCGACTGCGGCCTCGTCGCTGTGCCGCTTCAGGGCCTCGGCCCCCAAGGAGTCGGGCCGCGCTTCAGCGGACTTGATGCGCACCGACTGCTGCCGCTTGGCCGCCTCCTTGAGCATCATCAGGTGGTCCAGCTTGTCGACCGTGGCCTTCAGCTCGTGCTCCCACACGTCGTTCTGCTGCTGGCCATCGCCGCCCTCGATGGGCCGCACGGCCAGGATCTTGACCTTCTGCCGCAGGGCCTCCAGGTCCCGCTCGTCCACCACGCCGCGCAGCTCACCCGCTCCCGTCTCGTCGTAGTCGCAGGCGTCCTCCTCGTCCTCGGTCTCGGCGGCTGCCAGCGGCGTCTTCGCGCCCAGCGACATCTGGCTGCCGGCTATGGAGGGGTAGTCGCACTTCTCCAGCTCCAGCTGGAAGTCCGGCAGCGAGGGCAGCGCACTGGAGGTGGGCGAGTTGAGCTCTGCCCCGACGCCCGGCTCCCGGGGCCCCGGCGGGGTGGGCAGGTCGCCGCGCTGCCTGTGGATGTCCTCGCTGATCCGCTCGAGGTTGCGCAGCGCCGTCGAGTAGGTGCTCTTGGCGCCGGCCACCTGCTGCTGCAGCTCCTGGATGCGGTTCTTCTGGGTCTGCAGCTGGTCCTGGCACACCTGCTTCTCCTCGAAGTACGGCCGCGACTTGTTGATGCTGCGCCGGAAGCGGTCCTCCAGCTGCTGCAGCTTCTGTTCGGCGGTGTGGAAGAGCCGAGTGCGCCGCTGATGCTCTGCATGGCAGTCGGCCTTCTGGGTCTCGGCGTCCATTACCTTTTGGGTGGCATGATTGAGGCTCTCCTGCCAGGCGTTGTCGAACTGCCACTCGTGCGAGTTCGACATGAAGCGCTGCTCGGCCAGGGCCACCATTTCCTTGGCCGTGGCATGGATTTCTACCAGAATAGTTTATGTTTAGGTAACTCTTTCGGCAAGAACCATCTCCGGTGCTTACCATTGGCCCGTTTGAATTTATCCGCCGCCTGCTGGCATTCGATTTGTGCCTCGCGCGCCTTATCCAAAGCCTCGTAGTAGGGTCGAGCCTTCTCTATGCAGTTTCCCAGCTTCTTGGACGAGAGTTTCAAGCGCCGCGTTGACTCGTTCAGCAGAATGCGAAACGTGGAATTGGCCTCCTAAAAACCAAAAGCAATTAGTTTGAATTCCCCCTCAAGAACGGCCGATTGGCTCACCTCAAGTTCGATTTCTAGCTTGTTAATCTCGTCGGTTGCGCTGTTGAGATTCTCCAGTTCGATCTGCAAAGATAGACACATACTTTGAGTATACAAGTTTCTCTAAATGCCTTTGTTTCCCCTGCAGTTTTCACCAACAAGCCTGCCCACCGAACTCCCGCAAGATGTCGAAGTCAGCTCGCGGCGGGGCCGCCTCCAAGGACCCCAAATACGACCTCAGCAAGATCAACGCCCGCGTGGACCGCGTCAACGTCACCGGCCTGCTGCGCACCCAAAACGACTACGTGATGCGGGCCGCCGACGGCCTGTTCAAGGCCACCAACTTCCAGGACCTCATGGTGGAGGCCATGTCCACCAAGTCGTACCTGCACGAGCTGGGCATCTTCAAGGATGTGAGCGTGCACATCGACATTAGCCGCGGCGCGGAGGCTTCGCCCCAGGGCTACGAGGTGACGTTCAAGGGCGACGAGCTCACCCGGCTGATGGGCTCAGCGGGCACCGAGATCGGCCAGAACGAGGGCTCCCTGCGCACCGAGCTGACCATCCCGAACATTTTCGGCCGCGGCGAGAGCATCTCGTTGCAGGGCAGCTACAGCAGCACCAGGGCCAACGACCTGCAGCTGAAGTTCTGGAAACCCTTCTTCCACACACGATTCCGCGAGAATCGACCGGAGTGAGCAACTAAAACGAATTCCAACCGCCCTCCCCGCTAACTTCCCACTTCCTTTACAGACTATCGTTTAGCGTTTTCAGGCAGACGGATAAATACGACATCAGCTCATTCCAGACCAACAAAATGGGCTACATGGTGGACTTCTCGGCCCACACCATGCTCGGAGTGGATGTAAGCGGTCACTGCTCGTTGGCAGCACCTTTGTTGACCTTCTTCCCCTGTTTGCCTTTCAGTTGACCCACTCCCTGCAGTACGAGAACTCCATCAGGGACGTGGGACTGCTGAACAAATCGGTGCCTTTCGCCATCCGCGACCACTGCGGGCCCAAGCTGGCCTCGCTGGTGCGCTACTCCGTGATCTTCGACAATCGGGACGGCACCGTCTTCCCCACCCGCGGCCTGCTGCTGAAGTCCGTGAACGAGTACTCCGGCCTGGGCGGCAATATCGCCTACACCAGCAGCACGGCCCACGGCGAGGTGAATGTGCCCCTGTTCGCCGGACTGGTGACGCAGTTTTGCGGTCGCGTGGGCGTCCTCAGGGAGACCAAAAACACCACCCAACTGCCCATCAGCTCTCTGTTCTACTGCGGCGGTCCGCTGACCCTGAGGGGCTTCAAGTTCGGAGGAGCTGGTCCCGTCGTCGAGGGCACACCGATCGGAGCCCAGACCTTCTGGGCCGTGGGTGCGCACCTGTGGGCCCCGCTGCCCTTCTCCGGGGTCTTCAAGAACCTGGCCAGCCACTTCAGGACGCATTTCTTCTACAACCTCGGCAACAGCAACAGCTTTAGCACAGGTTCGATATAGCTAACCTAACCCAACCGCGTCTCTATCTGTGGAACGCATTAACACCTGTGTTTCGCTTTTCAGACAACATGCGCAGTGCATTTGGCGTGGGGCTGGCCGTCAAATTGGCAGAACGTGCACGCATCGAGCTCAACTACTGCGTTCCCGTGCGACGCCAGAACACCGATAAAGTGCTAAACGGTTTCCAGTTCGGCATTGGCTACGAGTTCGTCTGAAGCGCCTAGCGCCTAGCCTGTTCCTCCGCATCCACCGACTGGAGATTTAGTCCTAGCAAATGCCATGAGAGTCACAACATCCCCGACTAAACAAATATTATTTCGCGCTTCTTTTATGTATTTCCTTGTCAATGCATTTTATTTTCCCAGTAAATTTACTTGTAGTCCAGCAATCATTTAAGTAGTTCCTAAGGCGTGTACATACTTAAAACGAAACATTACGAAAAGAATATACACAGAAAAGACCAAAATATCGGTGTTTTTAAAAAATTAGAAAGGCTTGTTTTGAACACTAAATGTTGGGAAAGAAAACCCTACAAATACCCCAGTTTCTCCTCATAAAAGAACCAGAAAGATGACTCAACTATTAATCGAATCACAGGGGTCCTAATTAGAATTCTGCATGAATGCACCCAAAACGGCAAATGAATCACCTATTCTAGAAGTGTGCTCACTTTTTTTTAACTGCAGAGTATACTTGGGTATGAGTGAGGGGGTTGTACACCATAGTTGTACAGCAAAATTGTTGTGGAGTAGTCAACGATGTAAATTGTTCTGGTGTGCAGTTGACTTACTGTACAGTGAGTGAAATTTCATGACTGGTACACTTTATACTTCTAACCGCCACTTCTTACGATGGGGTTCTGGCACTAAATATCATCAGACATACAAAGGACAATCACAAACATATACAACACATAAACTGTGTTTCCAAAAAGGAGAGTACAACCATATACTGCACTCACTCATATACTGCAACCATAGACTGCACCCACCAACTATATTGTACTCACTCACGAAGAGTGCACCCATATACTGTACTCACTCGAAGTGAGTACCCTGAAAATGTGCCATCTTCTGGCTTCTATAGGCCTGTACAGTAGTAAAGAATGAGTGCAGTATTTCAAGAACTCATACTACTGTACATAACAGTCATGCTATTATACAAATAAATACATCCATGCAGAAGTCTAGTCTGAATCTCTTTTGTGTCTGCATTTTTGTAAACTGATTACTTCGGCAAATCGCCATGCNTATACTTCTAACCGCCACTTCTTACGATGGGGTTCTGGCACTGAATAACATCAGACATACAAAGGACAATCACAAACATATACAACACATAAACTGTGTTTCCAAAAAGGAGAGTACAACCATATACAACCACTCACTCATATACTGCAACCATAGACTGCACCCACCAACTATATTGTACTCACTCACGAAGAGTGCACCCATATACTGTACTCACTCGAAGTGAGTACCCTGAAAATGTGCCATCTTCTGGCTTCTATAGGCCTGTATAGTAGTAAAGAATGAGTGCAGTATTTCAAGAACTCATACTACTGTACATAACAGTCATGCTATTATACAAATAAATACATCCATGCAGAAGTCTAGTCTGAATCTCTTTTGTGTCTGCATTTTTGTAAACTGATTACTTCGGCAAATCGCCATGCATTTTGTCGGTTGGTCGTATGTTGGTTTTTCATTTACATATGTACATAACATCTGCATTGTTTGTGGGGGACAGCCAAAGGCTTGTTCACGGATCGCTGAACTGCAAGCAGCAACAGTGTGCGTTATGTTTTAGGCTTTTTGTAAAGTTCGGGTCGAACAAAACAGGTTTTGATATTAATTTCGTGTTTGTGGCTGCCCCTTTTTACGGCAGCTTTTATTAAGGCTGTCCCAGTTTGATTTTTATCGTGTCCACTGAACATTTCTCCACATCCCGGACATAATGCGGTCGCAAGCAGCGCCGAGAGCCTCGTAGGGCGGGTGCATGCTGGGGCCGCCGCCTCCGTGCTCGGGTCGCCGCCGTAATCGTGATTGATTTAAGAGCCAAGACAAAGCCAAGTGCGAGAGCGAACCTCCAAACTGGTTTCGCAGCGTGTAAACAAACCGCGTCGAAACCAGTTCGAGCATCCGCCGCAGATAAACATTTCAACACTTGAACTTTCCAGGAATTTTGGCTGGCAAGGAGCTGCTGGCCCGGAGGGACCGGGCGAAACTGGTTTTCCCCCATTTGCCCAACGAACGAACTTTTGTTTAATGAAAAGTTCACTTTGCCAGAGTTTCCACTACCGTGCTCTGCAAAATCCAATTACCGAGGCTGCGGGAAATTCGCAGATTATTGCGACCCTAGAGCTCACGGTAAATATATATTCATTCACCTTCCAACCCCCACCAGTGAGACACAATCAAAAAAGCAAATGCCACTGCCATAAAATGTTTATTACAATGCAATTCAATTGTTAAGTAAGAAGAAAAAACGTTAAAATATTTGCCAGTCAAGGCAGCTGTGTGCTTATTGGTAGACGGTAAAAAATATTTGATTGTCCGCAGACAATCAACAAAATATTGTGGATAAATTAAATGCTGAAATGACGACGCAAATTGAATAAATATTTGACAGACTTTTTGGTGGCAAAAACTGCAGCTGAGCCCTCAAACTTGTACAAATATTTTCAAAGAACATCGCAATTTTCGAGCTAAAGCAAGCAGAGAGATATCGCCAGCAACTCCCTTTCGATTATCGATTTTGCACGTTGAATTTAAAGCCCTCAACAGGGTCAAAATCAAGTGGAACGAGCGCTGGCCCCAAAACGCTGGCAAATCACGCGATGGGGTTGTGCTCGTCGCGTTTTGCATTCGTCAGAGCCCTGTTCGCTGTTGCCCAAGTGGCCAACGGGCCAACGGGCACAGCAGCGCGGCTGAAGCCCAACTTGAGTCACAGACTATGAATAGCGGCAGCGCCAATCAAATGCGAAAGGTTAAACCAAGGCGCGTCCCTAGGCTAGGCTGGCAGAAGATGACGTGAGTGCCGCTCGTTAGGACTCGCAAGCGGTGCTCCAACTCAGACAAGGGGACGCCGCCAATCCCCGCGAGGGTTTGTTATGTCTCTGTGGCTGGCGAACACGTCAGTCTCGGGCGATGTTGGCAAACAACCTGCGGGGCTATAAATACCAGTCTGCAATCAGTGCAGTTTTACCCTTATAATTTCCTCAATTCCATTAGGACTTTCCACTCATACAGCCAATCCATTAAATGTTGTACAAAATCAATATTGCCTGCCTTTATAGTTTTAAACTGCCACCCCAAGAGGCAGTTCCTTCGACTCTCCTCGTATGATTAGTTTATTAGCTTATCCCAACCCCTTTCTGCTGCTCCCTTGGAGGACCTTTTCCTGTTCCGCAGTGACGCCAGCTGCCTGCTTGAGCCTCGGTCTTTGTGGCGTGATGCCGACGAGGCTGACCTGACCTACATCCGTTGCCGGTGGTGACAACTTTCCCCCAACTCCGGCCGAGGGCCGGCAACCACCCTGACTTTGGCAAAACGGCAAGCGGAAATGTACACGGGCAATGTAATGGAAGCCTACATAAATTTACATCGATTGGGTGGCTTGCGTAACAAAAGCCAGGCCAGGCGGCCAGGACATTCAACTCTGGCGGAAGTGTGAAATGCGTGAAATGTGAATATTGTATCACAAGTACTAGCAAGAAAACTGTCGCCGATGGCACTCGAAAAAAACCTATAGTACGTAAGTAGCGCACACGCAAATGCCATTGTTGAGAAAGTCGTTGGACCATTTTGGGGGAGGTCAAAGAGATGCTTGTTATGCAAAGGAAAAGCTAGACGGCGATGCGTGAATGGATGTCAGCCAACCCGAAAAAATAAATATTTCAACTCATCGTAGCTTGACCGCCACATCAAAATTTTCTTTTTTTCGAGTTTAATTATCTCCATTGGACGTCGCGGGGTTATGTCAACTTGAGTGAGACCGAAAACTTGATTTAATTGAAGCAATGAGGGCAAACGACCGAGTTGCAGATAAAATTCGGGGCTGTGCCACTTTTCATAAATTATATTCAATTGCCTGTGCTAAATTTCCTTGCTTTCGGGCACTTCAAGTGCAAATTAAGTGCAAAATTCAGCTTCTGTCGCAATCTATCACTTTAAGCTGCAAGTTCATGACTGATAAGATTGTGTCTGCCAGCAATATTGCCGGTTCCAACGAGCCGATTCGATAAAGCAGGAAATGGCCACTGCACACTACAAATAAATGAGCACAATCATTGAATGCCATTAACTATTCAGAGTTAACTACGAGTATATAGCCACCGCAAACAATGGCAGGCTGGATTCAAAGCTTAATTCATTAGGCTGGAAGTGTGTGTGGAGGGTAGTGACTATTGTATGCGGTTAGCGCACTCTGTTATGCATCATTAATGATGGGGATGATGGTGGCGGTGCCCCCAGGGAAGTGCACCATTGAAAAGGTTACAAAACACTCGCCTGAGTCGCCTGAGAAAACAACCATTGACTAGCCCAACTAGTGGGAGCAACGGCTAGGCGGCTATTTAGGCAAGTGTCCCGCAACTGCTTCGGGGCTCTTTAATAAGCTTCCGACAGTTGGTTATTTTCGTACGTCAGTAAAAACAGAAATAAATCGCTTGCGAAAGAAGGGGCTCTGGCCCGGGAGTGCGTCATGGGTAGCGTGGCCGAGCGGTCTAAGGCGCTGGTTTAAGGCACCAGTCTCCTCGGAGGCGTGGGTTCGAATCCCACCGCTGCCAAGTGCACAATATTTTTTTTTTCATTATTTTAAATAAATAAAAGGCATATATTTTTTATTTCTCAAGTCTATACATACTGGATATCAAAATTCTAGCCTTAGAATAAGCAAATTGCGAGTTATATGATCAATTCAATTTCCCTTTAACTATTTGCCAACCAAGCACATCAATTTGACTACTGCAATACCTGATAAACCGATAAACTGGTAATAAATCGTTTAGAATATCATGTTTTTACCCTTAAGGGGGATACCTGAGCTATTGCGGAGAATTGACTCACCTACCGATACGGTTTTCTGATTCATTAGCGCTTTTTGTTGCCGGTTCTCTAGCTCGCGTTACCCAAACTCTCACCTTGCTTATGCAACGAGGCACCCAGTCTACAAGTATTACTCACTTTTCAGTCCGTAAAACTTCCTTGGCCGATCTAACACCAAACGGGAATAGGCTTTATGCATCTCTAGCTTTTCCAAACCCATTTCACCCTATAAAACCGGCTCCATTGTTTCTCCATCAAAGTTATTATCGTATAATCGATAAGTGACGGTGAATTACGCGGTTTGGAAAGTTTGGCCAAAGAAACTACGCCGCGTGGGCTTAATAGTTCGAGAGCAAACACAAAACATCTGTGGAGGAGACACACGACGATTCGGGGCAAATAGACTTTGCTCCAATCGCTTTCTGGGTGCTTTGTGGGTGCTTTGACGTGTTTGTCGTCATCAGCTCGAAACAGCGCGATGATAACGAATTTTGCACACGCGCTGGCGGCAGAAACAAAACAAATTCAAGTGTACCCAAGTATACCCATTGATAAATCATTTGCCGTAGATGCCACACACAAACCAGCAACAAGACAACAAAGCCGGCTTGTCTAAAGAGGAAGTCGAGCATAAAATACCTTGCGAAGGAAGCCCACCCGCCAAATTGGCAAATTGAAATATTTTGCGTTTTGTATTTTTCATGGGAACTGGCAAACCGGTTTCCCCAGAATCGATATTGTTTACGCAGGAATTCCTCTAATGGTTGTCTGTCTATAGATGTTGCGCTGTATCTCTCGGTTCGAGAGTACGTACTATACAATAGGTTTTCCCTCCGCAAGCACACACAGTTCTCAGACATTATCGAGTGCTCCCATCGAGTCACATGCCCCGTGTCCGGGGTGGTTAAAAATCAAATGAGTCTACGCCGCGTGTGACGTCTCCCGCTAGGTTTGCGCCTTCAAAAATAGATATTATTGGACCTCCGAGTGCGATTGACGGGTTGGGGATCCACCAGAGCCATCTCAGAGGGAACCAGTGATCGTGTAAGACTTATATTTAGATTGCGATGGACTTTACTAAGGTTAAATGCAACGAGAGAGATGACGCCCGGTTAAATCGCCCGAAAAGGCCATTATTTGTACGCGATAGAACAATTTTTTGCGTTAATGAGTCCATACATCTCGCCGCCTTTTATGGCCATTACGAGACTAACATAGCGCTGCCCGATGCGCGATTATATTGCGTTGTTGAACAAATCTTGATTTATGCAAACCGCGACCCGCGCGCCTCAAGATATTTTGTATTTTGCTGGGGTATTGTTAACGCCGAGCGCTGTTGCCTCACACAATGCAAATACAAATAAAAATAAAACAAATAGGAGTGGCTACAGGATAGTTTCGACTATGACTACCCGGTAGTCAATTAAAATGTCAAAAAATTATATATAAAATCCGTTGAAAACCCCTAAAATTCTAGGCGCCACAGAGTTTCACGTTTTGCGGCAAGGGAGGAGACGTAGATTTTATAAGCTAACACTCTTAACTGGTTTGTGAAAAATCTGTTAATATTTGAGTAGTCTCTGGAATCTAGACATTCAAATGGCCTTGGCTAGATCATTGATAGAGGTTCGATATTGATGGAGGTTGAGAAGTTAAGAACTAATGATGAGAGGTAAAACATAAGGAAATATGAAGATTGGGAGCATATACATCTATTATGAAATCCCAAAATGTTGGGCGTAATTTTTTAAGGTGCGGCAGATTTCTAAAACAAACTATCTAACCTGGTTTCAAACAAATCTGTTAAAATCTGGGTAGTCTCTGGATTAGCTCAGGTATTGAAGGAGATTAGGAAACCAAGAACTATTGAGGGATTATAATAATATGGAAGATACAAATCTCCTGAAATTTAAGATTCGATTTTTAAACAAACTATCCAAGATAGTTTCAAGATAAAATAAAAATCTGTTACAATAAAATCTGAATAGTCTTTAGATTGGCTCAGGTATTGCTGGAGATTAGAAAATTAAGAACTATAGAACGATTATGGAAATAGTGAGATATAGAGCATATAAAGTACATTGCTTTGTGATATATGAAGCCCAGCTACCTTAAACTTTTACTGTTAAACTTTTACACCCTTTGACTCTTGGTACTCCTACGGACAGACCTACGGACATGGCTAGATCGACCCGATCAAGACACAGATCAAGAGTGGACATATCTTATAAGATCAGAAGGTCGAGCCATCACCCTCTTTGCATACAGTCGCACAAAACGGGTATACCCTGGCTCTTCGCGAGACGAGGGTGCAATAAAAATAAAAACAAAGAGCATGCTTGCGTGTACGCTTTGGCATTTCCACTTATTGAATTTGTATGCCTCGTCTGGGCCTGGGGAGGCCGACGGAGCAACAACCAAGATGCACTTGAACCGCATCTCCTCAGGTAGCCCGAGAAATCGCCCGAGAAATCCCAGAACGTGAGTTACTGGGAAGTGCCTGGGATTTCGAATTTCGGATTTCGGTTTAGGGATGTGAGATGAGAGATGGGAGAAGGAAAGGGAAGGAAACTGAGGAGAACTCATCGCTCGGTACGCTTTGTGCGTGTTTCGCAATGAGCATCGGGGCGAAGGCAGCGACGAAGGTTTGGGAAATTGATTTTCGAGGTGCAAACTGTATCTGCCGCGAATGGCAGGCAATGCGGCAAGTGATGGTTGGTGCCTGGCACGGAGCCCTCCGCTCACCTGAATTTGCGGGTCCAGGTCGCCCTCCTCGCTGCCGGATGCGGACATTGTGCTGGCGAGTGATTCGATCCGATCGCTTCCTTGGCAATTTCCACGCGATTGCTTGATTTCCACTCGCTCGCCTTTCAATTGAACAACTAAACAAATTGCACATGCATTTGCATTTTCACTTGCACACACACGCACTCACCCACACACTTGCGCTCTCAATTGATTCGCAGTGCGCGCGTGTGTTGCCTTTTTATATACTCGTACTTTTCCCCCCTTGTGAAATTTTGTGTAGGACAGGGCCCTGGGGCCTTTCAAACTGGCAATTTCTTTTGCGAGAGGGGGGCAAGTACTACTCCGCCGGGTTGGTTGTGTGTTTCACAGTCGATCGCAAGACACTCTCGGATGGGGTCCCTAATTCGCGACGTACGACACCTCTCGAACGCAGAGCAACTTCTCTTGGACGCCTCGCAAACAAACAACAACACGGAGTCTGCTTCCACTCAGCGCGGACACTCCGTTCGACTGTGTGCCCGTTCGTGGCTTGCTGGTTTTCGCGGACTCCCACGGCTGGTCACACTAGCCCGCTCGATAGTTTTAGCAGCTCAATTTATCACGCACGCAGATGTCCTCGGACCAGCTGAAGTTTCAATTTATTGGTAGATTTATGAATTTATGGTGTTTGAAATCACTTATTCGAATTGCAGGGCAATAAAATAATCCTCCCTAAGTGGTTCACACCTTCAAAATGCCAATATTATCTCTAAAAACAAACAAATAATACAATTAAGAATGGCTTGTACCATGGGATCCCTCTCTTTGACGGAGCTGTACCGATGATAATTATCTTATGTTTGCCCGTCCATATACACCAATAATGAATAAATTCGTTTAATGTATGATAAACACTTAATAATTGTTTTTTCTACTTGTAGATTATTTTGCAACACCATGTTTTATAATCATATACAAATATTAAGGACCTATCAAAGGAAATCAAATATGGTATCCAAACCTATGTTACTATATTTCCTAAAATAATCCAGACTGAGAATTTATGTAGAAGAACGATATTGGTACCTGAATTCATATTGTGTTGGTTTATTTATCATTTATGCGAAATTGTCTTGAGGTTTCAGATTTAAATTATAATTACTTTTAAATTCAATCGGGTAATTCGGTGTTTTGCAGCACTAATCGGGAAAAGTCCGTTTCACATTTGCCGGTTATTTAGCGGGTTATTTTGAAATTGCTCCATCCACCATAATACAAAATAAAGGACCCATTCTAAAAATTAAAAACATGGTTATTAAAAAGTGAAAAGAAAAGAGTCTGCAGAAGATGTAAAACTTTTTTATTCGCGAGGAGCATGCCAGGTTTTTTTCAGTAACCTTTTCGAAGCGCTTCTTCGGCAAGGATTTGGTGTCTGCTTTGCAACCCCAAAATTGAATTTCAAAAGTTAATGAAAATCTAGATCAATTAAGTGCCCCGTTAATAGAAAAAAACCCACGCACTTACTATGAAATGTTACTTTATTGTTTTCCTTCATTTTGTTTTTTGCCCATTATGTGCTTTACATGTTTGTGATTTGTATTTACTTCATTTACGTTTGTTTATATGCGTTTATAAATCGAATACTCCAAATTCCACTAATGATATGCGCACAAAACGAACCTCAACTGAGCGCAAACAACAGAAAACCAAAGCGAAAACATTCACAACTCAAAATGTACATTTTATACTAAAAATTTTTATTTATGTAAATGATAAGAAGAAGGCAATTGAAGTGTATACCTCGGAATTCGGCATTCGTGCCGGTTTAAACATAATTTATAAAGATGGATTCTCCTCCCAACTTCGGGATCTCGTGGGAGGAGTCCCATGCTCGGCTTACGTGTAACGCTAATATAAGATTTATATTTTATATAATGCATCTTTTACTTTGTATGGAATAACACTTAATTATACATTCATTTCATATAGTTTGATTTTAGTTATAATCGCGTAACAAATAGCAAATGTCTGTGCAGCCAGAATCGACTGAAAAAACTGAAAATCATAATCGAAAACCATTGATAAATGCAATTTGAAATTGTCTGAAGAGGAGGAGGATGTCTAGATAGTAGTTGTAGTTCTGTATTGTGTGTGTTTAAGAGTGTGCCGCGTGGTTCCCTTCTGGATTTCGACCTCGATTTGTTCTGTTATAGTATCGAACCACTGAATACTTTTCCATATAAAGGATTTCGTTTAAATATTTATTCATATATATATATATTTTATGCTATATAATAACTATGCATACTTGCATATTGCGCCTCACTTCCTTTCACTGCTTTACTTGAATATTTTTGTTTATGCTTCAACACTTATATGTTTTGGGAATGGGACGAGAGTTTAGGAAAAGTACAAAAGTATACATGGTTTGTTGTCGAAAGCTATTCAGTTTTAGTTTACCTTTTTCTCTTTACTACACAATGTGTGTATACAAAAAAACTATAGAAAATGCCTAAAAAAGAATGCTTCCCCCCAATTTATATGCAGTTGGAACAAAAAAATGAATATAAAAACAAGTTCAACTTAAGATCAAGTACATAAAACGTTTCACAAGACACACCACAAGTTCTACCAAAAATTCAGCTACACTACGATTTGTTGTTTGATTGGAGAGTGTTTGTTTGTTTGTTGGTTGGTAACTGGTGGCCGCCGCTTAGCCCCTCACTCGCTGTCGATGTTCAGCCCCACGCGCTTCTCCTCCTCGAGCATCGCGTCCAGCTCGTCCGTGAGGTTGGCCAGCATGTTGCCGATGTCGTTCAGCACATTCACCGACACCTTCGGCGGCACGGCCGTGTTTAGAGCTACCGCAGCCGGGGTGGCCGCGTCCGGAGAGGTCAGCGCCTCGTTGGGGGCCCCGCCCACGCCCACCGATCCTCCGGCGGCGGCGGCAACGGCATCCAGGGTGGGGGAGCGCAGGTGAAGGGCACTGCCGCCGCTGGCCGTGCTGCCCATGCTCTCGCTTCGCGCCAGGGTGGCGTCGTGCAGCGAGCTGGAAGATTTCAGCGAGTGGAACGAGTGCGCAATGTTCGCGATGGTGTTCGTGGAGGAGGAGCTAGAGCTCGAGCTGGAGGAGTGCAGGTGGGCGGCGGGGTGCGGATTTGCGGAGCCGGCCTGCAGTTCCTGCCGGTTCAGCAGCCGCTGCTTGATCGTCCCGGTGTTCTCGTTGGCGAACGGTATCGTGTCAATCGAGTCGATGCTGGACGTCGACTTATTGTCGTGGTATTTCTCGCAGTGTATCTCCGCCGTCGTCTGCTGAATGGTGGCATAGTTCGCGTAAATCGGCTGCTGATTGCTGCCCGCCGCCGCCTGCTGCTGCTGCTGCCAGTGCTGCTGTGCGTAGAACATGTGTTGCGGCTGCTGCTGCTGTGGGCCTCCACCTCCTGCCTGCTGCTGCTGCTGTTGCGTCACCGATCCCGAAGGCACTCCCTCTCCGCTCAGCGTGCGGGAGTTGCGGATGCTACAGTGACGACGCGGGGGCTCCGGGGCTATCTTCTTGCCGTTCAAGGGACTGCCGCTCATGTAGTTCTGAAACAAAAGGTAATACACGTTATTATATAGTTCAATTCACAAGCTGTGGTTCCCTATCGAGCTGATAATCTCAATTAATTTAAAAAATTGCCGGTCTTACGTCACCAGTGTAGCGAAACGATTGTTTAAATAACTCGACAGACAGAGCGTCAAACTGATTTTTAATGGGCTTGTTTTTATGACTTAATAATTGTCGCACAGAATATTCCACTGAACGCGAAACAGTAATTTAATTACATGCCCTGAAGTGGCGACAACCTTGCCATTTGAATGATTGTTTTTCGTTAAAACTTCGAGAGTTATAGCTCGTATGGGCAACCAGGCTTTCGGACACTCACAGCTCCGCCCTCGGCTCCACTGGCCGCTCCGTACTCCGCCGCCGCTGCCGCATTCATGTAGTGGTGGTGCTCCAGCGGTGGCATCGTGTTCAGCACCGCCCGCTGCAGGATGCCCCGCTGCTGGCGCGGCAGCGTGCCGCCGCCCTCCTGGTCGTAGAGCAGCTCCCGCGTGGCATCGTTGGTGGGTGTGATGTCGCCGTCGTCGTAGGACCGCCGCCAGGCCATGGCGGCCGCATTGCTGCCCAGCAAACGCGCGGCAGCCGCCTGCTGCTGCTGCAGCAGCTGTTGGTGGTGATGCTGCTGCTGCTGCAAGGTGGCCGCCGCCATGGCCGCCGCAGCCGCCGCCGTTGTGGGCGGGCCGAAGTGGCCGTAGTCCGTGGTCGTGTAATGGCTGAAGGTCAGATGGCTGCGCGTGCTGTTGTCGTGGATGTCCTCCAGCGATTCCAGGCTCTTGCCGCGCGGCTGGCGCACCTGCAACACCAAAAATGCGTTAATTTCAGGGTAAAACTATTAGGAGGTCCAAAGAGTTATAAAAAATCTCTGCCCCAAACAATAATGCAATGATAAATTGAAAGGAAAGCAAACATAACGAGTCTGGGAACAAATCCCCGCTGGGCGCGAGGTGCCGCTCGTAAAGTTCAAGGTTGAAGGCCTCCTGGCGAGGACCAACCAATGCCCACCTTGATGAGCACCACATCGTTGCCGGAGCAACACTCGTGGTTGCTGCCCGTGCAGTAATAGGCGTCTCCGGCGTTGCCAAGGCTGCTGTTCAGGCAACCGCCTCCGGCCGGGGCAGTGGCGTTGAGGACACTGCCACTGGTGGCGTAGATTTTCGTGTCGTCCCAGGAGACGCGCGTGGTTGGCACATAGGATGGCGTACTGGGTATGGGCACATTGAATTGCCATGGCTTCCGCTGGTACTCCTGCTCGTGGGGCGTCGTCGCACAACAGAAATCATACGAAAGGGGTGAAACGCAAGGAAAACCAAACGAAATTAGGTCGAAATAATAAGATAACAAGGCAAAAGGGTTAACAAACAATACGGAATTAGGGGCTTACAAACGGTGAGGACAGACACAAGTGGGAGTTCGCTTTTACCTGCTGTTGGTAGGCATTGGCGCCGCCGGGATTCCACTTTCCGCTAATGATATCCTTCACCCGCTTGATGGCCAGCAGGATCTTCTTCTGGTGGCCCAGCTTGACAATGCCAATGTCCTCGAGATCCTCCCAAGTCACTTGGGTAACGTCGCGCACCGTCTTGTAGTTCTGCTCCAGCAGCGGCTGGATGTACTCCTCCAGGCGCAGCAGCTGCAGCCACTCTTCGATCGAGCCCTAAAATGGAATCGAAATGGAAATGGAAACGTCAGAGTCATTAGTGTTTATTGGATTCCCGCGATCGTTGGGCTAATCGCCTTTGATTCATGTCATCCATGTGCACGCAGATCGGGCGCGACTACAAATTGTCCATGAACTAGTTCAGACCTCGCCTGATAGCCTGATGATGCGTCGGTGGGAAGGGGAAATGGGAATGGGTTACATGTGGCTGTTGTCTCATATGATGAGCCCACCCGTCCGTCTCCGACCCCGTCCCCGTCGCAGCTCTAATCAGTTGTAATTGATAAGATATGACATAAATCGCGGCAGAGAGGCACTGGAATAAAAGCCGAAACTCGTTGTTGTCGTCATTAAACGGTAGCAGCCTGGCCAGCCGCCTACCCTCCCCTCCGCCCCCAAGAGACACTCGTAACCAAATGTCGCCACATCGTCATATTGCCAAGTAGGAGCGTAGATACATCCACACGCACTCGCTCAAAAACCGGCAAGGCAATGCAGTCGAAAGTCATTGAGTTTCGAGCGTGAAAAGCCACTTTTCGTTTTCGTTTTCGTTGCTTTATGCTTATGTACTCGTACACGATGTGTTAATCAGTTTTTGGGAGCTCCTCTCCTCGGTCTTTCCACTAAATTGCCGTTGATTTCAATTTAATTAAGCGCCTTGTCTTCGGCCAAATGGGATGTGATTGCTGGCAGCAGAGTTTTCCGATTGCGAAAAATATTCGTCAGGCGGATGGGTTGAGTGCGAGTAATTGAATTAAATCTTTTTGAGCTCTTGTAACTCGAAGCATAGAGGAGTATACAATGGGAGTATTGCATTCTAATTCAATTAGCAACCTAATGAAGCTTCGAAATTGATTTCTACCAAACTGTGCTAGGAAAAGAAACCCTGGACACACGCTTTGGTGTGCATTCCATGTCCATCTATTGTTGTTTTAGAGACCTCTACACTGGCGAATGCCGCTCGAGTGGATACTTAATGTATTCAGCACCAAGTCGGGGCGAATGTCACACCGAAACAACAATCGGCCAGCGACTCGACAAATGCTAATCGAAATCCTCCAACTTCAACTTCGCACTCCTCCTCCCACTACCCCCGAGCCTCTTTGAGCAGGCAGACGATCTCCAACAGGCACGACACATATTTTCATAAAACTTTAACAAAATATTTATCTAAATAACATTTTTGGTGGCTTTGGTGGTGCTTTGCCTGGCTTCTCTGAAATCCATTAGCAGGTAGCATATGGTATGACACTAAACAGCAGCGGCAGCCATCATTAGACCAGCGAAAAACACAAAAAAAAAAAACAGGTTTTCGAAAAGCAAATCGGGGACCAAAATACGAAACCACAACAAGAAAAGACTGTACGAACTATGTATGTACGTACCAGTCAGAGTAAAGAAAACATATAGGAACGACGAGTGGAGGGGATTGGGCACTGGGGAGTGGAGTGCGTCAGACTGAAAAGCGAATACTACATTTCGAGTGTCTACCACTAACGGACCCGGCTAAAAAACAAAACCCGAAAAGAGCAACTCTGGCACCTTATGACCCTCAAGGTCGTTCGTTGATTGCGGTTTCTGTTCATCGGCCGCAAACGAACGGGGAGATTGGCGGGCCTGTCGCCTAATAACTTTTTCCTTCCCTCGCTCGCCATTCAGGTATTTCGCTTTACTTCCTTTTCGCCGAGATAAAGATGCTGGCAAAAAGATACAATATGCACACACTCGTACAAAAAAGAAAGCTGCGAGACTGTAGAATGTTGGCTAATGAGGGTCTCCTCTTGGTTTTTTCCCCTGTTTTTCCCCTCTCAACTGACTGATTGCCTGGGACTTTCGTTATGGGTGATGTAAGTGTGTGCAAACGTGTACAAGTACCCCCGACCACACCCCAAAAGACAAAGAGCACTTCGGTCGAGATCAACAAATATTGAACGGGGCGATAAAGTACCAATCCACAGAGCGAAAAACATGAGTACTCCTGCTTAATTTCCAACTATAAAGGGGGATTTCTAGGGCGATAAGTGGTATACCTTTAGCTAGCCCTTAGAGATGATAGGGAATGAAATTTGCACGGAAATTTCTCTCTGTGCACGACGGTAACTCGACCACAAACTTGGCAAACTTGCGAAAACAGTCACGGCTCGTTATATAAACAGCAAAGGCAATAACAAAATCGCTAAACAACAAAAAGCACAAAATTCTACACAGCTAGTAAAATATTATGGCGCATTTTTCAACTGAAACACAAAACCGTGAGCACACACAACCGAAAGAAGGCGGAGGCGAAAAACAAAAGCTGAGGTCATTCCGAATTTGAAAAATTGCAGCTTGTGGCTGCGGGAATATCTGAAAAGTGTAGCAAATCGTTTTCGAGGCGGTTCGATAATGAAAAACTAACCCGCGCGGAGGTTATTACATGTTGTTGCGGGCAAATAACCTGGCAATTAACCGAAATCGAACGGAATGTGGCTCCACTCGGAGCCCGATGAATGATCGATAAATGCGATAAACGCGCTAAATGATATTTTGTGTATTCGCCGAGCTGGCAGGTGGGCGCTGCACCGCCGTCGAGTGGGTGGGAATGCAGTTGTGCCTGCATGCATACTCGTACCATATTTCAATCTTCGGGTGTAGATCTTTAGAGCTGACGAAATGAATCACTGCAGGCTTTTCTTCTCCGCTCTGCAGTTGCAGTTACGGTTGCAGTTGAAGTTGAAGTTGAAGATTATGGCCGAATGGGTGTTAATCGCCCTCGGAATGCGTCGTGTGAATGTGGAGCTCAGGCGGCAGACGGAGATGCTAGCTCAACCATTAATGTTAATTTATGGAGGCATTTGGGAGCAAAGCAAAGCAGAGCAGGGCTGAGCTGAGATATGTTGGTCAAGATTCGGATACAACTATTGTTTTTCTCGCTGTCTATCGGTGAGCATTTGCATACGCACATCGTTTCATTTGGGGTTAGTCATCATTCCGCTCGAAAGTCTTGTTTTAGGGCCCAACGTGAAATGCATATTGATAAGGCCAGGTGGCTGCATTTTGTAAGTCACGTACATTTCGCTGCGAATTCGAGTGCAGTTAAAAAGGCAAGGTGCTTGCTGAATCAGATCATTGCTCGACTTTTCAAGCGCAACTTTTCGAGAGACCTTACCTGCCCCTCCCTACTCTTTGAAGCGGAAGTTAAGCAAGAACGATTACATTCGAGTGTCTCGACTATACATACTTGGTTCTCAGATTCCTCCTGGTTTTTAGGTAATTTTAAAACAAACTTGTGCTGAACTGGTATGACATGATTCTAAATATGCCATTCTTCTTTCTCTATCTGTTATACCCTCCAAGATCTAGGTGTTCTTACGAGCAGACGGACGGACGGACAAACGGACATGGTAAGATCGATCTGGCTGTTGATGCTGTTCAGTAATACGAGTATATTCTTTCTACCTGCTACGTACATTCTCACAAATTTAATATACCCTTGTTAATTTTAAGAACCGGGTATAAAAATAATCTGGCCTGCCAAATATCGTGAAACGATTAAGTTTTGCTTTATGTTTTGCTTCTCCCCATTTTGCAAGCGGATGTTTGGTATTTGAGTAGCCAAAAGTGAGCATTATGGCAACGGAAGTAGAATGATCCTTATCGGTTTGCAACACATTTGACAGCTCTCGGCAGTTTGTTCACCCGCCGCATTGAAAGTTATTGTTTCCAAATGCCACTCGGACTGTGAGCGTATTGTTAGTCACTCGGCTGGAACCTTGATCTGTCCAATCGATTGGCTAATGATCGGCTTCGATCCGTAGAGCAATTATCCGCCATGGAGCAGGTTGCTGCCGATGCCGATGCTGATGCCAATGCTGTTTCAAGTTCAGCTTAATGTCACCCCAGACGGGCGCCGGATTCCACACGAATGGACTCTTGATTTCGTATTTATTTACTGTGCTCGGCGTGTTTTTAATGAATTGTTGATGGGAATTAATGTGCGCATATTAAATGAAATTCTTTCATTAACAATAACTAAAAACAAAACACAAAAACGAACGAAAAAGTCGCTGACGGCGCTGTTTCATGTTCTCTTTCGCACTCCGTATGGGAAACAAGTTTATTCCGCCGTCTCGCGCTTTTTGCAAATGCTTTTTTAATGAAATATAAAAGATAAGCCGGTAACTAAGCAATCAGGCACCGGCAGCGTAAAAGGCGACAAACGGAGCGGGGGTCGGGGCAGAGCGGGGCGGGGCGGGTTGGCCAAGATAAATATACAGAAAGAGAAAGAGGCGATAGGGTGTAGCCGGCCACAATTAATGCCAATATGGCAATTTGCCATGTTCAAATCTCCGGCAGCGAGTGTGTGTATCTGTGTTAACAATGACTAGTAAGTTGGTCTACGTGATGGCAGGCCAACAGCGCTTGCAATTTCAGTTTATATCGTCATATCGCAAAGATACACACAATATCGTTGCCTGCTGCAGCTTCGAGACTCTGGCGATATCTTCCCAAAACCAGAGCGGACCAAAATGAATTTTTCCCTATCTGGTATAGTCTTTAAGATCTTGCCGTCGTACGGACGGACAAACGGATAAACGGACATGGTTAGATCGAATCGAATTGCATAAAGTATATGGGGTCGGAAAGCTTCCTTCTCCTTTCTTTCTACAGGGCTTTAGGTACTACCACTCTTCAAATACGGGTATCTACTGTACCCACTACGAGTATTGTAGTGCATCACGGGTTGGACTGGTTCTGAGCTGATTAGATAGGGAAATATTTACCAAAGGGCTAACAAATATACATAGATATTTCTCGGGAATAATTAACCGGTGCATTCATCAACTTCACCAGACTTGACAGCCTGCATTATTCTAGATTCTAGAACACTTACCGGCACAAAGTGCGGCAAATTGTCGAGCACCTGCAGCTTGTCGATGCGCTGCTTTATCCGCTCCCGGTGGTGCGGATTCTTGATGCCAATGGCGGTGAGATCCTCCGGCGTCATGCGTGCGATCGTCGGCAGATCGTAGCCGGCGGCGATGAAGAGCTGAGCGTACTCCTCGTGCTTCATCTCCAGCAGCCAGTCGATGATCAGCTCGTCGTTGCGCTGCCGGTCCACGCTGCCGATGGAGCAGGAGCTGACGGAGCTGCAGCGCGGCGAGGAGAGGGGAGCGCGAATGGAAGCCCCCGAGGAGGAGACGCCGGTCAGGTAGGAGGAGGCCCGGCCCGAGTCCAAGCTGGCGGTGCTGTGGCGCGATCCCGATCCCGCCGAGCCCGACGAGGAGCCGGGCGAGTCCCGGCCCGGCGACTGGGTCAGGTCGATGCCCTGGTCCTCCTGCAGGGCCAGCTGCTGGTGGTAGTAGACCGCCGCCTTGTGGGTCAGCGGCTCGCGCAGAGTGGCACAGAAAACGGGCGGCACCGGGACCATAGGGACGGCCGCCTTCCCGGCCGACGCTCCAACAATTCCTCCCACGCCGGGTGCTCCTGGAACCACGACCCCTCCGGCGGAGGGGGTCGCTCCCGGCGAGCCTTGCACCTCATCCTTCAGACGCAGGGCCACGCTGGTCTCGCGCGGCAAGTTGAAGCCGCCCTCCTCCAGCGAGGGCGATGACACGATGCTGCTGCCGCTCATGCTGATGCCATCGTCCGCCTGCTGGCTCTGGTGATGGCGCAGAGGACCGCTCAGGCGGTAGAGCGGTATGAGCGGCTGGTGACTGGGGTGGTGGTGGTGATGCTGCTGGTGCAGTTGCAGTTGCACTTGCTGGGTGTGGTGGTGCAGAGCTTCCTGCGGCGTGTCTCCGGGTATCGTCGGCGGTTGCACCTTCTTAGCCTGTGCGGTCGTTGCATGCGGCTTCAGCGATCGATGCATGATGATGGTGGGCCGCTACTGGCCGCCGGGGCCGTATCTGCTTGTCCGACTCCTGGACGGGAGAGGAAAAACAAATAAAATGAGTAATGGGCGACTGCAGTTGCCAAAATGTGTGCGCCAGATGTGCGCGCTGCGCTGGAAAGCGGGAAATCTGCATAATTGGTCATAGACAGTTTTTGATGTGCTGCCGTCTCTAAAAATAGGGCTCAGCCGTTGCCGCTGTGTGTTTACTTCGTCAGGCTCGATGCGTCGAGTCAATAAACTGCGCTACGACTTCTCCGGTTTCCCCTCGGCCAGAAATCCCGCCACGCTGCCCCCTAATAACCTCCCCTCCGCAGCATCGTCTTACATCGTATTTTCATTCACAAAACGCCATCAATTCGGGGGTTGGAGCCAGGCAGATACCCTAGTTTCTGGGCAAATGATAGTTTCAGCTACCTCTCTGCAGAGTGCATATGACTCTTAAGGACAACCGCTACATGGAGTGGCAACCGAATCAAAACAATGAGGTGACATACTGGCTGGCGTATGTTTCCAGTTCAATTCCCGGTAACAATTTGGAGTACCTGGCCACTGCACTTCCCAGAATACCCAAACCCGCTTGCCTAATACGCCCTAGTTAGCCCAAAAAAGAAATAAAAACAAACACAGATGAGTCTGGGTCTGGGCAGGAGGACAGAGCTCCGAGGGGCAGACATATCACACGGGGGGACAAGAGAACTAGACAAGGGCCACAGGCGAAAGGGCGGGGGCATTGGTCCCCGGCCCTGGGCCCTGCGCCTGGGCTTTGGCGATGGCTATGGCACGAGCTGTGTCAAAGTTCGTTGACTGCATTTTGTGGTTTGAGGCTAGGGGCGTGGCCCGGGGGGAGCGCGCGGAGGGGCGTTGGTGCTTGGCAGCTGCTTCTGCTGCTGCTGCTGCTGCTGCTGCCACTTCTTCCTCTTCTGTCTGTCTAGTCGACGGAGTCATAATACACTCGAAAATGCACGGACAGACCTCGGGCCGGGCCAAATCTGGCAAAAAGTCACGAACAAACCCCCTTCAGCACGCCATTAACAGCAGGGCGAAATAATAAAGCCACCAATTTACGGGGAAGCGGTATAAAAACAGTGGCAAATTTCCCGGCAATTCCCTTTTGCATGCAACAAAGTACGCCCCGGCAAAGTGGACGTGGACCTGCCTGCACTAGGAGAAAAAAAGGAGAACCATTCGGCCGGCCAGTGCAGGCGAGGCGGCCTATCGATAGCCATGGCCACCTGTTCGATTGAAACCGGCGAGTGGGGAGATCCAGGTGCCATAATCCGAGTGTGCGTGGGTGGGTCGGGTTGTGCAGCAAATGCAGGAAACGTAGCAACCGAAAATGCAGGCAACGGTGGCAGTAGTAAATCTCATTTACCATCCGCCTGCCTGCCTGCCTGCCTGCCCCGCTGTCTTTTAATGAATTTTTATGTATGCGACGTGTTCGGGGGGGGAAAAAGGCAATAACTGCAACCGGAATTTTCGCTGCAAAGCGGGAGAGTTTTCCGCCACGCTCTTGTATCTCGCAAAGAGCAGGCACTCTCCCGCGAAAAGAGAAGCAAGGAGCTCTGGAGTAGTAGGGTAGTAGTATATCAACTGCAGCTCCGAATGTGGGTTGCGGTTTCTGTTGTACGCCCGCCCACTCAGCCACACACAGGCGACACACACTCGCTGCACCGCAGAGCACACCCCTGTGCTGCACCACCCACCCACCAGATGTTGTTGAACCGTTTCGGGCGGCCGGCACCGCTCTTGTTTCTTTCAAATTTTTGTCTTTCCCCTCCCGGTCCACCGGGCGACCGACCGACCGACCGGGTTTTGTTATCCCATTTTTATGAGTTGCCATTGTTGTTAGGAGCTGTAAGTTTAATTGCAAACATGGCAAGCAGGCACACCCCCATCGGTTCGGTTTATTGGGGGTTGGCGGGGCCGCGGGCTACACAGCCAAGAAAATTGCAAATTTCACACACAAATTCGGCACACTTAACATATTTTAGGGCCAAGGGGCGAGGTGGAAGCCACCCATCACTGATTTGATGTAATAGAATATATCAATTAAAAGTGGCAATTAATTCTCTCAGTGCACGCCTTGTGCCGTGGGTGGTGAGTAATCGTAATGAGCATAACACTTGCCATGTGTATGGGGCATACAAGCCAGCCTGCCAGCTTTGGCTCAAAACGCTGATACAAAATCGAAATCAATTTCCAATCCACTCTGTTCAGAGATTTCCCCCCGGCTGGTGCTCACTGTAAAGCTGATTGGAAGTGCAATTGGAGGCCTGGGACCTTTTTGGTGTTGGCCATAAAGCATAAGTACAAAGGGGAAATAGTTGGCGATCCGGGGAGGGAGGGAGTTAGGAAGCCAGGGGAAGGGGGGTGGTTGAAAGATTTATTGATTGTCACACAGATACACAATGAAGCGGAGTTGCGGTTTCGAAGCTGCCAGCAAAAAACGCTGAGCAACTAAAAATAATTATGGCCCCCAATACTCGTACACTGGCACCGGCACCGGAGAGCGATGAATGAACACACAGGAACCACTAACTTTTTATGGGCGCAAATCTCGGTAATGGGACACCTTTGATTGGGTTCTGGAAAGCAGAATAAAAGCTTTTAGTAGGCCAGACTCCTGCCAGAGAGTTGCTGGCTTTTCACACAGATAGTAGCATTTTAATCTACAACATCCATGGGCAGCCCTTGGCTCTTTCGGCTCCCAGTGCTCGCAAAAACAAAAAGCTGTGAATGTCTCGACCAAAAGGGGATTAAAAGGGGATGTTGTCGGGGAGTAGCAAGAAGGAACACCCAATCGATCTGTGGAAGTTCTCGGGCGGTATCTTCAGCTTCCTAAGCCGATTTCGGTCGTATCTCGCGAATGACCGACGAAAAGTGTATTTAATCTTCGGTTCATAGATTTCCCCCGTTTAGTGGCTCGTTTTCTTTTCATTCGTGGCGTTTTTGTCGCTGTCGAGAGCCGTTAAAGTTTACTGGCATGAGTAATCAGCCAAATGGAGCGCAATAAAATGGCAACGGTAACACGGCCAATCTATCACCAGACCGCCGGCCGTCCAGCTCCAACCACCCACCCTCATGTTTATCCGATATATACATACTCGTACGTATCTTTACTATGCCACAGGGCGACCCACAGCCCACAATCGACAACCCACAGCAGGCGCGCTGGCATCAAATGAGGCGCATCTCAATCTCATGTTTATTAACGCTGCTCAACAGTCTGTGCCGGGACGTTGTGGTGTGTGTGTGCTGGTGTCATTAAGCCAGATAGATAAAGGAAGGTCTCCCATCCCGAAGTCCTCCCGCTGCTCCCCCTCATCGGTCGCAAAAGAGCCAACACTTCATTATTGACAACACAAAAGGTTGCCCGCCCGCCCGGCTCTGCTTCGTATTTATCAGCTGCGGGTGCTTTGCATATGACAACTTTTCCCCACTTTTCACTCTTTTTTTTTGTCAGCCCAGTCCCTTATTTCTTTTTATTTGCCCGAAATGCATTGGACAAGGTTTTTGTTGTACTTGTTTTTGTGTTTACCACGCCCGGGCCGGTCCCTCAAGTGGAAAGAAGGCTTTGTACTTGCAGAATACTCGTATCTTGTCGAACCCGAGTCGAAAGAAAGCGACACTCGAAAAAATCGTATCTCCCAAGTGTGTCAACTATCATGTCAAAAGTTTCCGGATAGAATTCAATAGATAGTTTGCTTAAAATTATAACTACAACTTGGATGGGAGATGGGGGGAGCCATCCGATAGATACTTTTTTACTGTGCAGCAGTTATAGTACAACAACCGTGGGGCGAAAACAGCCAACAACCGCACAAAAGATGGTGTCGATGATGCTGCTTGCTTGCTTGTCTGTCTGTCTGTCTGTCTGGGCCCCCCCTCAGCCCCTCATCCCTCTGTGATCCGAAACTCTGTCGATAGCTCGAGATGTTGATCTTGCAAAGCGCAGAGACAAGCAGCAGCAGTCGCAGCAGCAGCAGCACCAAACTCCGGCAACAATAAATGGCCAGAGGCAGCCAAAACTTGTTTTGCCTGTAAAAGGGAGTTGTCGCTGCTTTGGTTGCTGCTGCCTGCTGCCTGCTGCAGTTGCTCGTGCATTGTCTCTGCGTTTTGTTTCAGGTTTCAGGCAAACGCCAAGAACAGGCAAGAAACAGCCCCGCCGCAACGGCGATGGAAACTACACTACTCAAAGGATTCGTAAACATTTTACCCTACACCATCCATGCGCAGCCCTTGGCTCCTTCGGCTACACCGTTTGAGCAACTCATTTTCAGCGTTCCGCAATTAGAGGCACTGCAATTCCATTCCCAATTATTCCTTGGCCAAGCACAAGGACTCGCCGGCTAATTGCCCTCCTGATTGCTCTAATTAAATTTGCGTCCTTTCAGTTACGTCCTCTTGCCGTTGCCAGCCATTTGCAGGTTCTCAGGCTCTTCTTGGAATCTATGAGCATGAATAAAAGATGGCCTAATGGAAACCCAAATCAATACAAGTTGTCAATGGCCATCGCCATCGCCATCGCCATGCAGCGCACATGTTTGATTTGGAATGGCCAAATTAGGCGGTCCATGCCATTATGAGGAATCTAACCATACCATCCCATCCCATCCCACCCCGTCCGGGTGGCAGGCCGCTCTAAATTCCATTCCACATACACCGGGTTGTGGTATACCCGGTATACCCGGGACTACCCTTTTATAGCCGTTGCGGCGGCTCTTTCTCCGTTTTGGGCCAACAGAGGGGCGAGAAGGAGGAGAAGCACAGGAGAAGCTCGACTCGTAGGAGGAAAGCGCGCTGAAGATGTGTCAAAAGTGTGGGCGGGCGGGAAGACGGACCAGCGGACAGGCAGACAGGCGGACGGATAACTTACGTGCAGTTTAACGGTTAATGCAAACGAAGACCAAGATGACAACGAATGCGCTGCGTTGCGCATATGGTACAGCAACAACAACAGCACAAAGATAAAAAAAAAAGCTAAAGCAGACAACGGACCAAATACGGCGGACAGGCACGTAGTAGAGAAATATACGAGTGTACTCGCACTCGTACCCACAAGTCGTACCGACCGTCAAGTCAATTCCTTCTTCAGCGGTATTTTTTTTTCTTTTCTTTTTTGTCGTTTTTGGTCAAGAAGAAAGGGGCAAGAGCCAGGCGTACGAACAAGTTGTAAGGCGAGCAATGAGTGCAGACAAAGGTCGCACTGAGAAAAACCAATCGAAAAAGGGATTTATTTACCCGCTTGGAACACCCAATGATTTGAATATTTATAGTTAAAAACGGAAAAAGATACAATTTTTGCAGGCTCATCCCAGAGATACGGGTTTGGATACGATTTAAAGATACTTTGGTGCTTTAATTAAACTTTTTCCCCGAAGCGTTTAGCAGGCGAACAAGATGAATACCTCAAGGAACAAGGACCTGGCGGGGTGGCAGACATGAATAATGGAGGGCAGTTCTCAGCGTTTACAGCCACATTGAACTTTTTGAGACTTTTGAAGCACTTGCCTCGCTGCCTCGCTGCCTCGCCCCCTCCTCTCTACACTGCTATTCGGCGAAAAAGCGTATGCGGCTTACTACTACGCACACACACACCACTGCACACCACACGTACATATACTGGCGTACAACCACCACGCATACACATACACATACCCATACACATACACAGGCACATGCGTAGGCTCTTTTCGCGAAACAACTGTGCAAAAAGTATGTAAATTACCATTTTGAAACGCTGAATCTGCGGCGGATCTTCGCGCATCCCGCAAGGGGCCCCTGGAAATGCACACTATCACTCGGTTTCACTGGGATGCCAATTGATTTTCCATCCGAAAATTCTGTGCAAATTTTCCTTCTTCACGCCAACACACTCGGACACTCACACACGCGCCAGCGTATACCGAGCAGAAAAGCTGCTGCTGCTGCTGCTGCTGCTGCTGCCTGTGCTGCCTGCCTTTGGCTCTTGCAGTGTTGTTGGCTTTTCGGAGGCGCAACCGAACGAGCCAGCGAGCGGGCGAGCGAGCGGAGGAGGAGGTGAAGCGGGGCGGCTGGACGCGGAGCGAGAGCCGAACGAGAAGCGACGACGACCGCAAGCCAAAGCGTATTGAAACGCGGCTCCAGCATTCGCTTTAAGCCAGGCCAACCAGCTCCAGCTCCAGCTCGAGCTCCGCCAGCGCCAGCGGAAAAGCGTCGTGCAGTGCAGAGGAGTCGAGTGGAGTGCAGAGGAGTCCTCCGAGAGACGACGCTGCGCAACTTGTTTGCCACCTCTCTGCACTCTCTCTCTCTCTGCTTGCCACTCTGCCCGGCTCGGCCGCTCTTCGGCGAGAGTCGCCTCCAATTTTGTGCGACCGCCGCCGCCTGACGGGCCAATTTGTTGCAATTGAAACAATAACAATTCCAGCGGCCAATTTGTTCGGGCCTGGCAAATTAGTTAGTTAATAAATGAACGCATCGAAAGCGCGCCGAGGAGCGGAGTAGCGGAGAAATGGGAAAACAAAGCGTAGCTTTAATAAGCTGGCACACAGGGTTTATTCCCTAAAGTGGTTGCCGTGGCAACCATCGAAATGCATTCGACGGTGGTACAGTGGGCTTGCTTTGGGGCTTGCCAACTACTACGAGAAGGAGGTTGAGTGAAACCATCAGTTCCATTAATCTATAATTTTTTGAATATTTTCAAATTACATCGAAAGGATTTCATTTTTAATGTTCGGGGATAAATAAAAGTATCTCTTATGAAATGAATCTGATATTGTCGGGTTGACAAAGAAAATTCGACAAATTCTTATATATGTTTATATATGGGATATGAGACAGACATAGTTAAACAGGATGTTAAATGCGTTTAAAGTGTCCAAAAGGGGTCTATAAATAACAATTAGTTACTGGAAGTTTAATCTTACCATTGTAACCTCTTGAACCATGGATAAACATACTTATTCTTCCAGAACAAAAGAATATCTATCTAAGGTTAACACCGTTAATACATTAAAGCCGTATCAACCTCAAGGAATAAGTACATATACTTAGAGAACAAGTGAAAGAGCTATGGTTAATAAATTTAAGGAATTAAAACTACTGCAAAGTTACAAATCAACCGGAGAAGGCAAGTTAAACTCTAATTAAAGCATAAAAGAAATTTCAGTAAAATGCTAGATAGAACAAACTAAAAATTGCAAATAAAAAAAATTAGTATTTTTATTGGTATTTAAAGTAAACAATAATTTAAATTAAAGGGAGGACCACTCAAGAGTTATGCCACAAGATTGAATAACCTGGATTTAAGAGAATGGAAGCTTAAGATCTTTTTATATATATTTAAAACTAAAGAAACATATTATTTTGCCAGTTTCAGGTACTGTGGGCTGAGCTTAAAAAATCCATGAAATCCTCGCGTTATTCTCTATGCACCAATATCCCCAATCGACTCCACTGTGCGCTTGGCTTGCCACGGAAAAGGCAAACAAACCGAAGCGGAGGCCCCAAAGCAGGCACAACCACTTTTCGTGCCGCACAAGCCAATAAGAGAGCTTGCAGAGAGCGCCAGAGAGTGGGAGAGTTGCGGCAACTTTGTTTGAGATACGCGCAGATGCGCTCTCGCTCTCGCTGCAATCTCTTAGGCGAGCCATTACCCCCGCCTCCGCCCCCTCTCTCTTTCCTAATAATTCTAACACTTCATTGGAGCTGCTCCAAACGACATCGAGTCATTCGATTCCCACACAAATCTCTGCAGAGCGCGCTCCCCCTCCCCACTCTCTTTTGGTCGCCTCTCATTATGGCAAGTGAGTTATGGCACTTTGTTGGTATGGCACTGCCATACCAGGCGCTTTCTATTGATTTATACGCGCTTTATGGCGCAATCTCGGCTGAATTTCAAATTTCCAATGCAAGGATAGGGTAGGGGAGGGGAGGGGAGGGGAGAAGGAGAGGCTGAGCCACCCCCGCTAGAGTTGTCACGCGACTGCGACTCAAGAGCGACACGTGTTGGCTTTGTTAATTACATAAGCCGCTGCCGCTGCAGCTGCAGCTGCCGCCGGGGGCAGATGCTTTGTGCGCCTTTCTGCGGAAACCCAATTTCCTGCCGACGCCGAAGACGCGCCGCAGAGAACACAGAGTGCCGTGGCAGCGAGTGCGAACAGCTGGCAACCCTCACAGCGTCGCGACAGATGGCAGCGCAGGACGACGAATGGGCAGCCAAAACAAAAGCGGCAACAAGGTACCGCTCGTCGGTACCCGGTCGCCCGGGTAAATAGTAAATAATGAAGGAAACCACTTGCCTGCAAACTACTAGGGGATTTTCTCCCAGTGCTCCGTGTGCTGGGACGCCGAACAAATCACTTTAATTACGCTCGCAGAGCCAAATGTAAACAATGTAAACTGTGTCGTCGCTTAATGAATTTCACGTTTTTTATGACATTTTCCACACTTAAACACACACACGCACACAGGCACGCTCGCAGGTCGCCGCTGTTTGTCTTTTTTATGTCCGCGGCGCGCGAGTAAAACATAAAAAACCAGATTAATGTTGCCTCTCGCGTTGCTCTTTTTCTCGTTTGCTTTTCTGGTGTTTTCTTTGTTTTTTTTTTTAAGATGCTGACTGGGCCGCCATTTTACGAAGCTTCGTTTAAGCCAAAAAAACACTTTCCACTCCAGGGCGATTCCCTGCAAGTTTGTTTTCAGTGGAACTGGAGCGAAAAAAACCGCTAAGACGAAGCAGGCGACGCTCGGGAGCGGATTTCGAAATCCAGGAAATTTGTTTTGATGCGCTCGCGAGTGTGGCCAGACTGCAAGGACCGCGTCTCCTGAAGTGCGCTCCCGGTTCGGGCATTGCCAACAACCATACTAAAGTGGCCAGACGGAGAGCACAACAACAGTGCGACCGCGGCGGGCGGCTCAAATAATCCCGGCTAAGTGTGGCTGTGGCGAGGGAAAATACCAAAAAACGGTGTTGCCACTTCGGGGGATATCGATAAGTGGGCGCGTTCAAGAAGTCGCACAAGATGTGACTTGGTATTCGGGCAATGGCTATGCCTACTAATCGTTAATTTGTACGATTTTAGGAAATTTATCTTCAAAATAAAATATGAGGTTCTTTAATGTTCCCTAGGTTTTATAAATATATTTTGGCTTAGTAATTGTACAATAGATTTCGCTTTAGCATAGCCCATAACTGAAGGAATGTATTAAATTAATATGATTTGAGGAAATTTATCTTGAAACTCAAATATTATTAGAATATTATTTGATTAAATATATAATATTCACTTAATATCTAGCCCTACGTAGGCATTGTATCTTCTGTAACTTTGTTTGTATGTTGCAGTTATGAGTGAAGTGTAAAAGTATATATGATGTAAATAAAAACCGTGTTCTAACGTAATTTAAAAATATCCGTGGTATTTATCAGCATCTTAAATCATTTTAACTTATCTCCCTAAAGATACTATTAAATAAAGATTAGGAGAATGTTAATTAGAGAATGTTAATCATCGTTAATTAAGAGATCAGATTACAAATTCAAAATCCGTAATTCGATTCTCCGCCCATTCAATCTTGCCAAAATCGATTAATCGAATACCCTAGCCAGCATGACCGTTGGGCGCTTAGCCTGAAAATACCCCCGACTTGGCAGTGGGGCAACACTGACGCCACTGGCGCTGCTCAAAACGGAGAGAAAAGCAAAGCAAAGCAAAGCAGAACAGCGATGTTGGATTTAATTTGTTTGAGCCAAGTGATTTGCGAGCCATAAGAAAGCAGAAGTACCGATAGGCGCGCCTAAAATGTGTGTGACTTCCTGATTGGCCTCCGATTTGTTTGTGTGTGTTTCGTGTTGTTTTTGATCCGTTCCCGTGTCTCTTGTGCGGCGTTCCTCGTTCTTCGTTCGTCGTTCATCGTTCTTCGTTCTTTTTGCGGTTAAACAAACGCAAAGAGCGCTTGTAAGTGTGCGGCTCCCCTGAGATGCTTGCAAAGCATGCAACGAATCCGGCAAACCCTTTTTTTTGCACTCGCAGGCGGCTAGAAATGTGAAAAGAAAATGCAAATGAGCCCAAAACAGGTTGTCGACCCCTCCCCACTCCCCTCCTCGCTCTCGCTGACACTCTCACTCCGTCTCCCTCTCGCTTGCACGCATCGGAATTTGTTGCTGCCAACTAGATGCTTTAACAGTTAATTGCGCGCAGAGGCCGCATAGAAAAGCTCCCGCAGTTAGCTTGCAAGCAACTTGTGGCAGGCAATGCGAGATAAACTAATTGGCACAGTTGCTTTGCCCTGCCAGTTCCTCGGCCTCCTCTTTCGCCGCATGATTCACCCGCGCGTTTGTTGTGTCTTGTGCACTCGCCTCTGCCTCGGCCTCGGCCTCCACCTCGGTCTCGCTCTCGCAGCCGGGAAAGCAAAGGCCGCCGAGAACAACAACTACCTGTGGAATGCATTCCATTCCGTTCCGATTGCCTTCCAAATGTCAAAGTTGACACTCCCTCCGAAGGCGCGATTTCAAATTTCCAAAGCCCCCAGCGGGACGCGAGAAGAAAGAAAGAGAGAGTCAGAGTGCCAAGGGGGGGTCGATTTTATCACTTAAATTGCTCAGAAAGTAAACAAATAAGCTTATGCCCAGCTAGCACTTTTTAACCCTTCGAAGAGGGACCAATTCCGAAACTAATTTCGATGGCTGAATCAAATTTGCTTTAAAAAACACCAAAGTTGTCACTATTAATTGCTAGGGAGAGAGAGAGAGAAAATAACCATGAAAATAAACAATAATCTGATACCCAGGGAGCTCAATTCAAGCCTTTGCTGAGGGGAGCCCCAACATTTAGTATTTAATCCCCTCTTATAATATAAACATAATTGCTTTCCCAGGCAATTAAAAAAATAGTAAAAACAATAGCTTCCATTATTAATTGATATAGGGAATTGATATAGTTACAAGAAGGAATCTATTTGATCACTAAAATTACTAAAAAGTAAACCATTTATTCATGATTAGCGGGCGCAATTTAACCCTTAGATGGGGGATTCATTTGTAAAATAATTTCGATATCGGACTCAAAATGGCATTAAAAAAAATTAGTAGCTGTTAGTAATTGATAGAGACTGACGAGGAATCTATTTTATCACTAAAAAAACATGAAAATAAACAATAATCTGATACCCAGAGAGCGCAATTCAAGCCTTTTCTGAGGGGAATCCCAAAGATTTAGTCTGAAGATAAATTTTGCCTGAGCAATTAAAAAAATAATAACTAAAAACAAAAGCCGGCATTATAAAATGGTATAGTGACAAGAAGGACTCAATGTTAAAACCAAAATGAATAAGAAAGTAAACAATACACAATTTAACCCTTAGATGAGGGACTAATTTGTGAAATAATTTCGAAATCTGACTCAAAATGAGCCTTTTTTGTGTCATTCAACAAAACCCATTGCTGTCATAATTAATTGATAGAGGGAGCGATACACATTTTTTAATAACTCAATAAACAATAAATTAAGGCCAATAATTGTTTTTCTGCATTCGAGTTTGTTATTTATTAGTGGTAATACGTATTTATAAAACTGGCGTTTTGTAATTGTTGGCAGTGTCATGCCGTAGCTTATCAACTGAACACCTAAACTATTATGTCTGCCCTAAATTAAGCCTCTTCAGTGTCTAAAAAAAAGTGCAATTGCAACGACAATTAAACACAAAGTTGGGCTCCCAATATTCCCCCAAAACCTTTGATTGATACAATTAATCACCTTAAAGTAACCAAATTAAAGGGTCCGTCTCAAATTAGACCTAATTTTTCAATCTCAGTCAATTTAATATAATGACATACATTTTAAACTATTTTTACGTGTGAAAATTAGATAAAATAAAGTCTCCTAATGTTATTATCTTCCTANACGTGTGAAAATTAGATAAAATAAAACCTCCTAATGTGATTATCTTCCTAATTGAATCACAATTCGGTTGACAGAAATGAATCATTAGAAATACACAGATCTTGGGTTCTCTAAACCGAAATGCCGCCTTGTACATAGATGTGCAATTCGACCATCTTTTGGGTTAATTCGGTGAATAATCGTGCCCCGACTCGACTATATCTTTATTTATCTCCTCCTCTTTGCAGAGTTTTTCTGTTATCAGTTCTCGCGTGTGTCTCGTTTCTCTGTGTGTTCCGTGTTGTCAAGTCATTCGTCGGGGCGAGCTAGCAAATGCAGAAAATGCCATCGCAAATTCTGAACGACGGCAGCAGCGCCAGCTTGAACAGCGCGGCCCTGAGCTCCAACTCCCCGAACTGTATTACGGTGAAGACGGCCTACAATGGCCAGATCATCATCACCACCATCAACAAGAACATATCCTACGAGGAGCTCTGCTACGAGATCCGCAACATTTGCCGGTTTCCCCTGGATCAGGTGAGGCTTCCCCGCATCAGCATCAGTTAGGGGTATACCACTAAATTTTTAACCCTTTCAGCCGTTCACCATCAAATGGGTGGACGAGGAGAATGATCCGTGCACCATATCATCCAAGATGGAACTGGACGAGGCCATACGGCTGTACGAAATGAACTATGATTCCCAATTGGTTATTCACGGTGAGTGCACCTATCTAATATTTTAGTCTTAAAATGGGGCTGACAAAGCTTTTACCGCAACGGAATAACTTAGAGCCCCCTCGCGTTTGAATTGTTCTTTATATCGGTAGTTATTGTCAATAACAAACTTATCTAAAAAGGTCAAGTGACTTATCTTAGTTCTTGGCATACGCCCCCTTTATCAATATTTGTTGTGGTCATCCAACGGGGAAGCACACTCCCCCAATTGCTGGAAATGCCTGGCCTTCCAAAATTTCCCCGCTGATTAAATACTTTTTACCGTTTTCCACAAAGTATGCTGCAGGAAATTAATTAGCCTATAAGCAACATCGCCTCAGAGGCTCCGATATTTAACCAGGCCTATAAACATTTAAGCCTGATTAAACAGTGGGCGGAGGCGGAGCAGCAAGTCTTATTAGACCAATAAACTCGACTTGGCCCAGAGCAGCAGCAGCAGCAGCAACAGCAGCAGCCTCTACTCGAGTTAATAACATAAAATATTAATTAACTCGTACACACACGCCCACATGTTCCGGGCAGAAGACCATGTCTTACGGCAATTGCCTTGGGCTGGAAGCGTTTCTGTATCTTCTTTTCGGCTTTGTTGACTTCTCCTGCCGCTCCGACTTGTTTACGTATAAATTCAGTTGGTTCTTGGCTCGCCGGCCTCATTTATAATTCATTATAATTAAATTGTTTGCTCACTGTGGGTTAAAGTTCTTCTTATCCTTTTTTTGTGCTCGGCTTTGGGGGGAATTTTAATTTTCCTGTTTTGCGGTTTTCGGCGATCTCACTCACCCACAGGCACTCACTCATGTGAGTTTCGTGTTTAATTATGCTTACCACAAAGACGAAGGGCTTTCCCCAATGCTGCCCAATGACAAACCCGAAATCCTTTCGCACACTGAATTACCAGAAAAACCCCAAGCCTCCTGAGGTCCGCCTGGGTTACACTAGGTTGTATTGTGAGTTTTTCTGGGGTCCTAAATCAAACTGAAATGGAAAATAGTTGACCAATGGCTGGGTGAAAGCGCCCCCTTCGCATAATTAAATTAATTTCCCTCTGTATTGCTGACCCTTGGCCATAATCCCTTTTAAACTGCCAGCGGAGTATGAAAACTGCAAGTTTTCCGCATTATCCATGGTCATTCCATTACCTGTGGCCATGCTGTTTGCTGTTTTTCCGAACGAGGCCCAGAAAAAAGGCAACGGCAACGGCAACTAACGGCCGAGCAGATATGATAACTGCCAGTCGCACTAAACAAAGTTGGCCGTGGGAAGGAGGTGTTACGGCTTCCGCTTCCCGTTTTGGCCGCTTTGTTTTTGCGCTTCCTCATATTTTGTGGCCATTTGCCTCCCCATCCCTCTGTTGGTCTGGTCCGCAGCCCGAAGGGGATGTGTGGATGTTTGGATGTGTGGGGATAACATGTTATGTTAGTTGTTTCGCATTTTTTTTTTATGTGGCCACGTGTGAAAAAATGCGGCTTAAAATGTATTAAAAGCATTCTGTATCTGCGAGTGAGCGTGTGCGTTTGGGGGGTGGGCGGGCATTGTCAAGGTATTACGTTGCCCGCACACGCACTCCTGCATATGCTGGTGTACCATAAAAAGTTGTTTTTGCTGCATGTTTTCCGCTCTGGTCGTGTGGGTGTGTGTGTGTGGTTATTGTTGTTGTGTTGATTAGTAAATGGCTGCCGGTGTGTGTGTGTGTGTGTGTGTTTGCGAGCTGGATGTGTGTTTTGTGCATTTGTACAAGTCCTTGTTTTGACTTTTGTGTGTTTCTCTTTCTCCTGCGTTGTTTTTTGTTACCCACTGTATATGCTCTTGGCTTACCTTCCGGCTTCATCTCCGGCCAACAATCTCCCCGGCGCCCCTGCGCCCCTCTCCCGCTGCCGCTCCTGTAAACAAAACAAAGCAAAACAAAAAGCCAGGACCTGAAAGCTAGCGTTATAATTTATGCGCCTGCAATATGGCAACGCTGCCCTGGTCACACACACACACTCGCATGGAAAGTTTGTCCAGGTCCGAACAAGTTTTTGGAGCCCATAAGGTCGATACACAAGATGCCGTTACCCGGGAGCGAGATGGCCAACATACATAAGGGGGAAAGAGAGGGCAAGCCCCGGCCGGAGAGGAAGAGAGAACATTTCCCCGCGGTGGTAACAAAAAACAGCTGAGCCGAGTCGCAGGACACGGCCGTGGTGCAGGGAGCGAGCAGGCGAGCGAACGAGCGACGCGAATGGCAATGCCAAAAGCGCCGGTCTGCGGCTTTTGGGCGAACTCTCTTCCTGAAGAAGCCACGGACGCTTCGCAGGCCAAGGAGAGGCGTCTGCGTCACCTGACATTGAACGAGCGCACCGACCGACACACACTCCGCGCTCCCGGCTCCTTCGCCAGCGCCAGCGCCACATCCGAAATTTCCCTAGCATACTTCTCTGCATCGGCATTTCACTCGCGCGTTGGCCGCTCGCCTGTGTGGAAGTGCCGTTACGTTACGGATCTCGGGACGAAAACCGACACAAATACAACGCTCTCCGGGCCCCAAAGTCGCGTCGCACACACACACACGCATACACACCGAGACCCACACGGGCACACAAGCACACAAGCACACAGCGTATATAATTATATATATATACACGCGAATACATGGATTTGCACAAAAACACACACGACACGTAGCTAACGGCATAACGAGTCCTGCGGTGTGTGAATTTAAACAAGAGAAATCAAATCAAATATAAAAGTAAAGCAGAGAAAACGTAAATTAACCCGTGTTCGACAAGATAATTTAATATAATTATTAAGATTTCGGCTGGCCGTCCCTCGGCAATCCGGAAAATCTCGTGGAAAAAATCAATTGCCCCCGGGCAACATTTTTCGACTGTTCTGCTCCGCCGGAGTTGTCGTACATTCCTGATTAGTTGCCATACAATTTCCTTTTTCGGGGGCCGGAGCAGTCTGGGCAGGAAAAGGCTGTGGGCCGGAGAATGATTAACATAAATTTGTGAATGTTCTTCGGGTGAATGGAACAACGGTATGGGGGCTGCTAATGAAGCAGAAACCCAACTTTCGGAGTGCTTCCACCTTAAGGATGTGAGCGATTGTGTGCCATAATTTCTCGATTGGTTTTCGTGGTGGGAATCAATATTCAAATGCAATAAATCTGTGAAACCACATTTCCCTGATAGTATCCACTAGAAACTTAATATTTTAAACAATTTCCCTTCTTATTTTGGAAATGCTTTAATAAAAGCTTTCTAGTTTATAGGCATTTCGTGCGGTTTACCAGCGGAGACCTTCTGAAAGCGAACCATTGATTTTCAATCATTTTTTCATGGGTTCTCCTATGGTTTTCGGGCTCCACGCTTTTCCTTTTGCCCGTTTTTTGTTGGCTGTGGCTGCTGGGTGCCAGACACTGCCAAACAAAGCCACACACGCTCGCTCGCACACACAAATGAGCCGAGCTGGTGTGTGCCAGAGAATCCCCACCCTAAACTTGACCCCAGGCATTTGCACTTCATCAAGCGCTGCTTGCACTTCTGCCACCGTCTGGTTGCCAAAAGTTGCCCGAAACCAATACCACGTATAGTATGCTGTGTGTGCTGTGTATGCTTGGTGTGCTGTGTGTGTGCTAGATGGATCCATCGCATATGCATATAGGAATAGGGAGCTCTGTGGTGGCAAATGGTGAATGAGTCAGTGTGCTAGTGAGAGGCTGCAGGGCGAAACAATTTTCTTTTATTCTTTTCGCAAAGCGTTTTGTTGGCCAAGCTGTCGCCCTGCCATTTAAACTTGTTCGTTTCGTTTTCCTTGCGGCCCGAGGCTTTCCCTCGTACCAGGTGTGCGGGGCTCCTTCGCAAAAGTTAAATCAGCAAATTTCCACTTATTTTTTCCTGCCCCCACTTTTCGGGGACCCTCGGGTTGTGTTTCTTTTTGTTCTTTTCTGGCCGCCTCTGGGAGATTTGCCTCTCTGTGTTCGCCCGCTGACTGGCCCCATTATGATTGTTTGGCAAATTTTAATGATGCCATTGGGCTTAATGAAATTATTGTTAGTTCAGCAAACAAGAGGCCTCCTCTTTGGCCCGGGTGAGGGGTGGTAGTTGGGGCCTTTGGAGGGAAATGGGAGAAGGATAGCCAGGCGAGCGGTCGAAGGTTGGTAGGCCCCAAAATTGAATATGCACATGACGTCCGTTTGGCTGTCTCATTTTGCATGCGCTACCATACCGCCGCTGCACGTTGAGAAAAACATTTAACTTAATCTGTTTCAAATTGATTTTCAGCTGAATATTTCACAATTTGAATGCCTAATAGCTGTCTAGCTTACACTATAATATACGGCTTTTAAAGTTACCATGCCATACCCTCTAGAACTTAAGTTTCTTGCGATGTTGTTTTTCCTTGTATTACCACAGTGGGCACTACAAGATTCTAGATTCTAGAACCTGAACTTCTCCCGATATTGCTCCGTGTATTATCGCTTTTATTGCCCCTTGGCCTCGCATCCTTTTTCGCTCGCCTTTTGTTATGCTGTGTGAAATTTTACAACAGCCAGGAGGCTGGAGGAGAAGGTTACAGGCTGACGGGCAGGTGGCCCCGGCCCCGCTTGACGTCACTCGAAAAGCCAAATTGATGTTTAACTATTGATGCTGCGGGGTTCGCCTTGTATCGGGTGTCTGGTGGTTTGAAGACGGTGACTTCGCCTTCGCCATCGCCTTAGCCTTAGCCTTCCCTCCCTGCCGGCCGGCCCTCCCTCCATTGGCGGGTTATGTTTATCGTTATTGTATCGCATCGCAAACCCAATGGGCAGCGCTTGTTTGACGAAGATTGGGGCAAACAAGCCGCCCGAATGGTCAATAAATTTGGGCGTGTCGGGCTAAATATCAAAATTTGATGGGCTTGTGATGTAAGCTTACACAGGCCGGGATACTGGAATTACTGCAGCAAATACAGTTTGATGGTCTGCATGATATTTAAGTAACCTTTAATAGCGTTTCTGGCTGGGGATTTCTTATACGAATCGATTAACCAACCGGAATGGGAATGTTTTTGCATAGACCACACAATAGTTTTTGTTTTGACTTTGTTGTTTGCCGAACTTGGGCATATTTGCGTTGAATATGCATTTCAAATAGGGCGGTCGAACCAAAAATAATGTTTGCAGGGCAAACCAAGCGAAAGAGTAACTTGATTAGCATTTTCATCAATTCTAAATCAGCTTTAATCTGGCTTAGTGCGCTGGGATTTTAACAATAGAGCGAGGGGCCTGCATTGTGATGTTCGGGTGATGGTACCTACTGGGATGCTGGCGAGTTGGGGTCCCGAGTTGGGTCCTGGACAAACAAGGAGGCAACCAATATTCATGCTCCAATTGCAGGGAAAACAATGCCGGCGGAGTGTTTATATTTAGCAAACGCTGTAGAATGTGCCACCCAAGCGACGGGGGGAGGGAGGGCAGCGCTGGGAAAGGGCTGCGGTCTGGCCGACTAAATTTAATTCCGAAATGCATCAGCTCCTCCTTGTTTTCGCCGTCGCCACTAGAGAGTGCAGCATCAGCAGATAACAGACGGAAAAATGGGATGGGAAAATGAGTGTCAAACAAAAGGATCTGCTTGCCTTGTCACGACAAGGCTCTTGTGTCAAGTGGATGCTGTCCACCTAAGGACCTTTCATCCTCCTCACAAGCAAGGACCCAGTCCTCTTCCCAGTCCTCGGCTCAGCCGCATCTCATGCCCCACCACTACCCCTAGCCCTATTCGTTCGTGTTCGCCTTGTTTTCGACCCACTTCGACCCTCGTTAATCATGCGAATTATGCATGAAAGTGGAGTACTTAATTTCAATTGTCTAAACAAGCGATTTCGATGCGATGCGAGGCGAGGCGATAGGGGGCGATGTGATGTCCTGGGCTGTGCTGTGTGCTGTGCTGTGATGCTATGTGACCTACCACTACACTTGAAGAAAATTTTCTATTTACACTTGACTGCATCGGTGGGCGATTTGGGGGGGATTTTGGTCTTGGTCGCTGGCAATGGAAGAGGAAGTGGTGGAATGTGTGGGGGCATATTCACGGGGGGATTGCATACTTATAAGGGCTGAGCGGCGGAGAGAATTTCCCTGCGCGCGTCGCACAGAGCGAAAGCCTTTCTCTCGCTCTGCCCCTGTCCTTGTCTCGCTCGCACTCCCTGTGGGCTTTTCCCTCTCTAGCTTTCGGCTGCTGCTTGGCCTGGCTTTCTTCACGCCTTTGACAATTTGCAGCAACTTGTGCGCTCGTTTGACTTGGGTTAAATTGTTTGTGATTGTCGCAGCAGTGTCTCTGCCTCCGTCTATGTCTGTATGTGTGTGTGTGGCACCAGATTCTCTGTTTGTCGCTGTGTGAGTGTGTGCTGTCTCCTGACAGAGTTGTCAGCTGTTCCGCCTGCATTTCTCTCGCATTCCTCCGCGCTTCTCCGGTTCTCTCGCCCCGGTCCATTATTACACAATTTATATTTTTTTAGGTGTGGTTTCTGCGGCGTCTGCAACCGGCCACGCCCATAGCTCACCGCCCACAGCCCACAGCCCACATCCCACCGCCCAGCTCAGGGCCATGCCTCCCGCCTCCCGCCTCCCTCCTGGCGCCTCCTACCGCCCACTCGCGGCAACTTGTGTGTGTTGTGTGTTTTTTTAATCAATCATTATAAACTGCGAGATCAGCGAAGTGGGCGGCGGAAAGTCGCTTTGGCTTTGAAACTTTGCATTGCATAGTTCGCGATGTCGGGCGGGATGTGGTGCCTGCGGTGCCAGCGGTGCCAGCGCCATGTAACTGTAATTGCAACTGGGACCTTGTTCCGCTTAGCGCCGCCACCTCCCCACCTTCTCTCCTGCCCCCTAACCACTGCCCCACTGCGATTTATCCAATTTTTTATACGCTCCATTTGTGGAAGTTTACTATAAGTAGTGCGACGGGGGGCGAGAGCACTGACATTAAAAGTGGGTTGCAAGGAGAGTCTTCTAAGGCAGAGCCATTTGTAAGACTATTTATTACTTAAAAGATGCAAATGCAAAGCCAGGATATCCCCAAAGTTATGGAATTTCGTATTATTCTTTTACTACAATACAAGATTTAAATGTAATCTTGAATCATCATCCTTGATTGTAGAATACAAAAGGGCGTTGAATCGAAATCCAACTTTTTGGTCTACCTATTGCTTACTTTTTATATCACTAAGTATTCCTAAGACTTTTAATTACCAATTAGTCGATACTAAATTAAGATTAAAAGTGAGTTGCTTGAAGGAGAATCTTCTAAGCCAAAGAAAGTTGTAAGATTATTCATGTCAGGATATCCCTAAAGCTTGGGAATTTTGGATTATTCTTTTAAGTACTACAATAGGGAGTTGAATAGGGAGTCACCTTTAGCTCCACCTATTGCCCTCTCTGTATATCACCAAGTATTCACCAGACTTTTGATTACCAATTAGTCGATACTGTGTTAAGATTAAGAACAGGAAAAGACCAGATTCTTAAGCTTACAACACTTGCTCAAGCTTTAAAGAACTTAATTGGTGCAACGGCAAATGCCTTCGATAAGATTGCGGTTGGTGTAATGTTATTTGTTAGGTGACAGCCTTGATCCCCAATCAGCCTATCTGATTGCATTCTTGCAAATCAACTTGTGGAAACTTTCAACTACGTTCCCCCCTCAAGTTCAGCCAACTCTCGGCCCCTGTGCTTTCGCCTTGTCGGGTGTGTGTGCTTTGCGGCGACTGCGTCAGCTTATGCAAATTTGTGGCAACTATTTGTAGAACCGAGTCAAGTGCAACGCAACGGCGAAAGTAAACAATCAAAAACATTAAATCAATTCAACAACGAACCGAGCAAGAGCGAAAGCAAAAGCTTAACAAATCCAAGTCCCGCGCCGCGAAGTTTTAACTTTTGAAGTCGACGAAAATGGCCTGGGGCTATTGGTCCGCCACCACAGTGGATCGTGGGCGATCGCCGCGCCGCTTGACCCAGTGTGCCCCGCTCCCGGTGAACATCGTGCAGCAGGAGGAGGAGGAGGAGCAGCCCTGCCTTCCGCAACAGCAGCAGCAGTCGCAGCAGCAACAACAGTCGCAAACCTGCCCCAGCACTCCCTCGGCAAACCAACAGGGCAGCGGCAACCTCTGCTACAGCCCCACCTGTCGCTCGCGCTGCTCGAGTCCTTGTCCGGGATCTCCGTGCGGCTCCATAACGCCGCCGCCTCCGCCGCTGCTCACGTCGTCGCAGCAGCACCTGCACTCGAACAAAAACTGCCCGGCCGCCCAGCAGCTGATGAGCCACCTGGATTATGCGGCCCGGAGACAATCGCTGGATCAGTTGGATAGTCCACAGGTACGGGGATCCCTCACCGATTTCCCCATTCCCTTGCAAACTCTGCTTGAAGTCGGCAAACGGATTAGCTAGCACTAGCACTAGCACTCTTTCGAACCTCAAGCAGAGTTCGAGCTTTAAACTTTTGATGACCCTGACCCGTGTCTTTATCCCTATCCCAGTCCAAGTACTTCGACATCCAGGCCAACCAGCTGTCGGACATCATGTGCCGCGGAGCGGTGGTCAGCTCCATTCAGTCGGCGAACAACACCCTGACCCGAGGGGTATCGCTGCACAGCCGAAGCGGCAGTGCCCATGGCAGCCACCACGGGAGCCACCACAGCCACAGCCACCACGGCAGCGCCCACGGATCGCTGGGCTGCCTCCAGGGAGGCGTGGGAGTGGGCGTGGCCACCGGCAGCACCGGCAGCATTGGCATGATGTCCGCGGGCCACATCGACACCGGGGACTACGACGTCCCGCACCCGCACCCCTACACGCACCACTACATGCAGACAACGGCCTCGGTGACGCCGCCGCACTCGACCCTGAGTCGTCCGGGATCGGCGGGCGCCGTGTGCCAGGGACACGACTCCGGGTCGGACTCGAGCCAAGGGTGCGGTGGATCGATCATGGGCGGGATGCTCGTGATGGGCCACCCGGGGCACATGGGCAGCCTGGGGCACCACAGCGCCGGCAGCGGATCGCTGGGCAGGTGCTCGAGCCGGTGCCACAACACCAACACCACCACGACGGACGACTCCGGCGGCGGCAGCAGCGGAGGCGGCGGCGGTGGAGTGGGAGGCGGCGGAGTCGGCGGGGGCAGCGGCTCCATTTCCGTGGGAATGCCCGGGATGCTGATGGACTACCACCACAGCCATCACAGCGGCAGCGCCGGCAGTGGCCTGAACGGTTGCGGCGGAGGCGGTGGCAGCATCGCCGGCGGCAGCATCGGCGGGCGCAGCAGCGTCCTGGGCACCATTCACAACGGTCACGGCCACCACCACCAGCAGTACCACCACGAGTGCATCCACTACGAGCGTCTGCCCATTCCCGTGCCCATTCCCACGGTGCCGATGGGCGTGGTCGCGGCCCCGCAGCAGCAGCAGATGTCGCAGCACCAGCTGCAGTCGGAGGAGGAGATCGAGCCGGCGTATGCGACAGGTAAATGGCAGCGCAGTCCTCACCGGGGACTCGAAAGTATCACAAACACGGGAGGCACACCAATGGATTTATTATTTTGCCACTGTTTCATTTGGATTCACTTGATTTTAAGCGCGAAGTGTTCAGCAATTACCTTAAGTTCTTTAAGTTATTATTATTAGTTTACACACATTGTATAAGTTTATTGTAAGCCGAGAGTTTTCCTCAAGTCGAAACGCGTTTCAAGTGAAAGATAAGAAATGCTATGTATAACTTTTAGCTAAAGAAGTTTAGCATTTAGCCTTTCAACAACCCAGTAGTCCAGCCAACCAGCCGCGCATTCAAATGCAAATCAGAGACTTTTCTCTACCCATTATTAAATTTGAAACCCAAAACATTTCGACACCAAATTTATGGGTTATTAAACCGAAACCCACTGAGGCTCTCTGGCCATTCCCCGTCCACCGGCCGCGCCATAAATTAGTGCTTATCCATATCTATTATTTGCAATAAACTATTGATTTTCTTCTGCATGCGTGCGCTGTACTTAATTTTGATGGAAGTGCCAGCCCCGATCCGATCTTATCATTCGTCGCGCTCTCACTTGGCCGGCTGCCTGGCCGCCTGCTCCCAATTGGAGGCGGCGGTGACAATTCAATAGCTCAGTCGGCCACTTGAGGCTGTTCTGTTGTCGTTCTGTTTCGCACTTGATTTTATTGTTCTTTTGTTGTTCTCCGGCGCGGTTTCTTTTTGCGGCGGCCGCTCTTCGCGCAGCCAAACATCGTCATTGCGGTTGCGGTCTCAGTTCTTAGCCGAAAGCCGCGCGTTGACGACGCCTCGAGCGCTCCAGAGCGGTTGCTGCGAGTTGGGAAACTTTTAACTGCTCCCGGGTTGACCCCTGAACTGTCTGTCCACACACTCGAGCAGACACAATGATCATCTGGAGCGGCTTCTGTGAGGCTGCTCAAATATACAGCACCCAAACAGCGACGTTTATGACCGGGGGTCCATCGTGTTAGTAAGCCAAAGTGAACACAGTGGGTTTTTACACCCAAAGTGCCAATTAATCAATGAACTTGTGTGAAAAGTAGTGAAAGACCTAGCATATCGGGTTAAAGTCAAGATATGCGAGTGTGGTGGGACTGCCAAAACCTCTTGAATGGCCTGCGTCAAAAAGTTCTTGATTGATTACTCAAGATCCCACAACTTGAACCGCAGGAGCACCCCTTGCAAGTGAACTTAGAACCACATTATATCATATTTCCTTTGTGACGAGGCCTTCGGGCTAAGGCCCAATGAGTAATCTTGCATATCGCTCGAATGGTTCTTTTGTTTTGCCATGCCCCCTGGGCCATTGTGTTTCCCCAACGTCCTAGTCACTTAATAAATTCTGCTGCCGTTATCACGCCCTCGGCATAGCATTTGCGAGCCACAAAAATACACACCGGGCAAACGCTGTAATGAAAAATAAAGGCAATAACAAGAGCGCAGTCCAAACACAAATTTGGTTGGCTCTATCGCAATTGATAAGCAAACGCTTGCAGATACGAGGAGAATGTGGCACCGAAATTCTAGGTCAATGCAAGGCATGAGGCAATAGCAATACCAACATAGGTGGCATCTATCACTGAGATAACCTTGGACGGCCGGACTTGACGGAATTATTGAACCCTAGGGCCTCCTGGGGGGCAATGCTTTAATTGAATTATGAATGAGCGATGAACGATGAGCAGGGGGTGCTGCGATACATAGTATATCTGATAGCCGAACAATTGGTCTCAATTGATGGGTCTGCAGCTGGTTGCTGCTGGTCGGTCTTCTCCCTCCCGGAAAGGCTTAATTAGCATTACTTGGAACAAGAGCAGCATCTCCCTGTCTCTGGGTCTCTGTGAACTATCTCCTCCCATCTCCCATATGCTATCTGCTATCTCTGCCGCCCGCCGCGTTCTCTTTATTCTCTGTACATGGTGCGTGGCAGGTCGGAGATAAGGCGGAGATATAGATTGCCACCGAACGGAGCGGCTCAGTCGCGGGGTGGGTGCTGACGAGCCAACAAGCCCACAGTCCAGGCTGGAACACACAATACCCACAGCACAGATTGATGTGGCTGGGCAAGAACCCGTTTATAAGTAAAAACCGCTGGCGAAATCCCATTAAATTGATAAGAGAACCGCGGCAGGGAAAGAGGTTTACCCAATGGGCAAGCTAGCCTGCCGTAAGCATGCAAACACTGGCGTGACCGGTGTTTAATGTTCCCAAAGTCCTTTACACCCGTTACAATCACTAACAAGGCAATTCTCGTTTCACTTTTGCAGTATTCCCCAATGTTCCTCAGGCGCCGGGATTGTCCTGCGATGGCGAAGATCGTAAGTATTGTTCACTTTAGTTGGGCCCACACAAAGTGTGCACAGGCTGGTTTTATGTACAAACAATTAGCCCACTGACAACGATAACGTTTGTTATGATGAATCAATGGTCACTGAATCATAGCATTGGGAATTGATAAGTATTTATCACAGACAACAAACTTTTGCATTTTAAAGGCCGGATAATTGTTCAGAGTTAATCAGTTGGCTGGGAGCCTGGGCTTTCAATGAATCGCGCTAATAAAGTCCAGTCAGTGATGTGTAACTATCTAAAATCAAGCGGACTTAGATTGACAGAGGAGCATTACCCAACAATGATTGAATTTTATTTCCCCTTTTTCAGGCAGCATCTATCGGCGCGGTGCTCGACGTTGGCGCAAGTTGTACCGCGTCAACGGACACATCTTCCAGGCCAAGCGTTTCAATCGGGTGAGTCTTCCTTCGCATATACCCAAGCTAAAGTGCATCAAATAACTCGAAAATCTATTGCCAACAGCGAGCTTTCTGTGCCTACTGCCAGGATCGCATCTGGGGCCTGGGCCGTCAGGGTTTCAAGTGCATTCAGTGCAAGCTGCTGGTGCACAAGAAGTGCCATAAGCTGGTGCAGAAGCACTGCACCGACCAGCCGGAGCCGCTCGTCAAGGAGCGCGCCGAGGAGTCGAGCGACCCGATGCCGGTACCCCTGCCCCCGCTGCCGTACGAGACGATGAGCGGCGGAGCGGACGCCTGCGAGACGCACGACCACGCGCACATTGTGGCGCCGCCGCCGCCAGAGGACCCGCTCGAGCCGGGCACCCAGCGACAGTACTCGCTGAACGACTTCGAGCTGATACGGGTGATCGGACGCGGCAGCTATGCCAAGGTGCTGATGGTGGAGCTGCGGCGCACCCGCCGCATCTACGCCATGAAGGTGATCAAGAAGTCGCTCGTCACCGATGACGAGGACATCGACTGGGTGCAGACGGAGAAGCACGTGTTCGAGACGGCCTCGAACCACCCGTTCCTGGTGGGGCTGCACTCGTGCTTCCAGACGCCCTCGCGTCTCTTCTTCGTCATCGAGTTTGTGCGCGGCGGCGATCTGATGTACCACATGCAGCGCCAGCGCCGGCTGCCCGAGGAGCACGCCCGCTTCTATGCCGCGGAGATAAGTCTGGCGCTGAACTTCCTCCACGAGAAGGGCATCATCTACCGGGATCTGAAGCTGGACAACGTTTTGCTCGACCACGAGGGTCACATCAAGCTGACGGACTACGGCATGTGCAAGGAGGGCATTCGGTCCGGCGACACCACATCCACGTTCTGCGGAACACCCAACTACATTGCCCCGGAGATCCTGAGGGGCGAGGACTACGGTTTCTCGGTGGACTGGTGGGCCCTCGGAGTCTTGCTCTACGAGATGTTGGCCGGACGCAGTCCCTTCGATTTGGCCGGCGCCTCCGAGAACCCCGATCAGGTTGGACTCCATGTTCTTCATGCATTTTAATTAATGTGCTAATGGCCTTGCCTTTTTTGTTGAGCAGAACACCGAGGACTATCTGTTTCAAGTGATCCTGGAGAAGACGATTCGTATTCCGCGCTCGCTGAGCGTGAGGGCGGCCTCTGTGCTGAAAGGCTTCCTCAACAAGAACCCCGCAGATCGCCTGGGTTGCCACAGGGAGTCTGCCTTCATGGACATTGTCAGCCATCCGTTCTTCAAGAACATGGATTGGGAATTGGTGAGTGCCGGGGCCATGTTCTCCTTGTTGGGTCTGTGCGTCCTGTTGCCTTGGTTTGTGATGATGATAATATGGCAGTGGGGATGGGTTTCGAAAGTATTGCATTGATCGGTTGGTGATAAAGTTAGTGAGGGTCCAAAAGATTAGTAGAGGGTTGATGTCTTATCTTGGATATTAATGATATAAAGAAGCATTTGTTTATCTATTACAATACGCGAACGCATTGCGCGTTAAAGATAGCACAAAAGGAGGTGCAACCGCCTTATATACCCAACCTAGACACTGGTGATCCCTATATGACAAGCAACTTCGATGTTCAGTTTACCCAAGAACCGGCGGAACTAACGCCAGACGATCCGTAAGTCCAAAGAGTGTTTCCAAACCCCAATAAACCCAACCGATGGCAAGTTGTGTTAGTATCCGTATTTTGATTCCTTGCATGATAAGTCGATCCTCTTGTAAGGTCCAGAACAACGGCAGGTAAATGTTATCATGTCCCTCCCCCCCGAAAAAACATTGTCAGTCACCATCTCTATCGATCTGTCTACAAACTGGAACCGTACTCCCCCACAAATTATCATCATCATCATAATCATTGAGCTCAAGCCACACAGCGACCGACATGAATGAGAAAAATTAAGAGATGTTTTGTGTTTGTGAATTGGCCGAGATTTGTATCCTTCTCCTAATCGATTATGATTTTCTGCTATCTACTACCATTATGCACACCCAAATCATGCAGCTTGAGCGCAAGCAGGTCACGCCACCATTCAAGCCACGCTTAGACTCAGACCGCGACCTGGCCAATTTCCCGCCAGAGTTCACCGGCGAGGCCGTGCAGTTGACTCCGGATGATGAGTGAGTTTTCCGATTTTCCCTACGATTTTGTACTCATCTCCGCCTGATTGGGGTATTGATTTTCTAATCTGTGCTATGTCTGCTTGTTCCCCCAGCCATGTAATTGATAATATCGATCAATCGGAGTTCGAGGGCTTTGAGTATGTGAACCCCCTGCTGATGTCCTTGGAAGACTGCGTCTGACACCACGAAATGTGCGACCTACATCCGTACAACATGCGGGTGAGTGAACTGCTGCCTACCTATTGACCATGATCGGTTGTTAAAGGTTCTCGATTGCAGCTTTATGGCGAGGATTCCAGTGACTACGATTCCGTGGCTGATGATCTGAGTCTCCTGCATTTGAACAGCGCGACAGGAGCCGGAGGATCAGTCAATAGCAATAACAATCTCAGCCAGCAGCAGCATTATCGTCAGCAGCAACAGCAGCAGCAACAGCAATATCATCCGCACTCAGCATACTCACAACAGCAACATCAACAACAGCAGCAACAGCAGCTACAACACCAACAGCAGCAGCAGCAGCAACAACTCCATCATAATGGTAACAATAACCTTCACAATAACCAAATGCAAGCAAATAATAATAAAAGTCTACTGCAGCACATGTTTTGCCTTCCATTGAACTAATTAAAATAACGAATTAGATAAAACAGCAACAAGCAACAACAATGAGCAACACAGCAACAACCAGTAGCAGAGCAACTAAAATAAAAATAAAAGACGATTAAAAACTATCACTTTAAAATCGAGAAGAACATTTCAAAGCGATACAAGTTATTTATAACCTCTCTACAGCAGACAAGTCTAAATATTATATACAAGCGAAGAGTAAATCTAAATCTGTCACAAGTTGCAAGTATTACACTAAAACTAAACGACATAAAGCAAAACGATTACTTTACTATTTAAGCACCTAGGCAGCCAGGCAACGTACATACATAAATGCAAGCGAAACAAACCATTTCATAACTCAATGCAAGACTTTTCACCAAGAACTTAGGGAGAACGCGCTCCGCTCAGACAACTTTTTAAGCTAACCGTATGTGCATCAGATATGAGTATAATTTTTAAAACTTGAACTAACGAAATACAATACATTTCATCATTTAATTTTACTAGCCGGATGAAGGAGGGACGAGTAGGGGTGTCGTATATATATATTTCAAATGAATCAATCTATAATATCTAAGCATATATAATGAAAATCTAATGTAAAATGTGTGTGTGTTAGAACTAGAGAGAGCGAGGAGCATGGTTTTTAAAGGCGACATCAGCAGATTGACGTAAATGTACGAGCATGTGTACTGTAAACAGCAATAGTCTAACTAAGGAAGGAACAACTACACATTGTAATTGCAGAATTCTAATTTTTACACCACGAGAGCAGATTCTCGGAACAATGCGAACAAACAAACCCATACTTATTTATTGTATTCCCTTTGTATTATTTATTTATAAAGAGGATAAAAAGAGAAACAAGCTAACACAATCCGTCTACTGGCAATATAACTTCGTTAAGTATTAATGCAACTTTTGTTTTGTTTTCTAATGCATTCCACTGTACTTACAACACAGAAATATATGTGTATAGTATATATTTTTGTTAGTTTACTGAGGCCCATATAAGGCCATCTCAAATATTCAAAAAAAAAAAAACAAATATATATTTATATTAACAACTTTTTAAGTGATGGTCGAAAGGAAAATCAAAATGCTAGATCCTTTGGTTGAGTCTTTTTGCGTACGTTGCGTACTTTTTAACCTAATGTTTACGCGTATAAATATAAACAAATATAAATTAATATGAATGCGGCAAGATTGTACCCTTTGTTTTTGTAAGCCACATGCGAGTATTGCGAGATTCATTGAAATTAGCGAGTATCAAGAAATATCATTGTGTTGCAACGTGAATAAGAGATATTGGGTTTTTATTGACTAACTAATCTAAATTAAATTTGACAAAATGTTACTTGTTGATGTATGAAAAGCAAATAAACCACGAAATTAAGCGCATATTGTTATATTTCCAACTACGATGCAATCTTAAAAGCAAGAAGTAATGTCGATCAAACCGAGTTTCGACTCGGCAAAATAGTAAGCAATCAATTCAATGCAGCAAGAGAGACAAGCTCTCCAATCAATTTCAAATTGCACTTACCGATTACAGAGTTGAAAAAAAAAAAACAAAAAAAACAATGGAATACCCGTTTATTCATTAGCGTTCCCGTTAGTTTTATTGTTGTGTTTGATGACAAAGTTCGATAAGTAAGTTTAATTAGTGGATAATGATTTTAATTGACCGTATACACATGTATTTGTATTTTCTTTGACCCGATGCGACTAATTTTAAATACTGAATGCACTTTGGCATACATTTCAGATGCTAGCAAAATGTCAAAACGAAATTGAGGGCGTAAACGACGATATTTGCGTTACCATTATGCATATAAACAGAAAACGAATAAAGTATTGTAATAAGAAACAATTGCACACGCTCTTCTCATTTTCATTAAAACGCTCAACTTTTATTAACAATTCAAAAGCGGGGGGCCAAGGGAAATGGAAATGGAAGTGGGCAGGGGGTAAAAATTCAACAAATGCAAAACGTTAGCCTAGCCTATCGGTTGAGTGCCCTCAGTTGGCCTGCAAAATGGAGACCGGCTCTTGCATAATCTCCTGAATCTTCGCCTCCGGAACCGCCACGCCATTGGCCAGCAGAGTGTGAACGATGCCGTCGTGTTTATTGCCACTTGAGCGTGCCTGGAGCACAAACTCGGTGTCCTGCAGCAGGAACTTGGTGTCAGTGCCGCCATGAACGAACGCCGACTGCGAAATGGGGGAGGTAATAAAATGAGTGCACGGAAAATAAATTCTCAGTAGGAGGAGGAGCATTATGATTTCTCTACGATTTTCTTTAGAGACTCCAAGCAATCACTGCGACTGGTTGGATGAGTGTGCTCATCATCCTCCTAATAAATGTCCTACCTCCTCGGTCCGCAGCTCGTCGTTCACATACAGGCTCAGTGTGTCCAGCTTGAGCATTATCCTGTACTCCTGCGACGCCTCGGCAGCTGCGGAATCGGAATCACTGGCGTATAACCACAGCCGGTATTGCCGTGTCATCTCCTCGGTGTATTGCTCGTGCGACTTGCCGTCGATGTACAGTGAGTACTCGTATTTGAAGCCCGGCGCCGGGTCCACACGGATGATGCAGCGGATTTGGTCGATGTGAAATGTGTCCTCGCCCACCAGCTTGAACATCCAATCGCGCCGCAGCACCTCCTGTGAGTGGGATAAGTGGGGTAAGATTCGAAACCATAAATTTCGCATTCGCAACTCTTTGTTGCCATTTAAATTATGATGTCCTACTAGGCGATTTCATTACTCAATGCAATTAAATGAACTCATAACCATAAAAATAAACAGCAGTATGTGTCAAGGATATGAATGCAATTTATTACAATCCATTAATGGCCATTATATGCAATATATGGGCCAAGATATGAGGCCACGGGGGGTAAAACGTAATTTGCTAAAAACGAAATGCACATACAAACTCGACTCCGTAATTAAGTTCGCTTTTTACAATGCAAATACTTGAAGCGAAAGCGAACCGCCGCCGCAAGCCCAGCGACCTACCCCAGCAGAGCCGGGACAACTTACCCGTCCATTGACCCAAATCATGCGCCGCCCACTGGTTGTGCCGTGTTCCAGCTCGATGCGGTACATCTAGGCGAAAAATGGTGGAGCAGTTATCGCTCATTTCCATCAAATTTTGGCTTGCGGTTTCCCGGAACTGCATATGCCGGAACGATTACCTTGCCGTTGATGGGCACACACCATTGGGCCACGATGTTCTGCTTGTTGTAGCGCTGGTCCTCGGGAATGTGATCCTGCGTCATGATGGGCTGCGTGGACAGATTTTCCAACCGCAGTGTGGGCGACAGAAAGGACATGTGGCTCTGGTCGCGACTCGATCTGGCTTACGCCCCCAATTAATCAATCAATACCGCTCCTATTAATATTAATTGTAATTGAAATCCACATTCAAAATGCGCCTCCCCAACCGCAGGGTTGTTTCAACCCAGGGCCAAAAAAAAAGTACCAAATTCGAGGGAGTTCAAGGAACTTTAACTCGCGCTTGGCTTGTGTAATCTCCAGATCTAGTTTGAATGCACTTTCAGGCCGCTATTAGGCTAGATTTTATTCCGTTTTCCGTGCTGCCGGGCGGCGGAGAAAACCGCAAGAGCGAACCGCACGTTGTTAGCGCCAATGGCACACTAAACAACACACAATAAACGCCAAAGGAGGAACTGAAGAAAAACTAGTTGGCTCTCCGGCCTGGCCCTGGCTATGGCTCTGGCTCTGGCTCTGCTTGGGCCACAGGCTTTGGCTTTGGCTTTGGCTACAGCTATGGCTCTGCTTCTGCTGCTGCTTCTGCCTTTGGCCGAGTCGCGGTCGCGTTTGTCGGTCTGCCAAACTGAAGGCGAGTGCAGAGCAACTACGAATACGCCGCGTGGCGCCAAAACAGAGTTGATTTGTTTCCACTAGTGAGCCGTGCGTGTGTGTATGTGCGGGCAAGTGAACAGTGAGCACCATGCCCAGGGGACAGCCATGAATTATGGCACTCATTTCTCCAAACATGAAGTATCCCTCAGGTGTTGCATCATGATCGGGTTTTCCTCGTAAACAGTTGAGAATTAACGTTCTGTAAGAGCGCTACCTTGTTTTTAGCTTCTTAAAAAACTCAACGTTGAAGTCATATTTTCATATCACTCATACGCACTGTTGACATTAAACAATCTTTTTTTTTCTTTTTTTAACAGCATGATACATGACATTTAAAACTGTCTTTTTTGGACAACCATTAAATTGTTTCATTTCAACGTCACTTATAGCATCCTAGGAGGTCCAGGCGAGGTCAATGGGGTGCGTCTTCTTAGCTGCACGCTGCTGTCCAGCAAGACGATGTCCGACAGGTTTGGATGGTCGTGAAACTAAGCAATCTCATAAGCAAAATAAGTTAAATAATCAAGTATTTATAGAAATATTCTGTTGAACAGTAATAAACCTTTAACCTTAGTATATAAATAACCGCTATCAGCTCGCTTATTACGCATACGCACTGTTGCCTGTGCCAAACTTTACTCCTTGACAAGCGGGAGCCGTGGCTTAATAGAATCCAATTAAAGTTCTCCGGGCATTCCTTTCCTTTTTGCCCTTCGCCCTTCCGCCCTTTCTGGCTTCCGCTGCAGCGAACTTTCACTGTATCCACTTCCCGATACACCCAACCAAGCGAACCGGGTAGTAGTGTCGTCGCTCGCATAAAAATAAACTTTGGCCCGCCAAGTATGCAATTGTTTTTGCATTGCAATTGCCATGGCCTGCCTGCCTGCCTGCCGCCTGCCTGCGTTGCCCCTCCGTGCCTTTGAGTTTGCCCGCCACATCGCCTCGGGCCTCCAATCGAGCGTAAGCCAAACAATATTCGTGCATACATATTTTATTCTGGATGACAATTATATGGCCCAGGGGGATAAGACTAAGACTCCGCTGCCAGCCGGCACTCTCGACTGTACGAGCACAGGGCCGCCATCGCCGCCGCATTGGGCAATCGGCGCAAATTTGTCGCATTTTGTTTTGTTGTCATGTTTATGGCGCAACATTTTCTGGCCATAAATACACGCCGAAAATGCTAATGACCAATTGGGTGGGTTGGTTGGTCTGTCGGGGGGCCGGCAGACGCGGCAAGAAGACGACGTCAAGACGGAAGACTTGCCGCCTCCGGGTGGCATTTCAATCGACCAGAAGCGATATTGATAAATGTATTTGGGCCAGATTGGATAAGGAGTCGCACACCGAAACGGGCACATCATATGTCAAATCGGTTCCTCAGGACTTCAACCCAGTGCCATAAAGCTCTGCCTTCCCTTGCTGTTTGCTGTGCGGGTGTGTGTGTATGAACCTGGAGGGGGGGAATGGACGAGGGGTGGGTTAAGGAAAACATATGCCATCGCCCCATCAGAGTCCCAACACGCGAAGGTCACTGGCAAAGCGCCGTTTGAAGTCGCTTACAGTTTTAGTTGATGTTGACGCTATCAAAAAGGGGTTGTGGCAGGGGGGGTGGGCGTTGTGTGTGTGTGTGTGTGTGTGGGAGTGTAGTGGTGTGTAAAAAGAAAACAGTCGCCCACACAAACACCGAGATAACGAAACATTTGACAAGGACAAGGGTGCCTGCCACCCGTGAACTCCCCTTTTCGGCACGAAAAGCCCCAACGCCAGTGTGTTGGTGTAATTATTAGTGCCGTACAAAATAAATATGTATGTATGCATACACAAACATCCTTTTTCGACGCTCGCTGCCGGGTCCTTAGCCCAAGCACTGTGGGAGTTTTGCCGGGAAAATTGCTTTTTTATATCATCATTTCTTGATTGTCGTCAGAACCCAACATACTGGTCGTCTACGTGACCTACACCACAGCGAACCATAAAAGTGTCCTGATGTTCGAAAAGCATACATTCTTATCAGGTTTCTAAGATCTGACCCCGTCTTAGGGATTTCCGTCTGGCCAAGTCGGGATTTAAGGTTTATTCACTAAGAAAACAGTTTCCCCAATCGCCTTGGAGTCTCTCTTTCGAACAACTTCCCGTTCTACTGGTCGAAACTTCCACAAAAGTTCGGAAGGGGCAATTACATGGGTTTTATGGTAGGGCCATTTAGTCGGAAAACGCTTTGGAGCGGCTATTGCCGCTTTGCCAGACACTTCGTGGGGCTAATTCGAAGCACTTCCTGCGATTGTATGGAGACCTTCCGCTGAGTTTGCGTGCCGCTTCCCAAAGTTCCCTTTATACCGCCTATAAACCCCATTGTCCTCGGCTGCGCTTTTTACGTTGCCTACTTTCCAGTTGAATTTATGAACCATTCCGCCGCTGGTCGCACACATTTTATGCAAATATACTGCCGAAAGTGCCGCAACAGACAACATTCGCTGACGCTGACGCTGTAGCTGTCGCTGTCACTGTCGCCGCTGATGATGTTGCAGAAGTTGGCCAGCCAGCAGGCCGGAGGCCGGGGGTTGCGTGCCTCGCTGGTGTCAGCCAACTGGCACACTACAAATGTCGCCGACAATTAATTTCCATAGATAATTGCCTGTCGATAACGACAGCGGCAGCCGGGGACATTAATCAAATGCCCAGGGCCTGTTGACTGGCTGTCTTTGTTGCCGTTCTCGTTGTGGGGCTGCTCTTTCGGACATTCGGTGGTTTTGGACACGATTTAATCAAAAACTATGGCGAAATGACAAAGTGAAAGTTGTATTTCAGTGATTTGTGTAACGCTCTTAAATCAAATTGAATTGGCAAAATGTGTGCGCTCGCTTAAGTTAGCTACAATGTGTGTAAGTGTGTGGGGGGTGTGTGTTGGCAATAATGAATTCTTCTTGCTACATCGACAGATATATGTATTAGTGTAAACGTTATGATTCATAGGGTGCTAAACCCCCAAATAGAGTGTTCACGGGTGTTCAACCAGCTGAATAATAATACTGATCACAACGCCATCCCCGTGTGAGAATTCAGTTGGTGTGTCAACAGTTGCCAGCGAAAGTAATGATTGATACTTAGTCGGACAATAAATACGGAGTATACGCTTACGTGTAAATATATTATACGTGTATATAGAATTTGTATTGCTGCACCATAACAACTAACATAAACAGCAAATATCTCTTGTAATCAAGTAATTGATCTATACATATGATTTGGGAACAAATTTGAACAACGCTGGGCGTAAAATAGGCGCTAGTTGTAGGTCATTTGTCAGATTATCGTGTAGGGCTGTGTATATACGTATGCCTATAATCGACGCTAATTGCACTATTTGTGTATATGTATCTCTGATCGTTTAAGCTGTCACACCGGCTATCGCAATAATTGTCGCACAACTGGAGATACGAACGTGTTTCAAATGTTAGCTACGCATCGTGGATATACAATAAAATATGTTTAAGTATTGCTAAAAATTAATAATTGATACAACGAAGTATATTGCATTGCCTAATCGTAATGATAAACTTAATTATTTACATAAGATACCGATGAAATACTGAGTTACCGCGTAAATAACTAAATAGTCGCTTCCGTAAAAATATAAATGCACTTCAATCGATTCGAATGAGAATACTTGTTGTTCGCAAGGCTACAACTACGAGTTTTGGCCGTAATATGGTATTATTTCTCTATTGAGTATGGGCTACTTCTTCTAGGCATATGGTATATGGTATATATAGAAAATGGCAGTTTGGATTCATCTATCTAGCTAGTGTGTGAAAAGCATGGGTCGCCAGGCTATGACTGGTCCGAAGCGCGCCAGTGGGAAGAGAATCGAGTGACTAACATTATGATGGGCAGACTTGCGATCCAATATTGACGAAAACGCGTTAGAAAAATGCACAAAAGTCTTCGGTCTCGTGATGGGAATCGGTGCTTAGGCCGGTAAGTGTGTGGTCCATCATTTTCTCGACAGCATTATGTTCATGACCGTGCCGCAGTTAAGCAGCACGCGTTTGGCATCGCTCAGATTGGCATTGGTCAGGTCGTAGCCGTCGATTTCCAACAGCTTGTCGTTGAGGTTCAGCAGGCGGGCGGCATTCGTGTTCGGCGTTATCGAACTGACAAAGATCCCCACCTAAAGAGAACAGGCTCCCCCCACATTAGTAACGATCATTGACGGGATAAATCCCGAGGGATCAACGCACCTGATTGAGTATTTCGGCGATGTCGAAGCCAATGCTGTGCTCCCACTTGAGTGTCACCTGCTTGACGGTCGGGTTCTTGTGGACGCCGAAGATCCAGGTGGACTTCTTGCCGCCCGCCTTGCCCGACGTGTTGTTCGTGGCCGTCGAGTTTAGCGAGTGCTGCGACATTGTGTCGTCCAGCTCCTGCTCCTGGTCTTGGTCCTCCTCCTCCTCCGGCTTCGAGTCCAACCCATTGCTGCTAACGTTGTTTTGGTAGTCCAGCTGCTGTTCATCCGACAGGTCCGCCGCTTCCTGCGCACCGATCGCCGTCGTCTTGAAGTTGCTGTTCAACGCGTCCTGGTAGATGGTCTGCTCCAATTGCTCCTGCAGCTGCTGCTGCTGCTGTTGCTGTTGCTGCTTGCGCTGCCGCATCGACTCGTACAGGTTGAGGTCCTCGGGCGTTTTCTTGGTGTAAACGCGAGCAATGTGATATGGTGGCGGTTCCAGGCGCGGTGGAGGCGCCCCGAACTGAGCCTGCTGCTGCATGGGTTGCTGCTGCTGCGGCTGCAACGGCTGCAGCTCGTAGTCCTGGTCCCCGTTGAGATGCGTGGTGGGCAACGGCGTGTTGGCCTCCACATAGAGCTGCTGGTAGTGTGACTCGTAGTTGACCAGCGGCAGCCCGTAATACTCCTGCGGGGGCACGGGGTGGCCCATCTGCTGCGGCTGCTGGTAGACCCCGTAGATGTGTGTTGTTTCCGGCGCCATGCCGTATATTGCACTTGCCGCGGCCTGGTCCACCACGTCCTGCTCGGCATTGCCGCTATCACAGTGCACTGGGCCCCCGTTGGCCACCACGCGCGCCTCCCTCACCTCGCTGGCACCCGGCGAGGCGGCCGCCGCCTGGGCCTGCCGCACGTACTTGGCCATCTGGCGCAGCTCCTTGGGATAGGGCGTGGGCGAGCGCATCAGGCGCACGGAGCCGGCCATCTGGTCGGGCGTCGGGGTCGGCGGGGCCGCCACGTAGTTGCTCGGGTAGCTGGGCGCCGGCTGCGGGGCTTTGGCGTTGCTCAGAATGGTCGCCTCCTCCGCGAAGCAGATCCTCCGCGACGGGCTGACGTGCGGCGGCTGCTGCTGGTTGGCGTAGACGAACTCGTACTGCTCCTGGGCCTGCTGCTGCGCCTGCATGCTGTTCATCTTGAAGGTCACCTGCGGCAGCATGAAGCAGGTCAGCTGGGTCTTGGTGCTCGCGTCGAGGTACTGCAGCGGCACCAGCGGCTGCGACTGGTTGTCGCTCAGCCAGAGGGAGGTGAGGTTCACCAGGTTCAGCATCGAGACGGGCAGGGCGTTGATGTAGTTGTTCACCACGTTGATGACCCGCAGCTTGGCCAGGCTGCCGATGTTCTGCGGCAGGGCGGACAACTGGTTGTTGGCCACGCTGAGCACGCTCAGCTGCTGGCAGCTGCAGAGCTCGTCGGGCAGCTGGCGCAGCTGGTTGTCGTCGGCGAAGAGGAAGCGCAGGCTGCGCAGCATGCCGATGGTGCTGGGCAGGCGGATCAGCTTGTTGTGGCTCAGCACCAGCTCCTCCAGCTGCTCCAGGTAGCTGATGCTGTCGGGCAGCTCCGTCAGCCCGTTCGACTCGCACTTGAACGTCACCAGGGACTTGAGCATGCCCACGCTGAAGGGGAAGGCCTCCAGGTTGTTGGCGCCCACGGAGAGCACCTCCACGTTGCGCCAGTTGCTCAGCTCGCTGGGCAGCGTGTCCAGCAGGTTGCCGTTGGCCTCGAAGTGCTGCAGCTCGCGCAGCTTGCCGATGTTGGCCGACACGCGCCGTATCTGGTTGAAGTCGATCCACAGCTCGCGCAGCGACTTCAGCTCCCCCACGACCTCGGGCTGAAAGAGAGACAGAGACAATCAGCACCTAAACGTTTGGTAGGGAGCAATCGCAACCCTCACCAGCTCGGTGAACTCGTTGCCGCCAATGTCCAGGCGCTGCAGGTTGACCAGGCGCACCATCGACTTGGGCAGCGTGATGAGGTTGTTGAGCCGCAGCTCCAGGATCCGCAGGTTGACCAGGCGCCCGAAGTTGGCCGGCAGGAACTCCAGGTACGTCTCGTTCAGCAGCAGCTCCTGCAGCGATATCAGCGAGGTGATGGCGTCGGGCAGCCGCTGCAGGCTGTTGCAGCTCAGGTCCAGGTGGGTCAGGTGCTTGCAGGCCTTGATCTCATCGGGCACGGTGACGATTACTGCGCGAGGAAGGGGATTAGCCAGCGATCTCGGGGGGATATCGCTAGAGTTTCTTACGGTTCCGGTTGAGGTCCAGGTGCTGGAGCTGGCGCAGGCTGCCGATGGCCTGGGGTATGCTCTCCAGGTTGTTGCTGTTCACGTGCAGCACCCGCAGGCCCTGGCAGTAGAACAGTTGCGGCGGCAGCGTCTGCAGCTGCAGGACAAGGCGGAGGGATTAGCTAGGCAGGTGGGCGGGGGATGGTTTTCGGGGACAACTCACTCTGGTGGTGCTCAGGTACAGCTCCTCCAGGGTGCGCTCGTGCTGCCACACCTCCGGGAAGTCGCTGGCCAGGGGCGTGTTGCTGTAGTCCAGCTTGTCGATCACCTCCTCGCGCTTGAACTTGAAGCAGGGGAAGCACTTGCTCAGCAGCGGCATCTCGGAGGCGGGGGGCTGTCTCGTCTATTGCTTTTCGTTCACTCGGTGTGTAAGGCACGGTTGCGGTTGCTGCAGGAACCAACGGAGAACGAGAAACGTTGCGATTTGGCAAGGTAAGTCTTTTGGGGTCAAGCCCCTCCCTCACACCCTCACTCTCCACCGCTCGCTGGATCACTCACCGTCTGTGATTCATCGCCGCAGCTGCTGAGAGGCTCTTGCGGGTCCTGCTCCATTGAGTTGCATTTCCATTTCCGTTTCCCCGTCGGCTGGCATCTTTTGTTTGTTATTCTCTCGGGCCGTTACTCCTCTGCTCTGCTCTGCCCACCGTCACTGGCACTCACTACCACGAAGAGGGTCTCGCACGGGCCTGTGCCTGGCCAGCGGCATTACCAACGCTTCGCTTGCCCAATTAGGAGTGTCTGCCGCCCAGGCTGGAGTCTGTGCTGCTGGTACGGGCCATTTAATTGCGTTTTATTTGATGTTTTTCGCTGCGAAACAAGTTGCTTGCAGGTGTTAGCGATGGTAGGTGCAGAGTAAGCTAGCGATGGGAGCGCCCCGACAGAGTCCCGATTTCGGCTCCGGTTACTTGGCTCGATATACTCGCAAATCCCGCCGGACTCAAGCCAGCAGCTAGCTAGCCACGATTAGTCGGAACGGCTGCCAGCCAGATTAAAAATAATTTTGTTTACGTCTGTTGGCCATGCGTGGGAGTCGCGATATCGATAACAAAATGCTAGTACTGGCATCCCCCGCTGGAGGGCGCCACGCAGTAGCCGCCCAAATTCAAATAAAGGGGAAAAAACAAAGCGAAAAACAAACACGGCAACCGGGCTTCGTTCGCTGTAAATGCTTCACCCTTTGCTAATTAATGTTTGCTTTGCACTTCCTGGGCTGCCCGTACGCCAAAGCAAACGCCGCGCGCATCGCGGTGTCGCTTTAACTGTTGATAACTACAGCCCGCGCCCGTTGACGCGGCATCCCAGCAAATAGTAAATAGTAAATCTGTCGTTTTCAAAGTATCAAAGTTCAAAAGGGGTTAATGCGAATTCCGGCCAAGACAACCAATTAAATCTTGGCTCATTCACTGTCCCAGACTTTGCGCACTAGGAGTGTTTTGAGTGTGTCGTCATGCAGCGTGTGTGTGCATTGTGTGTGTGTGCCGTAGTCGTGGTGTGAAAATTATTCAAATAACGGTCGTATACTCGGATTTTGTCGTTTTCCGTTTTTGTGCCTTAGTTGGGGTCGTCGTTTTTTATTTCGGCACTCGCCGCGAAGCATTGACGAATTTACACTTCAAACAATTGTTAAACTATACAACATAGTGCAAATAAGTACGTAATAAACAATGAGCTGCTCGCCCGCTTCCATTTGCAAGAGAAGTTGCGGGCTCAGTTTCGGTTTAAAAGTTGCTCGTTGCAGTTGGATCGGCGCGGAAGTGAGTGCAGATAAGGAAACTCAAATATTCGTTAACTTTCCTTATCTAGTTTTTATTCGGAATCATGAGCTGGCCCCTGGCAAATATTACAAGCAATACTCTTGGTTCTTTTTAGTTTTTATTGTGCAATTAAAAAAGGACCCCAAAAGGATTACCTCTTGTGAAATCAAAGTTTGACGTACTATATCATGACGTTCTTCCCTTATTATTAAAAATATAGCCCTGCCCCTTAGTTTGCATTAAAAATTAACACACAGCTGTCACTTTCTCGAGCAACTACAGACTGTTACGGGGATAGTCATATTTGACCCAGTTCACGTAGGACTGACAGCTGCAATCGGAACCACCTGTCAGGGCTGAACTTTGCTTCAAACATCCCGAAATTCATCCAAAATGTGGCAATGAATCACACCAGTGCATGCACCACAAACGGGGCAAAGAGCAGGAGAGAAACCACCCCATTCGGGCAACCACCCCCTAATCGGCGGAGGCCGCTCTCCGCCGTGGGAGGACTGCCGCCACCCCCTCAACCGAATCGGTTAAAAATGCCCTTTTTCTCGTTGGGTCGTTACGTTTATTGCCGGGTCATGTCTCTGGGTTGTCAACTTCAATTTAGCATCCGAATCGCGTTGGTAAAATGAACTGGGAGGTCTGGTCACTTCTTAGATCCCTTTCCCTTTTTGGCGCCCTTGGCCTCCTTGGCGGGCGCAGTCTCCACGGGGTTGGTGGATGCAGCGGTTGCAGGATCGGCATTCCCCTTGGTAGCGGGATCCGCGGCCCCCTTCTTGGAGGTCTTCTTGCTAGAGTCCTTCTTGCTGGGCATGCTGATTCGAATTGAAAATATTTCTGGCTGAAAAAAGTTTATTTTTTATTTTATTTTTTTTTGCTCACCTTGAAAATGTTGTAATTTTGTCCGGTCTTTATTGTTCTAGCTTCCGATACAAAGTGAGCTCCCAAGCACAGTCCCAGGGCTTGGCGATAGAGCATAGAATTCAAGGCTTGCTTTGTTTTGAAAAGTTTGTTTTTTGTCGAGTTCAAGGAATACCCGATTGGCGCAAACGTCTCCCGGGTGGCGGCATTTTCTCTCCCCATTTTCCCGGCACTCTCTCGCATTCGCTCCGGGTTTTCCGGCCGGGGTCTCAGTGTTTCGATTTCCGTGCAGTTGTGACAACGAAACCAAAGCAGCCGCAGCGCAGATCGCATTTTCTAGTGCAAGTTGCAACTGAATAATTGTAGTTTTTAGCTAAAAGTGCATTTTATTAGCTTAGGATACTCGGTGCAATTGTAAATATATATATATTCAATTACCCCCAATCACATGACAGCCCTTACCGACTAACCCCATTCAGCAGGCTACGCTTTTTCCGACAAACCCAATAAACTCACAATTTATCGATTTTGCGCCAAAAGTGAAAACTTCTCTGCTGCTACAACGGGCTGTGTAATATTTCTAGCAAAAGTATTTTTATAAAACCCCGACCCTCCGCTACTGTCAAGTGCAATAAGTCTGCGAATTCGTGATGGCGGCCAAACGAAATGCGGTGGCCACAGACGTTCCGGAGTCGTTGCCGGCTCCCACCGAAGGAACCGCCCTCGCCCTGGACACGCGCCTCTCGAAGCGCATAGAGAGCGTTATTCCCAAGAAGCGGTGAGTTCTGACGCCTTCTTTCCCGGATTTTTTAGCTTATTACGCTCGGAGGGACACCCTTCTATAAAGGCATTAATGGGTTTTATGAGCAGCGAGCAAAAACAAATATTTTTAAGGAACTGCTAGAACAGAATACTCATTTTTACTGCCTGTTTGCATGTTAAAATGTGTAAATTGCCTGACAAACAAACCGATAATTGCGTCATGTAAACTGCACTTTAGCCTTTATTTAAAACATAATTGTACACGTACACTTGTACACGTCAATTGAATCAGTTGTACTTTAAAAGTTTTCAAAGTTCAAGAGGTTTATGTTAATGAAGTTCAAGAAATCGAAACTTTTCCTTGTTTAACTACGTAGTTGCAGTAGCTGGAATTTCAAATGTTTGACTTTTTACTTGAAACAGTCACGAGGCCCTGAAGTGGTATGGATGGGGCTACAACGACTCTCAGTTCTATGGACAAGACGGCATCATCTGCTTCCGCGGTGAAAAGTGAGTAAAACAAAAATATACTTGTATTGTAATCGTAAATACCCAAACCGATTTCTTCGTAGATATCCGCTTGGGGGCTGCGAGCTGCCAGGCTTCACCCAGTGGGTGGAGAACAAGTTCGATCTAAAGGTGAACCCCACAAAACCCTTCCCCGAACTGCCGAAATCGTACCCCCGACCCGTGGAGAACGTAGCCTTCCTGCGCGATCTAAAGGGCACCACCAAGGTGGACTTCTCCCTGGAGGGCATCGATCGCCTGGTGCGCTGTCACGGCCAGACCCTCAGTGACATCTACAGCCTGTGGCACAACAAGTTTAAACGCATTCCCGACGTGGTGGTGTGGCCCAGCTGCCACGACGAGGTGGTGCAGTTGGTGCGCCTGGCCCAAAAACACGATGTGATGCTGCTGCCTTACGGAGGGGGGACCAGTGTGTCCGGTTCGATCACCTGTCCGCAGAAAGAAACTCGCATGATTTGCGTCCTGGACACATCCCAGATGAACCGTTTGCTGTGGCTCAACCGGGAGAACCTCACGGTTTGCTTCGAGTCAGGCATTGTGGGCCAGGACCTGGAGAGGGTGCTGCGCGAAGAGGGTCTCACGGTGGGCCACGAACCGGACTCGTACGAGTTCAGCACACTGGGTGGCTGGGTGGCCACACGCGCCTCGGGCATGAAGAAGAATGTGTACGGCAACATCGAGGATCTGGTGGTGCGGATGCGCATGGTCACCCCCTCGGGAACGTTGGAGCGAGAGTGCAGTGCACCGCGGGTGAGCTGTGGCCCTGACTTCAATCATATGATCCTCGGCTCCGAGGGAACTCTTGGCGTGATAACCGAAGTGGTGCTGAAGGTCCGGCCACTGCCTCCGACCCGAAAATACGGGTCCGTGGCCTTCCCCAATTTCGAGCTGGGCGTGCTCTTCATGCGCGAAGTGGCCCGCCGGCGATGCCAGCCCGCTTCCGTCCGGATGGTGGACAACGAGCAGTTTATGTTCGGCCAGGCCCTGAAGCCGGAGGGTAGCTGGTGGGCCAGCTTTGTGGAAGGCCTGAAGGAGCGCTACGTCACGTCCTGGAAGGGCATCGATCTTAACGAGATCTGTGCCGCCACCCTGCTCTTCGAGGGCGAGGACAAGGATGTACAACGCCAGGAGTCGATCATCTATGAGATTGCGGCCAAGTTCAAGGGTTTTCCGGCCGGATGGCACAATGGCGAACGAGGCTACATACTCACCTTTGTGATTGCGTACATCAGGGTGAGTCTCTTTTATGATCTCTATAGTAAAATAAAGTACCCTTTATGATCAGGTACAAAGTGTACGAGTATATTTCGAGGTTACTTGAACTTGACATCCCATAATTTCTTTATTATTCACTCTGCTTTAAGCTGCAATTAAATATTTGAAACATTTTAGCCATGAATAATGCATAAAAACTAATATATCTTGGGATATTTTATATATTTGTATATTTGTTGGTAACCCTTTTAATACCGATTTTCGCAATTTTCAACAGGATTTCGCTCTGCATCAGGGAATTGTGGCGGAGTCCTTTGAAACCTCTGTGCCCTGGGATCGGTGCAGCCTTCTTTGCCGCTCTGTCAAGCAGCGTGTGGTGTCTGTGAGTACTGGATATACCATTTGGTTTGTACATCTTTCTGTAATTCTGATTGCTTCCGTTTTAAGGAGTGCCAAAAGCGTCGCATTAGCTTCTACACGATCTCGTGCCGGGTGACCCAGACGTATGACGCCGGTGCCTGCGTCTACTTCTACTTTGGTTTCCGTTGCACCGACGTGCCCAATCCTGTGGAGCTGTTCGAGACGATCGAGCACAATGCCCGCAACGAGATCCTGTCCTGCGGCGGTTCCTTGTCCCACCACCACGGAGTGGGGAAGGTTCGCAGTCACTGGTACCGAAGCGCCGTCACCGAAACTGGCAGTTCCTTGTACTCTGCTGCCAAGAAGCACTTGGATCCGAAGAACATCTTTGCCCTGGGAAATCTTCTGCCCGAGGAGGAGAATCCGCCAAAGACGGAAGTTCCACTCTCACCGATACCACCAAAAGCCAAATTGTAGAGGGCAACCGAATTGGCCGTGCCCTTAGTTCATGTACACTAGTCTTAGATCATTCTCGATTTCCTAGTCGCTTTCTCGGGGGGATCTATTCCATTTTGTTTGGGTTTCCAGTCAATTTGTAGCAGGCTCCTGTTTTCTATGGGTTTTGATAAATAAATGGAAGATTGTAAACGAATCCGCTCCAGAGTTGTATGGTTTGGATGATGGTCGGGCTGAGTTGTGAATGCATGCTGGAATGACAGAACAAATGCGAGCCGCCGATCATTGTCTTCTCATCGCTGCTCATCGAAGTCATTTGCGGCTGGATGGCGCAGCGTCCAGAGGAGAACCTTGGCGCAGAGCTAGAGCCCAGATCCAGCATCGCATCGAAGCCCAGAGCCAAGAGATCAAATGTCATCAAGTTGTCAACTTCGTTAGCATGCCACAAGGCAGCGATCGAGCCTGTCTCGAAGATCTTTCTTGGCCTGGCTGCTTAGCACGTAACACTGGGAGAAAGTCTGCTGAAATCAATCAAAAGACTTTTCTATAATTAATGAAACGGGAAGCATAATAAAGTCATTAATTTATGCTTGCCAATTATAGTAGGTAGTGAACATTATTTTGATTAATTGATACTAGATATTATGTGCCTTACACTTACACCGGTAAGTAATCTAAAGGGGTTCAGAGGGTGGTTGTTTCTATTCTGCTAATTTGTGTTGGAAATTGATCGGTTAATCCCATAACTTTTTCGAATCCTATTAGTTTTTCCAGTGTCGAAATGAAAAGGGGAAGGAGCTAGCCTGGCGGCTTATTGATGGTCGAGGAGAAGCCGTCGCTTGGACTGTCTTGTTACCCTGCCACGGCAATGGATACCACACATGCCCCCTGAGCGCATTTGGACTCGCACACACACGGGGTGCATGGGTATAAATAAAGATTACAATCAGCAAAAGTGAGCTGAGCCGAGCAGAGAAGTCCGTCTCCTAAGCCGCCTGAAAATTGTCAGCAATTAACCCGCGGGTCACTCCCGGAAAACGCCTGCAGTCCTGCGTCCAGAGACTCCCGACCGTGATTTATGCCGCACGGCGGCCTTAATGCCAAAAACCCACAATCAAGGCCAGTGCGGCGGGGGGCAGGGGGATGAAAGAGGGAATTGCTATCCTGGCACGTTCGCCAAGCGCAAAACAAAGATGGAATGTTTCTACCTGAGGAGATGTGCACATAACTCATTTGCATTGAATGAAAGAACGTCTGGAGATGACTATGGAAGCGTACTCAGACATTAGAGACTCGGAACGTGCTGTGTTAAAGAGTTTTGATACAAAAGGATTTCAACAGATGGACATTTTTAGCAGGAACTCCGAAAATTCTAGGTTTTCAGAAATGACATTCATTCAATAAATATTCCGTAGATAGTACTCATAATAAGGAGTAGCATGTTGTAAAAGGAACTCTGATAGTAAAATAAATATTCCGTAGATATAAATCGTTATAAGGTAAAGTAAGCCAATTTTAATGTCTCATGCTATCAATAGCCGAAGGATGTGTAGTAATCTTGTATTATATGATTAGTATTATAATATGAGGCCCAAAAAATTTTCCTCTACTCCCATTGGTTTTATGGTTTATTCAAGGAAAAGAACGCCAGCTCTCTGCTGAGAGCGTTTAATCGAATATGATTAATATAATATTAAAATATGACACACATTTGTAATCCTTTTTCTCCTTAATAATTTTCAATTTTCACTATCCACAGTTTATTTAGGAAAATACACAGTTTATTTAAGAAAATCGTTCCCCCAAGAACGCCAGCAACATGCAGTGAGTTTCGCTGAGAGCGGCTGAGCCAGTTAACCCATTGAGGCCCACACAAGCGAATCGAGCTCACCGACTGCGACTGCGACTGAGGCCGAGGCCGGGGCTGCCTTAGTTACCTGGGCTTCGCCAGTGAGCCGTAGCACACCTGGCGCTCAGTTTCGAGCAGCGCGGCAAGCGAACAACAACGAACAAGCCCGCGACGCGATTTGAATTTCCAAACGAAAAATTCTCGATGCAGATCGCGTTAGAACTTTCTGCTTGGCAAAACGGGAAGAGGTCGGGAAATCCGGGAGAATTCGGCAGGAGAGCGGGCCAGTGTAAGCAAGAGAGAGGCACGGTTTGGGGCAGCTGCAACTTCAGAGTCGGTTGCAATTTCAGTTGCTGCAACATCGCCTCGCTGGCCACAACGCATCGCGCATTTTGACTCGACTTTGTGGCTTGGGCCGCCTGGTTTGTGTGTGGGAAAATGCGACAAATTGTCCGGCTTCGGGTGTTTTTTCCGTGTGTTCATTAAAACGTTTTGTTGGCTGTAATTGAGCGGCAGCTGCTTTTGTTTTGCCTTTAAAAGAGCAGCAAACGGTGTAACAGGTGCGTGAAGCAAACCGAGACAAGTTGCGGCCAAAAACCACTCAAATAACCTGCACAAAAAACCAACAAAATCATTAAAAGTGCATCAGACAAGCAGAGTTTTTCAAAATGCATCTCCTCTCGTCTTGCGGCAAGAGAGAGGAGTGAAAATTCTGAGGCCTTTCATCAGTGTGGACGTCAGCCCGTCCGTCACCCAGTCACTCATTCAGTTTGTCAGTTTTAATGCACCTGCAATGACTCGTTAAAATTAGTTGAGGGAGATGCCCCTTGTGCTGCCTGCCCGGAGCTCGGACAGCGCCGCCTTTGGAGCCATTAAGGAGAAACAATTTCGCACTAAAAAGCAACCCACGTCGGGCTGCCAAAGTGCTTTATAAGACCAACAACCCATAAAGTGAACTCAAACTCATAATAAATAAGCTCCAAAGCGAGAAATACTCTATACACACGCATGTGCCTGGCTGTATGATAATCGTAAAGAATCTGGCAAAAGGCCTTTGGTTTTGGCTGTTTGGTCACTTGGAGTTTTTCGCGGCTGCAACGCCAACGCAAAATTCTTGGCCACGATATTTGGCTTATGAGTTCTGACGGCTTAGTGTGGGTTGCCTGGGAACAAACTTTGGATTTCGACTAGTGCTAACCTTGGACTACGTTTAGGAGTTCATCTTAGGCTTTTTTTTTATAGTTAAATATGGGGAAAAACGAGTCCATATTCTGGTTCTCTTCGCGGAATTTGTGATCCCTCTTTGTGCTGCCAAAGAATTCCAGGAATGCTTGTCCGTGTGTTAGCCAATATCCATAGCCAACAAACAAAGTATTCGCAGCCCCTGCCACCTTTTCAAGCCACGAACGTGCCTCTAATTTATCTAATAGATATTTGAAACTGCCCATCAATCTGACGTAAAACAAATGTTAGCCGTTGGGCGCATGTTCAGCATAAATGAAGCCTGAACCCGCGACAAAAGCGATAAATGTTGAACCTTTACGGCGGCGGCAACAATGTGGCCTACGAGCCGAGGAAAATGCAGTCAAGGCGCGCTTAATTAACATGCAACTGGCAACGTTCGCGTAAACAAAAATAACAAAACATAGCGACGGGCACGACAAGTTAACGACAACAACACGGTGGAAAAGTGCAATCCGCGGTTATCAAACAAGCGCAAAAAAAACGAAAGGCGTTCGCTTCTGGCCAGAAGGTGACTCTGCGCCGACGAGCCGTCTAAGCTTTGCCCATCAGTCGGCTAATGATGCTGGAGCAGCGAGATGCATCTGCGGATTCCCTGCCCGGCAGCTGCTAATTAAACTTGGCGGACGCAGGGGAAGCAAATTGCAACGCCAGCAGCAGCGGCAGCAGCAGCAGCAAAAACTGCAACAATCAGCAATTACTGCATCGACAAATTTCCGAGGAGCAATAAAGAAAAAAATATATAATGTAAGTACACCCAGAACATGATGAAAGCATGTCGGAAAAACATGTTTCTCAATTTTTATGCTTACGAAGACCTTCGGTTTACAATTATTCAATTACTGAAAACACACTCGTATATCATACCTTGTTTTAGGAGTATAATTAAGGATAGATTTATGAATTAACTACTCCAAATGGTACTCCCTTTTCCTGGTAGTCATGTTGTAGTTTCCGCGAGTGTACGGCACTGCAGATTGACTTTCTTTCGGAGCGTTGCAGTAGCAGAAACAGAAATGTCAGCAAACGCAGCAGCGGCCACAGCCACCCCATCGACTTTCTAAGCCAGTTGCCAATTTAGTGCATTTGGCAGTTTTGGCCAGAGCCAGGAGAACTGGCCAAAACTGGCACTGCGAACTCGGTGGCTGGGCTGTCGCCGATTGTTTGCCGGGTGCAAGTAGGAGCCACTGGGAAGAGGCATGCAGCCCCAAGACCGACGACCGAAGACCGAAGACCGAAGATCGCAGATTGCAGACTCCAGACAAAGACGCAGCAACTTCAGTGGAAGGAAGACTGGGTCGCGTGTTTGACACAAATGCCGCAAATAGTTTTGAAGGCGGTTTGGCCCGCTGCGACTTATGGTCAAAACCAGCGCGCCGACAGGCCGGCCTGTGTTTTTGTGTACATACTTGCGTATACATATTTCCTGTGGCTGCGCTGATTGTGTTTTAATAAGCCGCGGCGGCAAGTATCTCGCAGATACAGGCAGCGTCGAACCCATGTTGCATGTTTGCTGTAAGTGGCAGAAGAAACCAATAGGCAGCTCAAGCAGGCAACACCAAGCACGCTAGCTATTCGGCGGATGTATGCAGAAGTTGGCTAGCTAACAAACTCGCGTGCCTATCTCGCCGAAAAACAGTGGGTCACAATGGGTTAAAGATGCCCATCAAGGCCCCTGCGGCTGTCGTTGGTATCTGCTTACTGAAATCTAAAATCGTTGGTGTTTCTTTCAATAAAATTTCCTTGGCAATTGAAAAACGCTTTCTGATCGAAGATCTCCACGGAAAACAGCCACGAAAACTATTGGGCACGTTTAGAATAATTTAACAACAAAGACCAACGGTTTTTATTAATTGTTTATAACTTTCATAGATCACTTTGATAGGGGATTATTAAAATCGAATGAATACGCTCCCAATGCCAATTGAGTTGGAATGGTATAACCTCTCAGTTATGTCAATGGTCCCCAAAAGCCGCCGATAGCATTTCCATGTTTTGATGGATTATTGGATTGAAATAATAAACCTTATACAGCGGCCATTAGGTTTGCATAATGCCGAATTCCACGGGGGCTATCGATCATGGAAACAATGGGAAAACTAATGGGAATTATTGACCAGCGGCAAGAGTTTCCACTTTTCTGGCCATTGTGCACGGCGGCGGCAAGGCGGCTTTGAAGCCAAAAGATCTGTGGAACTGAGTCCCGGGCTTGGGGCAATCGTATTTGCTATTTGGCAATTTGTCGCTGAAATACGGCAAGTGTTCGGGTATTCGAGTGTTCGAGTGCTGCGGTGAGATACCACGAATATCTCTTTTATAAGTGTCGGGGAGCTGCTGCATTGCCCAAGATCGATTGGCTGCGGCTCGTAATAGGCTTAGAGCCAAAGCCAAAGCCCAGGATTGGGAAATGCAGCTTTGGCCGCCGCGAAACCCATTCATAAGCCATCGGCCACGCCTCGCGTGCTGCTGTGACCCTCGCAAGACTCTATGAACTTGGCTAATCAAATAAACAAACAAATAAAACTGGGTAGCAAAAAGTAACAAAAACAGACACACGGATCGTATACAAACACCAAACAAGACGGCCAATAAATGTACGACACTGCAAAAAGGCCATAATAATAAACTTAAATAGACACGCAAAAAGCCTCAGACTTAATGCTTACAAATTTGAGCGCTAGTCGAGCTGCAGTGCTGCAAAAGTGAGAAAAAAATATATACGAAAAACTACAATAACAAGTTTTTTATGCGGTTGCTTGTTGCCCGGTTTTTGCTTTGTTTTAGCGGCACTCATTAGCCAAGTTATGAACACCAGGCTGCGACGACAAAACAGTAGCAGCCAAAGCAAACACCAGCACTACAGCGAAATATGGCTAAAACGCTTAAGTGAATATGGGAACAGTAGTGGCAATAAGTTTTCCTCAAAGAACGGAACTATTTGCTGCTTTTGCCAATTTGAAATACTTTTTTCCCAAACCATTGCAGAAATTTGATGCGTTTCTATTCGGCTCTTATGGGATAAAGGGTTTTAAAGAACTTATGCTGCATAAAACCTCATTGCTGATAAAGCGTGTTTCCTATCCTTTCAGTGATTACTTTAAATCTTCAATACACAATAATTTTATGGCAATTTGAACACTTTTTTCCCTGACTGTTGCAGAAATTTGATGCGTTTCTATTCGATTTTTATGGGATAAAGACTTTTAAAGATTTACTTGCTGCATAAAACCATATTGATATAGCTTGTGGTTATATGATTACTTTAAAACTTCAATAAAAAATAGGTTTCTGTCATTTGGGCATCCTGACTGTTGCAGAAATTCGATTCCTATGATATTAAGGGTTGGGGTTGCTGGGGCTATTTCAAATCATTTGGGTGAGTTTCTGCCGATTTGGAATCATACTTTTTCCCCTGACTGTTGCAGAAATTTGATGCGTTTCTGCTGCGTTTTATAGGCGTTTAAAAACCCGACGTTCCCATGGCCCACCCAATCGAGCGCGTCCAGTAATCAATTAAACGAAATCCGAGCCGGCTTAGCTCAAATCGTTTTTGTGGGTTTTCTAACAACCAAGGAACAGAGCCCCACCAACCTCATCGGCTGGCCTACAAAGTTGCACGAGTCGTGTCACAAGCGAAAACAAAAAATTGGTTTCTCATTTTCATTGTTTTTTTTCACTCGATTTCGGGTTTTGTTTTCCCATTTTTGTGGCATTGTTTGAGCGATTTGTTTGAATTTGCCGCCCCGCCGCAACGTTTGACTGGAGTCTCGTGGAAGATGCCGCGCCAGCTTTTTGGGTATTTTTTCCCCATTTTTTACGGGGAGCTGCGAGCTGCGAGCTGAGAGCTGGGAGCTGTGCTGTGTGCTGTGTGTGGCTTGGCATTTTATCCCAGTCACGCTGCAAAGTTATTTGCGCCGTCGTGCAGGGACCAAGTCTCCTCTCTGTTATTATGCCAGCCGGTTTTATCGTCATAAAGCCAAAAGGTACAAAAAATGTGGAAAATCAAGAAGAGAATGAGGCAAGATAAAAAGTCTTGGGCTTGCAGTTTTCGCTTTGGTAATCCGAGCCCTCAGCCTTTTGATTTATGCAGTCGGGTTGCCCTTCAGTCTATCTCCGGGTGACCACAAATTCGATGTTTTAGGAGCCAAAAAAACGCAAATAAATAAAAAACTGCACAAGAAGATTGCAAGGCAATTTCGTAGCTCTACTGAAAGAGCATCGGCGTGTCTTGGTGGCAAACTTTGAGGTCTCCAATTACCGAAATGTTCTGCACTGGCTGCCTCATTCTTTTGTGTGCAAAATGCATTTTTTCGGCTTTGCACTTGTTGCCTCTGCTGCCTCTTGATACTTTTGTGGGAAAGCCGGGCTGGGTTGAGTTGCCAAAAAGTGGCTGGGCAACAAGACCCCGTCGAGCTATTCATCACTCGTCTCGTTTTGCCTAAAAAGTAAGTCAAACGCTCGTTAGACATGCAAAAAGCGTTGGCTCCGGCATTTGTGTGACTGCAATTGGCAAGTGCGGGTAATTCGCGTTTTGTTGAGTGCTTTTTGCACGGGCCTCTTTGTTATTATGAGTTTTTTGTGGTGATGAATGAAATCAGCCTCAGCCTCAGCCACAGCCACAGCCTTGCCGATGGCTTCCGCTCGCAGCTAGACAATTGTCTGAGCCACGACTGTGAAGTGTGTGTCGCTGAGGTCCAATTATGTTTTTTGTGTTCCTACATCAGCACTCGATGGAGCAAACCCCGCACGGAAGGTTAACCTTTGGCGATTTTGTTGTTCCTTCCTGACCGAATCATTACGACGGACTCATGTATACAAATGTATTTTTTGCGCTATCATGAAGTGTTAAGATACTTGCCATTAAATTGCTTCATTTCCATTGTGGTGATGTTGATGTTGATGGCTGGTTTCCCATTGTTGCGGTCAAGTTGGCTAATGGCGGTAACTCGAGACCCTTGTGGCCATAAACTGTGATTTGTACGACGGCCGGGAACACGACAATTTATTCGCCAACCCTTTGCGGGCTGTCAACAGCATTCCGCTCGCCCCGAAAACTGAAAAATCAGCTTTCGGCTTTTGGCTTTTGGCTATCGAGTATCAGTTTCCGAGTTCTATTTATGCTCGGCTCGTTTGCATATGACACACAAAAACATTAGACAAACGGCCACTTCTGAAAAGCCGTATCGAAAATGTTGTCACCTTTTTGCGTTTCGGACTCCAAATATTTAAATATTTGCATATTTCGTAGAAGCATTCCTCCTCCTCCGCCGCCAACACCTGTTTGCAAACTGGCCTCCCAATGCGCAATTTCAAGCGCGAATCCGGCTGAGGCCGAAACTGTCTTAAAACTTTTGTTTATGTGCTCACGATTTGGCCGCAAAGTGGTTGGTATATATTTGCAATATCTGATTTGGTGGCGGGCTTTGCCGTTTGCCGTTGCCGTTGCCGTGGCCGTTTACTTTCACCGCCGCACATATCGCCAATTGAAATTCAATTACGAAACCCGATACGCCCAGATCGAGGTGGAAGTTAAGTCCATCGCCATCGGGAAAATCAATGCGAAAAGCGTTCATATTTATTAATTGACAGAGGGGGCCCCAGGCCGCCCAAAGCTGATTGCAACCGACACAGGGAAGTGGCGTCAGGTCTTGCCAAATGCCAGTTTTAATTGAATTTATTTCTCATGCAAAAGTTTGGGAAAATATTCGCGACGACGCTTCGGTCTCTTCAAAGTCAGCTAAATTAATTCAGCTGCTTGGGATAGCTTTGTTTGTTTACTATACTTATCAGATATCCGATTAATCCGCACATAACAATGTAGTTAGTTGGCCAACTAATAGGCTGTGGCTCATCAATTCGAGTCGTTTTGTAGCCTGTCATATGCAAATTGCGCATACGCCCCGATGGTGCGCGCAATAAAAGCAAATTCGCAAACCGCCAGGCAAATGTCAAGCTCAAGCTCAAGCTCAAGCTCGGCTCACAATCTGTCACTGACTTGTCGCTCGAGTCTCTCTCCCATTAATAGTTGATTGCCGAGCAGGCGGCGTCCGGTGGAGAAATACTTCGCCAGTGATGCAATAGAGCAGCCGGCTTTGATTTACAGTCGAGATACGTACGATAACCCCGCAATTGAAGGCATTCAAATTGCATTAAAATGGATGATAAATCGGCGCTTGAGTTTAAGGCTGCACGGCGAAAAAATGTGAGAGATTGTAGATTGTATTTCTGAGTTTCCAGAGAGATTCCAGAGAGATTAGAAACTGTTCATAATTGCTAAATCGATTTTGCCGTCTCAATTTGGCGAGTGTATGTGGATGCGGGGGTGCTGCGACGATCACCTTTTCGCTTAACGATTACAAACGCTTGCAATTAACTCAAATACTATATTTACAACGGCAGGCCATTGCCAGCCGGCAACATGGCCCCACGCCGGCGATCTATTCGGCTTCATGGCTATAACACGGCTATATCATAATTTACAACTTTGACGTCAGGCTCCGGCGCACGCGTTCACCGCAATCGCAATTCTGTTTTCGATTATGCGCCTCACGGCTTTTGGCAGTCGTAAGCCTTCATCTCCTCCTGCTACTCCCCGTCTATCCACCATCCATCCATCCGTGCAGCCATCGGTCTATGTAGCTAACATATCTGCCTGCCCCTCCTCTGAGCAGAAACAAAGCAAAAACTCCAACCCAATCCCAGTCCCAGTCTCCGTCCCAGTCCCAGTCCAATCTCCAGCTCGGGCTCCATCGCTGGCCTTGATGGCTTGCCCCTGGCGGCGTTTTGTATCTTGCGCTTGCATCTTGTATCTTTGCGCTGCCACACGGCCACATGGGGCGGCTGCAGCAAAATTTGTTAGCCTGTCGTAAACTGCGCCAAATCGCATAAATTATAAACGCCATAGACCGTTTATCGATATGCAAAAATGATCGTGAGGATACCCATTTTTTGGCTGCTCCGCTCCGCTCAGCGAAAGTGTCGATGCCTGGGACCAAGAACGGTCTCTGTGCCTGGGGGCCAACAATTTCTTTTAATTGATTTTCAACAGTCGTGTGAGTTTTCTCCTCCGCCGCCACCTCGTCTCTAGACTGGGGAGACGCCAACGCACGGGACGCGGCCGGTTGACAGGTGTTGATTGAAGTGACCCAAAAAAGAAAATAAAACAAAATTGCTCGGGGAAGGAACAAAGCGTCGATGGAGATGGAGACATGGGCCTCACACTTCTGCCGTGTTCCTAAGCAGCTGGGAAAAACATTTTGTAAGGAAAACATCTCAATCACTTTAATGAAGCTCTGGGAAAAAATATCGAATGACTTGACGGCCTAAAATAATGCCAAAGGGGTAAAATCCATTGAGAGCACTTACGGGGGAAATGAAGTGGGGATCGCTTTGTAATTTCATATCTTTGCCATCACTGAACGAAAAATACCATATTATAAATGTGGCGAACTCTAACTAGCTCAAATCAACAAAAGCATATTGGTAAAACAGCAATATCGACATAGACAGGGTTCTACTAAAACGGGAACAACACCGACAGACACCGCCAACTTTGTGAATGCTCGAATGTGGCTGTCTGCCCGTTGGCTCCGTTCGCTGTAAATGAAATAAATATAGTATACTGCATATAAATATAAACATGTTGCGGCTCTGACGCACTCGCACACCCTGACAGCCCGACGATAAGATAACACTCGGCACGCACTCGCACTCCACTCATTACAAATGTGTCAAACTGCATGTCATGCAAGTACGGCTCTTTAGATCTATTTACCGACTCTCGAGCAACATGCAACATCGATCGGCACTCGTGCCACGAGGCGCGCAACTGCTAGACAAAGTAGACGATCTTCAGGGGTTATCTTCAAGAGGAAATCAGTGAACTTGAAGGTGAAAGTTTTGAACGGGACCTTACAGAATTCATAAGCATTTGCGTGAAATAATGGGATTGTGTCCCCTAAACTTTTTCCAATTAGTTTGGATTTAATAGCAGATTGGTAGCATTTGTTCAGCAATTGCAATTTTCTCGGATCTTTAGCAACTGCAGCTTCTGGAAACGCTGGCGTTCTAATGATCTCCACCCGTTCTCTAATCAAAATGTTTGCCAGCGCAATTAAATGTTTGCTCTGCGGGGAACAACTATCGATTGTTTAGCTCATTGTTTACACAATTGCCGCCTTATGGAGCTGGCAGCGACGACAATGTGGCCTATCAGTCGATCGTCTATTGAACCCAAAGTGGCCGACAAGTGGCAGTCCATGAAATGATCGTTTTATTTCATAATTAGTATTTCCCGCGAGCATTGATTTCGTAATTTATGTTAATTAGCTGCGCGTTTGTTTTCTACGAAACAACATATATGAATATTGTATAAGGGGGGGCATTTTTGTGTGCCAGTAATGAGCTGTGGTCTAACGAATTTCATGCTCCATGAGCTGTCCGTCCGGCCACAAATATCTGCTACTTATTTATTTTTTCTATAAAAGTGTCACGGGCCTCAGGGGCAGAGGCGTCGTCCGTGTTTCTGAACGTAAACTTAAGTGAGCCGGTTTCCGTTTCCACCGAACTGTTATTTTCGCTATTCATAAGCCGGGAATTCATAAACGAGTTTACAAGTTTTCGAGTGTGTTTTAGCCAGTGGTTTTCACGGCTTTTAATTATGCGTTAGTGGATTCCCTCATTGCTTTAATGTGAAAATAAATTGCCGCAATTATTTATGCGTCACACCCAATCGATTTCTACTTATTCGCCGCAGGCTCTACGCCAACCCACTTGTTCCCACAATAATGGAATTTGTCGGCAGAAATCCGGCGATCGTTGGCAATAAGTGTTTCTTCTGTGGCCCGCTGAGAACGCTCAACTACTGGGTTTTGGCCGGCTATTTTGAGCCCGTTTATGGCCAGATGGGGTGAGATAGGCTAATGAAACGTTGCGGATTACCGCGTAAGGTTCGTTAGAGCCGTTGTCATCTGAAATTAGTTTGGCACACAACTACATATCTGCTGGTTAATGGGTTGTCAAGATATGTTTGCAGATCTCTCTATTTGGGGAAAATGCGGCTACAACTATATTTTCCAAGGCGGCTTCTGTGTGTCTGTGATTTAATGAGGCCTGCGGCCAAAAGATCAAAAAGCCAGGACAGGCGACACCTTTCCAACTTCATCAATCATGGCAAATGCTTCCGCTGCCAGGGAGCGCTCCTCAGCCGCACAGAAACAGAAACAGATACAGATACAGATGCAGATAATACAGAGACAAGCAGATACAAAGCTAGAGTGCTAGAGGTGTAAGTTTGCTTATCGGGCGAGTCGGAATTGGCTTGTTTGGGTGTTGGGAGCGGACTTGTTACGAACTGGTTTTGGGTTTTGGTTTGTGCTGCTAAGCAGTCGCTTACTTATATTTATTAATTATCGTATCGATAGCTCTCTCGCTTGAGCTTAGCCCCCGGGGGCCCAACAGCCGAAACCCCAAAGCGGCAACAAGACACACTTGGCATTGTGTTTGGGGCTCCGCGATTGGCTCTGTGGCCAAAGTTCTTTAACGATCGTCAGCAAACCAAACAAAACAAAACACAAAGATACACACAGCAAACGAATGCGCGCCGCGGCACACAGATACACCACACTCACACTCTGTTACAGAGCATAAAGTTCAGGCCGTTCAGTTCAGTTCAGCTCGTGAAGTTTTTCTCCCGGCGCATTCATTCATTCGTGCGGTTCAGTTCGATTCGAGCGATTTTCGAGCGCGGAGCGTTTGCCGCAGCACCGGCGACGGGTACGGTACGGATACGGAGACACAAGCCGAAATACACGAAATTCAAACTAAATCTAAAAACAAAGTGGAAATGACCAGCTCGCTGAGTCAGCTCAGCTAACTAAAGTGCAACTGCGGCGTGGAAAGATTCGCTGCCATGGCAAGACTCGTAGTCTGTTGCCGTCGGAGTTGACTAATTTGGCATAGAACTTCGTCCATCAGCTAAAAATAAGAAATAAAACATAAACCCATCGCTGGCCAAATGCTAATTAAATGCCCGTCCAAAAGGAAAGCCCTACCCAATAAAGGCCATTAGCGAATTGCGTATGCAGGGGCATGAGTCGTCGCTGCCTCGCCGATATGATACTGCCACCGCCGCCCGACTTCTCCGCGGACGGCCCCCCGTTCTACGGCTACGATGAGTCAAAGTTTGCCGAGAAGATAACCCACCTGACGCCCACCGAGCAGGAAGCCGTCAAGCGCTTCTGGAGGTACGATAATGGGCCCCGAAACAATGCCCAAACCTGATCCGACAGCCGGCCAGATCGATATCAGCAGACTCCATCCAAATGGGAAGGAAGTCGCACCAATTGTGCGGGGGAATTATGGTGGCTTGAAGTGTTTATCGAGGTGTTGTGTGTGTGTGCACTGAGAGCAAAATAGTCCGCAGTCAGATTTCATTCGTATCACTAAGTTTATCTCATTCTTGATATTTGCACATTCTCGTTGGGTTGGAAATATTTTTATACCATGTAAATTAAGCTACAAATGGTATATTAAGTTTGTGCAAATGTATGTAACAGGGAAAGGGATGCGTGTCCGACCCTTGATCAGCATCAACAGCCGAGTCGATCTAGTCATGTCCGACCACAAAGTATATATATTTTTCGATATGGCCATGTCCGTCTGTATGTATGAACACGTCGTTCTCCGAGATGGTAAGAGCTATAAACGTAATTCGTGTTGCCTTAGGTCCGCTATGAGTAAACGCAGGTAAAGTTTATTTCAAATTTTTACCACGCCCTTGCAATTTTTAAAAAACTGTATTTTCTACAGCAAATTGGTTCATATTTTCGAAATATTTGGACCAAGAGATACAAATCTTGTTGCTTGCAAGTTTTACAAAGATAATAAACCTGGTGGAAATATTTAAACGGAAAAACTAATTCATAATGAAAATAGGTGTAGAGATCTCTCGATTAAAGCGTTTTTGCTTGTTTTCTCTCAGTGTGCCTGCGTTTCTATCTAATGGATGGAGGTGTTAAAGGTGTGAGCTCAAGTGATGGTTTTGTGTGGCATTGAGATTATATCAATAAATGAATATGCGTTTTCCGGCCCAACTTTGTTGGAGCCAACAAATTGGTTATACAATAATTTTATTGGTTTTTAATAACATATTGTGGAGGCTACTTACAATCTGCCTTTATTTTAACCTTAAAACTCACAATACGATAGCTTACCTTTTTTGTTATTTTTTGTATGAGTCCCAGCAAATGACTCAATTCTACGGTGGCCGTAGCCCATGCATCACTGTCCATGACCAAACCAAATCCAATTATCATCATTTCTAATTATGACAACGATCCAAGTAAACAAGGAAAAGCGCAACAAATTGTGGCTAGACAAATCTAGAAGGCAGAACATAAAAACAACAAGTTTCGTGTATCATAATCATAAACACGCATATTAATTTGGTCTGCAATCCAAAAATACGCGATGCCGCAACCGTTCCACATGAATGCAACTTGCAGCCGCTGGTGTGGGGCATGGGGCATGGGGCACGAAGGGGGTTAAAGGGGGCGGGAACGGGAACGGTGGACAGGGGAGGGGAGCATGTCAGGCCTTTTCCATTCATATAACATGCATACAACCACCAACAACGACAAGAACAACAACGAAATCGCATAAATCAGTTGACGCATAAATTTTCATTTTACATAAATTTTCAAATCGGGCAAAAGATGGAAACATGAAAAATGACTCCAAAATATGGCAGCAAATTGCCAGACAGCTTTCAATTTGATTCCCTTGCGAAAAATTGACTTTATTCACAATGCTATGGGTTTTGCAAATCAGCAGCATCGTTGCGTGGTTTTTGGCCAAAACATGACACACAATTAACCTGAGTGTTTTGGTAAAAGTGAGGTATTATATCCTCCTTGAGACGCCAGCTAATTGCTGGAACATTTTCGAACGCATCCCCATGTTTGGCCCAAAACAAATTATAAATAATTGCAGTTTCCGCTTCCAGCAAAGTGGAAAAATGAAAAATGCAGCACGCATGTTACGGGTTCCAGGAAAAGCGACTGGGAGTGAGTTTGGGGATCAGGCCGGCAAAGTTCACTAATGAGTTCTGGGGGGACGAGAACCATCCGGCGGCCGGGAAGATTATTGGGGATTTTGTGGCGCACGCATATTTCCAAAGATGTTTCCAAATACCGAACAAAGGGGGCGACAACAAGAACTCAAAACGCTGACAGCTTGATATATTTTATTATAATTTCTAGCCGCCGGCAAGTGTGGCAAGCAGGACTTCTTGCCCATGCCCGCCGATTTCTATCTTTGTCTGTAGCTCTATCTGCTGTGTATCTTTGGTATCTCGGCGGCATTTGTCGCATTCCGTGCCGGGTGTGTGTTGCATTGATTTATTTTTAAAGTCCGATAGCAAAGACAAATAATGGGCCGGGAAGAGCTCTACGCTCAGCGTTCAGCGCTGTCGCAATTGTTGTCGTTGGCCCCGACTTAAGTTATTAGCGATTGTTTGTTTTATTTGCCAATTTCCTAACGAGAGTTTCCCCCCATGTTTTTTCAGGTCGCTGGTTTTGCGGAGTCAACGCGCCTTCATTGAGGAAAATGGTAAGTAAACTAAAACACACTCCGCGTGGGCCGGGGCTATAAAAATCTATAGTAGAAACGTGTCTCAGACCCCCACATGGCTGCTGGCATTCTACAAACGACTCTAGATACCAGATGTGGGTCAGCTTGACGCCCGCACAGATCCGCAAAGCCGCACAGCCGCAGCGCCGGGCCAACACCCACAATTCCGCCGCCCCTCCTCGCGCATGCAGTGTTAACAATACACTTAACGTGGTCGAAAAGGCAAATTTGTCACTGCGGCGCCCCGACGCACATTTTCACCACCGAAACTTGTCCAAAATCTTAAGCCGCCGGCCGTCCCACGCCATCGCAGCAAATATAGTACTCTGCGACTCCTTTATGCAAATCGCCTTTGGCAAGTCCCACACTCCTGCCCCTGCGGTGGAAAAATGCGACTTTTAATGAAGCCAATCCGAACTGGTTTCGCGCTTAAGTGTTAAATATTTCTGCGATATCAAAGCCAAAATTCGGTCGCCTGTTTTCAGCTGTTCGCCAATTTATGACTGGCGGATGCGAGTTGACAGTGGGCGTGGCCGGTTTTGGTAGGTCAGGTCTTTGGGGGCTTTGGTTTGGCGTTAATTGAAGCAATTAAGTTGGGAAATGTAAATGTCAGCTGCCAGCTGCCGCGACTTCAACTCATTAGCCACACACGAAGCGTTTGCCACAGCCACGGGCGCAGGAAAACAACAGAAATTGAAAATGAAAAGTTTATGACACGTTGAAAATCATAAAACGCGAAACCATAAACCAAGCAGCCCGATGAAAGGGACAAATTTAATTGGTAATTAAAATTCGGCCATAAATAGGGCGAATCATGCCGGGGGAGCACTTAAAAAATGGAAATAAAAATGCAATATGCGCGATGATGGCAATATGCGAGTGCTAGACCCAGTTATGGCTACCGGGAAAGTGGTTTTGATTTTACGAGACTTTCCTCACGATGCCACTCGCTGGTGCAGTAACACATAATTATTGCGGAGAGGAGAATAAATCTAAAAAATAGGACAGAATAAGTCTATCTTACAATTAAGAGCCTTGTCGGTTATTAAAACAAATCGACTGCTATGCAATCACTATGGTTAGACTATCTTGATTATGGCTAATATACCCATTATTCACTGGTTTTATTTCTGGCTGTCGCCTTTTTTGCGTCGCCTGTCGAGCGAGCTGGGGCATGCAATTAGATCGAACAGCATTGCACGTGTTTTGCATAATTAAATTTTTGCGCTTTACGGTAATTTGTGGCAGTGGCTGTGGCAGCAGCAGCAGCAGCCGCAGCAGTCCGTTAGCTTCATTAGCAGCTGCAGCTGCAAAGGCAGCCGAAACTACACCGCCCACCCCGCAGCCAAAGTTCCACAACCAGTTTGGCCATTGAGTGTGTGGAAATACCCTGAGTTTGGCAAGACAGTTTGGGCATCGTTGCAATCTCTGCTCTTATCCCAAAACCCTAAGACTGGTTCGATTAAAAAGAGCATGCAGACTTCGCTTCTGAGGTTTTCGCTGCAGCTTATACTCGAACTTCATTCGAATTTCATTCACAAGTCGCGCTCATTTCGTATGCCGGTCAGCTCCGCTGCAGCATTCACCAATACGCCTACGCCGAAACTGTGCTCGTTACAAGAAGTCCGTCCGATCAACATGGAAGCGATCATGATAATGATGCCACGAATCAGTCGGCGGGCCGGGTTAATTTCTTAATTTTTATGCGGTTCGGGTGCGAGCGAGCGATTTATGCGCGTGTACGCAGGCGCCCTTATATGGCCGGCAAATCTGCCGGCTAAATTGAGTTGTAAAAGGTAATGCTTGCAGTGTCTTGCAGCGTGAAAGTTAGCCAGCCCTGAATACATGCTTGCGATATGTTTTGCCAATTAGCTGCCATTAGGAGAACCACATTCTTGGTCCGCCCACAGGCACAGGCAGTTTCAAATCCAAATCCACTGGCGATGCCAAATTTGACTAGAGTGTGTTTGGGTGATTAAATGTGTCTGGCGGTGCGTCGGCGGGTGTTTTGTGATGCGATCAAGCCGGTGAACAGCTTTGGCCGTGGCCCTGGAGCCGCCAGCTAATTACGGCCACTCGAACCCGAACTCATCAGTATGCGGCCTCTAGAAATGTGGACGGTCCCGGCCCAACACGTATACGCCGCGTAGTGCAGCGCAAACACTTTCACAATCTCGACACGCCCACCTCAAAGACGACGCGTTTGGCTGCCCACTCGCTTGCCTTTTCGATTTATGAATGAAAAGTGAAAAGAGCCGAAGATGCACCGTGAGCCACAGTCAAAACTCGTTGAAGAGGATCGGAAGTCCAGAGAATGTTTTCGTCTTCAAAAAATATAACAGTTCGCCTGTAATTTCAATTGGTGATTAATTGGAGTGCGAAGGGCACAGAATTTCAACTTGGGAGTCGGCATGTCTATTTTCTTGTTTCGAGACATTCACATGTTTTTGTTTTTGGGAGCACTGGGAGCCGAAAGAGCCAAGGGCTGCCCAACACATGAATTAGGGAAACTACAAAATAAACTTGAACTCATCAGGTTATTACAATTTTATACCAACTTGGATAAACTTGGATAAATCAATAATTAAATAAGGGAGTAGATAATCCTATGTTCCGCTGAAACCCTGTTTGGTTTCACTTAGAGAAGCTCCCCTGTACTGCTATTCGCCGATAGATGGCGCCTGGGCAAAGCTTCGACTAGCCATTTTCCGCTCCCCGGCGTCTTGATAGGCATGGATAATTGTCTCGTATCTTATCGGTTCTAATTTGCTGCATGATGAATAAAACGCGTATTTGTTGCCCTGCCAACCAGTTGGCTGAAGGCTTGCTGCGGGCGAGCAACGAATTTGTTTCCGAATTTCCCCCGCCGCTGGGATTCTTCATATCGCGCTGGTCGAAGAATCCGAGGTCGGCCGTCGATCGGCAGGAATTTCAAATGCTTTAAGTGCTAAATCGAGTAACCACTATAAAACAGAAAAATATGCTGTGGAACCTACTCTGGCTGGGGGTACTCTGGCTCTATCATGAGGCAAAAACACCACAAGAAAGTGAGTTGAAAAAACCAACGAAATTCGAACAGGAAAAGGCTTTGAGCTAATGAATGCAAATAAATAAATCAAACATACAGCATTGACCATGTTTGCTTTTCGCCGCTTAGCTCGAACAAATTGTACAATGTCTCGACTTGGACTCTCGACTATTGCCGGCAATTATTTTCGATCGTTATTTAATTATTGTTTTCCCCGATTACAAAATCGTGGCCATCAATGCCGCGCAAATGCCTCGAATGTTGGCCCCGGGCCGCATAAATCGTTTGATATGATTCACCCCCTCTAAAGTGGTTTATCTAAGTCAGCCGAAATTAGTTATTATAAAACGCAATTAGGCATAAATGCGGCACGAATTTATCTCACGGATACACCGGCATTCCGAGAACTGCGCCTTTGTACCTGCTGCTGCTGCTCAGATTACCAAATCCCCGCACGAAACGGGTTTGATGGAGGGGCAGGTGTGGTAAATGCGCTGCAAAGACGCACCAAAACTCGGAACACAATGCCCGGGATAAATATATCTGTTTGTGTTGTCTCCCCGACTGGCTAATACCAGGAATCGAACGCTGACCTTGGCAGTGACATTTAGATACCACAGATACTCACACCCGTTTCTCTGTTTTAGCCCGGCCATCGTCTGGCGGCAACTCCTCCGCCTCGGCCACCGCCGCCTCCTCGTTCAACTCCTCACCGTCGGGAATGAGTCGCTCGGTGCGCAGTTGCAGCTGCTGCCCCTATGGCTACCACATCGACCTGGACTTTGTGCGCTACTGCGAGGCCCTGGCCAACGCCAAGCCCAGCGAGGAGGAGCAGCGCCGCCGGGATCGCCGCCGCTCCCGCAAGTCCATGGAGTTCATGCTGGGCTTCGAGAGCCTCTTCGGCGCTGACTGGCAGGCGCAGAACCGGGTCCAGGACAAGTTGCCCGAGGTAAGTCGGCTACTGTGGGAATATCTCTGGGTAGATCGCAGCAGGCGTGAGGCCACTAGCCTTTGACATACTTGTATTTCTAGGCATATAAAATCAGTTACATTTCAGTTTTGGTCATAGGATTTTGTAGTCGATGTTTTGAAAATATTTTTGTGTTTTTTGGAAATCAATCAAAATCTTTTTTAAATTCTTCTAGTAAAATTTGTAGTTTTCAATATGCATACATTAAGGAAAATTAAAAAATGTTTAAAGTTGCAGGTACTTTTTGACTTTCTGCATATTCCAAATACAGTTTATAAAAACGCATGGCGTCAGGAACATGTATAAGTTCTCTGAATTACTTCCGAGAAACCGCTCATTGCGAATACAATTTGTTGAAAGATTCGTTCCCTGCTCGATCACTGCTGTGTGGTCCCCTTTGATCTTCGTAGTTTGCAAAATATCTTCCAGTTTACGAGCCATTAACTGTCACCTGTTTCAATTCCGCACGCAGGCCGCACATGAAAGCGAACCGGACTCGCCACGCCCCGTGGTCCCGGCGAATCTATCGCCGACACAGTCACAGTTGCCGTCCCAGTCGCCGTACAGCACCACGCCCTGCTACCGACCCCGGTCGTCGTCTGTGCCCCGCTTCACCTACGGCAGTGTCCCGCCCCGCTCGGAGTCACCCTTCGGAACGGCCTCCTCCACCTGCTCCTCCCTGAGGGGCGGGNTTCAATATGCATACATTAAGGAAAATTAAAAAATGTTTAAAGTTGCAGGTACTTTTTGACTTTCTGCATATTCCAAATACAGTTTATAAAAACGCATGGCGTCAGGAACATGTATAAGTTCTCTGAATTACTTCCGAGAAACCGCTCATTGCGAATACAATTTGTTGAAAGATTCGTTCCCTGCTCGATCACTGCTGTGTGGTCCCCTTTGATCTTCGTAGTTTGCAAAATATCTTCCAGTTTACGAGCCATTAACTGTCACCTGTTTCAATTCCGCACGCAGGCCGCACATGAAAGCGAACCGGACTCGCCACGCCCCGTGGTCCCGGCGAATCTATCGCCGACACAGTCACAGTTGCCGTCGCAGTCGCAGTCGCAGTCGCCGTACAGCACCACGCCCTGCTACCGACCCCGGTCGTCGTCAGTGCCCCGCTTCACCTACGGCAGTGTCCCGCCCCGCTCGGAGTCACCCTTCGGAACGGCCTCCTCCACCTGCTCCTCCCTGAGGGGCGGGGTGGAGAGCGACGCGGGGGTGTACCAGCAGCACCGCCAGCCGGCGATCAGTCCGCCGGAGACGCGGGCCTTCCTCCACGAGGCCCTCGACGAGGTGTGCAGCGACTTCGAGCGCACCCTCGAGCGGACCTCGGTGAAGAGGCGCAAGAATCCGTACAGCGGATCGCTGTCCATGGACCGCAACAATAACAAGCTCAGCCTGAGCCTCAACAATGGCCACGGACCGCTGAAGGACGGCCGGCTCAACAATCATCATCGCTTCGGGAACAGCACGTGGGACCGATTCTTTGATGTGGCAGGTGAGTGGGCGTCTTGGAGGATGGCTCCCGAAATAGCCGAGCAACGGGTGCTCGATTTATTAGTTTCTTGCTCGGGCGACGATGATTCATAGAGTTGGGTGAGAGATACTCGTATGTACGCCTTTTGACAGAGACTTTTGCTTTCTTTTCTTGGCAATTAGCGCTGCTGCGCCACATGTGACATTTTTACGCACGAAAGTGTGAAAATTTCGCGCCAAACCCGACAGTGGAATGAAAAGCGAAAGTTGAAGCAATAAATTGGCCATGGGCAGGCAATAGATTGGGTATAGTTTGGGTATAGGCAGATATCAGAGAAAATATAAGGGGAAATTTTGAAGAATTTTACGTTTGTGTTGCCTCGCAATCCCATTGTCTGCATGAAGTTGTCAACCCAACAGCTGTGCTGTCAGATCAAAGGATGTTGCAACTTGCCACATCCATAGTGTTTGAAACAAAACAACATCTATAGTACAATAAATGCGGTCTCTTCCAGTGCTGGCAAGCTCCAAAGATACAGATATAAATACGAATGCGGCTGCTTTGCATCTTTGGCATTTGAAACTCAATTGCTGGCCGATTGGGAGTTGCAACGTGCGACGCCGTGAGGCAACTCCAAGGCAATTTTCGAGGCGTTCGTATCTTAAATCAATTCGAAATGCGCATTTGGCGCTCAATTTGCATGCAAATTTTGCTCTCGATGCTGCCTTCTCGTTTTTCTCGTATTTGTTGATGCCATAAATTTGGCATAAAGTGTGCAAAAAAATCAACACAAATCAAATTGTCGCGTTTGAGTTCCAATTCCCTGCTCCCAGAGCCCATGTCGTTGATTAATGTGAGTATGTGGCTGCGTTACCAGTGCCTTGGTAATTGCCCAAGAACAGGCCGTTAATAAGTGGCTTTTAAGCTGAATCGAACATGGCCAAAACGGAAAACAAGGCGTTTTGCCAAGCAGTTCTAACAATAGACGAATGCCAAATGCGTGTAATTTGGGCCCAGCCGAGAGCGGCAACCTTGGGCCATCTAAAAAGAAACAGCAAAATTGCCAACTGCGTTCTGCGGGCCAAACCCATCCCCAAGATACTCGTATATACCTGTACGTACTCGCTGTGCGAAATCATAAATCAGCGGAAAGTTAATTTAAAATATCAATCAGGGCTGCTTCGCAACTTTGAAATTAATTGCAAAGCAGATAACCACTGTGATAAATATTAGATATGACACCGGCGGGGAGGGAGTTATGATTTATTCAAAGTTGGCCATAAATCAAAGTGTCTTTGCCTTGGATGGCCTTGACTTAGAAACATCCACCGTGTCGCGGAGCCAAGCAAGCGATGAATGCAAATTGATGGGCAAATAGACAATCAAAAATCAATAATATTTGCCTATCAAATGGCCCAAGGCATATAAACAAGCCCCGAAGACGAGGGCTAACCCAAAGCTCACAGCCCCCCTTTGCGTCACTGAAATTATCACTATCGGCTTTTGTTAGTAATTGTGCATTTAGCTTATCAGCACACAGACAACAGCTGGTTTTCAGGGGCCTTTTTTTTATTTGATGATGATTACATTTGTGCGCGTATTTGCCGAGCGTTATCGCAGCGCCGGGCGCCTCTTTCTGCTCCCCAGCTCTCAGCAAATTGGTGTCTAGTTTTTGGTGGCCATTTGGTACACGCCTTTTGCACAAGAGCCGGGTTAAATAATAACACGAAAATCTCTGCTGCTAAATGGTTTTTCGTCGCTCTTCAAATTGCTTGTGCCGCCGCCGGTGATGATGGTCGACTGAACTACGAAAAACGCGACTGAGAGCAGTTTGTCGACGACTTTCGAACGAATAGCATAAAAATGCGTCCGCCCGGCAGCGAAATAAAAAACTTCCTACTATAACCCGCGAAATGCATCAAACGAGCCAACTAATCAAAACGAGACGTGCACATATAAATCAACGATTTAATTAAAACCAAGTTTAATGCGAAATACCTGGAAATATGTGACGAGATTTCGAGAGCAGCCAACGAAAGCGGACTGACAACAACAAAAAATCAATGAAAATCACAAAAANAAAAAAAAAAAATCAATGAAAATCACAAAAAAAAAACCTATAAGCTATTAAAAGTTCTATAAAATATAAACAGTATATTTTATCACTCAATGTAAACAACGTACGAGACGAGCGTAAATCAATGACAAACTAAAATCAAGGCATAAATATAATTTATATAAATCAAGGCAACGCGAAACACGAAAACCTAAATCAAAATTTTAATAAAAATTCAAATCATGCCCACGATTCTGCGAAAACTAAAATACGAACTTCTGCGAAGTGAGTCTGGGAGAGATGTGCATGCCGTGCTGGACGCCACTGTGCCGCAGATAGCGTGTGATGAGTTGTCGCTGCTTTGATCCGCGAGCGCGCTTGCTTTCCTCCGATTGCTGGCGAATCAAATAATTTAATATTGTTTATAACCCAACTCGCTTTAATTAGCGCCGGCGGCGATAAGAACCTAACAAAAGCTAACCAATTTTAGCCACGCTTTTGGCCTTGCGAGGAAACAGGCAGACGCAAACCAAGTGCAATGTCGTCTGCCGCCTTGGCCCATAAATTCAGCCAAGTGCAGTGCTGTGCTCTTGCGCCCACCGAACTCAGCTGAACTGAACAAATCAATAACAGACAATAACAGAAAACAGCAGGCAGCAGGCAGAGGCAGCTGCGATGTTTGCCACAGCGGATGATGCGCTGCCCCAGAGGCGCCGCCGCATGGCCAAGAGGAGCCTCAAACCGAAGCCGGACATCAAGCCGGGCCCGGCGAAGAGCTGGTGGAGCGACTGTAGGTTCATTAGCTTAAGGAGACGCTCATTCGGGGCCCACTTTTTGTCGGTTGTGACTCGGTTCTTTGCTAATTAGTTGGCCCATAAAAACTGATTAATTATGGCCCGGTCAATGCTACCCAGCGTCACGCGCTGCCCCCCCTTTCTCTCTTTTCCCGGCGCCCGCTTTTGCTTTTGGCCAGAGACTCTCAGTCACTTTGGCACCGACTCGCAGACAAGAAGAAAATCTTAGGGAAATCGCTTTTGTCCAAACAATTACCGAGAGATATAAAACCGAATCTATGAGTTAGCAACACCACAGTTCCTCTCCTAATCACAGTTCACTAATAAATGAAAAGCTTAAATAGTAAAGCTCATAATGACCACAAATGTTTTCAGTGCCTTTGCAGAGGAACGTAAATTATTTTTACCGAAAAGTTCATTGCACACAGAAATTAAGTAATCGCAGCCAAGTGGGCGGGAACACTGCTGGGAGCAACAACAAAATTCTTGGCAAGGCTGACAGGCGCGAGATGACTAACAAATTGTGACTTTTTTGGGGGGCGTACGGGGCGTATGAGGAATATTGGACAAATGCAGGCGCCCAAAATAGAAAGCAGATCTATCAGCTGGTCGTAAATTTCATCTAACTCTCATACACGCAATTTGTATATATATATTTGCATTTTGGATGCGTCAAGTAAAACATGCCAACAACCTTGTCGCTTATGTAAATAAAAGCCCCACACACATACTCGTACATGATGTGCACATGAGTGAGGGTATATGTGTGCCATGGTGATAAACAAAAACTAATATTGAATAATGTCCCGCGTTTCTTATCTTCCGGCAATGGTGTGCGTGAGCAGCTCACAGTTGCAGAAACATTACGAAAAACACAAACTAAATGTTGTTCGACTCTCTTGGACGGACCCTTTGTTCCAAATGAATTAAATATACATTTCAGCGCAGATTTTGCTTTGTTTATACGAACTTTGGCACAATTATTAATTTTAGATTGAGTGCGTTTTCAGTCGCTTTTATCAGCTATTAGGTATTTTGCATGAGCTTTCGGGGAACACTCTCCGTTGGCCGGCCAGTCGCTGCGAGCAAGCGCTCATGTCAACTTTGCAAATTAAAATTGTTTTGTCCAAGGCGAGCGGTAATCCGTTCCCTTTGCTGCGTCCCAATGTTAATCCTCCGCATCCCTGCCGCTTTTCAGACTCCTGCATAGCGGGAAACCGATCGCCCCCCACAGCCCGATCCCCCTTCTTGCGCTCGAAGACGCTGCCCCTGCAACAGCGTCCCAGCCCGGCGGAGGTGCAATATGAGAGCTACGTCCAGGCCACGGTGGCGGCCAATGCCAAGTCGCCGGTGGAGCAGCTGGAGTCGCCGAAGGCCACGGCAGGAGCCCCTCCTCCGCCTCCGCCACCGCCCCGCCGGCACCATCTTTTGACCACCAGCACTCCCACTCCGACGACTCCCTTGACCCCCAAAGATGAGCTGCAGCCCGGAAATGGATCCCTGAGCGGTGGCAGCTCCCTGCAGTCGCCCGTGAACTCGAAAGCAAGCCATCCCACGGCGGATCCGCAGGCCTTGTTCCAGATTCGCGATCAAATGGCCGTGAGCCTGGAGCGTTTGAAGGATCTGGAGGAGCTGGTCAAGGTCATACCCGACATGCAGGTGAGTTCCGCGAATCTTGTAGGTAAAAGAGATGCATTGTAGGGCTACTCTGGCCCCTTTGAAAAGTAAATTCTGATAGCTAGCATCTTGTTTATCTAGTGTTATCTAAATAGAGAATGAGTACTTACAAGATTCCTGCCTCTTTCAGCGGGAACTCAACTCCCTGCGAACCGAGAAACAACAGCTGCTGCGCAAAAACGAGGAGCTGCTCCGATCCCAACGGCAAACCCCATCTCCACCCAGTCCAGGCATCAAAACCGCCTCCCCGGTGCAGTTCACCCCGCAAAGGATCAGTCCGGTGTCGCTGGAGAGCCTCGGCGCCCGCATCCGCAGCAGCTCCACCTCGGCCTCACCCTCGCCCACTGTCGTCCGCAGGGATGTGTCCACGCAGGCGGTGGTGCGTCCCCCGGCCACCCGGGATGTGTCCATCGGCCACCAGCCCACCACCCGAAATGCCAGCGTGCAGCCCTCCGAGGTCGTGTACTCCAAGGAAGAGCTGGATCAGAAGGTAGAGCTTGCTCTGACAAAGGCAGCGGAGCAGAGGCTTAGGAAGCTCATATCGGTGGGGACCCAGATGTACATACCGCAGAGGGATCAGCGCGATACCGGCGTGCAAACTCCGCCGGAGAGGCCCAAGCTAAAGTACAATGTGGGCGTCACGGCGAAACCAGCGACGAGGGAGAACTTCACCAGCTGCAAGCCGGATGTTCGCAGTGTCGGCAGCTCTGAAGATCGCCTGGACGACGAGCTCTGCCCCAAGTGTGCCGTTGGCAAGAAGAGTGTGGCCAGTGGCCCGGATACTCCGCCGGAGAAGGCGAAGCCAGCGATGATTCAAATGCCCGGAAGAAGCAACACCTTCAGCTTGGGCGAGAACGAAGCGGTGTCCGTTGTCCGGAAGACAATTGGCTGTCAGACGCCAGTGCTCCAGGTGCACAGCGCCGGCAGCCAGACCGCCGGCGCCTCCATGCGCTCCACAGGTGCCCAGGTCAGGCCCAATCAGCAGCACTCGGCGATTCAGTGCGGAACCGAGCAGGTGTCCCGGCAGACGGACACCAGCGGGCTGCAGCGTCTCAGCCGGAGCCAGACCAAGGCGGAGCAGGTGGCGGAGTCGGTGCCACGACCCCCTACCCGGCATGCGGCCAGCAATACGGATAAGGTGGAGGAGCCGGAGCCGGTGAAGCCACCGGCAACCACGCACTCTGCCTGCAACACGGAGGAGGTGCGCAAACGGGATGTGGGCTGCGGGGACATTGTGAAGCCGCACATTTCGATTGCCTGTGCGGCCAACTACTGTGATTCCTGCAAGGAGGCCATTCATGACTTGGCCCGAGGATTCTCGAAAGCCAGTCCCAACAACACCACAAGCATCACTACATCTCCCGGAGCAGGGCGTCGCTCCACGTCAGCGGATTCGCGGATACCGCGACCCAAGCACCTGACCAGTCCCAGTCCGGTGAGACGCGAGTTCAAGCGACAAAACACGTACACTCTGGCCACGTCCTCGCCGACGCCCAGTCCGCTGGTGGAACGAAAGGCCAAAAAGAGGTGAGTCGAATTTTGCGGATAACATACCCCTTACAGACCCACTGTAATGGCCAAAAGCCAGCACAGAGCTTTTAGTCGAGACCCCAACCGCGCCCAAAGCATGCTTATGCGCACTGTGCTCTTAGCCCGATTGCAAGAGTCTTGACCTTCAGTCGCGTTTTAGTTTTCTTTTTGCCAACAACAAAGCAGAGCTCCAGCTTATTTGGTTTAGTTTTTCGCTGCTTGTCCTTTGTGTTTTCATTCCATCCCATGGTGGTGCCCATGTTTTCCGGGCTCAGCAGTTTCACGTGCTATCCGCTGCTGGTCAGCGGATGCTCGGCCTTGCTCCTAACGTGCGTTCCGCTATGCCACACTCGTCTGTGGCTCTTCCTAATCGTGGTTTTCCATTTTCAGTTCGCTGCAGGAGAAGCCACCGACCGCGTCCAGCTTCCAGGCAGCGGATCCCTCGGGGGAGTCGCAGAGCTTCATTCGGCAGCCGCAAAAGGACTTGCTGGATCTTAGCCAAATCGGGGACAATGAGCTGGTTGTGCGCGAGGAGAAGCGGGTCAGCATTAGCTGGTCCCGCGATGCTTCGCCCGCCCCGCTGATGACCTCCTCGGGCACCACCAAGTCCGGCTCCCCGGACCAGGAGACCGCGATGAGCACGTCCAGCGACTCGAGCCCACCAATCGATGTGCAGATTGCCCAGGGGGCGCGCAAAAAGTCCAGCACGCCAATTAAATCTAGTCAGAGCGAGGGCTCCCAGGTGACGGTGATTGAACAGCCGGCCACCAAGGCCCAGCTCCACCAACTGGCCCAGGCGGACGCGAAGCCCCGGGTGAAGTGAGTGTTAATATCCATCGTAATAAATATCTTCTAACGAATCCCACTGTCATGTTTCCAGAGCCGAGCTGCCACAGGACTTGAAGGATGCCCTGAAGACCATCAACGATTCGCTGCTCAAGAAGTTGGGCGCCAAACCGATTTGCTCCATGAGCCTCAAGTCGGCCAAGACCACCATCCAGGATCAGTGGTTCAAGAACTCTAGCACGCTGGAATCGGATCCGCGTGAAGTGGAGGACTATCTCGACTACTTCGAGTCGCTGTCGATTCCTTTGCTTGAGTACTGTGTAAACCTAACTGATAGCAGCGTGAGTTCTCAAACGAAATACTTGGGACTAAAATACATACTTAATTACTCTTCATTTTTACAGGGCAACACAGCCATGCACTATGCGGTCTCGCATGCCAACTTCGATATCGTGTCCATTCNCTGGATCTTAGCCAAATCGGGGACAATGAGCTGGTTGTGCGCGAGGAGAAGCGGGTCAGCATTAGCTGGTCCCGCGATGCTTCGCCCGCCCCGCTGATGACCTCCTCGGGCACCACCAAGTCCGGCTCCCCGGACCAGGAGACCGCGATGAGCACGTCCAGCGACTCGAGCCCACCAATCGATGTGCAGATTGCCCAGGGGGCGCGCAAAAAGTCCAGCACGCCAATTAAATCTAGTCAGAGCGAGGGCTCCCAGGTGACGGTGATTGAACAGCCGGCCACCAAGGCCCAGCTCCACCAACTGGCCCAGGCGGACGCGAAGCCCCGGGTGAAGTGAGTGTTAATATCCATCGTGATAAATATCTTCTAACGAATCCCACTGTTATGTTTCCAGAGCCGAGCTGCCACAGGACTTGAAGGATGCTCTGAAGACCATCAACGATTCGCTGCTCAAGAAGTTGGGCGCCAAACCGATTTGCTCCATGAGCCTCAAGTCGGCCAAGACCACCATCCAGGATCAGTGGTTCAAGAACTCTAGCACGCTGGAATCGGATCCGCGTGAAGTGGAGGACTATCTCGACTACTTCGAGTCGCTGTCGATTCCTTTGCTTGAGTACTGTGTAAACCTAACTGATAGCAGCGTGAGTTCTCAAACGAAATACTTGGGACTAAAATACATACTTAATTACTCTTCATTTTTACAGGGCAACACAGCCATGCACTATGCGGTCTCGCATGCCAACTTCGATATCGTGTCCATTCTGTTAGATTCCAAAGTTTGCGACGTAAACATGACGAATAATGCAGGATACACATGCGTGATGCTTGTATCGTTGGCGAAGCTGAACCAGCCCTTCCATCGAACAGTCCTCCACCGACTCTTCCAGATGGCAGACGTCAACATACGCGCCAAGAAGGTAGGTAAGGGCTCCCCAACGCCCACAGAAGGATTAGCCCAATCAAGCTGACCCCCTGACTCCCCTACTAACCGCTCCCGCCCACTCTTCTTTTCGGATTGCATCCACAGCACTGCCAGACCGCTCTGATGCTCGCTGTGTCGCATGGTAATGCCGAAATGGTCAGCATGCTCCTCGAGGCCGGAGCAGAGATCAACCTCCAGGACGAGGACGGCAGCACGGCCCTCATGTGCGCCGCCGAGCACGGACGAGTGGATGTAATCAAGCACCTGCTCTCGCATCCGGACTGCGATTCTCTGGTGAACGATCTGGTGGGTATCCCTGGCACTTTGCATGCTAGTTTGAAAGAGATTTAAACAATATTTAAACTTATGGTATGTCGTATTCTTCGCAGGATGGCAGCACGGCCTTCAGGATCGCATGGCAGGCCGGACACCGGGACGTTGGCCTCCTCCTCTACGTGCACGAGCAGATGCTTCGCAGCAAGCTGCCCAATCGCGGGGAACCCACGCGGAGCTCGCTGCGATCTGCCCAAATCAACAAGAGGATGCCATCGGAGTAGAGGCCAGAGCCACATCGCAGTTGTATTAGCGGCCAAATCGTCGAACAAAAACTTCGTTTTTAGGTTTATTTAGCATTTTGGTGGGTCTGCCGAAACACATTCCATATCGCAGAAAACAAAAAAGAAAGGGAAACGAGATACGCAACACAGCTTAGACTTTGGATACGTTTTATATTTAGAATACGTTGATCATACAAATAAATTTTATTTATTGTACTCTAATTTTAGTGCTAACGTGTAGAACTGTTTCTAATTGTAACTATTGTATGATTTCGACATTTAATCAACGAAAGCAGCAGACTCGACTTAATTTGAAATAGCTTATGTTTCTGATATATAATTGCACAGGCCTGGGCTCCCGATTCGTAAGCCGAGTAGCCGCGACATAAACAAACAAGCAACCATATCAGCAATCGACAATGCAAAAAAACGATATATACTAATAATAACAATTAACACAGAATCAAACTGACACTTATGTATGTTAACAAATCAAGAGGTTCGTCTCTAGGACAGCCATGTGTATGTAAAGAAATCTTGTATGTAGTTCGCCCGATGCGAATTAAAATCTATTTTAAAAACCGTTTTTTCGAAATAAATACATAAATTCAACAATTATCATGTACTATATGCGTTTAATTAAACTGCTTCAGGACTGCCTTCATCTGCCCGGCCTTTGGGGTTATGCAATTTATTTGGTTAGTTGCCAAGCTGAGTGTTATATTGCTTTCTAGACTTTGTTCATCGAGTAAATTCTTTGCCATGAAGTTGAGGCTCTGCGCCAGCATCGGCGTAATCTCTCGGCTGGCTGGGGGATCTTTTATGCACACACGAGTGAGTTGCCTTTTTTGGTTCGAAATGTTTGCTTTTTAATTGAATCGGAGCGGGTTTTTAAGAGTCACGGAAGTGAATTGTTCATTGATGGACTTTTTCATTTAATTTTGTGATCAAATCACAGTCTATTCTGAATTAAAAGCGTGCATCATTTGTTTCCCAGCTTCGCCAACTCAGAGATCAGGCCGATTCCAGGCAAGACCTCATCCAGATCAAACTGCTCGTTCCTCGCTTCCCGGCTCAATGACTCCCAGAGGCGTCAGGGTCAACGCGATGCCATCCTCCAGGTTGACCAGCGGCTTGCGGGAGTTCAACGCGAACTCGTACTCCGAGATCAGCAGGGCCAGGGCCAGCTTCAATTGCAGCTGCGCGAACTGAATGCCAATGCAGCTCCGGGCACCCACTCCGAAGCCAAACCAGATGCCCTGCTCCTGCAGCGAATCCCTCGGACCGCTCCAGCGTTCGGGCTTGAACTCCTCCGGATCTGGGTAGAAGGCCGGATCGTGGTGTATGGCATGCGTGGGAATTATCACAAAAAGCTCCTTGACCAGAATGAACTGCTGATGATCTGGCACCGGGTAATTGTTGAGGGTGCGCCGCATAATATACGGCGTAATGGGATGCATTCGCAGGGTTTCTTTGATCACCTGACCCATAAACGTCAGCGATTGGATGCACTCGTAGCTCAGGTTTCCATCGTACCGCTCCATGGCCTTCTTTACCTCCTCGCGAACCCGGGCCTGCACATCCGGGTGCTGGGCCAACTCGTACAGGACGTAGGATAATGTGTTGGCCGTCTGCTCGTATCCTGCCTTTAGAAAGACAACTGCATGGGCAGCCAGTTCGTTTTGCAGGTGCGCCTTCAGCTCCTTGTCAGCCTCGTATTGATGGGTAATCAGCTCCTGAGCCTTAACCTCCATCAACAGCTGGAGGTAGTCCTGCTGACGCACTCCGGAGGCCTCGCGCTGCTCCACAATGTCGTTGAGGAGTCCCAGGAAGTAGATCTCGACGGGCTTGGGCGTGCGACGGAAGCGCAGAAATCGACAAAAGTTCGGAAACCTGATCATCATCAGGTTCATGAGGTAGCCGTGCTTCTGACTATTCAGCGCCATCTCGGTCATTTGCTCAAAGTTATCGAAGGGATACTTCAGCCGCTGCTGGGCATCTAAGCCGAAAACGCATTTGGCCTGGGCGGACAGGACATAGCGACGCATGATCCTCTGGATGTGCAGTGTGGAGTGCGGCTGCTTCATCAAAGTGGTGCTGACTGTGAGCAGCAGCTGCTCCGCCTCTTCGTAGAGGCTGCCGTACAGCCAGGCCATGCGGTCGCCCTCGAGGCTGGGATCCAGCTTCTGGCGCATCTCCTTCCAGTGCTCACCCCGCAGGCCGTATAAATCGCCCGACAAGGGGTCCGATTTCTGGTTGTAGTACATGCCCCGGTCGTTGAAGTTCCAAAAGTCCTTGATCATGATCTGGCGGATGAGCTCCCGATCGAGGACCAGGGCCCGAGGCTGCAGCAGAGCGTAGAAGCCGCAAAAGGGGCCCTGGCCCTTGAACTTGAAGTAGAGATCGGAGTAGTGCTTCGCCTTCATCGCATCCGTGCTCAAAGTCTGCGTCATTATTTGCCTAATAATGGGCCATAGGTTTTTCGGCCTCTCGTGCGGAATGTGGAGATAGCGCCAATAGTTTCGCTGATACAGCGACGCTATAATTATCAGAACCAGCAGTCCGAGCACCACCAATCCAATGATCAGGAAAATTATCCACATGTTTTGCATTATTTTTCTGTTTGTCGTGCGCTATTTGCTCCGAATCACATGCACACGTAAAAGTTGAGAAATCACCGTGTTTTTTAGTGGCATTAGAAGTGCTGCGGGCTGTGGGTTGGAATTTGGGGGGCAGTGGGTTGGCGGGGTTGTCGGGGTTGGCGAGGTTGACCAGGCTGGCGGGGCTGGGGAGCTGCCTGTTTCCACTTCCGCCCGTCCGACCGCTATCTTCGCTTCCCTGTCACGGTACGGTATCGAGCGATGGATCACCGGAGTATGATCTAATGCATCGTTCGGCACGAATTCCCGGCGGCAGTTGCGTTCACGTACAATACATTACCAAGCGCGCTGTTCGACTGAGAGTGCGACCGAGAAAAGTAACTATTTACGATACTCGCTCCCCAGTCCAGGTGCGCGAGCTTTTAATTTTTGCGCTTCTTGCCGCTTTTTCGAGTGCGCGCTACACTGAAGCTCATGGGTTTCGGATTTGATACGAGCCGCTGGAGCCGCTGGCTGCCGGGCTCGGCTGGTGGGCGTTTGTCTGAGGCCAGCCAGACGGACAGATGATCTGTACTACATACTTTATTTTTAATGTTGGTGGCACTCGGACCCGTGGTCTGGTTTATACGCTCGCAGAAAGCCTGAATAAACACAGTTATGATATAAATAAACATTGGTGCTAATGGAAGAGGGCTAGAGAAGGGTACCCTTCAGATACACGAACTCATTCCTTTTAATTTCATTGAGAACCGTAGACACACTGACTCACCTCGCCATTAAATGAGAAAAGTGGAACAATTTCGGGCTCCCGTATTTGGGGGAGCATTTAGCAACGACCCAATTTTTCTGGGTGACTGTATATCAATCGCTAAGGATAAGCAAATGCTTATGTTTAAAAAAAAGAAGTGTCAGTATTTCCCAATTACAACAGCACCAAATTTGATATATGCTTTATATCTATATACTAATATTACAAAAACCTATGAAGTAGGTCGTTCCCATGGTCACCGTGACAGAACCTGGCCTTATCATTTTCGGTTATTATCAGTTTTTTCAAACGTTTTACTCTTTTTTTTTAGGGTAAATAACCGAACTTTTCGGGGATTTTCAAGACACATAAAAACAATAAGTCCTGTACTGCTCTAACAAGTTTTACAAAAATGGTTACCTATGGATGTATGAGTGAGCTTGCATCTTAATCGAAAAATTTTACGCCCAATTAGCGTTAAAATAGCACAACAAAAAAATTCAACAAAAGAAAAGCTCACCCACAGAGCTGAAAAAAAACGAAAGAACTAAGCACCGAAAAGCTATCCGGTTTAATTGTTGTTTGTTGTTGCTGCTGCCCCGACATCCGCACCTGAAATCTAATCAATTGTCAGGCCTACGAAAGCGAAAAGGTAAACAATGCGGTTGCCAGATCTGTCAAACGCTTTTACAAAAACTAATAAGCATATCGTGCTTCGCTGGTGGGTCGAGCATAAGCCATAAGCGATGACGTTGATACTGATCGATTTCGATGAGATTGATAAGTTGGGGGTGTGTCTCGCTGTAGGCGTCATTCCCAAAGATTACAAAATAAAATATTACAATATTTTAACTGTGCATAGACTGAATAGAAGCCAAGAACACATCCAGGAATGGTTAGGTTCTTTTTAAAAATCCATCTTCACTTTTGTGTATACGAGTACTTTTGCGGGCAGTCAATTGTCTGCAGTGTAGGAAAATGATGTATCACTATTGCTAGCATAATCTTGCAGACACAGTAAAAGTTAGTAGCAAGCGACTAAGCATTTAAAATAAGAGATAGCCATTAAACTGGCTTAGTCATATAAACTTGACTAATTTTCTACTATTTAACCCCCATGCTAAAAACCCCCATGCTAAAAAAATGTTGTGATGGAGCTGACCTTTTTGCTTTTTCAGGTGGTGGTCGCCCTGTTGGGGATAATCTGCTTCGTTATCCACCGTAGACTCACGTTCTTCAAAAATCGCGGCATTCCCCATGATTGATACTCCGCACCCACTGATGGGAAATATGGAGGGCATGCGAAGCACTCGCACCGTCCACCAGATCATCCAAGACTACTACGACAAATATCGCAGCACAAAACTGCCCTTTGTGGGATTCTATTTCTTTCAAAAGCCTGCGGCTTTTATCTTGGAACTGGAACTGGCCAAACATATCCCAATCAAGGACTTTTCCAACTTCTCCGACAAAGGACTCTTCTACAATGAAAAAGACGATCCCATTTCTGCTCATCTTTTTAATCTGGATGAAGCTATCCTCGACCTTTACATCCGGAAAGATGAAGTTCATGTACCCCACAGTGATGTCTGTGGCCAACGAATTTATGGCAGTGATGCACGAGAAAGTGCAACAAAAGTCTGTTCTGGAAATCCGTGAGTTGGTGGCCCGCTTCACAGTAGATGTCATCGGAACTTGTGCCTTTGGCATTCAGTGCAACAGTCTGCGCGATGAGAAGGCGGAGTTCCTGTATTTCGGCAGAAAGGCTTTGGTTGACAAAAGGCACGGCGCCCTGATTATGGGGTTGATGCTCAGCTTTCCCAAAGTGGCTCGAAGATTGAGACTCGTTAAGACTCGTTAAGACACATTCAGGAGTTCTACCGACGCATCGTACCGGAGACAGTAGCGGCGCGGGAGAAGGAAAATATCCGACGCAATGACTTCATGGATATGCTTGTTGATATAAAAAACCAAAAAGATGGCTTGACCATGGATGAGGCGCTGTCCCAAGCATAAGTGTTCTTCATTGCTGGCTTTGAGACGTCCTTGTCCACAATGGGATTCGCTCTTTACGAGCTGGCTCGGAATCCGGACATCCAAGACAAGGTTAGGGCTGAGATCACAGAAGTCCTAGATAAGTACAACCAGCAATTTACTTACGAAAGCACAAAGGATCTCAAGTATCTTAACCTGATTATTAATGGTAATTGAACCTTAAGTTGAATATGGAATATTTCTAATCCTTTTTATGTCTTTACACAAACGATGCGGCTTTATACAATTGTTCCCCAGTTGGATCGTATGGCCAACAAACGATATGTTGTGCCTGGTCATCCGAACTTTGTTATCGAGACTGGTCAGTCGGTCATCATTCCCTCAACTGCTATACACCACGACCCGGATATCTACCCCGATCCCTACGCTTTTCGCCCCGAGAGATTCACTCCGGAAGAGTCCGCCAATCGTCCTTCGGTTGCCTGGCTACCATTTGGGGATGGTCCCCGCAACTGCATTGGCCTGAGGTTCGACCAAATGCAGGCCCACATCGGACTGGCGCTGCTCATCTAGAATTTCAAGTTCTCCACCTGCCCCCAAACCCCAGATCCTTTGATCTATGACCCGCGGTCAACCGTACTCAGTGTGCCCACCGGAATTAACCTCAGAATTGAAGCGTTATAAAATTGTAAAAACGAATTTAATTCATATTTAGCCCAAAGACATTAATTTGTACCCACTAATGCTGCCCCACCAATAAAAACATAAAATCATACCAAAGCAACTGAATAAGCGTGAAGGTGCAGTTTCAGGGAAGATAAACTATCAAGGGATCATAGTTGAGGTAGGTTAGGCACTAGCGAAAAACAAAGATACTACATTTCAGTGTTTCTGACTCAACTAGCTAAACATAACGAGTGTTCCACCTCACAGATTATAGTGCAATTTCGACTGTAATTTTCCGTTGATCCGACGGCACACAACAATAATGTGAGAATTACAATTAAGGCGATAAGATGGAGTCTGCATCTGTACAGTGGGGACTGCCTAATCAAGAACCGAGCGAGCGGAAAATTTGAACGGAATTTCTTTACAATCGTCTAACAACACCCGTAAATGTTTCGGTTCTGCTAGTACAAGCTTTATATTCAGCCCAAAAGTATATATTTTATAGCGGTGGTTGCGATAAAGATATAAATCTCTTCAGGTTTTGCTTCGACTCAATTGAGTTAAACGATATTACTAATAAAAGATATTACTCAATGAAGTAACTATGCTATAATTCATTTATGCCAGCGGTTGATTGTCGGGTTTTACTGTACTAGTCGTGCTGACTCATATTTCCTAGTAAAAAGTCAACAGAACGTTGAGATTAACTGTCACTTTCGTTTGGTCTTACGAAAAACCGCAGTGTCACGCAGAATTGCTGCTTTCGTCATTTAAAAGAGCTGCGTGCAGGGGCTGGTCTATCAGTCGTTTGGAAACGTCTCAGGCATTAGCATGGGCGTAACGTACGTCCTCTTCCAAGTGGCGGTCGCCCTGCTGGCGATCGTTACCTACATTTTCCACCGCCGGTTGACATATTTTAAGCGCCGTGGAATCCCCTACGAGCCGGCGCATCCTCTTCGGGGAAACCTGGCAGAGTTTACGAAAACGAAGAACTTACACGAGCTCCTGCGCGAACACTACAACAAATTCCGCGGGAGCAAAGCCCCTTTTGTGGGTTTCTACCTCTTTCAAAAACCCGCCGTGTTCGTAATGGATCTGGAACTGGCGAAACACGTCCTGATCAAGGACTTCTCCAACTTCTCCGACAAGGGACTGTTCTACAATGAGAAAGACGATCCCATCTCGGCCCATCTCTTCAATTTGGATGGACCGCAGTGGCGTTTGTTGCGGAACAAACTATCCTCCACCTTCACATCCGGAAAGATGAAGTACATGTACCCCACAGTGGTGTCCGTGGCCAACGAATTCATCTCAGTGATGCAAGAGAAGGTCAAGCAAAACCCTGTCTTGGAAATCCGCGATCTAGTGTCCCGTTTCACTGTCGATGTCATCGGCACCTGTGCGTTTGGAATTCAGTGCAACAGCCTACGCGATGAGAAGGCGGAGTTTCTGAGTTTCGGCAAGCGATCCTTGGTGGATAAAAGACACGGTGTGCTGATTTTGGGCTTTATGCGAAGCTTCCCGAAGCTGTCCAGGAAACTGCGTCTGATTCGAACTCCGGAGCACATCAGTAACTTCTATCGCCGCATCGTCACGGAGACAGTCACATTCCGTGAAAAGGAAAATATCCGGCGAAATGACTTCATGGACATGCTCATCAACCTGAAAAACCAAAAGGAAATCACCCTAGACAACGGAGATGTGGTCAAAGGTCTGACCATGGACGAAGTGTTGGCCCAGGCATTTGTGTTCTTTATTGCTGGCTTTGAGACATCTTCGTCCACAATGAGTTTTGCGCTTTACGAGCTGGCCAAGAACCAAGAGATTCAGGATAAGGTGAGGGCTGAAGTCGAGGAAGTGCTAGAAAGGCACAACCAGGAGTTCACCTATGAGTGCTCCAAGGACCTCAAATACCTGAATCAGGTTATAAATGGTAAGTGAATAGAAGTTCCAAAACCCGGCAAAGACATCGAAATAAATCTCTAACTTCGATTACAGAAACTCTGCGGCTCTACACTATTGTTCCTCAGTTGGATCGCATGGCTAACAAGCGCTATGTGGTTCCTGGTCACCCGAACTTTGTTATCGAGGCTGGTCAGTCGGTTATCATTCCATCGTCGGCCATGCATCACGACCCGGACATCTATCCCGATCCGGAACAATTCCGTCCAGAGCGATTCTCACCTGAAGAGTCGGCCAATCGACCATCGGTTGCCTGGCTGCCTTTCGGAGATGGTCCCCGCAACTGCATTGGCCTGAGGTTTGGCCAAATGCAGGCCCGCATCGGACTGGCGCTGCTCATCAAGAACTTTAAGTTCTCCACCTGCCCTCAAACCTCCGACCCCTTGGTGTACGATCCCAAGTCATTCGTTCTGGGCGTGAAGGATGGCATTCATCTCAAGCTGGAGAAAGTGTGATTCGAGTCTAGATGACAATATGTGCAGTGATAATCTTAATTTGCACACTTACTTTAGTAACCTAATAGCACCTAGCTCTAGTTTAGTAGGCTGAGGTCTATCCTGATTTATTGCCATCACAAGCCCCTATAAAGGGTACTACCGGGCTATACCCATGTTTACCAAATACACAAAATACTAGTCTATAAATACTAAAATAGACTTGTTTGCCTACTATGCTTATCTGCGTGTGAATACTCGTAATCAAATGCTATGTTATCTGCTTCGGCTGTGAGGCATTCTCTGGAATTCTGTTTGTTGGTCACAATGATGCGAGTTTTTTGCAAAGCTGTTATGTATAAAAACGCCGGTAAAGCTTTGGCGCATTTAGTTTGACGGGTACTGCGAACCAGTTTGCAAGCTTTGCGTTCGCTGTGGCAATTTGTTTAGAATAGATTATATACAAAGCACACAAAGGTTAATCAATTGACATGGGAGCGGCAATTGTGTTGTGGACGGCGCTGCTGGTGCTTTTTGGCTACTTGCTGTCCAAATGGCGCCAATCGATGAGGTACTGGCAGGACTTGGGAATCCCCTGCGAGGAGCCGGATATGCTAATGGGCAGCATGAAGGGAGTGCGCACCAAGCGATCGTTCAACGACATCTGGATGGAGCACTACAAAAAGTTTCGCGGTACTGGACCCTTTGCCGGCTTCTATTGGTTCCGGCGACCGGCCGTCCTAGTCTTGGAGCCTTCCCTGGCAAAGCAGATTCTGATCAAGGAGTTCAACAAATTCACGGACCGCGGCTTCTTCCACAACCCCAAAGATGATCCCTTGTCTGGTCAACTGTTCCTGCTGGACGGCCACAAGTGGAAGTCTATGAGGACTAAGCTGTCGCCGACGTTCACGTCCGGCAAGATGAAGTACATGTTTCCTACGGTGGTCAAGGTGGGCCACGAATTCACCGATGTTTTCGGCCAATTAATAGACAAGACAGCCATCGTTGAGGTGGTGGACATCTTGGCCAGGTTTACCACGGATGTGATTGGGACCTGCGCCTTTGGGATTGAGTGCAGCAGCTTGAAAGATCCGGACGCCGAGTTCAGGGTGATGGGGCGGCGAGCACTGACGGAGAATCGACTGGGTTCCATCGGAATCGGATTCGTCAACAGTTTCCCGAATCTAGCCCGTCGTTTGCACATGAAAATGACAGCGGAGCCAATCGAGAAATTCTTCATGCGAATCGTTAGGGAGACGGTGAGCTTCCGAGAACAGAACAACATCCGCCGCAACGATTTCATGGATCAGTTGATCGATTTGAAAAATAATTCCCTCATGAAATCGGAGTCCGGCGATAATGTCAATCTGACGATCGAGGAAATCGCCGCTCAGGCCTTTGTGTTCTTCGCTGCTGGCTTCGAAACCTCCTCGACCACGATGGGATTCGCCCTGTACGAGCTGGCTCAGAATCAGGACATCCAGGATCGTGTGAGAGCGGAGTGTCAGGAGATTAGCAAAAAGTTTAACGGAGAGATCACCTACGAGAGCATCAGAGATCTCGTGTACCTCGATCAAGTGATATCTGGTGAGTAAAACGATTTATTCCCATTTGTAAGTCCTATTACACCAAAATTTCAACCTTAACCACCAGAAACCCTGAGGCTGTACACTGTCCTGCCGGTCCTGAATCGCGAGTGTCTGGAGGACTATGTGGTGCCGGAAAATCCCAAGTATGTGATCAAGAAGGGTATGCCTGTTCTGATTCCCGGCGGAGCCATGCACCGCGACGAGAGATGGTACCCCAACCCGAACACCTTTAACCCGGACAACTTTTCGCCTGAGCGTGTCAAGGAGCGCGATTCCGTGGAGTGGCTGCCGTTTGGCGAAGGTCCCAGGAATTGCATTGGCATGCGTTTCGGCCAAATGCAATCCCGTATTGGCTTGGCCCTGCTCATCAAAAACTTCAAGTTCTCGGTTTGCGACCAAACCCCGATTCCCATGAAGTACCGAAAGGATGCGTTCCTCATCGCAAGCGAATCTGGAATCTATCTTAAAGTGGAGCGTGTTTAACAAAGAAATTGTATATATATTATAATTATTATAACAGCAGTAGCTGAAACTGTTGGAAATGGCCAATAAACCAATTTCCGTAATTATCAATCAAAACCGTTGCCGACAACATGATAATAATGTCAACACTGTTACGCAAATGCATAATCATAGAATAAATCCATAATTTTAACGTTGTTTCTTCATAAGTTTGAACCTTATCATATCAAAGTAACTTGAACACCTGCTCTTTACCTGAATTGCTCGCTTACTCAAAGCAAATGCATGATGAAATGAAAGCATTGCCAAAAATACCGACTTTTATATGTTTCTATGGGCTTAAATATTATTTAAACGAAATTTAAGGAATAATTGCTTACTCTGATTTCTCCATTTTTATACCATGTACCTTAAGGTACAAATTGTATAATAAGATTGTGCAAATTTCCGACGTTTCTTGATCAGCATCAACAGCTGCGTCAATCTAGCCATTGCCGTCTGTCCGTCTGACTGTCTGTCTATCCGTCTGTCTGTCTGTCTGTATGTAAGAACACGTCGTTCTCGGAGATGGTTAGAGCTGGAGGTGTAACTCAGTTTCTTTTAGTGCGTTATTAATGTAGCCAGATCAAGTTTATTTCAAATTTTTGCCACGCCTCTTTCCGCCTTAAAATCTCGCATAAAACTGTAGATGCCTCTACTTAATTGACTATAACTTCAACAAAATTAAAGCTAGCAACATTTGCTATATCCTTTGCAACAGCTATATCTTCGAAATGGTAAAATCTAGAGACATAATTCTGAGTCCGCTGCGTCCGCTGAATGTTAGGCATGTCAATGCAAAATTACGTCCAGATTAGAAAATAAATATAGAAAATATGGCCAAATAATGTTTTACCAATCTCTTGCCAAGCAACGGTATGCAGCGGCAAGAGGTGCATACATCGTATCTCGTTGTCGAGAACTCTCGACTACATCGTATCTACTTCTTTCTAGATGACTAGTATAACACAACGGCCTAAAAGTAGGTTACACTAATTTATGTAATGAAGGGATGTATGTACATAATTCTACAACGTATCTCAAGATACAAATGGCTTATAAAGTTTATGCAAATGTATATAACGGGTTGAAGGAGACTTCTCCGATCAACTAAAATACATATATACATATACTCCTGATCAGCATCTATGTCTGTCTGTCTGTCCGCCTCTACCTATAAAAACTCGTCGTTTCTTGAGCTATGTCAGATATGTAATTATTTTTTATTATGGTTTTCTTTGCATGTACGCAGATCGACTTAATTTTAACTTTTTGCCACGCCCCTTTCCGCTTTTGCAATTTCATAAAACTGTATTTTTGCAGATATCTCTCAGGTGTTAGGATCTAAAAACATTTTGTTCCACCTAGTATATGTTAGACTATGAAAAATATGCAACAAAACTAAAACTTTGAGATGCTAAAACAAGCGACGTTCCAGAGAAGGAGAAACATACTATACTCGTAAGTTATGGTCGATTTTGTCAAATATTAAAGGGTGAATCAAGTTGAATTAATTAAAAGAAAAATCTGATTGATAATCAAAATAGGTGCATCTTGACTACAGCGCTTCTACTTGTTTTTATTCAACATTATACAAGGTTTTTAATACTATACTCATATATCACTTCACTATGAATGCTTTTCACATCAGATACTTTTTAAATTACTAGCCATAAAATAGATTAATTGGAATAATTAAACGGAATTCAATACTTTGTGACCCTAGTGACTTTCAGACTTATCCCATCCTTGGCGCTCGTCAAAATATTGTCGGGTCTGTATTCGAGGGGCACCTGCGTCTTAGTGGGATGCACTTCGAACTTGAAGTTGTGGATTAGCAAGGACATCCCAACCATGACCTGCATCCGCCCGAAGCGCAGGCCAATGCAGTTCCGTGGGCCGTCACCGAAGGGCAGAAAAGTGCAGGCGGGTCGCTGTTGCACCTGATCCTCGTCGAATCGCTCCGGGATGAACTTCTCCGGCTCCGGATAGAACTCGGGATCATGGTGGATGGCCACGGTGGGCACAATCACTCCCGTGCCAGGTTCGATGTAATATTTGGGATTGCTGTGTTCATAGCGTTGAGTGGCGATGCGAATCAAATGACCCACCACTGGGCGTTTTCTCATTGATTCTAGCAAGATAATTACACAATCAGAGAGAACCGGAAAGCGTAGTTGTTAATTGGCTACTCACCATCGACAACCTTTTCTAGATACGTCATCTCCCGCATACTCTCGTAAGTAAGTTTTCCATTGTTTTTCGTGAAAACACTGTCAATCTCCGACCTAAGTTTGTCCTGCACATCCTGATGAAAGGCCAGCTCGTAGAGGGCAAATCCCATGGAAGTGGAACTGGTTTCAAATCCGGCCAGGAAGAAAATGAAAGCCTGGGCGGCGAGCTCGTTGAAGGTGAGCCCGTCCTCCTGGTTTCCATTGTCGTAGTGGCGCTTCATGTCGATCAACATGTCCATAAAATCATTACGTTTAACTTGGTTTTTGATGCGATAATCCACCGTGTCGGCGATGATATTCATATAGAAATCTTCTACCGTTTGCACGGTAGCCTTCATGCGAAGCTTGGCCGCCAGTTTGGGCGCCCCAAAGAGGAACATGTCCAGTAATTTGCCATGACGCCGCTCCGTGATGGCGGTGGTACCCATTTGGACGAACTCCGCCTTCGGGTTCGTCAAGCTGTGGCACTCCAACCCAAAGGCACAGCTGCCGATGACATCGGCGGTGAAGCGGGCCAGCAGGTCCGTGATTTCCAGCCCGCCTTGAGCGGCTGACGCCTTGGCATCGAACACCCGAACCATCTCATCGCCCACATCGAGGATCGTCGGGAACATATTCTTCATTTTTCCGGAGGTGAAAGTGGGGGTCAGCTTCCGGCGAAGGGTTTTCCACTTCTGGCCCTCGATGTTTATGAGATTGTTGGACAGCGGATCATCCCCTTCGTTGTGGAACACGCCGCGATCGTGAAACTTGTCAAACTCGCGGATCAGCACTGTTTTTACAAAATCGATGTCAGTGGGTACTATGAACTTTTTGAAATAGAAGTAGAATCCCACAAACGGGCCGTCTGTCTTGTTCTTGTACTTCTCATAAGCATCTCCCGCCAGACCGGATATATGCTTCGTCTTCATGAAATCTTTTGTGTTTCCGAACGGAATGCACGGTGCATCGTGTGGAATGCCGCGACGTTTCCAGTACGAGAAATTCTGGTGTACGTACCACACGGCGAGGGTGGCGACTGTCACAAGTAGCGCGATTAAAACGACCATAGCGAAACCATATAGTAACCTCTCTATAGAGATTCTCCAAAACAACTGAATGGTGTGCCAGTAGACCGGACCTTTTATAGTCCGCTCTTGCCAGATTCGACCCGCTCGAATGCGGTAACCGGTCTCTCTCTTAGGCTTTGACTCACTACCAATTAAGAGTACGTGGGTTTGCCAGTCATTCCTAACATGTATTTTTGGCTCCCAAGAATTTCCAAATATTTCTTATATATCTTTTAGGAGCTATAGAAACACATAAAAAACACCGGTTTTATAAATTTTATCTTCTATATCTATACATAAAACTGTTTACATAAGCTGATAAGTAAGCCACAATTGGGAATGGGTGTAAATTTTACAATATAAAAGCGAAAAACGCAAGTCATTGTTAACTTGCATATTTTTCCGGCAATTGAACTTCCCTTTTTGTACTTCATAAAAATCTTTTTCATCGTACTGATAGAATGTAATAGTTAGTAGATCATCTATATTTAACTTTTGTTTTTTGTATATTTTGTAATATTTCTAAATTTTTTGCTTTGACCTTCAAATACTGGATTTTAGAACTTTATTTTTATTATTGATCTTAATTAAAATTGCTAAAAACGCTTGTCATCGTTATTCTGCTCTTTATACCATGTACCTTAAGGTGCAAATGGTATATTAAGCTTGTGCAAAGTATGTAACAGGGGGAAGGAAGCGTTTCCGATCCCATAAAGTAAATATATTCTTGATCAACATCAACAGCCGAGTCGATGTAGCTATGTTCGTCTGTCTGTCCGTCTGTCTGTCTGTCTGAACACGACGTTCTCGGAGATGGTAAGAGCTAGGGGTGTAATTCTTTTTTCTTAAGGTCCGTTATACGTGTACGCAGGTCGAGTTTATTTCAAATTTTTTGGCACGCTCCTTTCCGCCTTCGAAATTTGCATAATACTTTATTTTCTTCGATAACTTTGACAAAATTTGACCTAGAGCCCTACTTCTATTTGCACTAGGTCCGTTTAACTACCTAATGTAATTCTTTGATTTTTGCCACGCCCCTTTCCGCACTTATATTTGCGAAAAAATCGATAACTTCAATATGGTAAAAGCATAATTTTAAGTCCGCGAAGTCCGCTGATCGTCAAACATACGCCTAGATAGGAAAATTAAAGTTTTACCCACCCCTTCCCACAGCAACGGCAAGAGAGGTACATACTCGTACATGTAGTATCTCGTTGTCGAGAAATCTCGACTACAGCGTTTCTACTTGTTTCTATTTACTTTGAGAGCTTTTATGAACAAAGTTCTCTTAATAATGCTCTTGTTTATTCTGGGAGGTCGTTTATTTGTTTGTTGAGTGGATATTTTATCTTGTACAAACAATGTTTACAAACAATGTCAAACAATGATATTTACAATGTCACGGGAAAGAGCAAAGTTTAACTAAGAGAGCTTCGTGTTAATAAATATACTCTTTAGGTGATTTTTTTTTACCATGTACCATGTACCTGAAAGGACAAATGGTTAATTTTCTATGTGCAAATGTATGTAACAGGCAAAAGGATACGTCTTCGACCCTACAAAGTATATATATTTTTCGATATGGTCATGTCCATCTGTATGTATGAACACCTTGTTCTCGGAGATGGTAAAAGGTAGACGTGTAATTCTTTTTGCTTTTGGTGTGTTATTATTGCAGACATATTGAGGTTATTTTAAATACATGCCACGCTCCTTTCCGCCTTCGCAATTTACATAAAACTGTATTTGCTTCGACATATTTGCCCGTAACTTGCACAAAATAAGTGCTAGAGGCCTATTTCTTTTTGAAGTATGTAGGTCTGTTATTGCGCAAATAATGTCATTCCGCCTTCGTATTTGCAAAAATCTCCAAAATGGTAATACTTGCAACATTAACATATTTTACCTATATACATATTTCAGTACCTCAAGGTCGATTTTGTCAAACTTGAAAGGGTGAATATAGTTAAATTATTTAAATTTTAAAAAACAAAACTGATTGATAATGAAAATAGGTGCATCTTGACTACAGCGCTTTTACTTGCTTTTATTCAAGTATGTTTATATGTACAACATTATACAAGGCTCTAAATACTATTTATCACTTCACTATGAATTTCACATGAATGCCATTAATTGGAACAATTAAAAGAAATTCACTACTTTGTGACCCTAGTGACTTTTAGACTTATCCCATCCTTGGCGCTCATCAAAAAGTTGTCGGCTCTGTATTCGAGGGGCACCTGCGTCTTAGTGGGATGCACTTCGAACTTGAAGTTGTGGATTAGCAAGGACATCCCAACCATGACCTGCATTCGCCCGAATCGCAGGCCAATGCAGTTCCGGGGACCGTCACCGAAAGGAAGGAAAGTGCATGGAGGTCGCTGTTGCACCTGATCCTCGTCGAATCGCTCCGGGATGAACTTCTCTGGCTCCGGATAGAACTCGGGATCATGGTGGATGGCCAGAGTGGGCACAATCACTCCCGTGCCAGGTTCGATGTAATATTTGGGATTGCTGTGCTCATAGCGTTGAGTGGCGACGCGAATCAAATGACCCACCACTGGGCGTTTTCTCATTGATTCTAGCAAGATAATTACACAATCAGGGAAGACCGTAAAGCTTAAATGTTAATTGGCTACTCACCATCGACAACCTTCTCCAGATACGTCATCTCCCGCATGCTGTCGTAAGTAAGTTTTCCATTGTTTTTCGTGAAAACACTGTCAATCTCCGACCTAAGTTTGTCCTGCACATCCTGATGGAAGGCTAGCTCGTAGAGGGAAAATCCCATGGTAGTGGAACTGGTTTCAAATCCGGCCAGGAAGAAAATGAAAGCCTGGGCGGCGATCTCGTTGAAGGTGAGCCCGTCCTGCTGTTTTCCATTGTCGTTGTTGCGCTTCATGTCGATCAACATGTCCATGAAATCATTACGTTTAACTTGGTTTTTGATGCGATAATCCACCGTGTCTCCGATGATATTCATATAGAAATCCTCCACCGTTTGCGGGGTAGCCTTCATGCGAAGCTTGGCCGCCAGTTTGGGTGCCCCAAAGAAGAACATGTCCAGTAATTTGCCATAACGCCGCTCCGTGATGGCAGTGGTACCCATTTGAACGAACTCCGCCTTCGGGTTCGTCAAGCTGTGGCACTCCAACCCAAAGGCACAGCTCCCGATGACGTCGGCGGTGAAGCGAGCCACAAGGTCCGTGATTTCCAGGCCGTCCCGAGTGGCCGAAGCCTTGGCATCGAACGCCCGAACCATCTCATCGCCCACATCGAGGATCGTCGGGAACATATTCTTCATTTTTCCGGAGGTGAAAGTGGGGGTCAGCTTCTGGCGAAGTGTTTTCCACTTCTGGCCCTCGATGTTTATCAGATTGTTGGACAGCGGATCATCCCCTTCGTTGTGGAACAAGCCGCGATCGTGAAACTTGTCAAACTCTCGGATCAGCACTGTCTTTACAAAATCGATGTCAGTGGGTACTACGAACTTTTTGAAATAAAGGTAGAATCCCACAAAAGGGCCGTCGGTCTTGTTCTTGTACTTCACATAAGTATCCCCCACCAGACCGGCTATGTGCTTCGTCTTCATGAAGTCTTTTGTGTTTCCGAACGGAATGCACGGTGCATCGTGTGGAATGCCGCGACGTTTCCAGTACGAGAAATTCTGGTGCACGTACCACACGGTGAGGGTGGCGACTGCCACAAGTAGCGCAATTAAAACGACCATAGCGAAACTATAGAATAGCCTCTCTATACAGATACTCTTTGGCGAAACAACTGAATGAGGTGCCGGTAGACCGGTCCTTTTATAGTCCGCTTTTGCCCGATTCGACCCGCTCGAATTCGGTAATCTATCTCACTACCAATTAAGAGCACGTGGGCTTGGCAGTCATTCCTAACATTTTTGGCTCCCAAGAATTTTCAAATTTTTCTTATATATCTTTTAGCAGCTATAGAAACACATAAACGCCGGTTTTATACATTTTATATTGTATATCTATACAATAAACTGTTTACATCAGCTGATNTGTCGAGGAATCTCGACTACAGCGTTTCTACTTGTTTTACAATATAAAAGCGAAAAACGCAAGTCATTGTTAACTAGCATATTTTACCGGCAATCGAACTTCCCTATTTGTATTTCACAAAAATTTCTTTCATCGTACTGATAGAAATTAATAATTAGTAGTTCATATATATTTAACTTTTTTCATACATTTTGTAATATTTATACATTTTTTGCTTTGACCTTCAAACGCTGGATTTTATAACTTTATTTTTGATTCTTGATCTTTATTAAAATTGCTATAAACGCTTGTCACCGTTATTGTGGTTTTTTCTATTTACTTTGAAAGCTTTTATGAACAAAGTTCTCTTAATAATGCTTTCGTTAATTATTATTTGTTTACAGTGTCACAGGAAAGAGCAAAGCTTAACTAAGAGAGCTTCGTGTTAATATTGTATACTGTTAACGTGTATTGCTTTTTATACCATGTACCTGAAAGTACAAATGGTAAATAGACTTTGTGCAAATGTATGTAACAGGCAAAAGGATACGTCTCCGACCCCACAAAGTATATATATATTTTTGATCAGCCGCCGAATCGATATAGCCATGTCCGTCTGTATGTATGAACACCTTGTTCTCGGAGATGGTAAGAGCTAGAGGTGTAATTCTTTTTGCTTTTGGTGTATAATTTTTGTTTGATAAATAGAACAGGTAAATGGTATCTCGTTGTCGAGAATTCTCGACTACAGCGTTCCTACTTGTTTATTATTATTATTTGGCATTGAAAAATATCCAAACTTGATTTTCGAGTTATTCAAATTTGTTGAAAGCCGAAAAGGCGATGACGGGGGATTGGCTGTGACGTTCCCAGATCGTAACGTGAAAAAAGCTAACTCCAATGACGTTGAGGTAGGTTTTGATAGCTCAATCTTTTAATTTGACTGGAACAACAAATCTAGAATTACCCAATCACTTTTTATATAAAGCACTTGAAAACCCCACCTCATTTAAATATAATTGATAACATAGAGATTAAAAAGCCGGCCTGCTGACATCGGGAACTTATACAGTTTTGAGTCGTTGCACTTGAAAGTCAGGTGAAATAATCGGTATCGGCAATAAACTATGAGCCTGCACATTATCCTGCTGATGATCCTGATTGAATTTGTTGTCCTGAAGTGGCGAAGATGCATTCAGAACTGGCAGTATCTGGAAATTCCCTGCGAACATCCGGATTTGGCCTTGACGAGTCTACTGGAAGTGTCAGCTAGACTGGTTTCGGAACGAAATGCAGCGGCGCGGTCAGAACTTCAAGTGAATCGAACAATTTCTTAATATTTTTGTCAATTGTGTTCAAGTCGTAGTGCATAAGTACCACTTAAATAATTTATATAAGGTCTAAGACTCCTCTTTAACATTATAAAACTAAAGTTTGCGGAGCTAAATGTTCCTAAATATAGGTCACATACCAAGTGAGGCTATTGGTTATTATTATATGCTTGCACGAAATTTAAAGGCTCAGAGAAAAAAATAAGTAAAAATATGTAATGCCATGCTTTATTAAAACGTATGAATAATTTATTTTTATTATCTTTCAATCCTACTAACACTCAAAGTTATTCCGCCCTTGGCGTTTAAGAGAATATCATCAGATCTGTATTCGAGTGGAACCTGTGTCTTTGTAGGATGCACTTCGAACTTGTAGTTGTAGATTAGCATAGATAATCCAACAAGGATCTGCATTCGGCCAAATCGCAGCCCAATGCAGTTGTGGGGACCATCTCCAAAGGGAAGGAAACTGCAGGCTGGCCGTTTTTTCACAGCATCCTCGTCAAAACGTTCCGGGATAAACTTCTCCGGCTCCGGATAGAACTCGGGATCATGGTGGATGGCCAGGACAGGCACAATGACAGAGGTGCCACATTCGATGTAGTACTTGGGATCGCTGTGCTCATATCTATGGGTTGCCACCCGATTTAAATGAGCCACCACTGGATGTTTTCTAAATATTTCTGAAAGAAAATTACTCAATTACTCAGTACCCGAAATGGTTGTTGTTGATTGGCTACTAACCATTGACAACCTTCTCCAGATACGTAATCTCGCATATATTTTCGTAAGTTGGTTGTCCATTGGTTTTCCTGAAAACACTGTCAATCTCCAACCTAAGTTTATCCTGCACATCCTGATTGAGGGCCAGCTCGTAGAGGGCAAATCCCATGGACGTCGAACTGGTTTCAAAGCCAGCCAGAAAGAAAATATATGCCTGAGCGGCAATCTCGTTTAAAGTGAGCCCATCCTTCTGATTTCCATTATCGTACTTGAGCTTCATTTCAATCAGCATGTCCATAAAATCGTTTTGCTTCACATTGTTCTTGACGCGATATTCAACCGTTTCCCTTACGATTTTCATGAAGAAGTCTTCGACCTTTTGAAGAGTCATTCGCAGGCGCAACTTGGCCGCCAATTTGGGAGCTCCGAAGATTAATATATCCAGGTAATTGCCGTAGGGTCGTTCTAGGATAGCAGTCTTTCCCATTCGAACAAACTCTGCGTTCGGGTCCCGCAAGCTATTGCAGTCCAACCCAAAGGCGCAGCACCCAATTGCGTCGGCGGTGAAACGAGCCAACAAATCAGTGATTTCTACGGCACCCTTGCCTGCGACAATTGAATCCTCAAAAACGCGGACGAGCTCGCCAGCCAAATCATGCACGGTTTGAAACATATTCTTGACCTTTGACGACGAAAATGTGGGTGTCAGCTTCTGCCGAAGGGTTTTCCACTTCTGGCCCTCGATGCTTCCCAAGTGATTGCTCAGCGGATCATCCCGCTCGTTATAAAAACTACCACGATCGGAAAACTTGTCAAACTCGCGAATCAACACGGTCTTAACAAACTCAATGTCCTTTACAATCAAAAACTTTTTAAAATAAAAGTAGAATCCCACAAACGGTCCATCGGTCTTCTTGTATTTCATGTACTTTTCCCGTATGATCACCGACAGCTGCTTTGTCTTCATGAACTCCTTGGTGTTGCCGTGTGGAAAATTTGGTCGATCATGAGGAATTCCTCGCCGCTGCCAATATGTATAGTTTTGGTGGACAAACCACACAACGAGGCTGAGGGCAGCCGCCAAAAGGGCGATGACCACGTCCATAACGACACTACTGGGCGATCATGGAAGTTCTTGCTTTTATACGAGTATACGAGACCCTTATCCGAAATACCGCTTGCCAGGTATTTCTCTGACTCTTTTGTTCAAGGGCCGTGTACCAACAAAAATCTTTACTGCCTAGACAGGTAGAAACGTGAGTATGCCTTAAATAAGCAGGTACACAAACAAGTCTGTATTCTACTAGTATGTTATCGTTTGTCGTTAACCGCGATTCCTAATCATAGAACGGATTACTCAACGTTTTTATCTTTACATATATGCATACATAGATACTACGTGAAAATGCCTAGGCCAATGCAGTTTTGGTTATATGTGCTATGTACATACATGGCTTTGTTTTTCTATGTAAAAATAAAAATCTCACTCGTCTTAGTTAAAAATCTACTACGCCTCTTACAGACCCGCACTTCGCAAAACTAGACCCTAAAGGTCTACTATCTTAAGGTTAGAGTCCCTGGACACAGGAATATTATTTTTAGGTATGCTCAGGAGCTGTCGAGGTAAAAAATATATATTGCTATACCAACTTTCGCCGTCCCTAGTTTTTCGCTTGCCATAAAAAATGAGAGTGAGCGACAATCTTTCTATTTGGAATCTCAGTCTTAGAATAAGTGCGCACAAACACATTCATAAAAAAATTATTTTTTATTGCTCAATTTTGAGCTTTAAGTTCCATGATATTGGGCTTTTTGTGCTCAGTACTTTTTGCTCTCTGCGCTGGAACGCTTTGGCAATTGTTGATATCATTAGATGACTCTACCCCGATGGGTGTGCAATTGCTTTTGGTCACCGGTCTGGTGGTGTTGGTCGGGTACTTCCTGCTCAAATGGCGCCGTAACCTGCAGTACTGGAGGAATCAAGGAATTCCCTACGATGCACCGCATTGTATTTTCGGGAACCTGAAAGGTGTGACCACCCAGCGCTCCTTTAATGACGTTTGGACGGAATACTACAGAAAGTACCGTGGATCTGGACCGTTCGCCGGGTTCTATTGGTTCTACCGACCCGCAATATTTGTACTGGAGACTTCGCTGGCCAAGCTCGTTCTGATCAAGGAGTTTAACAAATTTACCGATCGAGGATTCTATCACAATACGGAGGATGATCCTCTGTCGGGACACCTCTTTTCGCTGGATGGCCAAAAGTGGAAGGTAATGAGGAACAAGTTGTCGTCGACCTTCACGTCGGGGAAAATGAAGTACATGTTTCCAACGGTGGTCAAGGTGGGTCACGAGTTCATCGAGGTCTTTGGCAACTCGGTGGATAAGGAAAGCACCTTTGAAGTCAAGGACCTTCTAGCGCGCTATACGACCGACGTGATCGGCACCTGTGCCTTCGGCATCGAATGCAGCAGCCTAAAGGACCCAAATGCCGAGTTCCGGGTAATGGGAGGAAGATCCATGACAGAGCAACGCCACGGTCCACTCGGTGTAGCTTTTCTCAACAGTTTTCCCAATCTGTCACGACGCCTGCATTTGAAGCTGACCGCTCAGCCGATCGAAGAGTTTTTCCTGCGTATTGTAAATGAAACTGTGGCTTTCAGGGAGAAAAATCAAATACGCCGCAACGACTTCATGGACCAGCTAATCGACCTGAAAAACAATAAGCTAATAAAATCTGAAAGCGGAGAGAGTGTGAACCTAACCATTGAGGAGATGGCAGCTCAGGCTTTTGTGTTCTTTGCGGCTGGCTTCGAAACCTCTTCGACAACAATGGGATTTGCGTTGTACGAACTGGCCCAGCACCAGGAGATCCAGGACATTGCCAGAGCTGAATGCCAAGAGGTGATCGCAAGACATAATGGAACCCTGAACTACGAGAGCATGGCTGAACTCGTATATCTCGACCAAATTATAGCCGGTAAATGTGAACACTACGAAAAGTTCTATGCCTATTTAATTTATTCATTAATTCGACAGAAACCCTGCGGCTTTATACAGTGCTTCCCGTCCTGAACCGTGAGTGCGTCGAGGACTTTGTGGTTCCAGGCAACCCGAAATATGTGATCAAGAAGGGAATGCCCGTGCTGATTCCTTGCGCTGCCATGCATCGCGACGAAAAGTTCTATCCCAATCCGGACACCTTTAACCCAGACAACTTTTCCCCGCAGCGAGTCAAGGAGCGCGACTCCGTAGAGTGGCTCCCTTTCGGGGATGGCCCCAGGAATTGCATTGGCATGCGGTTCGGTCAAATGCAAGCACGCATTGGATTAGCCTTGCTGCTGAATGACTTCAAGTTTTCGGTTTGTGATAAGACCACAATTCCCATGCAATACGATAAGAAACACTTTCTGGTTGCCAGCCAAGATGGAATTTACCTAAAAGTGGAACGTGCAAATTGACCCAACCTCACAAAATAAAGTTGAGATAGGTTGCATTTCGCTGAATTGAATGAACCAAATTTGGATGTAATAATTATATTCGAATTGACTACAAAAATCTTAGTTGGAGGTCTTTTTTGATAAATAGCGCATTCCAAAGCTCCAATAATTTATTAGATTAATCGCGCAATAAACATTCGCAATAATAGATATTTTCTCTCTGACCCTGTGGCTTTTTATGGGTTTAAAAAGCTTTCCGTTCTCAGTTAACTTTTGTGGCTGCAAGCGAATACGACACAATGCTTTTGCTTCTGGCCGCTGGATTTCTGTATCGATACTGCGACGCCATGGGAGTGCACATTTTCTTGGCAACCACTTTAGTTGTCCTCTTGGGGTACCTGTTCCTGAAATGGCGCCGTGGCCTGCAGTACTGGCAAAATCTGGGAATACCTTGCGAGAAGCCCCAAATCCTTATGGGAAGCCTATCGGGTTTGATTTCGAAGCGATCGTTCGCCGATATCTGGACTGATTACTATAAAAAGTTTCGAGGCACCGGACCTTTTGCTGGCTTCTATTGGTTTCGAAAGCCGGCTGTCTTTGTCCTAGACTCCTCGCTGGCCAAGCTCGTTTTGATCAAGGAGTTTAACAAGTTCACGGACCGAGGATTTTATCACAACACCGAGGACGATCCCCTATCCGGGCAACTATTCCTTTTGGATGGTCAAAAGTGGAAGTCCATGAGGAACAAGCTGACGTCCACATTCACATCGGGAAAAATGAAATACATGTTCTCCACGGTAGTCCAGGTGGGCCACGAATTCACCGATGTCTTTGGCGAGACGATGAAGAAAGACAGCATTGTCGAGGTAAAGGACCTTCTCGCCCGATTCACCACCGATGTGATTGGGACTTGTGCCTTTGGCATCGAGTGCAGCAGTTTAAAGGACCCGGACGCAGAATTTCGGGTGATGGGTCGGAAAGCAGTTACAGAGAATCGGCATGGAACACTTGGAATGGCCTTCATCCATAGCTTTCCCAATTGGGCTCGTCGATTGCACATGAAGATAACCCTTGAGGAAGTGGAGCAATTTTTCCTGCGCATCGTAAGAGAGACCGTGGCCTTCAGGGAGCAGAACAAAATTTGTCGCAACGATTTTATGGACCAGTTGATTGACTTGAAGAACAGCCCAGTTACCAGTCTCACAATCGAGGAAATGGCTGCCCAGGCTTTTGTTTTCTTTGGCGCTGGCTTCGAGACCTCCTCTACCACGATGGGATTTGCATTGTACGAGCTGGCTCAGCATCAGGACGTCCAGGATCGTGTTAGAAAGGAGTGTCAACAGGTCATGAGCAAAAACAATGGAGAGTTGACTTACGAAAGCATGAGGGATTTAGTTTATCTGGATCAAGTTATTTCCGGTGAGTCCATCGATTGAATACTATTAACCCAAGTTCTTAGGTATCCATATCTTACAGAAACCTTGCGCTTATATACTGTGCTGCCCGTCCTGAATCGTGAGTGCCTCGAGGATTATGTGGTTCCAGGCAACCCGAAATATGTGATCAAGAAGGGAATGCCGGTCCTGATACCCTGCGGAGCCATGCACCGCGATGAAAAGTTCTATCCCAATCCAGATGAATTCAATCCCGATAACTTTTCGCTGGAGCGCGTCAAGGATCGTGATTCCGTGGAGTGGCTGCCGTTCGGCGAAGGTCCCAGGAATTGCATTGGCATGCGTTTTGGCCAAATGCAAACCCGCATCGGACTGGCCCTCCTTATCAAGGATTTTAGGTTCTCAGTCTGCGACAAGACCACCATTCCCATGAAATACAGCAAACAAACATTCCTTCTATCAAGTGATTCCGGGATTTATCTCAACGCTGAACGTGTATAATTGTTCTATTTATCACACAAATATATGATCCAAATATGCACAAACAGTTGCTGCACACGACTTTTAATTGAGCAGTCAGCTTAATTGCTACTGGAACTTACAGATCTACACACATGATATATAATAAATACTATACAAGTATAGAACCTGATAGAAGCCTTGTATGATTACGACCACAACATACACTTTTATAGATTACTTCATGACTAACCATTTATTGATAATTATACCTGCTAATGAGCATTGCTAATGACATACGTTGCTTTAATTTCTTTGGGTTTTTTCAAGTTTGTTTTATATTTAACAAATGATTCATAAACAATTACTGATTAAGCAGTTTGGGAGTTCTCCCTTATCATTAGGATTTACTTTAGCTTGCTGACATTCAGGTTAATTCCACCTTCGGCACTCAAAAGAATGTTGTTAACTTTGTATTTGATCGGAACCGATGTCTTGGTTGGGTGCAACTCAAACTTAAAGTTGTGGAGGAGTAGCGCCATTCCAACCATAACCTGCATCCGCCCGAATCGCAGGCCAATGCAGTTCCGGGGACCATCTCCGAAGGGCAGAAAAGTGCAAGGGGGTCGCTGTTGCACCTGATCCTCGTCGAATCGCTCCGGGATGAACTTCTCCGGGTCTGGATAGAACTCGGGGTCATGCTGAATGCCCAGAACGGACACAAGGACGCCAGTGCCCTTCTCAATGGTGTACTTCGGGTTGCTGTGCACATAGGTCTTAGTAGCTTCTCGAACCAAATGGCCCACCACCGGGTGTTTCCTCAGGGTTTCTAAGGGAATCAATAGTCTTTCATTGGAGTTTTCAACGAATTTGAGCGTACCCACCATCAACAACCTTTTCCAGGTAACTCATCTCCTTCATGCTGTCGTAGTCCAGTTTTCCGTTGTGTTTCTCCAGCACACTATCCACCTCCCTTCTCACTTTATCCTGAATTTCCGGGTTGGAAGCCAACTCGTAGAGAGCGAAGCCCATTGTCGTGGAGCTCGTCTCAAAGCCAGCCAGGAAGAAAATAAAGGCCTGGGCTGCTAGTTCATTAAATGTAATGCCCTCCTCGTGGTTTCCATTATCATACTTCAGCTTCAGGTCGATCAACATGTCCATAAAGTCGTGCCGGATCACCTTGTTCTTCACGCGGTAGTCGATGGTGTCCCTGACAATGTTCATGTAGAAATCCTCGACCGGCTGGAGGAGGCTCTTGATCCCCAGTTTAGCGGACAATTTTGGAGCTCCGAAGAGCAGCATATGCACAAGTTTGCCATGACGACGCTCGGTGATGGCCGAGTTGCCCATGGTGACAAACTCCGCTTTGGGATTTCGCAGGCTATTGCATTCCAGTCCAAAGGCGCAGATTCCAATCACATCGGCAGTGAAACGAGCCAGCAGCTCAGTGATTTCCAAAGTCTCATTAGAATTTACAACCTTCTCATGGAAAACACGGATGAGCTCATCTCCCACATCTTGTACCAGCGGAAACATGTTTTTCATTTTCCCCGATGTAAACGTCGGCGTAAGCTTTTGCCTCAAAGTTTTCCACTTTTGGCCCTCGATTGTGGTCAGGTTGGCGGTCAGGGGATCGTCTTTCTCGTTGTGGAACACGCCGCGGTCGTGGAACTTGTCGAACTCCCTTATTAGCACGGTCTTCACAAAGTCAATATCGGTGATGACTGCGAACTTCTTCATGTAAACGTAAAATCCCGCAAAGGGAGCTTCCCCTGTGTTCTTGTACTTGAAGTAGGTGCGTTGGACCAGCTGACCCAACTGCATGGTCTTCATGAGCTCGCTGGTGTTCCCGAATGGTATCTTCGGGGGGTCATGGGGGATTCCGCGCCGCTCCCAGTACGTAAAGGTTTGGTGCACCCACCAAGCCAGCAGGCTGAGAACACCGACGAGCAAACCGATTAGAATCAACATTTTTCGAGCACTGAATCGGTCTGCTGCCAAACATTGTTTATATATCTGACCGAGGGGGAGAGCTTTGGACTCTCTTAATCTTTGGTTCGCATGACACATACTGATGAAAGAGCCTTCGGGCAACATGAAATCCAGCAAACATATATTTTATTAAAGAGAACTTTAAACTAGATCATTGTCAGATCTCAAGATGCCTAATGCAGTCATTGGCAGCCCTTGGCTCTTTCGGCTCCCAGTGCTCCCAAAAACAAAAACATGTGAGTGTCTCGAAACAAGAGAATCGACATGCCGGCTCTCGAGTTGAAAGTCTGTGCCATTCGCTAGCCTAAAATCGCAGTAAACAATTTTTACATCGAAAATTATTGTTTACACAAGAGAAATCTGGAGAATATATGTATGTATGCCTTGTATACGAAAAATTTGAACTTTTCCATAAACTAAGTACATTTACAAAACCAATGCGAAATGTATGTTTAAAATTAAACTTGTAGATGTAAATGCCATTTAACAATATTTTACATATCACCTAATTCAAAAGAACTTTTTTAAATATACAATATACCCGTAATCTTGCCATGTTTGGGTAGTAATTTTAAAAGTACTTTAAGAAACTAAAGGTAAATATTTTAAAAGTTTATTAAAAATTTTAAGAGTAAAACCTTTATCCCAAGCATTAGTTAACTTTAAAAGTGAAAAGTACTCGTGAAAGGTACAAGTCCATTAGTTGTATAAGAGAATAAAGTCAAGGCAGTAAACAGAAACCTTATCACAGTCATAACACAACGGTTTTTGTCAACAATACTTTGTATTTCAACATAATATTGATACAATAGTAATAATATTGATACAACCGATTCAATTCTTTGACATTATCACCAAGCATATAGCTGCGAAACATGCATGTATTTAACTTGCAAGTATTTTATTTTATTTGGAAAGCTTTTCGACTTTAAGATGTATGCCGTTTTCAGCAGAAATCAAGATGTTCTTAACCACAACCTTCATGGGAATTTGAGTTTCCGGCGCAACGCTGAACTTATAGTTTTTGATCAAGTAGGCCAGCCCCACGCAGGTTTGCATCAAACCAAATCTCAGGCCGATGCAGTTGCGGGGTCCGTCCCCGAAGGGCAGCCAGGTGCACGATGGCCTCGCGGCAATGGCCTCGTCTGTGAATCGTTCGGGCTTGAACTTCTCCGGCTCGGGATAGATATCCGGATCGTAGTGAATGCCCAAGGCAGGAATCACAACCACGGTGCCTTCGGCAATAAAGTATTTAGGATCCTCAGGCATGAAGTCCGTATTGGTCTTTCTCGTTAGATGCGCCAGAACTGGATACTTACGAAGAGTTTCTAAAAGAGTTACGATATTCGATAAGCCCAAAATGATATATCAAGTATGTTACTCACCCATCACAACCTGCTCCAGGTACTTCATATCCTTAACGCCCTCGTAAGTGAATTCGTTGTTAGTTTTAGCCAAAACCTCTTTGATCTCCTTGCGCAGTTTCTCCTGGACATCCTGGTTTTGGGCCAACTCGTACAGAGCAAATCCCATGGTTGTGGAGCTCGTCTCGAAACCAGCCACAAAGAAAATGAAGGCTTGGGCCACCAACTCGTTGAAGGTCAGGCCATCCTCCGAGTTGCCTGCCTGCTCCTTCTGATACATTTCAATGAGGCTGTCCATAAAATCGTGCCGCTTTTCGTTCGTCTTTAGTCTATGGGCTACGGTTTCCCTAACAATTCCCATGTAGAAGTCTTCGACTTCCTGGACATTGAGCTTCAAGTGCAGGCGGCGCGATAACTTCGGGAATCCGAATATAAAGAAATCCAGCCAACCGCCATATCGACGATCTGTGATTGCCCTTTTGCCGATTGTCACGAATTCGGCTTTGGGGTTGTGTAAGCTGTTGCAGTTGAGGCCAAAGGCGCAGGTGCCGATAACGTCTGCCGTAAAACGCGCCACTAGATCCACGACCTCCAGAACTTTTCCCTGACCTGCCACGGTCTTGTCACTGAAGACCTTCTCCATTTCCCCACCCACTTTGACGACGAGCGGGAACATGTGCTTCATTTTTCCGGACGTAAATGTGGGCGTTAGCTTGTGCCTCAGGTGTCGCCACTTCTGACCTTCGATGGCAAACAGCGTGCCCGACAGCGGATCGTCGATCTCGTTGAAGAAAATACCGCGATTCTCGAAGTGGTTGAAGTCTTTAATCAGCACTCTCTTGACCAGCTCCAGGTCGGTGACTACAACCGTTCGCGTGAAGAAGAAATAGAATCCGGCAAAGGGGTAGCCAGACCCCTTGTACTTGTTATAGTAGTCCCCGAAAATCTTGGCAATGTGTCGCTTTTTGGGCCAGTCCTTGTTGTTTCCATAGATCGGATGGGGGACATCATGAGGAATTCCCCTCCGCTGCCAGTAGCCGTGTCGGCGCCGGGCGGCGAACAGCAGCAGGCCCACAACAACACAGATCAGCGTTAGAATTAGCGACATTATTCCAACAGGTTCCGCTCAAAACTGAATAAAAAACTGGGTAACTACGACGTTTATAGGCGGGCTGTTCTCTTAGCTTCTCTTCGTCGGAGCTTTTCAGGCCCCTCCTGAAAACCCCTCTGCGTTTGTATATTCCATACAATGAGACGATAGCGAAATGTTCTACCTCTAATAAAAGCATGTGTGGGCTTGAATAATAAAATACAGAGAGCGTTGTTTATGTTTATTATTCTGTTTATAAGTTTGGGCTCTCTTCAATTATACTCAAGTCAAAGCCCAATACGTTGGAAAATCTAGTTAATGAGTATTTTCACGCTTCAAAACATACTTGCTAAGCACATTATTCAATAACTTGTTTGCTGGCGAAATTACCCTTTTTGGAAATTTCACCATGAATAGGAAAAATAAACTACTAACAGTGCACCCGATTACACACCCCACGAAAATGGTATCAGTAATTCAATTGCCACAAGAACCAATCTGATGTGATTGTGAAATGCATAATCAAAACAACAAGCATAAATACAAATAATTTCATTTATTTAAGATCTACCATATGATTAAACAATACATATAATGTATTCACGCATACACAAAGAGAGAAATCTAGAGAATTTAGTTATGCAAACAAACAGCACGCTGATTTTGACTAGTCATGCTTAGAATGCGTAATTTGAATAGCATTTAGGACAGAAACCGTTTTTGTGTTTACATGACCGGTTAAAAACTTGCAAACAAGGGGTATTTGGAAATTGATATTTGATATATATTCACGTTCCAAAAATCTGGCGGTCAAGCTTTCATTTGGGACCCACAGAAACATCATTTGAGCATGCTTCTTATCCGTCCATACACTAAAAAATTTGTCAACTATAGCCGTTGCTTAATTTCACGTAAACTTCAATATTGAAACAGATACCAATCAGGATTATTTTATACTTTTTCCACCTTGAGGCGAATTCCATTCTCGGCCGATATCAAGATGCTCTTGACTATCTCCTTGAAGGGAATTTCCGTCTCCGGGCCAACACTAAACCTAAAGTTCTTGATCAAGTAGGCCAACCCCACGCAGGTTTGCATCAAGCCAAACCGCATGCCGATGCAGTTCCGGGGTCCGTCGCCGAAGGGCAGCCAGGTGCAAGACGGCCTCGCGGCTATGGCCTCGTCTGTGAATCGCTCGGGCTTGAACTTCTCCGGCTCGGGATAGATATCCGGATCATAGTGAATTCCCAAGGCAGGAATCACAACCACGGTGCCCTTTGAAATAAAATACTTCGGATCATCGGCCGAAAAGTCCGTCTCAGTCAGCCTCGTGAGATGCGCCAGAACAGGGTGCTTGCGAAGCGTTTCTGGATACAAAAAAAGTTTACAAAAGTTTTGGATTTCAGTTTTTGTACTTACCCATTACAGTCTGCTCCAAGTACTTCATTTCCTTCATGCCCTCATATGTGAATTCGTTCTTATATTTTTCCAAAACATCGCTAATTTCCTGGCGCAGTTTGTCCTGGACATCTTGGTTTTGTGCCAATTCGTACAGAGCAAATCCCATGGTCGTGGAGCTCGTCTCGAAGCCAGCCACAAAGAAGACGAAGGCCTGGGCCAGCAACTCGTTAAAGGTTAAGCCGTCCTCCGAGTTTCCATCCTGATCTATTTTATACATTTCAATCAAACTATCCATAAAGTCGTTTCGCTTCTCCTTGTTTTTTAGCCTATAGTCGACGGTTTCGCGTACAATTCTCGTGTAGAAGTCCGTCACATCCTGCACATTCAATTTTAGACGCAGGCTGCGCGACAACTTTGGGAAGCCGAATATGAAAATGTCCAAGAGGCCTCCGTAGCGGTGTTCGGTGATAGCCCGTTTTCCAATCGTGACAAACTCCGCCGAGGGATTGTGCAAACTGTTGCAATTGAGGCCGAACGCGCAGTTTCCAATAACGTCAGCAGTGTAGCGAGCGACCAGGTCCACAACCTCCAGGGACTGACCTTCACCTGCACTTAGTTTTTCCCTAAACACCTTTTCCATTTCTTCACCCACTTTAACGACAATGGGGAACATGTGCTTCATTTTCCCGGACGTAAATGTGGGCGTCAGCTTGTGCCGTAGGTGACGCCATTTGTGACCCTCTATACTGAATAGGTGCCCCGTCAGCGGGTCATCTATTTCGTTGTAGAAAACGCCCCGATTCTCAAAGTGATTGAAGTCTTTAATCATCACTCGCTTCACCAGCTCAAGATCTGTGACCACAGCCGTGCGCGTGAAGAAGAAAAAAAATCCTGCGAAGGGGTAGTCCGAGTCCTTGTATTTCCTGTAATAGTCGCTGAATATCTTGGCGATGTGCCGCTTGTTGGGCCAGTCCTTGATGTTACCGAAGAGTGGGTGAGGCTCGTCGTGCGGAATTCCTCTACGTCGCCAGTAGCCGTGACGTCGTCTGGCGGCGAAGAAAGCCAGCGAGACCACAAGAACGATCAGCGCCAAAAAAAACGACATTTCGCGACCGCGTTCTACATAAAACTGAAACCTGTTTGCCCCAAACTGCGTCTTTTTAAAGCAAATTGCTCTCCACGCATTCTCTTGGGACCAATGAGAGACGTAGAATCATTCAACCAAAAAAATAGAAATATACACAAATATAATTGACAAATTGACATTCCCTCGCAAAACTACATACATATGTACATAAATTGATCATGAAAGTTATTCAAGCGCAGTTGACAAACAAAATGTAAGTTGTCATGCTTACATTGCATTGTCCGGAAGAGCATTTCCACGGCATGGGAGAAATAAAAGAGTGTATTTTGATAGTACATACAACTTTAGGAGTTACTACCTCTTCAGCTTGCTCAGCTCTTGAACCTTCAGGTATATCCCGTTCGCAGGGCACAGCAGAATGTTAGACTTTACAAACTCGATTTTCGGCTCCGTCCGCGGACAGACGCTGAAGTGAAAGCGCCTGAGAAGGTTCACCAGGGCAATGGTGGTCTGCATCTTGCCGAACCTCATGCCGATGCAGTTGCGGGGTCCGTCGCCAAAGGGCAACCAAGCGGCGGTCGGGCGATGTGCCAACTGGTCGGCCAGGAAGCGCTCTGGAATAAACTTGCTGGGCTCCGGGTAGATGCGGGGATCGTGGTGGATCCCGTACACGGGTATCAGTAGCATCTGGCCGGGTTCGATGTAGAAGTGACGATCGCCCTTGGCGGCATAAAACTGTCTCGAGACCCGTGTGAGCTGGGGAAGCACGGGGTATTTGCGAAGGGTTTCTGGAAACACCAAGCAGAGTAGTCTCTAGCTATAGTACGAAGCTCTTCGATTTCTCACCTGCTATCACAAGCTCCATGTAGCGCAGCTCCTGCATAGACTCGTAGGTGAACTCTCCCTGATGCATTTGCAGAGCCGCGTCGATTTCCTGTCGCAGCTTTTCCTGCAGCTCCGGCTGCTTGGCCAGCTCGTACAAGGCAAATCCGAGGGTGGAGGCCGAGGTGTCAAAGCCGGCGGCAAAGAAGATAAAAGACTGGGCGGCCATCTCCTCCAGAGTAAGCTCGCCGCGCTGCTTCATCTCGATCAGCAGGTTCATAAAATCATTGCGCACAATGCCCTGCTCCTCCCGCAGCTTCACAGTATCCTTGACAATGCCCACATAAAAGTCCGTAATGTCCTGATGGATCTGGCACATTCGCAGCCGTCGCGCCAGGCTGGGAAAGCTTTCAATGAATAAATCGACCAGCTTGCCATGGCGCCGTTCCGTAAAGGCCCTCCTGCCCATCACCGCAAACTCCGCCTCTGGGTTTCTGAGCCCGTTGCACTCCACCCCGAAGGCACAGCGTCCGATCACATCGGAGGTGTAGCGGGCCATCAGATCTCCGACTTCCAGGATGCCGCATATGGCGTTCTCGGCCAGATCGCCGCACACCTGCGCCAGCTCTACGCCCACCTCGCAGACCGTGGGAAACATAAACTTCATCTTGCCGGAGCTGAAGGTGGGCGACATCTTGGTCCTCAGCGGGCGCCACTTGGGCCCATCAATGCGAAACAGATGGCCCGTCAGCGGATCATCGCGTTCGTTGTGGTACATGCCGCGGTCCTCAAAGTTGGCGAAGTCCCTTATCAGCACCTGCTTGGCCACCTCCAGATCCAGAATCAGAGCCACTGGGCGGAACATTAAAAAGAATCCAGCAAATGGAGCTCCACTATCCTTAAACCTCTCGTACAACGGCGTTATGATGTCGATAAAGTGCTTAGACTTGCGAAAGCCTTCCATGTTTCCGGCGGGAAAAGTGCCCGGCACATTCCCGATTCCCCGTCGCGTCCAGTAGCTATAGCGCGTCCGTACGAACCAAAACCCAATTGCCAGGGCAATCAGGACTAGAGCCACCACGTCCAGCATCGTCTAGTGCGGAAAGTTTCACTTTCGACTGAACTTCTCAAGTGCCTCGATCCGACTTAATCCTCCTAATCAGCTGCAGCTCCAATGTAAACAAGCCGCGGCTACAAGTGGGCGATAACCTCGTCTCCACTTAAACCCGCATTGAAACGACTTGGAATCGGAATGAGAACCAGCATCAGAACAGCGAACGTAAAGCTTTGAGAGAAGAATCGAGCAAAGTCGAACCAAGGGACGGGGTAGATGGAAACCTGGGGGGAAGGTGTAGTGGGAACCTGCCTTGAACTTGACACAGAAACCAGATGACATGGTGAGATACTTGCAATTAATGCAGTGAAAATATAATCATTGGAATCTACAAAAATTAATATTTTGGATCATACTACTTTTAGAACTATAAAATTCCAAATGCAAGATGTTAGTTAAGCTCTGATATTAGTTTTGTGTTTTTTAAATGCAGATAACTGAAACCAATAAATAATACCCGAAAAGTCAATTTCAAGGCGTATATATGACGATCGTCAAAAAGGTGACAACAAATTTTAAAAAAGTATGGAGATGTAGGTGAGAGTTATCGACAACGGAATACCAGGTACATCATTATCAACCATGATTTTCTAGTATAATTCTTTTAAGGTTTTACTTAGTTGGTATTAACCCTTATAGAGCAATTAGATTAGATTTAAGATTTACATTTGCAATGATTAGTTACATTTAAACTTTGGCGGTCATGGCAAAGCATCGATAATGCTGCGACGGTGCTATATCGACCTTCTGTCATCTCTAATTCATTGTGCAATAGGGCGCTCATTAGGATTTATTAAATTTATCAATTAAACCTAGAATATGAGCGGCCAAGGAGTTCGTGGCATCCTTGCCATAGGCGCCACCGCCCTGGGAGCCTTCTACCTGGGTGCCCACTTGGAGCGCCAGCAGCGCACAGAGGAGTTCCGCAGCAACCTTCCACGCTTGCCGGGATTGCCTGTATTTGGAACAGTTTCGGCCGCCAGCCTGATTCCCGCCCACGAAGGCAATGTCAGCGTGTCGGCGACGCCCTCCCGGATCTCGCAGATCATGAAGTACGGCTTCCCGGGCCTGGACAACGTGCGCTCCCACTCAGACTACGTGTTGTCGTACGACCGCCGGAACAAGGTGCCTCACTGGGTATTCGAGCACCTGACCCCGGAGTCGGTGGCCAAGAACGATGCCGTGGACCGGGCCAAGTGCGACTTCAAGCAGGACGAGAGCATTCACCCGTTCTTCCGGTCACAGAACACGGATTACCGGCGCTCCGGCTACGATCGCGGTCACATGGCTGCTGCGGGGAACCACCGCCTGCACCAGAAGCACTGCGAGGAGACCTTCTACCTCTCGAACATGGCGCCGCAGGTGGGCCAGGGCTTCAACCGGGACGCCTGGAACACCCTGGAGATGCACGTGCGCAAGCTAACCAAAGCCTACCCCAATGTTTACGTCTGCACCGGGCCCCTGTACCTGCCCCACAAGGAGGACAACGGCAAGATGTACGTGAAGTACGAGGTTATCGGCGCCAACACGGTGGCGGTGCCCACGCACTTCTACAAAGTGGTGGTGAGCGAAGCGGCCGACCAAAAGCTCCACATGGAGGCCTACGTGATGCCCAACCAGGTGATCAGCAACGATACGCCCATAACTGTGTTCCAGGTGCCGCCCGAGACGGTCGAGCGGGCGGCCGGCCTGCTCTTCTTTGACAAACTCAACCGCAAGCAACTGGCCACCATTAACGGCAAGAAGGCCTAGGAGGAAGCTTGCTCCCTCAGCGCTACAATTGTAAATAATGCCTCGACTTTTAGACCAATTTGAATAGATTATAAGAGGTTCCTTGAGGGAAAAGCGGCTTTCTTTTGGTTTTAGTATGTTTGACCAGGGATAGCCCCTTGTTTAATGTAATTTGTTTCTTTTCCAAAGAACTTGTGTGAATTAATAAACGTAATCAATTAATACAGATATACATAGAGATGAGGCGTTGCGCGGGTGTTCTTGTTCGTGAGGAGATAGCAAAGCGAGGGGATGCGGATTTGAATCTGAATTAATTCCGGGTGTGCTGACTGATGTGATTGGGTTGTTGTTAGTGACCAGGATCGAGCACGCCCTACATGCCCTCGTTCTTGGAGCGCACGTCGTCGATCTTGAGTATCATCTTGACGAGCTGCGTGGAGAGCAGGATCTGCTGCTTCTTCGAGTGCAGCGACTCGACCACATTGTGGTGCTTCATGTCCGTGTCACCCGTCAGCATGCAGTCGACGCCCAGGCTGGGCTTCTTCTCAGCCACCTGGCTGGCCTTCAGCTCCGACAGCGTCTCCACGGGGTGCAGGCCGCTGTTCTCGGCCAGGGCCAGCGGAATGCTCTCCAGGGCGACGGAGAAGGCTCGGAACGCGTACTGCTCCAGCGTGGACAGCTGGTCGGCCTCCTTGGCCACCGCCAGGGAGCAGCTGATCTCGGCCGCTCCGCCGCCGTAGACGATGCGCGAGTCCTTGACCAGCGAGCGCACCACGCAGATGGCGTCGTGGATGGAGCGCTTGGCCTCGGCAATGATCATGGCGTTGCCGCCGCGCAAGAAGATGGTCACAGCCTTGGAGTTCTTGCACTCCTCGATGACCAGCATCTTGTCCTTCGAGGTGCCGAAAGCTGAAAGCGATAAACAGAGCATTGTAAGTATATTTGCCTTTGCACACCCACTTTCAGAACCTACCCATTTCACGGACAAGACCGGCGGTGCCGAGCTTCTCCGCCGTGAGCTCCTCGAAGCGGGGCACGATGCGACCGCCGGTGGCGATGGCGATCAGCTCGATCTCGGGACCTCCCACCCAACGCACCGCGGGCAGGTCCTGCTGCAGCAGCAGGTGGTTGGCCTCGTCGTCGAAGCCCCACTGGCAGATGGCCAGCGTGGCGCCGGCGTCCTTTACCTGCTTCACCATCTGGGTGAACTTCTCCTGCTCGTACTCGCGCAGCGCCCTGTAGTCCTCGGCGGAGGTCACATCGAGCTTATGCTTGGTCTTGGGCTTGGGGGGCTCGAACGGGCAGGTGAGAATGGCCAGCTTGACGTTCCTCAGCTCCTTGGGCATCTGCGAGTGGCTCAGGGTCTTGTCCACGATGACACCCTTCACCAGCATCGAGTCCTCCATGCGACCGCCGACCTTGGTCTCGATCTTGATGAGCTCGAAGTTGACGTCCTTCTTCTCGATGTCGGCCACATTGAGCACCGCGTCCACGGCCATCTCGGCCATCTGGCGGTGGCACTTGTTCACGATCTTGCTGCCCAGCGTGGTCATGGCGATCTGGATGAGCGGCTCCTTGTTCTTGGGGTCCACGGGGAAGGGCTCGGCGATCGCGTCCAGCTGCTTGATGGCGCACTGGGCGGCCAGCTCGAAGCCGTCGGCGATGCGAATGGGGTGGATGCCCCGGTCGATCAGTCCCTCGGCCTGCTCCAAGAGCGCGCCGGCCAGCACCACAACGCCGGTGGTTCCGTCGCCGATCTCGTCGTCCTGCGACTGCGACAGCTGCACCATCAGCTTGGCGATCTCGTGGTCCACCTCCATCAGCTTCATGATGGTAGCCCCGTCGTTGGTGACGGTCACGTCGCCGTCGGAGCTCACCATGATCTTGTCCAGGCCCTTGGGACCCAGCGAGGTCTTCAGGGTGGAGGCGATCTGCCGGGCGGCCATGATGTGAGTCTGCAAGTGGACCGAAAATCGAGAGATTAGAATGCAAGCCAGGCAGTGGCAATGGCAGTGGCAGTGGCAGTGGCAGTGGCAGGGACAGGGACAGGGGCAGGGATGGGCGTTCTTTTGGTTTCCCTTTCCCCCACTACTTCTGAGGCGCGTGACTCAGCCGGCTCGGCAAGAAAAACATCTGTGCGGCATTTTAACCTCAAAATCGTCGAGGGTCCTCAACTTTCGTTGAATTCCTGCCTTAGGTTAAAGCTACAAGTTAAATACGTCGGATATGCGGCGATGGCTTTGCCGGGCAGCTTATTTGCAACATTTTCATTGATATTTGGACGCTACGGCGAGAAATTAGCCGGCTGCTTTGAACATCTGGAACGTTCGACAGACGATGCGTCATTGTTTGGGTTCGGTTGCGAAAAACCCGAAACGGGAGGACTTGCGGGCGGGTGCCTTTATGTTTTTTTGGACGCATTTAGTGTAGAACTAAGGCTGCGCTGGCTATAAGTCCTGCAAAAGAACTCTTTCATTTACCTTGATGGCATCTGTTCCTGTGATGCGCTTCTGACGCTCCTGGTCGCGCAGAATGATGAAGGGACGACCATATTCGTCGAACGCGAACGTTCCGGGAAAGCCGCTCATTGTTCTCGAGTGGGAGGGTGTGCGATTTTCAACAGTAAAAATAATTTAAAAGTGAAAAAGGCAGAACAACTCGGATCACTCGTACCGCGTGGTGACAAGTGCGCTGTGTTGTGAAGGGGGAAAATATCGGATAGACATCAGTGTTATCGGACAGTGCTGGACAAGGGGAGAATGGGTGAATATGTAAATACATGTATCTTACACCTTGTGTAAAATGTTATTTATTCAATTGAAGAAAAAGGAATTTGCATTCAGTACAAATAATATAACTTTTATTTTAGAATTTGTATTTTGCAATCAGTCACACAACAGTCAACAAATATTCTTAAGGTTGGCTTTATCGGAATATCTTTTCACTTAACTAAAAGCATTTCTTAACAACTGTATTTAAATTTTTTCTTAACATCTATGAGGATGATTAGGTTTGCTGATACTCTTTCTACCGCCAGACGTATGCGTAATTGTCTAATCAGTATAAGGCTTGTGGACTTTCGTGGATCTATTTTTTTTTTATATCTGCTTACATTTTTATATATTTTGACTTTTCCTAAAGAAAAACTTGATTCTGTGTATCTCCTTATTAAATACAAACCAAGGAGCCCCTGAAGTGTGTCTCAGAGACACAGATTGATATCTTTTGATGATAAACAATAATACAAGTGAAATAAAATAAAATAAAACCGTTTATATAGGTAAATATTCGCTGACCTATCGGTAAACGATCGACATCCAGCAGGTTCCATGTTAATTTTTGAACTCTCCCTTAAGCGTTGCCTAAAATTCCCCTATTAGATATGTAGCTCCCATTTAGCATACATGGCCAAATGCCCAAAAGTTGGGAAATTTTAAATTTAAAAGCCCTTTTTTTCGTTTTTCTACCGTTAAACTTGCGTTGGCACCGTCTTTGCCATCGATAGTTGAAAAATGAAAGTCAGAGTCACGACGTGCTGACCAACTGCTCCGATTTACCATCTCGTTTACACGGGGACGACCGTCAAATGTCAGCCTGACTCTGTCAGTCTTCCCCGCAAACGTATAAAAGACCGAGTCGACTCCCGATAGACCGATTACTTGTTCGGCCAAGTTCAGAGATTCTCGAAGTTTTGTCCACAAAAGCACCACTTTTGTTCGAACCAATTCGTTCTTCGTGCGTTATCTTGCAACCATTAAGTGTGAAAATGCCATCCAATATGAATAATAAACTGTAAGTTTATTTGGAGTTAAGTGCCAGATCCAAATCGATTTTGTAGTGTGAAAAGCAAATGCGAAGTAAATGAAAAGTGTGTGGGGAGGGGGGCCGTGGAGCAACGCGACCCCTTCCCCTTTCCAATTGGTGGCAAGTAGGCTTGGTTGTAATGGTTTGTAGTGCAATAGTTTTAGTGTAACCTGCTAACAAATTCCGAGTTTCGTGGTGTTGGTTTTTTTTTTTTTACTTACCCACACACGCGCAGCAACTGCGTGCGTGCGTGTGTGTGTGCGTTGGGTCACGAATGACGCACACACAATAACAACAAAAATAATAAAAAAAAAAAAAAAAAAAAAAAAAAGATAACGGAGCTATAATGCAAAGATATTTAATGGGCCGCCATCAAGGGGCGGCGGGTTTCGTAAGTAAAGTAAACAATTGATTTCAGAAAGTGAACCGTTTGCTTTGGTTTTTGCTTTGGAAATTTAATTTTTTACTTTATTTTGGCCTATTTATTTGTTTTGTGTTGTTATTGTTGCTGGTGGCAAAATGGCCGCGCTGCGTGGTTGCCACCCTGGCGACAGAAGCAGATTTCTTTTTTGTTGATTGTAAACACAAATAAACAGCCGAGCACGCCAGAGCATCCGCTCTGTGAGATAATGTTAATCCATTTGTTTGTCGATTGTATACATTTATAGCAATTAATTAGCTCAAGAGCCACATCATGCCCGGGGATCTGGCAACCCGGTCGTTTACAGTTCGACCCCGTCCAATTGGAGAACACAGGCACAGGGGGATGTTTGTGCTTGTGTGCAAAACTTGTTTCCCCATTCTTTTCTGTTCGCCCGCTTCGCTTCTTGTGAGAATCGACATTTTGGGGGGGTTCGCTTTATGCAATCCAAACTGCTCCTAACCGTTGCACCTTACAACCAGTGATTTAACGGTCTTTTGGCAGTTTGCTGTCTCTCGGAATGGTCTGGAATTTGCCAGCGCAACCCGTTTTTTTTTTCTCAGTGTCTTGCATGTGGATCTCTTGTGGCCATTATGTCATAAACAACCGTACATCAGCCAAACACACACATGCACGCAGAGGCAACAGCAATTGTTGTAAACAAGGGAAAATTCCACTCGCCATTGCACCCTGCACTGCCGCTATTCGTGTTTGATTGTTGCTGTTGTGTGGCAAGCAAGATAAGTGGAGAAGGGAACGAGCGATAGTCAGCTCGTTTCTAGCAGCTTCTGTCGGCTTTGTTCTCCTCCCACGCTCTTCTCCCGCCCTCTGCCTCCTCCCGTTCCCGTTCCCTTGCCCGTGCTCCGTTAATCTTATCGCAGCCACATGAGATCATATCCCTTATCGCATCTATTGTTCTGCCTGTGGGCCAGCCATATACCATCAAGGTTTCCGTGTTTGGTTTTATGACATCTTTGGTGCTTGGGCCTTTGTCCCAAATCTTGCTGGTCTGTCATACGTTTTTTACTGCTGTTTGCACTTCAGCCCCCAATATTTGTCGTGTATGCTCGCTAGTTACACAAGCAATCCATTTACCGGGACTTATCACCTGCTTTTTATCTAGATTCTAGAAACTAGATGCCAGATCTAATCTGGGCCACAGCTTTACGGTCGCTCTGCTACGAACTGCCTGCTGCAGTGCTCCCTGCTCCCTGCTCCCCTTGGGGACAGCTAACTCCACTCTGTTTGCACGCGCAGGAGAGTTTGCTAATGACATTTTACTAGAATCGTAAACGAGTTGCATTTGGCAGACGACTTGGGCAAGCTTTACTCAACTTTCGACGTCTGCGAGGGACACGTGATTGGGGCTGAACGATTACCCAAAACGAGTTCGAAAAAGTTAAATTTCGTGGGAACAAGAAACACGTAAAACACACTTGGGACCATAAAAATAGGTCCGCCAATTTAGTTCGAGCAAAATACTGCGCACTCTTGATTTTTATGGCCCTTTTATAGGTCTATTCGTTTAACGGGACCAATTGACCTTCTGTTCCTGGGGCTATCTTTATGGTTCTGCTTGTTTCTCGGTAATCCTTGAGTTCTAACATACTAGCACTTTTTGTTTGTATTCTAATTTTGACTTTATCACATACTCTTATTTCTGTTTTCTTATCAATTCGCGACAAAAAAAAAAAGAAACGCGTCTCATGCGCACTACCAAGGTAACCGTAACCACAGCCATTTGTATATTTTGATTATTGAATTATTCAAAATGCAAGCAGACGGCGCGTCACGTTGCCGCCTATCGGTCATCTTTCAGTCTGGGGTGTCTTTATCTCTTGGGTTTTGTTACTGTCGTTAGCGCTCATATTGATTAGCCATTGTTTTTGTTTTGGCAAAACTGAATGGCCAAGTCGCCGGGCACGTGCTGGCATAATGCTGCCAATATATAGCTTTGGCACCCAGCCCCAACCTCAAATAGCGAAAATTTCGGGCCGCTCGGAATTCTGTATAATAATTTTCCGATATTTTTAGCCCTAACCCACCCGTCTCAGCTTAATTTGCGTAGCAGCCGGCCATAAAGTAAACACAAACGAGGGCCTGCCGGCCTTTTTCATGCAAATTTAGTATGAATTTGAGGCTTTGTTTGGCCTGCAATTCGCCCCATCCGACGACAGTCGGGACTCGGGGGGCGCGCGGGCACCGTTTGACCTTGGGCCAAGAGTAGCAGCGGTAGTTGTCAGTCAGTCATTCGCCCCCACTATTCAAATTCAGATCGAGATCCATATCTGACCGACGGCGCGGACTGTACCCTCGCCTGTATCTCGACTAGTACGAGTGTATCTCGACGTGGGCCCCTCCTGTTAGTAGCGACTTAATCACATAAATGATGCCGCCACCGTTTGGATGGCGTCAGTCGTCAGACAAACGCCAAAAGCAGAGCACCAGAGCACCCCAGATCAGCTAGAGAAAAGCGGGAGGAAAAGCAGACCGCCGGCCCAGCCGCATTACAGAACTTTTCGATGTGAATCTCAGCCAGCCGAGTCGAAGGACCGGACCGCAAGCAACGCAACTGTGATAACCAAAGCACACAAGACAACAATCCGACAGATAGCGAACTGCAGCTGTGATAAATCTCCTCCTCCCGACCAAATATTTACGCTAGACCACGCAACACCAGCAATGACGACATCGGGCGACAATTCGCTGCAGCCAGAGTGCCAGAACCAGAACCAGATCGGGAACGGGAACGAGACTAACCTGGGGTATGTCAGCAGCGCCCCTTTTCAGTTCTGTGTGTGCCGGGGAAGGTATAGTAGTGAGAAGATCACGCAAGGTTGTCGTTCGGCGGGTTCAATTGCCCTGCACGTGCCATCGATTGGGTGGCATATGCATTGCATGGGAGCCATTACCAGGCCCACGCCCAGTCCAATAAATTGCATTCATATATCCATTGGGGCGCCTCTTGCAGCCTGCAGCCCGCCTTCCGTTCGCTGCGTTCCCATTTGGGGCCGCTCGCTGCGCAAAGCTCTGCCAAGTGCGCAGTTTGTTGATTTAATTGGCGGCTAGATGGCAGGAAAACAACAAAATGCTTGGCATATATTTCACGCCGTCGTCTGCCCCGGCCGGCAAACAAAAATCAGAATGTCTAATGTCTACCCTCCTCCCGGTGCGTATAGTATACCAGTAGTACGTATACGTATCCATACATACATACGTGTTTTGTGCCGTCCTCGTTGAATGTCTGATTAACACCCATGTATGTACGAGTAGTATCGACTCAAATGCGAATAAGTGAATAAAGAGAGCTGTCCGTCGACAGTCCAGATACCATTAACACTGTCATGGAATTGCTCTCTTTGTATAATATTCGACGCTGCGCCCCGGCACTAACCAACACTAATCCAGTCCTGTCCTCCTGACCCTGTCCGTTGTCCTTCTGTACTTGGTTACGCTGTTCCCACTTGGCGGCACTCTATACTCCACGAATAGTGAAATGAAGAGAGCTATCCGTCGACAGTCAAGTTAAAACCGATCGTAATACTGTCATGGAATTGCTCTCTTTGTATAACATTCGAAAGGCGACGATATCGGTGCGTGCTTAACTCGATTAAGCTAAGCTGTAAGCGTCTGCTGGTGGTGGTTAATAATCCCTTCCCTCCCAAACTTCCAGCTAGCTCCCAGTGCAAAGACGTGCTTGCATTCACGAATTCAATTTCACTTTGTATTCTCTTGGCTCTCGGCTGTAAAATACTTTACAAATGTTGGCCCGCCCTCTAAAAATTAGTATAGATCCCGCAACTTAAAGATTACAAAAACCGGTGCGCTCAGGAGCCAGGTCCTACAGGCCGCCGCGTCCACGTCCGCCGGTGGGTCCGCCCTGCCAGGCTCCGCGACCGCCGCCGCCTCCCGGAGCTCCCGGTGGTCCGCCGGTGCCCCTACCGCCGCCGGGTGGTCCTCCTCTCCCTCTGCCGCGCGCTGAAATCAATCGGTGGTTTAGTATCCATAAGCAGAGTAATAAATAAATGGTCACTTGCCACAAGACGACAGAACGAGCTGAAGAAATGTATCTTTTCTGGGTTTAACTAGGTCAAATAATGATTTGCTTTGAAGCTTTTGAGTTTTTTTGGGTCTAACCTACTTAAGAAACAATTTTACCTTTACAACGTCTTAAGGAATTTGGGTCCTCCTATACTCAAATTAAAAAGTTTTAACAATTCTACTTCAATATGACTAAACTCAAGGATTGGTTTTAACGATGGGTTATGGTTTATTGCCTTGCAGAATTTGCGATAAATTATTTTTAAAAATTTGTACTAAATTTAATTCAAATTTTAAGAAGTTTCCAAGAGATTTGGAAAAATTTCATTTCGTCCAGAGAATGTAATGAAAAGCCCGTATTTTCGGATGTTTTTGAAGCATTTTAGTTATAGGCTTTGCAAGCGTAAGATCTTGGTAGTTTTCTATGAAAGTTTCTACATAACATACTATAATGAAAATCAAGTAGTTTTAGTTAAAATTCTATTTACAGGGATAATGAAAAGTAGGTTTAGGGTTGCAAGCGTAAGAATTGAATAGTCGTAAGCCAAAGAAAGATCTAGATTTCTCAGCAAAAGTGTCGTTGTCGTCTTGTAGGCCAGTGAACTGAAAACGCCCGACTCACCCTGTGCGCGCAGAATGGCCGCCTTGCCGCGTCCCGCCGTCCCGCCCAGCCCCTTGCCCGTCTGCTTCTTGAACATGGGCGCGTTCTTTAACATGTCCGGTAGGATGAGGAAGCGGATCTTGGAGCCGCGAATGTAGACGTTCTCCAGGCTGGCGGTGCGCCCGTCGCGGTACGTGACCGTGATCTGCGTCATCTGGCAGTTCATGTTGTCCTCCGCCTCGATGAGCTTGCCGCGGTAGACCTCGCCGGTGATGGTCTCGCATGTGATTATGTGGCCCTCGGCCTCGTGCAGCACTTTGATCGGCACACCAATCGACATTTTCGCCTTGTTCTATGCTCGCTCGGTTGCTAAATCTCGGAAAGTTTTATTGATTTTCGCGTGTTTTTTCGACGCCGCTGAATCTTTCACCGTTTTTTCTTTGCGCAAACGTTTACTTCTGACCCGTGTGTGTGTGTGTCTGACAGCGCGAAAAAATGGCGGTGGCGGGCAGTGTTGCCAGATGGCGTCGCTAGTACTATACGGTCGCACTCGGCAGTGTTAATGCGTTAACAAAAAACGGTCCTACTGATAATTTTACCGGTTGGCACATTTAGCGGGTAAAATTTAAATAACGCAGCGGCTCTTCATTAAATTTATTTTTCTATATCGCGCCCGATTAGGCAAACGGGTAGCACTGGTATGGTGAATTGTCCAGTTGAGCTTAGTTTTTGGAGCTTTCCCTATCTCAGGTCGGCTGCGCGCTTATCTTATCGCACCAAACTGTACACTTACACTTTTTGCGTCATAAAAAGCGTATTTAATTCAATTGTCCCGCATTATTGTCGTCTGATAAGCTTCAGTCTGCTGCCTTCGTGGACAATTCGTCAGTTTGTCCGTAGCTTTTGCGTTGTTCAGCCACCAATTGCCTTCACTCGTAGCCATGAATTGGTAAATATATACCTTGAACTAGGCACTACAAAGTCGAAATCGATCAGGCACTTGTGCTTTTTGAGCTTGTCACTTAACGCACCATCTTTTCGTCCACAGCGACCCAGTGTTTAGTAGTAGTTTCGTTAGAAGAGAGTTTAATGACAGCGGCATTGCCGATGGCAAGCTCCGCACCATCTCCACCTCTTCTTGCGCCACGACCATGTCAACTGAGTCCTACCGCATCTCTCTCGGCGTAGGGCCTCTGTGGTGGTCCTGATGTCCCTGTCCACCACAGAACAGATCACGATAGGGCATCGCTCTCAACGGGTGAGTACAACTACAATACCAATACCCTACTGGAGGCAAGTGTGATCTCTAATCGGCACATCTCCTTCTCCCCCCAGGCTACAGCCGTAAGTCTTCGGTCGACTCGGCTGGTGGCAGCCTGTACGAGGCCAGCTCCAGGGCGTCTTCGCCGTCGTCCTCCGACTCGGACATATCCGATGCGGAGTCGCAGGCGGACATCCACTCGCTGTGCTCGGACGATGACTGCCAGTCGGTGTTGCGCCAGATCTTGCAGCACGACCAGCCGGTGCAGATTTCCATCAAGCTGCACGTCACTGAGGACCAGTACACCAATTGGATGACGATTTTGAACCCGGTCAACAACATGCTCTACGTCGCCTTGCCGAAGGACCTTCCCCCGGCCGGCTCCAAGCAGACCTTCCTCTCGCTGCTGGAGTTCGCCGAGGACAAGCTGGAGGTGGACGGCGTGGTCATTGCGATGCGCAAGGATCAGCCGGAGCGCGCTCGCTTGATCGAGGCATTCTTGTTTATGGGCTTCGAGCCGCTGTCGAGGAAGGCCCCGCAGGCCCCGCCTGCAGCCATCAACGACAACGAGCACAACTATTTCCTGTACAACATCGAGGAGTAGGCAGGCGGCAGAGGGGCGATTTTCGCAGCAGTCAAACAAACCAGCCCAGCATAGACCACTTAAAGCAGCAATCAACTAATTATTCAATCCGTAGCATCAGCAAATTTTGGTAGACTCTAGACAACACTCTGACATATTGACCCGATGTGTTCAATCAAGCAAAGGGAAACGTAATTTTGAAACTTTATCTGGGGTTTGAGCTGGCGAAGATCGTTTGGAGTCTCCTTTGGAGCGGCGTTTTTCTTTGGTACACTTTAAAATATGGCCAGCCTCGTTAAGAGCCGGATCGTAAAATATTACACAAATATAATCGAAAAAAATCAAATGAAAATGTTAAAAAAAAGTATAAATCGAGAAAATGTTAAAAAAAAAATCATGTAATCCTAGGTTTAATCGTGAATCAATTTTTCATATTTATGTTTTCGCTTTTTTGTAATCGTAATAATTTCTTCCAAGTTTTTTCAATTTTTGTATATTTAAGCGTATATGTGAAGCATCATAATCTAAACTTCTTATATATAGAACATATTTTATATATTTTTATTATCAATTTTTTGTATACTTATTGCGAAAAGAACATGTTAACGAGGAGTATTGAGGGAAGACAACATATATTCATGTAAGCTTACGCAGAAGCATCAGTAACTTCAGATACACATACGATATCCAAAATAAATAAACATATTAATCAATAGATTCCACACTACGCAGCAAACGAAGGAACAGCTCTTTTATTTATACCTAATTTTTTTTCCCATTTTTTATTTCTTAAGTATGATTTTCTTGATTCCAATAATAAAACGTATGATTAACAACATTCCCCAAGTGTACCTTGATAATTAAAATCAATATTTATGCCGCTCATGTAGCGTAGTGCGCATTATTGCAATATTTCTCTACGCCTATCTCGAGTGGGTAATGTCTGGGTTGCCCTCGTTGCCGATAAGAGAACTTTTTAGAACCTTTGGGGGCTGTGCTTTCTCTTCAGATTGATCATAAATAGTTTTCGTTAGCAGGTCTTGCCTTTCATCACCCAATAGGGTGTGGGCTACTATACTGCTTTATTGATAGGGCATTCCTTTACATCAGGGTCTCCGCCCGATTTCTTGGTTCTACATATGTATTTTGTTTGTGTAATTCCACACATTCCCTTTTCATCGTTAACTTCGGATGACGTGCACATGTCGATTCCCTTTTGTTCGAGACCTTCGGTGTCGAGTTCCCTTTTCACCGCCAAATTCCGAACAAATTCCTTTTGTTCGAGACATTCCCAGCTTTTTGTTTTTGGGAGCACTGTGAGCTGAAAGAGCTATGGGTTGCCCACCGATGCCTTATATATCCAAAGGGCTTAATGTTATTTTGGGGGCGGCCCTATTAATACTTATCGGGCTGTATACAAAACTACACACAGACATTACCTAAAATAATGGAAAGGTTATGTGGTTTGACAATTGCATTGTGGACATGAATTAGCACATTCAATTCAGGGGGCTTATTCTGGGATTCTGTGCGAAAGAGTTCTCCTGAAAGGCATTAAATTTCTTCTCCAAAACTGGCGAATCATATTTCGGCAAAACTCTAAAGCGAGTCGTCTAATCTCGGCTTGGCAATCATTGAAGATCCAACAGCTGTTCCACAAACACATTAGCTTCAGCTCACTACTGTCTGTTTATGGGCGATAAAACTCTGGCGCACCGAAAACAAAAAATATGTACTACACATACCCATCTATGTGATATGGACGGGGGCTTCGGTGGAGAGTCACAGCGCTGAATATATAAAGAGATAACAATATAACCAGTCACGGAAGAGGTTCCCAAAAACAGTCGAGATCCGAGCGTCGCGGAGTTTACACGAAACAAAAGCTTAGCAGGCGAACCAGTCACTGTCCCGCAGGAGATACCGATATCACAGAAATGCTGAAGGTGGTGAGTGTACACCCAATTCGATGGAACGAAACGTATCTTATCGCAGGTGCAGATAAGGGCCGGTCGCTTTCATTTTGATCCTTTCCAATTATGTTTACACAACTTACCTTGATTGCATTGCGGCTGTTAATGGCCCTTGCAGATTATTGTTTTTGCCACGCTCCTGGTGGCCGTGGCCCTGGCCGTGCAGCCCTTGGACACCAAGGAGGATAACGCCCGTCAGCCCCACCTCAACCACAACCGTCAGCTCTCGCAGCACCACCACCACCAGCACCACCACAAGGCCAAGGATCATCTGCAGCAGGGCAGGCAGGCGGCCCACCAGCTCGCCTCGCACGCCAAGGATGCGCATGCCAAGGTGGAGCATGCCCAAGAGAAGGCCAAGAAGCACCTCCACAAGGCGCACGACACGCACTCCCGCAGGAAGACCCGCTCCCACAAGCACAGCCACTCCAAGGCGCACCCGCACGACACCAAGCGCCACCACAAACGCCATTCGGCCTCCCGTCGCCATTAGATGTCCTATTTATATCCTAACTTATGTGTAAGCCGTTCCCAAACGCCAAAATAAAAAGGTCCACACCATTTTAAACCTAAATTTAACGGAGTCCTTGAAGCAATATCAAAATCGATTTTTAAGTCTTGAGTCATAATTTGCCAATGAGTACAAAGACCATTCTTAGGTGGCTTACCTAACGAGGAAATGCTTTTTTGTATAATGATAACAATATGAGCTTAGAACCTTTGTTTTTTGTAGGAAATTAATACCCAAAATTAACGTTCCAAGATAAGTGGAGCTGCGGATACGAATATCATTGAGACTTTCAATAGATAAACGAAAAATATATCTGGAAACTCACGCAAAGGTCATCATGAAATAGTTCTGGCGGATATTTAAGTTGGTTAGATAATCCGTAACCCACAACACTACCTGCTTTCTAAGAGATATAAATACAAAATTCTGTTTTGTGGTTAGTCATTTAAAAGCGGAATTCCAGCTGATAGCTAAAGTTTTCGTCTGGTAGATATTCATTCCGGAAGCCAAAACTCTAATCATATTTGGAGAAATACGAATTTGAAAAGACTGTTTTATGGATAGTCCTTAAAAAGCGATTTGGCGGCATGGCAGTTGCGAAAATGGCACGTTATCCAGTGCAATCTGCAGGCGGCGACGTGACCCCGTTTATGGCCCGAAGATTAAGCTTGTGTGGATCGTTAAAGCCCGGCTCAGAGACTGACTTAAATGGGTCCACAGTCGCGGGTTCGGGTCGACGGTTCAGATGTGTAATTACGCTTGGCCAACTCGCTCTCTTGGCCGGTCTTTGTTACGTTAGCGGGCCGCTGAAATCGCCACAATTTCTTCGGAAGCGCCGGCCCAGTCTCAAAAAAATCCGGTTTGTGTGGCCCGACAATTGAAATTTGAAAATAATAAGCCCGCACATGCGTATATGTACTCGTATATACTACATAAAGTGTTTTGTTTTTATTGCGATTGTGCCGGTGTTAATTGTGCCTCGGGTCAAAAACTCCTCTAACGTCATCGCCTAAATGGCAAAGTGAATTTTCGGCCAGTGAAAGGGTTAAATCTTGCTCTTGCAGGGACGCTTGTATAATTTCTTTGGATACTAGTGCGGCTATATAGGAACGTCTGGGGGTGTCATGTTTAGCTGATGGATTTAACCCCAAGCAGGGTAGATCCTGGGGCGGTAGTATCCTCCGTATCCGTAACCACCGTAGCTTCGATATCCTCCATACTTGTAGCCCCCGGAATATCCGCCTCCATATCCGCCCCCATATCCGCCTCCATATCCGGGGTAATACACAGAAACCGGAGGTGCATAATAGCCAAAGCCAAACGATTCGGCTGGGGCAAGGTCTCCCTCAGGAGCATTCTCCTTTTTCTGGAAATATACCATACATTAGTCCCAATAAAATTTTGCATATTGTACATACCTCTATAGGTCCAGCAGCGATGGAAGCCGCCATAGCCACGGCAAAAAATATGGAAAATAACTGGAAGTGGATCAAAAGTTACATTTATTCAGGCATTACAATCAATCGACCCATATTTCGGATGCAGTACCTTGGCCATTATGGATCGTGTTTGCGAAATTTCACGGGGAAATACTCGAGTTCTGTGACTTTGGACTAATTAGCGACTTTTTCCGAGCGACTGTTCTGTTTAGAGGCGTTGTTGTCCGCAAACTGTGATCCCAAACAACAGATGAACAATATTTATAGTGGCCCAGGCCGTCCCGGAGATCGATTTCGCACATGATCATTGATTGGACAAACATTGGGGAATCTGGGAATGTCGTTACCCGGCGGGAAATGAAGCGTCTCGAATCAGGGTCGTGTTGATGCCTCCATTGATCCTCTAAATGGGTCAATAGAGAGGGTATAACATGTTTTTGGTTACACAGGACAGCGCGCTAAACTATTTTATTTATTTATGTAGCAAACAACTTAAACTGGCAATTACGCTACCATCAAACTTAGAACTGGTCCCATTGATAGGGATTTTTAACGGATAGTAAGATTTGGCAGAAAAAAGCAGAGAATCTATTTACAAATGATAGATATTCGGAAATTTATTAAATAATTAACCTCAGTTTTTGAACCAGTCAAGAATGATAATGACGCACTTGCCCTAAGATCCTAAACAAATGTGTAAACAAAGGACTGATTCACTTAATAAATTAAAACAGTTTAACCAAATAATGGGTTTTGCCGCTACTGTTTGTTTTTTCCTAATTTGAATTCGATAAATTATCGATACACTTCGTGGCTACCTTGACTCGCGGTGAGAGTGAACGGCGTGTTTTCCAACACTCTTTGCGCCGCTGGCTTTCCAATACTGTCGGAAAGCGTGAAAAGATATTCCTCGTTTTGCAAAGATTTTAAGTTGCCGATTGCCGCTGAAGAACCTCAGGAAACACAGAAAACAGGTAACTATACCCCTGCTGGCTACCGCAATAACCCCCAGAACTTGGAATTTCCCGGGCGGCGAGCGTTTTAAGTGCGTTTTCTGGGTTTGTGAAATCGGCAAAAGACCGCGACGTCGGCATCGTTTTTTCCTCACCTTTCTCACCCGAGTCTGTGTGCGTGCATGGTGCATGGGGTCTTTTTATTGATTTCAGGCCACGGAGCGGACTGAGCCATGTCCATCCCGCCGTACATGATCCCGCAGAACGCGTGGGCGGCCCAGCTGATGGCCCAGCAGGCCTACGCGGCGGCCCACGCGCAGCAGGCCCAGCTGCACGCCCAGCAGCAGATGGCCAACCAGATCCAGCAGATCCCCCCACCCGGGGCGCCCCTGCCGCCGCCGGCGGGCCATGCCAACGGGATGCCCGTCCCCGCCGCCGGGGGGCCGCCCGGGCTGGGCCAGATCCCCACGCCCAAGCCGGACATCCTCACCGAGGAGAAGCTGCAGGAGAAGGCCCTCAAGTGGCAGCACCTGCAGTCGAAGCGCTTCGCCGAGAAACGCAAGTTCGGCTTCGTCGACACCCAGAAGGAGGACATGCCGCCGGAGCACATCCGCAAGATCATCCGCGACCACGGGGACATGACCTCGCGCAAGTACCGCCACGACAAGCGCGTCTACCTGGGCGCCCTCAAGTATATGCCGCACGCGGTGCTGAAGCTGCTGGAGAACATGCCCATGCCGTGGGAGCAGATCCGGGACGTCCAGGTGCTCTACCACATCACGGGGGCCATCACCTTCGTCAACGAGATTCCCTGGGTGATAGAGCCCGTCTACATAGCCCAGTGGGGGTGAGTTACGCCGCCAATTAGTCCCCGAACTTCGTCTTATACCGTGCGATCTCCCCTAGTACCATGTGGATTATGATGCGGCGAGAGAAGCGCGATCGCCGGCACTTCAAGCGCATGCGCTTCCCGCCCTTCGACGACGAGGAGCCGCCGCTCGACTACGCGGACAACGTGCTGGACGTGGAGCCCCTGGAGGCCATCCAAATCGAGCTGGACAACGACGAGGACAACGCCGTCTACAAGTGGTTCTACGACCACCGTCCGCTGGTGGACACGCCGTTCGTGAACGGGTCCACCTACCGCAAGTGGAACCTCTCGCTGCCGCAGCTGGCCACCTTGTACCGGCTGGCCAACCAGCTGCTCACCGACCTGGTGGACAACAACTTCTTTTACCTCTTCGATCCCAAGAGCTTCTTCACCGCCAAGGCGCTGAACATGGCCATTCCCGGCGGCCCTAAGTTCGAGCCCCTCATCAAGGACCACAATGTTGGGTAAGCATCAGGGAACTCTTGTAAATCCTCAAGAATTACTGATTCGCTTCCCTCCCAGGGACGAGGACTGGAACGAGTTCAACGACATCAACAAGGTCATCATCCGGCAGCCCATACGCACGGAGTACCGGATTGCCTTTCCCTACTTGTACAACAACATGCCGCATTTCGTGCATTTGAGCTGGTAAGATCACAATAATTTTGCCACCTATAAGTAGTCGAACGTGGAAGTAACGTTTCCAAGTGAGTCTCCCGCTGGAAACGCTTCATGTCACGTCAGAAAAACGATTGTCTCCAAGTTTACTACCAATTTAGCGATTGATTGGGAGCTGCAATGAGTATGTTCGCAGCGATCTTAGAGAATAGGTCGCTGCTGCTGATAGTTGCATACATTTAAAAGCCTGTTTCGATTGAGAGTTGGACCAAGAACCAAAAAACCATAAAATACCGATCAGAACAAGTTTTCATCGGTCCTTGGTCTGGTTCCTTGGTCTTTGTTCTTTTTTTTTGGTTTATGTTCTTGTTCTTTGGTCTTTCTTTCTTGTTCTTGTTCCCTGGTAATTTTTCTCCTTCCTCGTTATTTATTTCCATTCCCTAGCCTTAGTTTTTAATTTTTTTTATACTTTTTATGCTAACAACAACATATAATCTGTTTTTTAATTTGGTTCCTCATTTTTAAGGGAAGGGAATATTGTATTCGTATGTAGGTAACAGGGAGACGGCACACCCTATAAAGTATACCCATATATTCTTGATCAGCATTAACAGCTGAGTCGATCTAGCCATGTCCGTCTGTCCGTACGTCTGTTTGTCCGTATGAGAGCCTAGATTTTGAAAACTAAAATAGATAGAGAAAAACTAATTAATTATTCAGAATTGTTTGATACCATTTCACTACAAGTATGCTTTGAAAATCGGCCACCACCCCCCGGACCCCCGCAAACCTCGAAATTCTGTAGCGTCCACAATTTTAAATTTTGAGGTATTAAATTTAGACAGCACTTTGGTAGAGCCAATATCTATCTGTGCTGTGAAATCAGCGTACTTCCGTCCGCGCAAATAACAAAAATGTCTTGCGCCCACAACCTTCTCTAGAGAAAAATGCGGCGCTATTCCCATACACACACCTACAGACACAAATTACAAAAATTTGTTGCGCCCTCAATTTCAATGCTTTTATATTGTTCTAAAAATGATATGGAAACTGAGAACCGGGTATCTAAAGTCGAGACACTCGACTATAATCGTTCTTACTTGTTTTGAATGTTCCATAAAGTCATTAATAATTCTAAGCTTTCTCAAAGAAGATATCCTTGAAACTAACGAAAAGAACAAAGAAAACCAACTAGTTCACCTATTCCCTAAGAAGAACTATGATTACCCAAGACCATTTTGAAGGGCAACTCTGAGACTAACTCCACTCGACCGCCTGCAGGTATCACACTCCGAACGTGGTCTACATCAAGACCGAAGATCCCGACCTGCCGGCCTTCTACTTCGACCCGCTCATCAACCCCATCTCCCACCGCAACGCAAACTCCAAGGTGCAGGAGCCGCTGCCGGACGACGACGAGGACTTCACACTGCCGGACGACGTGCAGCCCTTCCTGCAGGACACGCCCCTCTACACGGACAACACGGCCAACGGCATTGCCCTGCTCTGGGCCCCGCGACCCTTCAACATGCGCTCCGGCCGCTCCCGGCGAGCCATCGACGTGCCCTTGGTCAAGTGCTGGTACAAGGAGCACTGCCCGCCCGGCCACCCCGTCAAGGTCCGCGTCAGCTATCAGAAGCTGCTCAAGTACTACGTGCTGAACGCCCTGAAGCACCGCAAGCCCAAGCCGCAGAAGAAACGGTGAGAAATAGTAGTGATAGTGACCTGGAACCCTTTACTGAACATCGACCCCTTGCAGCTACCTCTTCCGCTCGTTCAAGGCCACAAAGTTCTTCCAGACCACCACTTTGGATTGGGTGGAGGCTGGCCTACAGGTGTGCCGCCAGGGATACAACATGCTCAACCTCCTGATTCACCGTAAGAACCTGAACTACCTGCATTTGGATTATAATTTCAATTTGAAACCGGTTAAGACCCTCACAACCAAGGAGCGCAAGAAGTCGCGTTTCGGCAACGGTGAGTGCTTGTCATCTTGGATTCCAAAACCCTTGGGTTAGAACCATTTCCTGTCTTCCGCAGCCTTCCACTTGTGTCGCGAAATCCTGCGCCTGACCAAGCTGATCATCGACTCGCACGTGCAGTACCGACTGAACAACGTGGACGCCTTCCAACTGGCCGACGGCCTGCAGTACATCTTCGCCCACGTGGGCCAGCTGACGGGCATGTATCGCTACAAGTACAAGCTGATGCGGCAGATCCGAATGTGCAAGGATCTGAAGCATCTCATCTACTACCGCTTCAACACGGGGCCCGTGGGCAAGGGTCCCGGCTGCGGCTTCTGGGCGCCCGGATGGCGCGTCTGGCTGTTCTTCATGCGCGGCATCACGCCGCTGCTGGAGCGCTGGCTGGGCAACCTGCTGTCGCGTCAGTTCGAGGGCAGGCACTCCAAGGGCGTGGCCAAGACAGTGACCAAACAGCGCGTGGAATCCCACTTTGATCTGGAGCTGCGTGCCTCCGTGATGCACGACATCGTGGACATGATGCCGGAGGGCATCAAGCAGAACAAGGCGCGAACCATCCTGCAGCACCTCTCGGAGGCGTGGCGCTGTTGGAAGGCCAATATTCCGTGGAAGGTGCCGGGCCTGCCCATTCCCATTGAGAACATGATTCTCAGATACGTCAAGATGAAGGCGGACTGGTGGACGAACACGGCGCACTACAACAGGGAGAGAATCCGGAGGGGCGCCACCGTGGACAAGACCGTGTGCAAGAAGAATCTGGGTCGGCTGACGCGTTTGTACTTGAAGGCCGAGCAGGAGCGACAGCACAACTACCTCAAGGACGGACCCTACATATCACCCGAGGAGGCGGTGGCCATTTACACAACCACCGTGCATTGGCTGGAGTCGCGCCGCTTTGCGCCGATTCCCTTCCCGCCGCTCTCCTACAAGCACGACACGAAGCTGCTGATCCTGGCGCTGGAAAGGCTGAAGGAGGCCTACAGTGTCAAGTCCCGGCTGAACCAAAGCCAACGCGAGGAGCTGGGGCTCATTGAGCAGGCCTACGACAATCCCCACGAGGCCTTGTCCCGCATCAAGCGTCACCTACTCACGCAGAGGGCTTTCAAGGAGGTTTGCACTTGCCTTACCGATGGTTGGACAACCATTGAACATCTCGTAATCGTTTCAGGTGGGCATTGAGTTCATGGACCTGTACAGCCACTTGATACCCGTGTATGAAGTGGAGCCCCTAGAGAAGATCACCGATGCCTACCTGGACCAGTATCTGTGGTATGAGGCTGACAAGCGGAGGCTCTTCCCGCCGTGGATCAAGCCCAGCGACACGGAGCCCCCGCCACTGCTGGCCTATAAGTGGTGTCAAGGTAAAGACTGGTTAGAATCGGTGAAAAGGTCGGCTGCTGGGCGTCTTGGGCGTGTGATTTGTGGCAAAGTGATAGGTATTTGATCATCCCCTTGTTGCAAACCTCACGCCGAAGAGGGAGCCCATAAATCAACAAATCAACGATCACGTAAAGTGAGGAAATCATTAATGTTATGTGCGGTTGTTACTGCCTCGCTAAGTCAGTTAATTTGCATTGTCCCCCTCCGTAGGCATTAACAACTTGCAGGATGTGTGGGACGTGGGCGAGGGCGAGTGCAACGTGCTGCTGGAATCGCGCTTCGAGAAGCTCTACGAAAAGATCGACTTGACCCTGCTCAATCGTCTGCTGCGCTTGATTGTCGACCACAACATCGCCGATTACATGACCGCCAAGAACAACGTGGTGATCAACTACAAGGACATGAACCACACCAACAGCTACGGCATTATCCGCGGCCTGCAGTTCTCCTCGTTCATTACCCAGTACTACGGTCTGGTGCTGGATCTCCTGGTACTGGGCCTTCACCGCTCCAGCGAAATGGCCGGCCCGCCGCAGATGCCAAACGATTTCCTAACGTTCCAGGATGCTGTCACCGAAACAGCCCATCCGATTCGTCTGTACTGCCGCTACGTGGACCGGATCCATCTGTTCTTCAGGTTCTCCGCCGAGGAGGCGCGAGACCTCATCCAGAGATACCTCACCGAGCATCCGGATCCGAACAATGAGAACATTGTGGGCTACAACAACAAGAAGTGCTGGCCGCGAGATGCGCGAATGCGTCTGATGAAGCACGACGTCAATTTGTAGGTGTTACCCCCCCACAAAGATGACCAAACAGTGACAAATTTGGTATTTCGATCTGTTTTTTAGGGGTCGCGCTGTCTTCTGGGACATCAAGAATCGGCTGCCCCGATCGGTTACCACAATTGGCTGGGAGAGTACATTCGTCTCGGTTTATTCGAAGGACAACCCCAACTTGCTGTTCAACATGAGCGGTTTTGAGTGTCGCATCTTGCCAAAGGTTCCTTGGCCCCAAACTTTCACACAAGACCAGTTTTTAATTGATTACTTCCCATGTGTAGTGTCGCACGCAAAACGAGGAGTTCACCCATCGCGACGGCGTCTGGAACTTGCAGAACGAGATCACCAAGGAGCGAACGGCCCAGTGCTTCCTGCGCGTGGATGACGAGTCGCTGGGACGCTTCCACAACCGTGTCAGGCAGATCCTGATGGCCTCCGGCTCCACAACGTTCACAAAGGTTCGTCTCCCTTATAAGTTATCTCTTAAGTTATAGGAACTTACTTTTACTTAACTCTTTTTCAGATCGTGAACAAATGGAACACGGCTCTGATTGGCCTGATGACCTACTTCCGCGAGGCTGTGGTCAATACGCAGGAGCTCCTGGATTTGCTGGTCAAGTGCGAGAACAAGATCCAGACCCGTATCAAGATTGGCCTGAACTCCAAAATGCCCTCCCGCTTTCCGCCCGTTGTGTTCTACACCCCCAAAGAGCTGGGCGGTCTGGGCATGTTGAGCATGGGCCACGTTCTGATCCCGCAATCAGATCTGCGCTGGTCCAAGCAAACCGACGTGGGCATCACCCATTTCCGATCAGGTGAGATTTCTCCGATACTCGGTCCCTGAAGGATTGCTAACTGTTGTGCATCTCCACAGGCATGTCCCACGACGAGGATCAACTAATTCCCAACTTGTACCGGTACATCCAGCCGTGGGAGAGCGAGTTCATCGACTCGCAGCGAGTGTGGGCGGAGTACGCGCTGAAGCGGCAGGAGGCGAATGCCCAGAACCGTCGCCTCACCCTCGAGGATCTCGAGGACAGCTGGGACCGCGGTATTCCGAGGATCAACACCCTCTTCCAGAAGGATCGGCACACGCTGGCCTACGACAAGGGCTGGCGCATCCGAACCGAGTTCAAGCAGTACCAGGTGCTGAAGCAGAACCCCTTCTGGTGGACGCATCAGAGGCACGACGGCAAGCTCTGGAACCTGAACAACTACCGCACGGACATGATTCAGGCGCTGGGCGGCGTGGAGGGCATCCTGGAGCACACGCTCTTCAAGGGCACCTACTTCCCCACCTGGGAGGGTCTCTTCTGGGAGAAGGCCTCCGGCTTTGAGGAGTCGATGAAGTACAAGAAACTGACCAACGCCCAGCGCTCCGGTCTTAACCAGATCCCCAATCGTCGCTTCACGCTCTGGTGGTCGCCGACAATCAACAGGGCCAACGTGTACGTTGGTTTCCAGGTGCAGTTGGATCTGACGGGTATTTTCATGCACGGAAAGATTCCCACGCTGAAGATCTCGCTGATTCAGATCTTCCGTGCCCATTTGTGGCAGAAGATCCACGAGTCGATCGTGATGGACTTGTGTCAGGTGTTCGATCAGGAGCTGGACGCCCTGGAGATCGAGACGGTGCAGAAGGAGACCATCCATCCGCGTAAGTCCTACAAGATGAACTCCTCGTGCGCGGACATCCTACTCTTCCCCGCCTACAAGTGGAACGTGTCGCGGCCGTCGCTTTTGGCGGACACAAAGGACACTATGGACAATACCACGACGCAGAAGTACTGGCTGGATATCCAGCTGCGTTGGGGAGACTACGATTCGCACGATGTGGAGCGCTATGCGAGGGCCAAGTTCCTCGACTACACCACGGACAACATGTCAATTTATCCCTCGCCCACGGGCGTGCTGATTGCCATTGACTTGGCCTACAACCTGCACTCCGCCTACGGCAATTGGTTCCCGGGCTGCAAGACCCTCATCCAGCAGGCCATGGCCAAGATAATGAAGGCCAATCCGGCGTTGTATGTGCTGCGTGAGCGCATCCGCAAGGCCCTGCAGCTGTACTCCTCGGAGCCGACGGAGCCCTACCTCAGTTCGCAGAACTACGGCGAGCTGTTCTCCAATCAAATCATCTGGTTCGTGGACGACACCAACGTGTACCGCGTGACCATCCACAAGACATTCGAGGGAAATCTGACAACGAAGCCCATAAACGGAGCCATCTTCATATTCAACCCGCGCACGGGTCAGCTCTTCCTGAAGATCATTCACACGTCGGTGTGGGCTGGCCAGAAGCGTCTGGGCCAGTTGGCCAAGTGGAAGACGGCCGAGGAGGTGGCCGCTTTGATTCGATCCCTGCCGGTGGAGGAGCAGCCCAAGCAAATCATTGTCACGCGAAAGGGCATGTTGGATCCGCTGGAGGTGCACTTGCTCGACTTCCCCAACATCGTGATCAAGGGCTCCGAGCTGCAGCTGCCCTTCCAGGCTTGCCTGAAGGTGGAGAAGTTCGGCGATCTGATCCTGAAGGCCACCGAGCCGCAGATGGTGCTCTTTAATCTCTACGACGACTGGCTGAAGACCATCTCCTCGTACACGGCATTCAGCAGGCTCATCCTCATTCTGCGCGCCCTGCATGTGAACACCGAGCGCACCAAGATCATTCTGAAGCCGGACAAGACCACCATCACGGAGGCGCACCACATTTGGCCCACGCTCACCGACGAGGAGTGGATCAAGGTGGAGGTGCAGCTGAAGGATCTCATCCTGGCGGACTACGGCAAGAAGAACAACGTGAACGTGGCCTCGCTGACGCAGTCCGAGATTCGCGACATCATCCTGGGCATGGAGATCAGCGCTCCCTCCGCGCAGCGTCAACAGATTGCCGAGATCGAGAAGCAGACGAAGGAGCAGAACCAGCTCACGGCCACCACGACGAGGACCACGAACAAGCACGGAGACGAGATCATCACCTCCACCACGTCCAACTACGAGACGCAGACCTTCAGCTCAAAGACCGAGTGGCGCGTGAGAGCCATCTCGGCCACCAATCTGCACCTGCGCACGAACCACATCTACGTCAGCTCGGACGACATCAAGGAGACGGGCTACACCTACATCCTGCCGAAGAACATACTCAAGAAGTTTGTCACCATCTCGGATCTGAGGGCCCAGATCGCGGGCTACCTGTACGGCGTGAGCCCGCCGGACAATCCGCAGGTGAAGGAGATCAGGTGCATCGTCATGCCGCCGCAGTGGGGCACCCATCAGACGATCAACCTGCCGAACGCCCTGCCCACGCACCAGTATCTCAAGGACATGGAGCCGCTAGGCTGGATCCACACACAGCCCAATGAGCTCCCGCAGCTGTCGCCACAAGACATTACCACCCACGCGAAGATCATGCAGGAGAACTCGAACTGGGATGGCGAAAAGACGATCGTGATCACGTGCTCGTTCACACCGGGATCGTGCTCGTTGACCGCCTACAAGCTCACGCCCTCGGGCTTCGAGTGGGGCTCGAAGAACACGGACAAGGGCAACAACCCGAAGGGCTACCTCCCGTCGCACTACGAGCGCGTGCAGATGCTGCTCTCCAACAAATTCCTGGGCTTCTTCATGGTGCCGGCCCAGAGCAGCTGGAACTACAACTTCATGGGCGTGCGCCATGACCCGAACATGAAGTACGAGCTGCAGCTGGCGAACCCCAAGGAGTTCTACCACGAGCTCCACCGAACCTCGCATTTCCTGCTCTTCTCGAACCTCGAGGACGGCGGCGACGGCGCCGGCGCGGATCGGGAGGATGTTTACGCGTAGGCACCCGAATCGGTATCCGGAATCCGGCGGGGATTCGCTTAGGTCGTAAGCGTGTTTTCAGAAAAGCTAGCTTTAGAAAGATTTTATAATAAACCCATTCTTTTACCACCAATCTACTAATACTAAAACGTTGCCATGGAATTGCGGGGTTCTTTTATGCACTGTGGCCACGCGTGGCTTTAATAACATTGTTAATGGTAAGTTGCATGTATGACTAAAGTTAACGCTAAAACTCTTGTTATTTCGGTTGGGGTTCTCTGGGCTTTGTTTACTGTGTGTTGTAGGTACGTTGGATTGATGGTTGACCCGGATTCAGGAGCACTTCCACAGCACGATGGCCAGATTGCCGGCGAAGAAGAGGTAGAGAATGTTCTCTGTTTCGTACGAGACCTCAAAGCCGAAGGCTTCGCCCACAACCACGTGCCAGTAGATTCCAAACTTCTTGTCCATCGTCTCCTTGATGACTTTGGCTGCGTGCTGTGGGGATTGCAAGAGATTAGTTCTGCTTCGATTCAAGGTCTCTTTACCTCATAGTTTGCCGAGTATTTCTCGCAAGCGAGTATGGTCATCTCGATAGCCTCTATTCGCATCTCCTCGTTCATATCAGAGTGCTGGGGGAAGAATATTAGGGTTCGCCGATGGCGGCTCAATCTGGATCTGTTTGAAGGAGAACCCACCTTAACCAATGGATATACGTGCACAATTTTCTTCTCGGCCTCCTTGCCTCCTTCTTCGTCCGCCATGGCTGCGATTCAGCGAGAACTGAACTGAAGGGAACAGAAATGCCGAAAAACTACTGACACGAAGCCAGGATAATGTAATAAAAATCGAGTTAAATTCCTATTTACATGTGACACACAAGTCAAGGTAAAGGTATCGCTGTTGTGACTGTGTCGGTGCGCCCTCCCCTGACAGGTGAATGTTTATGAATTCTCGTTTTGTGCGCTATTTGTCACGATAGGATTGCTATGGCAATTTCGGATTCAGTTTCAGTTTCGGTTTCTGTATCGGTTTCGCTTCGCCTGCTCTGCCAGCCTGTCAGAAGCGAGGTTGAGTTGCAACTGAACGACAACACAACAGGCCGCCGCCGGCTCCGTCCTGGCGCCCAGCTCCATTAACTGGCGACCGCAGACGGAGTTCCAGTCCCAGCTCCGGGGGTGCCTGCCTGTTTGCTTATACTTTCACACACATACACGAATGCATATATTTCGTACGTCCAGGGGGGGAATTAATAGCTGCTCCGGTCGCTGTGCGCTGCGTTTGCGCCAAGTCTGCATGCTAAGGCTCGGCGCTTCCTGCATCCCCCGCTTCCGATTTGTTGCGAACAAAAGCAATTTCCGTGCGGGTGCCACAAACAGCAACACAGACGACATGGCGTCACCGTCATCATCTTGGCTGCCACCCCAGTTTTTGCAATGTTTCGCATTGAAAAGGGTCAGAAGACTGGGGGAGGATTAGCCGGTCAGGCGGTTCTCTGGTCTGCCGTTCTGCAGATTTGACGATGCTGGGAAAACCCACCCGCACCCCGGATGATGCACTCAAAATGTCAACAGATTGTCAGTCAAGAAAGATTTATTGAGCAATCCAATTCAGGATTAATGGTCTAGGAAGAGCCTTACTTCTATGGTTGATTACGAGCTACGGATAACAAGTTAGATTTAATCGATTTTGGTGTCCCAGAACTCGATCCTGATCTTCGTTGGCGCTTGGTCCAGTCTCCTGAGGTAGATATTCATCCGATCTCTGGTCCATAACCACGAAAACCTCCTCGATTTTTACGTAATGTCAAAAGATGGTCAGTCAAGAAAGATGAATTGAGCAATCCAATTCGTGCTTAATGGTCTGGGAAGAGTCTTACTTCTATGGTTGATTACGAGCTACGGATAACAAGTGAAGTTGATTTAATCGATTTTGGTGTCCCTGAACTCGCTTCTGATCTTCGTTGGCGCTTGGTCCAGCCTCCTGGGGTAGATATTCATGTGTTTTCTGGTCTATAACCACGAAATCCTCCTCGATTTTTACGTAATGTCAACAGATTGTCAATGAAAAAAGATGATTGGAACAATCCAATTCAGGATCAATGGTTCTTGATGGATTGTTTTTACAAGCTACGGATAACAAATTACATCGATCTAGAAGATTTTGTTGTCCCAGAACTCCTCGTCCTCATCTTCATTGGCGTTTGGATCAGCCTCCTGTGTTGGATTATCATCCGAGCTCTGGGAGTAATGCTCATCCGAGGAATTGTCGGAACTCTCTATTATCACAAAATCGTCCTCGATTTTTATGGAATTCTCGCTGAGGACTTCCAGCAGAGTCTCTTTAGTGGCCGCAGTGTGTCGGATGCGATCAATTAGGTCGCTAAGTGGCATTCTGAACCCGTCGGGATAGGAATCCACTTCATCTTCGTTGTTTTTTACCATCCGCTTAAATCGATTTAATTCGAACTGAACTTCGGGCCAGACCTTCTCCTTCTCCGTCCGCGTATCCACGGAGAAGGGAAAGTCAACCGAGTGGAGCACCCGGTAAAGCGACGATGGCTCCGCATCGGAAGCCGGACAATCCAGGAGTTCCATGCCGAGGAGATCCTGGCGAATGAAAATCGCTATCTGCGATACGTAACCCAGATCCTCGGAGCCTTCGGGGGGATTTCCCACACCCGTCAGGGAGAACTTGTAGTTGGGGTACTTCTCAACGATGCCCAGGCACCAGGACTTGAACTCCTCGCGCGTCCACTCGAACTTGTGATCATCGTGGCGGAATCCGTTTGGCAGAAGCGAATTAAGGCGCTTGAAGATGGCATTGAAATCGGCGTTTGGGGTGCTAAAGACGGCGACTTTTGGCCGCATGAAACCAAAAACATTGCCGGGAATTTTGGCCAAAACATCGTCGTAGACATGTTCGATTCTAAAGCGGTAAATGAAATATTTTAGTGCAATTCTAAAGGGTAATATCCAGAGCAGAACTCACAGCTCCAGGGCAACCACGGCATCCGTGTTGAGCAGTTCCTGCGAGGGGTCCGCCACGTTGCCCTGCAGGATATCCACGTGCAGGGGACCCAGCCGCTTTCTGATGTAGTCCGAGATCAACGGGTTGATGCTGGTTGAGTTCCTCTTGAGGACATCTTCGTCAATATCCACCTGAAATCAATTTGAATTTTTGAATACCAACTGTCAGTTTGGAACGAAATGGAAGTGAAACACGGATGTCATCCATATACTAAGAAATTACAACGGGTTATTTATTTTTCTCCTAGGTAGTGATTATGTTTTATTCATGCCTAAGCATAGACAAAGTAAATAATTTTCGCTAAATTAATTTCCTTGAACTTGCGGTGGCAGTGTGACCGCCTCGCCAGTATTTCCGTGACGCGTTTTCGGGATTCCGTGCTGCGGTGCAACCCTAGGCTTGTGCGTGTGCGTGTGTGAGCAGTGCACGGGAAGAATGTGTAATTGTTACGAAAAGAAGTCAAATGGAAGCGAAAATATAGTGGCAAGCGACCTGTGAACGTGCAACCGTGCACCGCCCTCGCGCCGAGCGACAAACGTAAGCCACCCGACGCCCCAGCCGCCCGCAGGGGGGCCAAACAAAGCATCGGTTGTGGGGGAAGGAAAACCGAAAGAAAAACAAGAAGAAGCACCGAGAGCAGTACGTGAGGAAAATACATACTGAAAAATCAATTTGCCTCTCGAGCCCCTCCATCAGCCACTAGCCGTTATCTGGCCGTGCATCCAGATAACTTTGCCCTGCTCCCACGGCTCCTGTGCCCGCGGGCCGGCCAATAAATTGATTTTTCCACCATCGCTGGGCATACACATGCCTGTATGTATATCTGTTGGCTCCAGACATTTTGTTTGTTTGTGTTTTGTGCCGTGCTAGGGGCCCAGTGCCGCGCGAGTTGTGTATTTTCTGGTGAAACGCCTTCGGTTACGTGCATTCGCGAAAGCCAGAAGGCCGGACAGTGGCTGGGTGGGAAGGGGGGAATTCCAGAAAATGCGAAAACCATTTGTTTTGCTGTGTATTTGTTGTAGTAGTGGGGAACCCACACACACACTCACACACGCACACAGAAGCAGCCTGATTTCGGGTTTCCTTGCCCACTCCATTCCGAGCGACAGTGTTCCATTCCGACCGTTCTACTGGCAAACAAATTCGAAATATCCAAACAAAAAAGAAGGCACACAAAGAAACACAAATCCTATAGGCCATTCGATTTGCATATAAACAATATCGAGGCCGGCCACCCTAACTAACTAACTAGCTAACTAACTAACTAACTAAAGGCTTGTTTTGTAGAGAGAAACGCAGAGACCGGGGAGAGAGAGAGAGAGAGAGAGAGTATCGCCCAATCACCTGAACACACCACTTGGGGGCCCAACGAACGTTCCTTGCAATTTTGAGACTGAGACTGTGTTCGCGGGCCTAGAGCCGACTCACCTCCCAGCGGCCAGCGTCCGATCCCTGCCCGAGCCGCGATGGGCAAGCGGCTGCAGCTGCAGATCCAGGAGCGCACGCCCTCGGACCGCACCGTCCGGAAGCGGAAGCGGGCGGCCCTCACCAGCCGCTCCCCGGCTAAGGCCCGCCGGCTGGACTACTCCGGGCACGGCCCCACTTCGTGCGCCGCCCCCGCCACCGGCAACGGCCCAAATGGCTTCGAGTTCCACGAGAACGACGACGAGGACTCCTCCTCGTCCGGCTCTGCCGTCGGGGAGACGGCCTCCTCGGCCCTGATGCACACACCGCAGCCTAGGAGCCTGCTGCTCACCAGCGCCAGCTTCGCCAGCGACCACAACAACTCCAGCGCCACGGAGTCGCCGCGCCCCGTCTACACGCTGCGCCCCTCGGTGGTCAACGGCACCATCCTGCGGGACGTCCTCTCGAAGGCCTGGCGCTTGGGCCGGCCCATAGGTGAGTAGTCTGAGTAGGATCCGCCCCGCGAGCGAGCCATTTCTAGAGCGAGATTTTCCGGCAGGCAAGGGAAACTTCGGCGAAATCTTCCTGGCCTCGGACGACACTGTGTGCCCGGCCAGCTCGGAGAACGCCAAATACGTCGTCAAGATAGAGCCGCACTCGAACGGGCCGCTCTTCGTGGAGATCCACTGCCTGATCAACACCTCCCAGAACAAAGGTAAGCGAGGTCCCTGGCTGGAATGCCCGAATGTGTTACAACCGAAACTCAGCCCCTTCTCAACTTGCAGAACTGTCGGACGGCGAGGGGAGCGTCCCCAGCCTGCCAGCACCCCGCAAACTCTCGCTCGCCAAGGGCCCGCCCTCGGGCATCCCCGAGTACATTGCCTCGGGCACGCACTTCTTCGGGGACGCCCGCTACCGCTTCCTGGTGCTGCCCCGCTTCGACCGCGACCTGCACTCGCTGATCAGGAACTCGCGGGTGCAGCAGAAGTCGCTGCTGGTGCTGGCCATCCACATAATCGACGTGCTGGAGCACCTGCACGACAAGGGCTACTGCCACAACGACATCAAGGCCCAGAACCTGATGGTGTCCAAGTGCAAGTACCTCAGACGCCAGGCGGTTTCCAAGGGCAACGGCAGCGGCACAGGCAAGGGCACTGGCAAGGGCAAAAACTACGACGACCACTACGAGGAGAAGCAACAGACCACGGACAGCGGAAACAGCTCGGAGCAGGAGACGAATGACGACGAGGAGTACATCAAGCGCGAGAAGTTTTCGCTCGAGGGGATTTCGCACATGGACCCGGAGGACGACGAGGACGAGGACTTCGACGACGGGGCCACCTCGAACAGCAACAACAGCAACAGCATGGACGTCTACCGCACCCCCCTCCACGGCAAGAAGCGGCGGGGCCGGCCCAGCGCCGTCGAGTTCAGCGGCTCCAACCCGGTGCGCTCGTGCCGCCGCGAGAAGCGCAACTCCATTTACGAGGATATGGTCAAGTCGCACTACCTGCGCCCCACCAAGCCCGTCAGCTACCGCGAGCAGTTCAACGAGGACGGCTACCCGATAAAGGCGACCGAGAACAACAGCGACCAGTCGGCCGAGTCCTCCGACAACGACTCGGAGGAGTTTATTCCACCCAAGTCCCGCCGGTCGGCGGTGAAACGGGGCAGGCCCTCGCTGGCCACCAAGCTGAAGAAGGGCGCCGTGGCGAAGCGGGCCACGCGCAACCAGGAGAAGGTCATCAAAAAGGAGCCCGGCTCGGAGGGCGTCCAGAAGACGCGCGGCAAGGGCCACAAGCTGGCGGAGCACCCGCAGCCGCAGCCCCCCGAGTACCAGTTCGTGCCGGTGGAGGAGGAGCGCGTGTTCCTCATAGACTTCGGACTAGCCTCAAAGTATCAGGACCGCGGCGTCCACCGACCGTTCATAATGGACCAGCGGCGGGCGCACGACGGCACCTTGGAGTTTACGTCGCGCGACGCCCACCTGGGCGCCCACTCGCGGCGCAGCGATCTCGAGTGCCTCGGGTACAACCTCGTGTACTGGTCGGAGGGATGCCTGCCCTGGAAGGAGGCGGCCCAGCAGCAGCAGCAGGAGAAGGTGCACCGCACCAAGGAGCTGTTCATGACCGACGTGCCGGAGATGCTGCGCGAGTTCTACGGCAAGCAAGTTCCTAAGTATCTGGGCGAGTTCCTGCAGCAGATCGGCCAGCTGGCGTACCAGGAGAGGCCGAACTACGAGCGCTACCGCAGCATCTTCCGGCGCGAGTACCAGCGCCTGGGCTACGACCCCGAGCAGATGCGGCTGAGCAGCGAGGAGATCCAGCGCACCTGCGTGTCGGTCAAGGACGAGGTGGACGGCAACAAGTGCGACATCTTCGAGCTGAACAACAAGATAACCCCCAATGTGATGCGCCACTCCACGCTCAGCACGCCGTTCCACGAGCACTCGCTGACGAACCGTGTTTCCCCGAAGAACTTGCGGTCCAAGTCCAACAAAAAGTCGGCGAAAAAGAAGTTCTCCTGGGCGGAGGTGCTCTCCCAGGACCCCGACCAGATAGCCCGCGAACGGGCGGTCAAGGAGTTTGAGCGGGAGGAGTCCATCTGCCCCTTGCAGTCCCGTCTTCCGAGGCGCTACGAGGGCAAGCCCACTTACGCGATACTGGCCGTGGAGCAGAGTCGTCGCGACAAGGGACTGGTCGTGCCGGAGCACCACGAAAGCCCACAGGCAGACGATGACGATGATGAAGAGCAGGAAGAGGAAGAGGAAGAGGAGGAACAGGAAGAGCAGGAAGAGCAGGAAGAGGAGGAGGAAGAAGAGGAAGATGAGGAGGAGCAACAGGAACAGGAACCAGAAGAAGCAGACGAACAGAACGACGAGGAGGAAGATAACGCGCAAAGCGTTGAGGAAGAGGTGAGTTCCTGCCAATGCAGTAATGCAGTCAATACCCTAACCGTCCCCCCTCCCTCCCAATTAGGACAATAGCGATGGCGCGACCGAGGAGAGCGACTCCTCAGTGCAGACCGGTCGGAGTGGCCGGGGCCGGCCGAAGGGCAGCGGTCGTAACGGGCGCAGTCAGCAGCGCCAGTCGCAACAGCCGCCGGCGCGGAGCAATCGCGGAGCGGCAGGACGCTTCATGCGGCTGAGCGTGAACGTGGCCAAGAGCCGCTCCACGCCGCTGTCGGCGGTGGCCAGCAACAAACGTGGCTGCGCCACACGCAAGGAGAACGCCGCGCTGGCCTCCGCCGCCGGCGAGACGGCAGGCGAGCGCAAGCTGAAGGCGGGCCGCGAGAAGTCGGCGGCGGAGACGGGCCAGCAACCTAAGCAGCGGCGGACGCGCCGCTGCCTATATAAGACTGAATCGCAACATGGCGAGCACGACGTGGAGAACCACTCGAGGCTGCTGGAAGTGCAGAACTTGTACGGCGAATACGATGACGAGAACAACTACGGCAAGGGACGCCACGTCCACGCGTCCAGGCATTGTCGCAAATAATAGATAGATGACAGACAGACAGTAAGGACTAGGATTAGGGACTCCAGCGAGCAAGTGAGCAACAGACGAGCAACAGGGAGGATTGATCAGAGATGCGATAGAAAAGGCGAAAGCAAAGGCAAAGGCCAGCAAGCCGAACTGGCGCGGAAGCAGTCGAAATTCGTTTCAAGTATTTTTAGTGGTAATTAAGTCGATGGCGAGGATTACGAGAGTCGGGCCGGATTAGGCGCCAAACCAGAGAATAGGATCTACTTATACCAATACGCATACGTTGCTTAAAATTGTAAAATGATTTTTGCACATACATTTCTAAGATTTGTGAAATAAGAACTTTTGATCGGCGCAAGCACGGCCGCCCGCCCATCTCCAAACACATTGTTATTGAAGTTATTATTTAAGCCCCCCAGTTAAAGCAAATTTATGTTTTTAAAGCTGCCCCAGGAGGCCACCCAGGAGCGGCGCCCTTTAGGTTACGGTTGGCCTTAATAGCGAAATGCCCGATTAGGATTACCAGCAGCTACCTTAAGTTTTTCCTACCCCTACGATATATATGATAGTCCCCCGTGCCCGATAGAGCTGCGTTCCACCCCCACATTTCATGCGGAGGCCACCCGGACACTCTGCCCCACAAGTATTTAATATAAACAACTAGATAAAGGTTACTTCATAAACATGAGAAACAGTCTAAGCTAGGTGTACGTGTATAAACGCTGCGGAAATAAATAAACTAGACTTGTGTATTTCCTTAACAATTACCCGAACTGCCAGCACTTTTTCTGGGATCGGTTGGAACTGTTCTGGGATCGGTTGGGGGGAAGGGGGGTTTGGAACATACCAGCAGGATTTGTTCGATGGTCTCGATGCGGCGCAGCAGGTGGAAGAAGCGCATTTCCGAGCAGCCGAACTCCACGACCTTCTTGATCTGGCCCGTCCAGCGGGGATCCTCCAGGACCTGGATGGCCGCGCAGTAGCGCTGCTCGTACACCGGCGGATCGAAGCTGATGTCCGTCTCGGTCAACTTGGTCAGCGTTTGGAAGTGCCCGCAGGCCGGCTCGTACGCGAACATTTCGGGGCTCGCGGGGTGTAACTTTCTGCAGCGACGCACGAAGGAAGAGAGAAAATGAGACGTGCGGGGGGTGGCCAGCTAATTGCAAAAAAAAAAACAGCTGTCGAGAACGCTGCCAGACTGTTGATTTTGCCATTTTGGCGGGCTTTTTGAAGCACCTGAAGGATGGAAACGGGGAAAAGGATAATTTATTGGAAGAGGGAGCTCACGGTCACAGGTGAAGCTGTTCCGAGTCTATTACAAAACAAAAAATCATATACGCGTAAAATATTTTGTTGTTCAAAACTAACTCCAATTGGAAAACTCCAATTGGCTTACACTCTGCAAGCTTGATGGCATTACCATTTAAGTGCAATGTTTGCTCAATGTCAAAAGCAAGTGATTTTTGAAAACCAAAGTTTATGGAATTCGAGCTGGTTTTGTGGCTCGGGCAATCACGCAACTTCCGGCGTTCTTTCCGGCCAACCCGAGGCCTTCGCTGCAGGTGTTTGGCTCCCAGTGAAGCAGCGCA